>OY728155.1:1213847668-1215047668 GCA_963277665.1 Viscum album | reverse complement strand
CATACGACCTACCATGTTTATGATCACAACATACTTAATTTATCAAAAAATTCAACCATGATTGGGTTTAAAAGTATAATTAGTGTTTAAATATGATGAATATATCATTATTATTATTATATGTGTTACATAACTATATAATATGTACAAGAGTTGTAACTTTCATAATAAATCACACATATGAAAAAAGGAAATTAACACTCTAAATAATGAAAATAATAAAATATTATTAATGAATGAGTGATAAGATATTATAAAATTATGATATATGCTATTATAAAAATTAATATGTTATTTCTATAAGTTAATACCGAGTTTTAAAATCACTATATTGTAGGTTAATTAATATTTAACCAAAAGGGATTGTGAGGTATGAGATTTCATCTCAATTTACATTCCTTTAAGTCTTCAATGTTATTATGCCCCAATTCAATTTTTTATGGTTTATATAATTCCCATTAGAAATATAATATCATGATTAATTCATACATTATAGTAATTTATGTTTCGCTCTGAATCTTTCCATGTAAGGGGATTTGATATGAAAATTACCAGTTTGTGACATTATTGTAATATAACACTATCTTTTTTAATTGTTAAATTCCTCTTGAAACAATCACATTATTGAAATAATTTTTAATTATAAATTACATTTCTATTAAATATAAATATTCTCAAATGATTAATATGATAATTTCTTTAACCATATTTCATTTTTACATATGGTGTTTACTTTGAATGTTATTTGATAAAATGATAAATATGGTAAATTTGTATATCTTACTAAATATTAATATTTGAAAATATGATATATTTATTAATGAATTAAATCAAATATTTGATATATGATTAATTGTTTGGTCATATAGTGATGGTTGTGGCCTAATATAATTTATCCCCTTGATGTGTTAGTAGGTCTCATAAGACAAAATAAGTTAGCCAAATTAAACGGGGTCCTACTTATAGTATTTAATCTGTCTTGAAAATGGTCTTGAAAGTAAAGGTAGAATGATATATGATATCATTTAATCAAATAATTAATAACTTACTTCATTAATAATGTACTGATTATTATCCCAGATATTTTCATAGTGATATAATATCTTGATAAATTTAATTCTTATATTATTGACTAAATGGAATTTTTTATTAGTTATTTACCCCTAAATTTTTATTTTGACTTATAGATTCATTTAGTCATGTTATTTAAATTTAATATGTGTTTATTTATTTTCCTTGAGCAATTTATTATTCTTTAATGATTCATGTATGGTTCTGTTATACTTAACCCTTTCTAAGCATTTGATATCACCCTTATTTTGATTCCTTTCCCTAGGATATTAAGAAGATATCATTGAATGAGTTTTCATGGATGAAATTTATTTTTTATTGTTATTTATTATATTTTATTTTCCTCTCCTAATAAAAATTTAGTTTCATGTATATATATGGTACTGAAAAACTAATAAAATTTTTATTCCTTCGAGATTTGACCCATTGTATCGATGCTATTGTAAAAAAGTAATGCAGTGGCTCCAAGTTACTGTTTTCATGGTCACTATAATATGAGAAACACTAGAATAGGAGAAAGATATTATTAGAATATTGGGGTTTAATATATGTTTTCCTAAATTTATTGTTAAAGGACATGTAATCTCAAATGATCAATCATATACCATAACATATAATTGTAGATGATGAAGATAATAATCATGTTCCATATAATATAACATAGTAATATCAAATAGAAATCTATAATAGGATTTAGCATAGGAAAAAATAAAATTTTTAACATAGATACTAACACACATGTCCACACACAACATTGTTGTCCAATGGTATATATAAACTTAAACAATACATTAGAGGGATTTAATGGAACCAATCAATATTGGGTATTTAATACAACCTATTTATCTTAGGAATTTAATTGACCCAACATATCTTAGTGATTTAATACACCCAACCAATCTTAGATATTTAACATAACCAACACATCATTGGGGTTTAATGGTTACAACACATATTCATGATTTAATAGACCCAAATCATTTCATTATGATAATACATATATATCATCATTATCATCAAATTTTTATTATGAATAACATGGAAAAATTATAAGGAAAAACTGATTACAAGGGAAAACAAGAGAAAATAGAATCATGGGGGCCTAAAATAGTGAAGACCGAGGGAATATCCTCTAAGTATATTAACACCCTCTGACTTCAAACTACAAGTCATGAAAGAATAAACACTTTGTACCAGGAAATTCCATCAAATCTAGGTAGTCCACTGCTTTATTACCCTCCCTCCATGTATGAGAAACTTTTGTAATACATATACATGTGTGATAAAAATAATCAATAATATCTTATATATTGAAGAACCCATGGAAATAAAATGGCTTTCCTAATACTTATAAGTAATATCACATAAAATTATCTCAAGATTTATATCAGTAGATACCAAAAATTCAATCACCCAAAAGGAGTATCTCACAAGTTAATCTAGAGGGTGATTCATTGAAAAAATATTTCATGATATAATTATATACTAGACATAAAGAGGAAAATATAAATGAAACTATGAAATATAGATTTTATAAAAAAATACTAACATTTTTATAAAGAGGTGAAGTTATGTGTTGGTTTAGAAAATAGTTTTCAATAAGGTAAGCTGAAAATATTTTTAAAAAATTAATTTTTTATAAATCATAAAAATGGATTCATGAAAGGGAATAATTTTGATGTCCAAAATGTGGTGTGGAAGATAACATATAATATCATGAAATGAAAAACGTTTCTAGTATTTTAAATTACTTTTATAAAGCTGCAATTTTTTATAACGAGTAATAAAAATTATGTTTGAAATTTTTTAAAGATAAATATAAAGGCTAAATAAAACAATACATATTTGGATTTAAAAATGTGAAAGAAAAATTTATGTAAAAAAGGCATATGGACATGGAAGAGATATATCTATTAATGATGATGTAAATTATTTATAACAACATCAAATATTTATGAAGATATAAGTTCATCAATAAAATGGACTATAG
Organism: Viscum album; assembly: GCA_963277665.1. Taxonomy (NCBI): domain Eukaryota; kingdom Viridiplantae; phylum Streptophyta; class Magnoliopsida; order Santalales; family Viscaceae; genus Viscum; species Viscum album. The sequence goes on along the minus strand of OY728155.1, from coordinate 1,215,044,607 downwards.
TGTAAAAATTTAAATTCCATTGGAAATAACGTGGAAAATAAACAAATAAAATTCTTGTTATGAAATAAATCATTCATAGAATAATGGACTTCAATAATAAATATTATTACTCAATGTAAGGGAATTGAGTTTTCAAAATTCACTAAAACATTGGTATTAATAGAATAAAACACCATGAAATATTTAACATGATATGAATAATCAAATCCATAAAAATGCATGAAATAATGATGAAAACACCCACATGATCATATATAGGCTAAAAAATATAAAATAAGTATTGAATATGACATATTACTCAAATAAACAAAAGTAAGATGAGAAACCCTTACACTAACTCTCAGCTTCCATGAAACTGAATTAACCTCATATATTTTAAACATAACTATCTTGATAAATACTTATATAACCTCATTAATATATACTAGCTTTTCCATACTTTAATTACACTCATTTATTGTACATTTATTAGTTAGTAATTTTTTATTCTCTTCATCAGATGATGTTAAACATGATTGTTTTATGTAAGTTTCATAATAGAGATATAAATAGTTGTTATGTTGTTCAAGGTAATCAATAATTGATTATTTAGAGTACTATATTATAAGTTACGTAATTGTTTATAAGGTTCCTATATTATTCCATAATATTTTTAGTTACGATTCATGAAGATGAAATCAGTGATGATCTTGTTTCAGATAATTCACTGATATCAACATATTACCTTATGATAATCATTTAAATTTTTATCCATTAAAAACTATATTCGTGAAAAATATTACACCTTAATATCATATACAATAAAAAATATATATTTTAAAACCATACATATAAGTCTATTATGAAAAAAACCTGGAGGTGGTAGTCACACATAATTCGAGTCTCGTTTTCATTTTCTAATGAAGGATATTTTTAATAGAATTCCTAATTGATATTTAGGTAATATTAGATACTTCAAAAATAAAATATTTATTCATTAAATAAATTATTAAAATCATCCAATAATTGGTTGATGAAAAATGAAATACATCATTAATGGAGGTGGTATTCTGCATGTAGCACGAGTGAGGTTTTTTTATATTGAACATGAAGGTGGTGGAAATTGATTATTCAATTAATATAATAATATTTTTTATACCTATGAAAATTATATATATTAATTTAATGAAGGAATTATATTTTTTTTCTAATGACTAATTCTCTAAGGAAGAGGGATCCCATTGTTATTGTGGATGGATTGTATGCCTTGCTTCTATAGACCTAGTTCCTTTTCTCATGTGTGTAAAATACCATTAAAAATTATTCATTCTCTAGGAACTTTAAGATACTTGATGTGTTTGTTGATAATAATGAATGTTTGGTTTCAAGATAAGAAATGGTTTAGGAGCCTATGTTTGTTTCATGGATAGTTTTTTTGATATGGTTGGGAACCTTGGATGATCAATGTAGTGGGATACCATGTTGTAGTGAAAGTTGATTCTAGTAATGAGGAAATTGTTTGATGTTATGCACAATGGTATGGATCATTGTGGTACTCAATATGTTTATAGGGTGTAAATTTATCAAAAACTCTTACATGTCTCTATATTATTATTTTATGTCATATAGGTTGGATGTTATTTTATTGGTTTCACAATGCTTAACACAATCAGACACATTGAAAAACATTTCCAGTTACAATATGGTGAAATATGCAGAGTCTTAGAGTAATCTAATTATTTTATGAATGATAAATGAATGAATATATAAATAAACTATTTCATGGGTTTCTATTGATTCCAATGATGATATGGAAGCCATGGGTTGGTCAATGAGATTCTTTAGGGAGCATGTGTTAAAATCATGGAATTTTATTATATAGTTAATGATGATGATATACATGAGAATAAAAGAAATAGAATTAATGGTTTCTTCAACACATATCTAAAGAAGATTAAAATTTTAATATTTGGAAATTATAATGTGAATTAATTAACTAATTGGTATGTATATTTTATTCTGGTGTTCTGGATTGATATCTATTCCATAGTTTTTGTGGATGGGGGTCCTGTGTGATGATACAAAAAATGAATATATGACTAGGTTGTTTCCCTTGGTGTATTTTGTGCATGTTATTAATTATATTTTCATATTTCATAGGCAACACCACCATATTTTTTTGGGAAATAGACTCCCAAATGGTGGTGGGGGTGTTTTCTCCATCACTCAGGGTTGTAATGGAATATATAGTCGACTTATCACTATCCCTCACTATACCATTGCAAATAGATATAATTATGAATATCCAAGGATATAATTTCTTACTGTATATGGTGTGTTTCTTTCTAGATCTTGATGGATCATAGGTTTACTACATATTTGTGTGTGGTCTGTAATGGAATTATGTATGTGACATACTTATATTCAGCCATGGTGGATCTAGATTCCCATGGTTTTACATGCATGTTTTATGTTTTTTTGACGAATAATGCATTTGCAAAGGATATAGTGGCTTCTAAAAATTCACTTGGTCATATATGGGATAATGTGGATGATGGGATAGATATATCGATTATTGAAAACCAGAGATATTAGGACCTGTATGGGGATGATGTTGGTAGTGTTGAGGCCTAACTCCCATCAAGGTTAACTTAAATATTAAAGGTATGTGAAAGGATGTGTGTTATTAGGTCATTAGAGTGAAAATATAATGGGTAAGGGGGTTTCTGGTTAGTTCTTTTATATATTATTTTAAAATTTAATGGTTTATTTCTAGCTTTTACATGGTGAGTCAGATATTATGAGGATTGAGAAACTAGTATTTCTTATTTTGGTGATGATTTAGTTGCATTTTTTTATTCCCTAAGATTTAGTTTGCTTCATTCATATTTTATTACGAGAGGAATCAGGGAGACTAAATACTAGTTTGACAGGATTGGATTTGACTAGCTCAAAAGAGTTATATAGTAGCTATCCATAGTTATTGGAGTTCAAGGTCACTACCTAGTTCTACTTTTTTGGTAATTTTAGTTTTTCTTTTTAGTTATTTCATTTAATGTATGACATTACATTTATTAGTATGTCTTTTGTTTCATGAATGGTTATGGTTAGTAGTTTCCTTTATTATCTCTTAATACCTAAATCAATATATAATTTAATGGATCTAACATGCCTGATTGATAAACCCATAGTGTTAGCCACCAAACTATGTCCTATTGGTTGCAGGCTTCAAGTATCAATTTATCTCTTTATTCATTTTTATCAAAAGTGGGGTACCTTTGGATGGAGGGGTCATAAAAAGTGTTATCAAAGCTGATGGTTGAGAAGTAAAATAATGTTTGGGTTGAGGCTAAAATGTTTTTTTATTAGTTAATAAGCTGGTGATAATAAAATGAAATTTTTTATATAGTTATATTTTTTTCACCACATAAATCTATAGTTTATTTGAAAAAGATATCACTAACCCTCTATGAAATGACAAAAATAAACTGTGAGTAATAATGAGCCTCTGTGAGTAATGGAGATCAACGGAATGTAGGAATACTTCTGTAGAATATGTTTATGTGAGTCAAGCCTTTCTGAGATTCAATTAATGTATAAGAATCACATACCTTATTTTTGTTTCTATTTCTTTTTTATAATCATCATAGATCATCCATGAGTCCTAGTGATTCCATATGAACAATATGGATCTTCAATGGGATGAAGGAAATCAACCGGATCCTCTGTGATTTTAGTGATTCCATGAGAACATTACATATATTCAATAAGGAAAACTGATCTTATATAAATAGAATATACAATTTTTAAAATTTTATCTTCTATGAGTATAATAATATATTGTTTTTGGAGTAATGAATCATATATTTTGAGTCGCATGGTAGGAGGATAAAATGTGAGAGTCACATAGAAGTTAATTTGGAGATTAATTGAAGACAAGGAGTTGAAAATATAGTGGAACAAAGTAGGATGATACACTAAAGTACAAATATCATGATAATGAATTTCATTATTATGGAAATTGAGATACGGGATGAAAAAATAATGTATAATAAAAAAAGAGAGTTCTATTTTTTTACGATCACTCTGGAATTTCCCCCATCCCCTCATGATGACCTAGAAGGCCTCAATGGTAAGTTATCTTGTCCCTCCCATATACCTGTGGTGGGGCTCTGGGGGAAGGCTTCCATATTTTACTCCATATCCTCATCATAGGATTTATATCCCATGTACTCTCCCATAATTCCTTACACCTTTTCCAGGCTTCTTACTGAGTCAGAAGGTACCAGTATTATATCATCGAATTTTTCGGCTTTTGATCCCCCTTTTAGAAGTCATAGAGGACTCATCCCCTCACTGATGTTCCATAGTGTCTCAATTACATCATCAATGTCCATTTATATACACTCTGAATAGATTCATATTTTCTTATTAGGGTTTTCCACTCATGAATTGGTAGGTATACTCAGTTCGAGTCATTTTTGGATTTAGTTCCCAAATGATGACGATCTCACCCATACCTAGTCCATTGTAAAATTTGTATTTAATGGATTTAAATTATTTTATTTTATTGGTATTATTATTCTCATTAATATTAAAACCCTTATATAGTATACATCTCAATTACCTTCCATGCATTTCCCATCCCACTCCAAAACCCATCTATTCTCACTATTCTTGGTATTATAGTGGGTGGTTTGTCGGTTGATCGATGGATTTTAATATTCCATCCCATTAATACTCATGAATGTATTGAGGTTTATGTCTTAAATTCCCTAGTGGAGTATATATTTTTTTAGTTTTATAAGGATTTTTAATTCTATATGGGGGTGTGTAAGACCCTAAGATTTAAAAAACACATTGTTTTATAGCATATATAACACTCAACACCGATCTAAAACAAACTCAGAAATATTATTATTTAAATTTGATTATTGTAACCATCATGTTAAAGTTTTACATATGAATATTAATAAAAATATTAAAAAAATATCTACAAAGATTTTATGTAGTCTAAATTTATTAATTAATTCATAAAAACTATGTACCCAATTTTTAGTAAAGTCATTTTATGTTTATAAAATATGGTTTCTTAAAAAATACTTTTTATCAGTTATTATGTGACGATAATATAATTAATTTTAGACACATATTTAAGGATTATTTTATAAATGTAATATAATTTTTGAAACCTTTAAATCAAAATAATCTTAAGGTGGTGTTTAGAAATTTTTCGGAAAATACTAATATTTCAATGAATAGTGATAGCGTTGATTTATGTAAAGAGATCATTTAATTTCTTTAAAATTTAAAATTATTCTTTTAATTTAATATCAAATTAACCTAATTATTATTTTATATAATTAATTACATTTTAATTTACATTATACTTGATTTTGGTATAAATTTATTTTTTGGCATAAAGACTCATTTTTCTAAAAACTAATTGTCATTGTGTTTTAAAACTATATATCAAAATTGATCTCTACCACTTCATGAGTTTGAATCCTGAAAATATTATCCCAAATTTAGAATCATTCAATTTAAATTTGTTAAATTATTCCCTTTTAATCTTGATCATTATGAATATTGACAATGGAAAAATATATCACCTTGGTAAGGGTAAAATGATTAAAATGAAGTTAAAACTATTTGGTAAGTCCTAAAAATCAACTAAAATATTATAAATATTTAATTAAATGAATATTTGTAGTCCATAAAAATAAAGAATTATAAAATGGAGAAATTTGTTTCCACTTTCCTCTGATTATAACCTTTTTATTATTTTATATAAATATAAACTCAAACATGGCAATCTATTGATTTTAAAATTTATAATATTTTGGGAGAGGGATAAAAATAACATATGATGTTATATATATTTTTATTCAAAATAAAAAATTTTATATTATTATTAATTTCTATTGTTGAAAGAATTTCCTTAAATGCTTATGTAATGCTGGCACAATGCATGTACAACCTTTAAAATAGTCAAATAAATGATTTCAAATAGTCTAAAAAATATATTTATTTTGATTTAAATTTTCAAATGAGTTTTTAAGATAAATATGAAGTGTTAGAGATGATTTAATATTTATATTAAAATTAAATTTCTTTTATGTGGGTTTTAATGTCATATTTTGGGAATAGTCTTTAAAATGAAATTACTTTAGTGTTATGTTTAATATATTTTATTAAATTATTTAAAAATAATAAATAATATTTTGAAAGAGATTTTAGGTCTATAAATGTTCAAAATTTAATCCATTTTCCTTTTTTAAACATTATTTAATTACAATGTAAAATAACAACATTTTACTATTAGAATCTCATGACCACAATTAATGTTTAAATTTATTTACCAAGGGGTTAAACCAAAATTATATGTTTCTAAATGATTTATAAACCTTTGAAAATTTGATAGTATGATTATATTAAAACCATATATTCATTATATTAAACTACATGTAATATTAGAACCGTTTTACATGAGTTAGATACATACTATATTAAGATATATCATGTACTTCCAATAACGACAATAATGGTATTTTATAATAAATAATATTTTATTAAATGATGTAAAATTAAAAAAAACATTATATTCAGAAAAATTAATTTTTTTTTTGGTTTAATATATATACCATTTTCATTTAAGTTTAAAATTTTCTTTTTATATTAACTTTCTTGACCCCTAAAGGGTAGAAAACACTATTATTAGGATAATTGTCAAAAGGCTGAATGGGTGTTGAAAATAAGAGAGAAGGGTAAAAAATAACATAAGCATGTCAACATTTTATAGTATTAGATTATATATAAAATCACCCATCATATATTCAAATTATATCATTTTGGAATAATTTTTATATCAAAATAAAATTTTATTATTTTAATACTTTAAGTATTTCCAAGATAACCCCATTGCTCTCTTATAAAAAAGAACCCCACCTCCTCTCCTCTCCAATCTTAAAGAGTCATTTGATTCATCCAATAACTAAAAAAATATATTACTAACATCTCCCATCATATATATTTGTATTATTAGGGGAATAATACCAAAAATGTTGGAATTGATGTTTAAGGAAAGAGAAGTTGTCTGGAGAAGAGGTAAAGCTTTTAATTGAATGTTTTACTTTTATTACTGCTTCTACCACATTAAAATGTTATTCAAAATTATGAAATAATATCACAAATATCATTAATATATATATACTTTTTTAAGTTAATGGTATAAACTATTTCTCTATCCTTCTTCCATCATATTTTAAATGAATTATTCATTAATATGTAGAATGAATTACCATCATACAAACTGAAGTAGTTCATTTTCGATCACCACCTCCCACATCATGTAAAAGTTATGGATTTAATATATATATTTATGTGATGCTAATTAAATATTTATTATTAATTAAATATAGTAATTCAACAACTTTCTTACCTTTCGACCATTGAAAAATGAAAACTCCGTTCATGCATACAATTTGATTACCACTTACAAGAAGCGATGTGAATCATTTGTATGACCACATCACAAGGATAATATATATAAGTTATTTAATGATATAATATGATATTTATTATATAATCATAATTATATAAATCCAAAATAATATTTTCTATATTTCTCTCATTTTTTATGAAAAGTGATACATTACTCAAGCATTTGTATGACCTACCGTCTCAATGATTGGAACATGGTTCAATTTATATAACCATCATTCATGGTTTGTTCTAAAAAATAAATAATTTATTAAAAAAATTATTTATGTAATTATTATTATTATATATATTATGTACCAATTTCCACTTTGACCACGGTCAACATACCAAATTCATTTTGAACTTATGAAATTATCATTGTCAAAACACATCATATTGAATTAACTAAATAAGTAATTAATGATATCCTTAAAATTAATTAAAATAAATGGTTTAAGGATAAGGTATTAATCCTATACAATTTTTAAGAAAAATAATATAAGATATATGTTTAATATAAATGACGTAAAGAACATTAATACCAATTTTTGACATGAGGTAAGTGTTTCTTGTCTCAATTTTACTCCCGTGAGACATTATCCAAATTCACCACTTGTTTCTTTTATGTGGTGTATATACTATCCCATTGATTTTTTATAACATAAATATCTTTGTTATTTATTTATCAAAAGTTTAGATTGTATTTATTTCTTTCTTGGGGTTATGATTCATAAGTTAACATGGTGGAAAAGGATTTTCATTTCATTTTCATTTTAATAAGTGTTGTTTAAGATTGAATTTACATAGATGGTAATTATATGATACTTATTTGATAAACCCCATTTATTTTATTATACTAGAACTGTTCATGAAATATTTAAGTAATAGTGTAATATCCCCTAACCCACACTCCTAGATTCGGTGCTAAAATCATAGACATTACATTATTGGATTTGATAATGAAATTTGTATCCAATTTTTTACTTCCAAACCTTACAACATCAAAATGAAATATTAGATTACTTAAATACCCAGAGTACCATTAGTATTAGATTTTTTAGAATTAGGAAAAACTATTACATTAATAATACCCAGGTCCTCAAATGATTATTTCTCCCACTATACCCAATTTTTTATATTCTATATTTGGTCATAACCATCATTCATACGAAACACCTCCAGACATAACTCATTTATCATAATTATTGATATCTTGGGGAAAATGAAACACATGAAGTGTGGTCTCAAATTCTCAATTAGTGTATGTAAAATAAATAACAACTAAATTTCATTAGTGATCATAAAAGTAGCATAAAGATATGATGAAAAAATCAGAGTACATGAGAAAAACATAAAAGAACTCATACTCATCAAACCCATATCATTTATTGTATCCTATTTCTAAACAATCATGTTGTACACCACTAAAAAATAATTGATATATATGATTTGAGCTACATGAGATATCCATATCTTTTTTTAATAAATCTTATATAGGTTTATTCATTCTAAAACCTTATTGTAGCTGATCCGATGAAAACAACCTTCTTGAAGAGCTTATCTATTGGGATGTTCAAATAATAAGGGAACCTGATGAGGATGAACAAGACCATGAAGACTGTAAATTTATATATTTATTTTCATGAATCAAATTTTTCAGTAGAATTATTTTTTATCTAAACCTATTAAATATTATACTATTTTAGAATGAAAATGGTGGATGTTTTTATTTGAATATAGTGTGTCATAATGCACTGACCTAGGACACGCTTTGAGAAGAGATAAAGAAGATAATAAATTTATTACTGTTATGGTTAATCTAGATGAATTGTGGTTTGTTAATGTAATGAAACTAGAATCATAATGAAATATTAATTTGATATATCCATGATGTTATGTGAACACTACATGTGTTGAATAATTTTCTAGATTCTGAACTTCATGGTGAACATAGAAAGATATGATCATTTACATATGTTTTATCATAATAAAATCAAAAAAATCACAACATGAAGAACATTTCTTCCATAAACCAAAATATACACTCTATTTGGTAATTTTCACTACATAAATTCACTACATCATAAAGATCCTCACCACATATATTTATCAAGACAAAATATTCTAGAAAATAATGTCTTCTTAATGAAAAACCTTTTACACCAATATATCTTGAACATGAACTAGTTATGTTAGAGAATATGGTATGTCTATCTACATCTTGGAGAAAATATTTCCCATGGTATGTGTTAAAAACATAATATCTTTTAGAGTGTGAATATTATATTATACTATAATAATGGTATTATTTGATGATTGTAAATCATTTAGTAAGGATAGTATATTATTCTACATATTATTGATATTTTTAATGATGGTTTCGGTACCTATTTTTACATATTATTTGTATTTTATACTGTAAGAATTTTACCTTTACTATTCTCCTTGGTTTTTCAATTAGATAAATTACTATTAAATAAAAGGATTTTTAATGAACTATATTCAAAGAATTTTTTTATGTTTTAAAGAGAAAATGACTATTTGTTTAATTGCAGTTTTTTTCTAGTGATATCGAAGGACTCAATGATATTAAAATTAAAATATTTTAAATCACAAATGGATGATAATGCTAGATTTCAAGTAATATTTTAGTTATTTTAAAAGATGGTTTTAATGAAATTTAGTTCTATTTAAAAGGAGTGTTAGAAAAATCTAATATTATAGAGATATTATTATAAAACTTATTCAAATTAGATTAAATTGTGTTATTAGTTTTTTATTCAATATAAATAATCTAATGGTGATATATTTTTAAGTACAGCTTTTTTGAGGCTATTGGATCAATTTATTTTGATTATCTAATGGAGGTGGTGCTACAAAAACTACCTGAAAATGGTATACATTATATATCCATCTTTATAGATGGTGAAGAAATATATGATGAAGGGAGGTTTCATGAAAAATCATAAAGAATATTTTTATAAAATTTTTAATACAAAAACATGATTTTTTTTAATATAGATAAGGAATAATTAGTTTATCATTATTCTAGAATTGTGCAAAGAACAAAAAGAATAAGATGAAAAATTTCCCCAATGATGATAAATATCATTTTCTTATATTTAACGGAAACGACCTATGTGACATTGAAAAATTATTTGTATGTTTATCTATTATTTTTTGAAGATCTTGTATATATTTTATTTTCTTCTCTAACTATATTCTAAAGTCATTTCAATAATATACTTCTCATCTATTTTCTATAATGTTTTGACTACTTGTACATAGTCATGGTGGAGTATCATATTTTCATATTAATCTGTTGATATTTTGGTACCATATGAAAGGACAATAAAGCGCTGTAAAAGCCTTTTTTAGGGTTTCAACTGCATACACTCATTTGTAGAGGTCTCCAAATAAGAGGACATACAATAGAAATTCACTATGATTTTGGGTAGAGTATTGGTGGAGTAGACAAGTGGATTTTTGTGCCCCATACCACTATACATTATTATGTGATATTATTTTATTTATTTTCCACTGTGTAATCATATATAACATAAAATTATATAATCAATTATTTTTAGTAAGGAAATTTTAATTTTTTTTATGATTTTTAAAGGGACAAAATTCTACCATCTCTTATGTCTTCATAATATTCATTTAGATGATACAATGGTAAATCGATCATTCCTACCACAAAATATAAGGAATGTTATGAGATAAATTGTAGTGTTATCTAGGTTCTCCATTAATATAAACTATATTAGGCTCACCTAGAACTATCTATCACACCCAACATATAAGAAATATTGATCTCTCCCATTAGTTATAATGGGGATCATCCCTACATAAAAGTTGAGTTGGGATCACCCATTCATCATCAATAATGTCCAAGTATGATTAATAAATGAAAAATTTAGATTCAGTCATTTATCAATCATTACAAAAATAAATATTCTTTAATAGATTGAATAAACCATGGAAAATAAATGGGTTCCATGACAATCTCATAATCGATCCAAAGAATGAATAAGGGTGTTGTTAATATAACATATCCCATGTCGAGTGTATGTAAAATCCTGTTTTTTTTCATTTATGACTAAAAATAAAACTAAAAGTTTATTCAAAACATTTTTTAGTAGGATAACTTTTTCACGTTCTGTGACATCAAATGATTTCATCTTAGAAGGAGATTGATATTTAATGTTCACTTAGAATTTTTCATGAGGAAAATGTACATTCCATTTTGATAACACATATTTAAAATCTCAAACATAATAAAAAATTAAAGAAAATATATTATTTTAAAATAACCTTTGAAAAATAAAAATGATGTTTTAAACCATTGATTTTTCATTATGATGGAAAATTACATTAATGTCTAATATGGTAAAACAAATATTCCTTTCACAATTGTTTTGTAAAACTCTGAAGGTATGTTGTTTAAAAAAGGAACTGGTTGATTCCTTTTAAAACACTTAGGAAAAATCCAATTATGGGTAAAAATGACTTTAAAGAGTCATATTAAAACATTTTGAATGAATTTTTAGAAAACATGAATTTGGAAGAAAAAAGATTTTGATCGAAGAAATAAATGAACTAAAATTTTCATAAACACATTTTATTTAAACATTTTAAGTAAAAAAGAGAGTAAAATGGTAAAATTACATGAAAAATTATTTAATAACCCAAGAATAAGAAATTAAATTGGTTTTATTATAGTATTATCAAATAATTTCCTTTAATGAAAATTCAAACAAAAGGAATTATGATTAAAAAGTATATTGTAACATAAATCCTTGCCACTTGGGTAAATTATCAATTATAAGTCTCATGAGATAATAGCATAAAAGGAAAATTTAAATATCACTAATAAATTGATTTTCATGATATTACATAAAAATGGGGTAGAATATACATCATAAAAAATAAATTATGTTCATAGAAATACAATATTTCTTAATGTGGTGAAATAGAAATAAAACCCCATACCTTAGTCTAGATATTCCATGTATGTACTTTAACTCCTATATTACAAAAATACATAATGTATTTAATTTCTTAATATAATTTTAAAGGTTTAATACCTTAAACTTATATCATTTATTTTCTATTATATGTTTAAATTTAAATACATAATCAGTTATTTCCACGTCATGGATTTTGAGGATATTTGGTTCATTATTTCAAAACGACATTGGTGTATTGACCATTGACAAAGAGGATGTTATTCCAAAATATCAATAATAAAAATAATGAAATAATTATAATTTTATATATTATTTACACTTTTAAAACAAATAATGAGATATGGTTAGGAGAATTGAATAGTGTTATAATCATAGAGATGGTAAGTTGTATGTACGCTTAAGAAACGTCTCTATTTTTCATCGATCATTATGGAATGAAGGTAAGTATTATTTTATATTTACAATATTATCATCATATAAAAAATAAAATATTTTTTCTATAATTATATTTATGTATATCATCAATGTGTTTTGGTGATAAAAAAATAATCGCATCGCTTCATCGATGAGGTATTCCACACATACACATGAATGATGTTATCATTATCAAGTGATTGAAAAAATTAGAAATAAGATGATATATTATCTTTTAATAATGATTAATATTCCATGAATAATTTAATTATTTCATAAATATCACATAAATTCATTAAATTTAACTTTTTTACCTTTTATGAAAATATTTAGTGAAAAATGAAACACATCGCTTCTCGAGGATATAATCCACCATACACATGAGTGACATTATCGTGTTCCCTGTAAAATTGAAATTAAGATTGTATATGTGATATAATAATTATTTATGTTTCATTATGTTAAAAATATAATATATATAAATTAAATCTGTCATTATAAATATTCATGAGAGGCAATGATGAAAGATAAAACTAAATCAATGTTTGAGTTGGTAGACCACCATACAGAAGAATGATGGTTTCATTTCCCATTTGATTGAATAGGAGGTGGATGTGTGTTATTCCATTAATATCATAACATCTATGTATAGTTTTGATACAGGTGTTATTATATTGTAAATATTAAGATATGAATTGTGTTTTTATGAGAAAAAGTATAGAAGAGTTTAATGAAGATTATTAACTTTTTTTATGACAAGTCCCTTAAGATATCTTTTTAAGGACACTAGGGATTGTATTTTTGTGTGAATAGTATCTGTTGAGGATTTATAGGGATGTGGGGGAGATATTTTGGTAGTATGTTTCTATGGAAAATACCATAGGAGGTGTGAAAATTTGAGGGGAAGAGGTGGCCTTTTATAACGTAGGAGTGATATTTTTGTAAATACCAAAAAATATTAAATATTAAGAAGTCATATTCACCCCATGTTCCTAAAAATATGAAACATAAAGGATTATAGGCATGATATTATCAAGATAGACAACCAAAACAAAAAATATATATAATGTGTTGTTTATCTTCTCAATCACCCTACTTTTTCTATATTAGTTTCCATTATGGTAACTAGCCTTTTTTATCTAGGTAATTTATCACATATGTGTCTAAATAAAATGAGACTTATTATATAATTTTAACCTAGTTTTTATAAATATTAAATCAATTTTATAAAACAAAATTCCATTGTGTGTGTAAGACTAATTTTAACACAACTGCATAAAATGCGCAAAACCCAATTTCACCCTTTACCATGGTAACATAGATTAATAAAATTTAAGGGTAAATATAATTATTATAAATGGACCAGTAGCCTAATAATGTAAAATTAGTAAAAATTTTAAACATATAATAAATACTGGGAGGGTGTTTTTTAGTAATTTTAAACCAATTAATAAAATATTTTTTATTCTAAAATAATATTAATGTCAAGTTTGGAAATATTCATTTAATTAGTCATTAAAAGCATAAATAAAATAAAAAAATGAAAATATATTATTTTAAAATATGTAAATAATTTTATATTGACCTAAATTTTTATTAAATAATAAAACTAATACAATTTATATTAATTTTTAAATTTTTAGTATCATTTATTTTATTCTTCTTTCAATTAAATAATTATTGCATTCAATGTTTTATTCATTAAAAGTAATTATATGATTAATTCAAATTAGAAATTAATTACCCAAATAAAATTATTTTCATTATTCTAAAAATTAACCATAATACTCATAAATGTCTTTCTTTTGTCAATATGTGAACACATAATTAGAATTTAAAATCTAGGGGGTTAACTTTTTTCATTTTCATTACATAAATTATTAAATGAGTGACATTCATGGAAAATGTGTCCAAAATTACATAGAAATAAATCCTATGATTATAAGGGTTTAACCGAAATAATTAATTTTTTATATTTTCTCTATTAAATTTGACCAAAAATTAATTGGGCCTTATTTTATAATAGTATTTAGTTTTATTCGGTATGAACCCATTTCATTCTTTAAGGAAATGATGTTTTATTTTTGGGTTGTTTTTAAGAAAGTGGGGGAAAATATGTTGAGTAGTAGTTAGAGGCTTGTAACATAATGTGACTAGGGGTTACACGCCATCTAAACCTAGTACACATTTTGTATGGAATGTCAGCAAGCCTGAGAATGACATGTAAGTGGATTAGGTAGATAAATAGGATCAAACATATCCATGATGTGTATTTTTTAGTACATGTCGTGTATATTTCTTTTTTTTTGGCTAAAATAGGCAATAGCCTCATGTTTTGTCAAACAGATAGAAACTCACCAACTGTTTTTGCGAACAGCAATGCCTAGCCCAATCTAAGGCTAGTTTTGGCTCCTATTTCTTCATATGAACTCTAATTCGAACTTTTTTGAATGTTCTGGAATCCCTTCAGTGATTTCTCGCCTCCTATTTATCTATTATTCATGATTTCTTCTCTCATCCTAGTTATCGAGGGTTGAGTGTTTATGCTCATTTTTTAGATCTACTCTATTCAAGGTCAAATTAGAGGTCAGCGCTAGACTATAAGATTCATGTGAATATGAGATAGGTGGTCTCATTCCATTTTCTATTTTTCATGTTGATTATATGTGTCGGAGTGCCGCACACCCATTTTTTGGGTGTTTCATTGAATGAATATGGAAAATTGTTATTTTCTATTGTTTTTACGTAATTTATTAAGTGTTTTGATTCATGTTTAACATTTTTCCATGATTAAGTGTCACCTCATGGATGTGTTTCCCTTAGAGGAATTTTTAAGGTCATTTGGCCTAGAATAACTATGATCCATGCCTTTGTTTTCCCTTTCGTGGTTTGCTAAAAATGAATTGTGAATATAATAATATTAAAAGTTTGTTATATTAAAAATAAAATGTATTAATGTTACGGGATTGAGTATTTAACCCTTGAACCATGTATGTCTTTATAGTATAAACCATGTTTTCTTTTCCCATGTGATTAAGTAAAAGCTATGACATTAATTGATGTAATTGGATTGAATTTCGTTAATTATTGATTTTCCAGTGTGAGTCATATTGTGATTAAGACATGTAATAGTTTTATGTACATGTGTTTATTATGGTGTAAATTTTAACACATGAGTTATTAATTAATAAACTTTTTAATAGTTCAATTTACTTGTGTTTCTTCTTATAAAAAGTGATCCCATGCGAGATAGCTGATGGATAAGACTTTTGACAGTTTAAATTAGATGATTAAAATGTTTTTGAATTTACCATGTGAGTTAATAAATTATAAAGACATGTAATAGTTTAATTTAATTGTGTTTATTTTTATGAGAATTTTTCCCGTGGGATTATTTGGAAGGCCAAGCCTTCTAATTTTGGTTCATGCTTGTGATTATTCATGATGATTTTGGTTTTGACCTTTTCATTCATGATGATATGTTAATTGAATTTATTATGATTAAATAGGTAAATATAAATGTCTGAATCATGGATTCAGATTAGAATGCAAAGGGAAGGTTCATGTGACAATTATACATTACACCTTAGGTGACCCATATATCCATTAAGGGATTCCATGGATGGATCAAATGGGAGGTTTTATGTTTGAGTCGTGAGAGAGCTTCAGATGTAGTGGTCAAGAACATGGAGGCTTTATTTAACAGTCGAACGAGTCATGGAATGAGGGATACCATTGATGGGTTCTATTGGAAATTATTAAATGTCTTAGGTGATACTTGGGTCTTATTTATAGGATCCAAGGATGACCCAGTTGACATATACTCACACCACACCTAGAGTAAGACAGGGATCTTGAGAGGATCGTATGGATGATCTCATAATATGTAGGTTGTTTTACAATATGAGTAATACATTAATTACAACATAGGAATTTCAATGATAGACTCAATTTTTAATTATAATAATTAAATGGAATGAATTATGACGCGTCTACCAAGCAAAACAACAAGCTTGGATTCAGTCTTTGTCACGACCCGACCCTACCCAGTCTCAAGCCCCAACTTCCCCAAGCCCGCCTCCATAGGCCAGGGGCTGGGGACCAGCGCCGAAGGCACAACAACTCGAGGAGGAATTTGCTAAAGCACCTGTACACACACACGCAGCACACTCAATGCAAAAGTGAAGAGTAAAAGAAAAGATAAGCACAATAAAAGAGTAAATCTTATATATAAACCACAAATGTGCATCGACCTCTAAACAGTAAAAAGTACAAGATGAAGATAAACTGAAAATAAAAGGGGCAAAACACGCACCCAACCAAAAAGTGCCACAACCCGATAACAGGTAAAACAATAGTAAAGATCTGGAAGGGTTCCCCACCTGGAACCCGACTACGACCACCACACGCGGTCCAATCTCCCGAACTCTTATGCTCCACTGAAGTCACGACCAACTTGTTTGTCGTCTACAAGAGCACGCCAAGTGCGGGAAAATACCATGTAGGGGAGAGTATAAAAATACTCAGTAGGATACCCCGAAGGCTCGAGGGAGAAACAAAGGAGGTACCGACGGGTGAGCAGTAGATCGAACAGGGGAAATAGAAATGGTACAACTAAAAGTGAATTGAAGAGTACAGTAAATATTCCATCTCAACCCAACAAGAGGAAAGAAGGTAGACTCATCCAGACACAAGGAGATGGAAACGGTAAAAAGTTGAACTTCCCGGCAAGTCTTCGCTACCTATAGTAGGAGAGTAGACTAGTCCAACCACGAGAAGCTAGACACGGAAAGCACGTGGCATACCCCGCACATCTTCGCCTCTCCTAGAAGAAGAGTAACCAAATCCAAGAAGTGGGTTCTGGAACAAGGTATATACATATCCTTATGCTCAGCAAGAAGCCCGAACAACATCGTAATGGGATCTCTGTCCCGCAGCTCAGTCCAAGAAAACGAGTAGCTAACAGTCCCAGAAGTAAACTCCATCGAAGCCCAGTATCCCGCACGTCTGCCCCAAACCGCAAGCCAAGGGGCTCAATCACCGCACTTCGGCACTATCTGATTTGGGTGGCACTGACTCGCCCGCACGTTTTTAGATCGCGTCACAAAAATGCATCTCGATGGGGAAAGCGCTCCTCGTACTTGAGAGTTTTGGGGGAATGTCAAACCACAACTCGTCACTGCCCCGCAGTCAAGAGGTCTCCTCAAAGTCAAAGTCGTCACAACATTAACCCGTAACCAAGGGTCCCGCTCTGGTAATCACGGAGGAAAGCCATAGACTAGCCTAGTAGAAAGGACTGGGCCTGGAATATCAACGGGTGCCCCACTGTCCAACCCTGCTGGAGGGTAATTCATAATATGATATCGGGTGACCCACTACCCAGCCCTGCTGGAGGGTAAACCGTAATCCATCATCAGGAGACCCGCTGCCCAGCCCTACTGGAGGGTAAACCTGGAATAAGTCGTCAGGCGACCCACTACCCAGCCTTGCTGGAGGGTAGACCTAGAATAATTCTACGGGTGACCCACTGTCCAGCCCTGCTGGATGGTAAACTCAAAACAAGACGACGGGCGACCCACTGCCCAGCCCTGCTGGAGGGTAGACCCTCAAGAGTCATCGGGTGACCCACTGCCTAGTCTCTACTAGAGGGTAAACCCTGAACAAGTCGACAGGCAACCCACTTCCCAGCCCTACTGAAGGGTAGACCTAAAACAAGACAACGGGCGACCCACTGCCCAGCCCTGCTGGAGGGTAGACCCTCAAGAGTCGTCAGGTGACCCACTGCCTAGTCTCTTCTAGAGGGTAAAACTTGAGAAGTCAATGAGCAACCCACTGCCCAGCCCTGCTGGAGGGTAAACCTAGAACTTCTCTAGTCATCCTTACTAGATGGTAAAACACTGGCCAACTATGCACTCAGTGAGTACCGAGAAACCACTCAACTCCAGAACAACTCACCCAATAGAGGTTCAGCACCTGTTCCATCACTGGGTGTCACTAGCACCGCTACCGGCCAATCCATCGAGAACGAAAACTAGGGGGAGACCACTCAACCCTACTGGTCAAACAAATGAGCACAGAGTCGGGGGAAGAACTCAACCCCACTGGTCAGCAAACGAGAAGCGAGGGACCCTCTACTTCGTGAGAGGTCAAAGTACGCAAAGCCAAGCTCGGCACGCACCTGGGACCCACACGACGTGTGGCACCAAGTTAACCCCAACCAAGCGCACGAACATCTCAGGTACCAACATCCACATGTACCTCCCAATGCTCCCGTATACTCCCAGAATATACCACCTCTCCAGCCCAAAGGCTAACATGCACCCGGCAGCCAACGTCTATATGAAGGTGTAACGTAACAACTCCAACCTGCCACCTCAACAACTAAGGCACATCCAACCACATCTCTTTAGACACCAACCTCACTCTCCCTAGAGTGCACGCGATCACATGCCAAAGGTCCACTACAAACACGGTAGAAGAACCGCCACCAGGGCACCTTTCACATTTCCACATTTAATAAGATCGTGCAAGACGCTCTGCAAAGCCAAACAGATCGCACCGTTGTAATCCTCGTGGAAAAATACGCGAGTTAGACAACTTACTCACCTCAAATGGCTATCCGACAGAAAAGTCACCAACATCGCCTCGTGCCCGAATGGTGTCCCGTGATCCTGAGACTCGGCCCCGAAAATAGTCGGGCGCATCACACCATTGCGATCCTCTCGGAAAAACACGTCAAAAGGGCTACTCACTTGAGTGCAACGGATATCCGGAGAAAAAAAGTGCATTTCGGCCCACCGCACATGAGCGGTGCTACGTGGGACCCGCATCCAGGTCCCGAAATTCAACTGACGGATCACACCATTGCGATCCTCTCGAAAAAGTACACATGTTGGACTATTCATTTTTCCAAAAAGTTTTCCTAGGGATGGAGATGGAAAATCACCGTCAACGCTCAAATGACCCTCATGGGGCCCACACCATCATGCGGAATTGGGGCAGGCAAATTGCACCATTGCAATCCTCTCGGAAAAAAATATAGAATCGACTACTCGTACGCCCCGAACGGAAACCCAATGAGAAAGTTATAAAATGATGCACACAGCTCGAACGGCGGCCCACGCGGGCCACGCCTCAACTCGGAATTAAGTATCCAAAATTGGACTCAAAATGACCGTCTCAAAAATAGGATCACGTTGCCACTGGCAGTGCTTCAATCAGACGTCGCACGGGGGAGTTACGACCAAAAACAATATTTAACAACAAATAATAATAATAACATCTTATATTATTATTATTTATTATTATCTTATATATATTTTTTATATCTCGGGAGCCACCCCATTTTTTTTCTTGTGTTTTTGTGTGTGTGTGGCCTGCTTTTGTAGGTCAGAGCCAGCAAATACCCGCAATAGCGGGTCTTCTTCTTCACGAGGGTCACGCGACCCTGGTGTTCAGGTGACCACAGCACTGGCCGGCCACCCTGCCGGCCACTGCTCCGCAGCACGCCCTCGGACGACCGCTGCCCGCAGCCGCCCACGCTGAGGCCTGTTTCCTCATCCGCTCAGCGACGCTCTCGGACGCCTCTCCCTCACCAACGCCTGTCGTGCCTGCTCGCCTCAGCCAATGCCTCCTACTCGGACCAGCAGACGACCACCCGGCTGACCGCCCTGGTGCCGTCTACTCGCGCCTCCGCTCAATGATCCATCGGCGGGTTAATGCGTCCAAAATTGGGCGGGGATTATACGCGAAGAACAGATGGATTCCCGACACATTTATAGGCTTTTAACATGAATTGATGACCGTTTTTGTGCGGTCATAGATGATTGATAAAGGAAATGATGAAACAATACGAGCAAGAATGAATTTTACGAGATCAACCTAAATCCGAAAACAAAACTGGAATGATTCCTACCTCGATTTGTTCGTCGGTCGATGACGACGTGTACTCCTTGCTTCCGCTGCGATCAGCCAAAGTTCTATCGTCGTCCACCGAAGGGAGGAGGGTAAGAATATGGGACAGTGAGAGCTTGAGGAAGAGGAGGTTTCTCCAGGGAATTTATAGGGGAGGAAGGGGATGAAGGGATTAAATAATGAAAATTAATTAATCCCTTAATTAATTAAAAACTCAACACAAAATAAAACCACGTCCGAAACCCCAAACGCAGAGAAAGTTAGGTTACGCCTAGGGTAAAAACCACCTCCTGAGCACAACAGTGGTCTCGGAATTTTAATCCGAGGCCCCATTCAAAAGTTATAAAATTTAATGTCCGAAGCCACTAAATTATGAAAACGCCCCTGGGGCCATTTTTCACAGGCAGCTCGCACCCGCAAAACTTATACCCCTCCTAGGGTAAAAAGCACGCTCCAAACTCAATAGTGCCCTCAGTTTTCCAATCCAAGACACCGTTTAAGAGATACTTGAGTTTCACCATTAAACGAATAAATTAATTAATTAATTTATCCATTTAACGTTCCGAAAGCGAGCGAGGGGTCCAAACATCCCGCACCGACATGCTTTATGTTGTTCCTAGGGTAAAAACCCCATTCAGGACCCATCTGCACACTCGGATCTCTGATCCGGATCACTGTTTAGGATTTATCCCATTTATTTGGCATTTCCAGTGTGAACGCAGTGAAAATTTAATTCCGGCCACTCCGGGGCTCGGAATCGCATGCCGTCTGAAGGCGCCGCTCTGGAATAACATCAAGAATATTCCAAATTCCTTTGTATCCAAAAACAAGGTTCTTAAATCATTCCCTCCTTCAAGATTTTCATCCCCGAAAATCAAAACTAGGGAGAAACATACGGTACTAAGCCCACACCCAGCTCTTCCGTACCCAAAAGAACTCTCGCACAGCTCTGCGCCACCACACACAGACCAATGGATTGATCTGTTCATGCGAGGTCGGCCCTTGCTGATGTCGTGCACCCACTCCAGACTTTGGGGTTATAGCAAGGCGGTATAAAACCTCACCATCCCTTTGCACGGTTTCAAATGGCCCAAAGGCTCTCGGGGGTAGCTCACATCCCCGACCGAACCCTTACGTCGCACGCTGTGACTGGAATCACTGCCCGCACATGGGACAAGTCTCGTTGATTCCCTCCTTTAAAATATCCATATGGTGAACCACCCAAGGATATATGGTCACGCAAGGTTCCATAGTCTATGTCTCTCAACCAAGACTCTCTTACACACTCGGGGAGTGATGGAGTCGATGCCATCGACTAAAGAAAAGGTCCTACGCCTTTTACTTTACCAACACATGGTTACACCCGATGCCCTGTGTCACCCTGGTATCAACTCAAGCAAGGATTAGGGAGAAAATAATTCCACACACAGAGTCTACCAACTCTACTGCAAAAATTAGAAGATCCATAGAGCATACCTCTTACCACCTCATACTCTGTAGGATCATAGACATCCAAAGCTCGCAGCAGTCCGTGGTCCCAACTGTCAGCTCCCAGAGCCTGATGTGGACCGCCTAGTGGTGATGGAAAGACCTCATAATGTTGTCCCCCACTACCAGCTCCTCCCTCTCCTCTGCCCACACCACCTATATGGGTACTACTCCGATCAAGACGCTGCCTCTGTCGTGGTGGTTCATCTGCTGCATGCCCGAAGCTCTCCGCAACTCGGGTCGGGCAGTCTCGTGCCAAGTGATCTCTCTCGTCACAAGAAAAACATTGACACTCTCCGGGCTACCCTGGTGCCCTCCGGTGACACTGTGGTATACGACCACGCCCCTGATCCTAGTTGTCAGAAATCCACCTGCGTCAAGGTTCTGCTTGCCGACGCCCGCTAGCTGCGATTGACGTCTCGGCTCCAATGTGCCTGCTGTCACCACCAACTATAGAACGTGACAGGAAACCCTCTGTCACCAGCACCTTATCCAGCACCCTAACATATGTGGAAATTCCCAAGGGTACTATGATAGCACGAATCTCTCAGCGGAGACCCTCCTCAAAATTCCGCGCTCGGATGTTGTCGTCACGGACTATGTCTAGGTAAAAGCGTGCACAGTCTGCAAGACTAGTCGCGTACTCGGCTACCATCATCCCTCCTTGCCGAAACTGTAGGAGCTCCTAAATCCAAACGGAGCGCAAGCAGGAGGGAAAAAACTCCTCACGAAACAATAACTGAAAGTCACCCCACGAAAGCGACGACTCCTCAAGAAGCTAAGTCACCAGACTCCACCAACGCCAAGCTGATCCATGAAAAAGGGTGGCTGCCAAAGCCACTATCTGATCTGTCAGTGTCTGCACAAGCCTGAAAAGGAAAACCACTGTCTCTAGCCCAACCTCTACTGCCTGAGGGTCTGGCTCACCACTGAACCTCCACGGTCTCTACCGCTGGAACTCACAAAGCGCGCTCAACCTGCGCTCAAGCCCCGTCTGCTCTACTGAAGCTATCTTCTTCTCAACACGTGGGGGTGCTGCTACCGGCCCACCTGGAGAAAGGGACTCACATGATGGGTCCTGGACTGTGCCCTCGTAGCTCACAAGGTCATCATCACGAACCAAAGATGGCATCCTGGATGGCTGTCTTCATGGAGACATCTTGAATGTTATCAAGGTGTGTCGCGGTCAGATGAGCATATATGTATATACCAATAACAACAACGATGGGGAGCTGACTCAAGAATGACAGTCAAGACTCAATCCTATGTGATGCACAAACCATTTTTCCATGCAATGAGTCTCTCATCATGCCGAGTCGACAAGCGGGTTATCAAGGTCCTGGTTAATGGATACGTCGGCTGCTGCACCATCACTGGACTCCCTGGCCTGAGAGCCGCTCTCGAGACACATTAACATTGTTTCCCTATATCCCAACTAATTCCTTTTATTTTAGGTACGTCCGAACAGCGTCCCAAGGAACGAACCACCTCTGATACAACTTTGTCATGACTCGACCCTACCCGGGCTTGAGCCGCCACTACCCCAAGCCCGCCTCCATAGGCTAGGGGCTAGAGACTAGTGCCGAAGGCACAACAACTCAGGGAGGCCTTTGCCTAAGCACCTGTACACACACACGCAGCACACTCAATGCAAAAGTGCAGAGTAAAAGAAAAGACAAGCATAGTAAAAGAGTAACCACTATATATAAACCACAAATATGCATCGACCTCTAAATAGTACAAAGTACAAGATGAAGATAAACTGAAAAGAAAAGGGGGAAAAACACGCGCCCAACCAAAAAGTGCCACAACCCGGTAACAGGTAAAACAAAAGTAAACAACTGGAAGGGTTCCCCACCTAGAACCTGACTACGACCACCACACGTGGTCCAAGATCCCGAACTCCTATGCTCCACTGAAGTCACGACCAACCTGCCTGCCGTTTGTAAGAGTACACCAAGTGCAGGAAAATCCCAAGCAGGAGTGAGTATAAAAACACTCAGTAGGATACCCCGAAGGCTCGAGGGAGCAACAAAGGAGGTACCGACGGGTGAGCAGTAGATCGAACAGGGGAAGTAGAAAGGGTACAACTAAAAGTGAAGTGAAGAGTATAGTAAAGAGTCCATCTCAACCCAACAAGAGGAAAGAAGGTACACTCGTCCAGACACAAGGAGCTGGAAACGGTGAGAAGATGAACTTCTCGTCGAGTCTTCGCTACCTATAGTGGGAGAGTAGACTTGTCCAACCACGAGAAGCTAGACATGGAAAGCACGTGGCATACCCCACGCGTCTTCGCCTCTCCTGGAAGGAGAGTAACCAAACCCAAGAAGTGGGTTCTGGAACAAGGTATATACATATCCTTATGCTCATCAAGAAGACCGAACAACGTCGCAAGGGGATCTCCTGTAGCTCAGTCTAAGAAAACGAGTATCCAAAAGTCCCCGAAGTAAACTCCATCGACGCCCAGCATCCCGCACGTCTGCCCCAAACCTCAAGCCAAGGGGCTCAATCACCACACTTCGACACTATCCGATTGGGGCAGCACTGACTCGCCCGCACGATTTTAGATCGTGTCACAAGAACGCGTCACAGTGGGGAAAGCACTCTTCGTACTTGAGAATTCTGGGGGAACGTCAAACCACAACTCGTCACTTCCCCACAGTCGAGAGGTCTCCTCAAAGTCAAAGCCATCACAACACTGACCCGTAACCAAGGGTCCCGCTCTGGTAATCACATAGGAAAGCCGCAGACTAGCCTAGTAGAAAGGACTGGGCCTGGAATATCAACGGGTGCCCCACTGCCCAGCCCTGCTAGAGGGTAATTCATAATATGATACTGGGTGACCCACTGCCCAGCCCTACTGGAGGGTAAACCGTAATCCATAATCAGCCGACCCGCTGCCCAGCCCTGCTGGAGGGTAAACCGGGAATAAGTCATCAGGTGACCCACTACCCATCCATGCTGGAGGGTAGACCTGGAAGAAGTCGATGGGTGACCCACTGCCCAGCCCTGGTGGAGGGTAAACTCAGAACAAAACGATGGGCGACCCACTGCCCAGCCCTGCTAGAGGGTAGACCCTCAAAAGTCTTCGGGTGACCCACTGCCTAGTCTCTGATAGAGGGTAAACCCTGAACAAGTCGACAGGCGACCCACTACCCAGCCCTGCTGGAGGGTAGACCTGAAACAAGATGACGGACAACCCACTGCCCAACCCTGCTAGAGGGTAGACCCTCAAGAATCGTTAGGTGACCCACTGCCTAGTCTCTGCTAGAGGGTAAACCATGAGATGCCAATGAGCAACCCACTACCCAGCCCTACTGGAGGGTAAACCTGGAACTGCTCTAGTCATCCCTACTGGATGGTACAACACTGGCCAACCAAGAACTGAGTGAGTACCGCGCAACCACACAACTCCAGAACAACTCACCCAATAGAGGTTCAGCGCCTGTTCCATCACTGGGTTCCACTAGCACCACTACCGGCGAATCCATCGAGAATGAAACCAGGGGGAGACCACTCAACCCTGTTGGTCAAACAAACGAGCTCAGAGCCGGGGGAAGAACTCAACCCCACTGGCCAGAAAATGAGAACCGAGGGACCCTATACGTCGCGAGAGGTGAAAGTACGCAAAGTAGATCTCAACACGCACCTGGGGCCCACACGACGTGTGGCCCCAAGTTAACCCCAACCAAGCGCACGAACATCTCAGGTACCAACATCCACATGTACCTCCCAGCGCTCTCGTATACTCCCAGAATACACCACGTCTCCATCCCAAAGGCTAACATGCACCCAGAACCCGATGTCAATGTGAAGGTGTAACGTAAAAACTGCAACCTGCCACCTCAACAACTGACACACAACCAACCACATCTCTTTAGACACCAACCTCACTCTCCCTAGAGTGCATGCGATCACACGCCAGAGGTCCGCTACAAACACGGTATAAGAACCGCCACCAGGGCACCTTTCACATTTCCACATTTAATAAGATCGTGCAAGTGGCTCCGTATAGCCAAACGGATCACAACGTTGTAATCCTCATGGAAAAACACGCGAGTTAGACTACTTACTCGCCTCAAACAGATATCCGACGAAAAAGTCACCAACACCACCTCACACCTGAACGGCGTCCCGTGATCCTGAGCCTCAGCCCTGAAAACAGTCGGGCGCATCGCACCATTGCGATCCTCTCAGAAAAACATGTCAAAATGACTAATCACTTGAGTGAAACGGATATCCGGAGAAAAAAAGTTCATTTCGGCGCACCACACACGAGTGGTGCTACGTGGGACCCACATCCCGGTCCCGAAACTCAACTGACGGATCACACCGTTGCAATCCTCTCAAAAAAGTACACAAGTTTTACTATTCACTTGTCCAAAACGGTCGCCCGGTGATGGAGATGGAAAATCATCGTCAATGCTCAAACGACCCTCATGGGGCCCACACCATCGTGCGGAATTGGGGCAGGCGGATTGCACCATTGCAATCCTCTCAAAAAAACATCCAGAATTGACTACTCGCATACCCTGAATGGACGCCTGATGAGAAATTTATAAAACGTTGCACACAGCTCGAACGGCGGCCCACGTGGGCCATGCCTCAACTCCGAATTAAGTATGCAAGATTGGACTCAAAATGACCGTCTCAAAAACAGGATCACATCCCCACTGGAAACGCTTCAATCAGACGTCGGACGGGGGATTTATGACCGAAAACAATATTTAACAACAAATAATAATAACAACAATTTATATTATTATTATTTATTATAATATTATAATTTTTTTTATATCCCGGTCGCCACCCCGTTTTTTTTCCTGTGTTTTTGTGTGTGTGTGTGGCCTGCTTTTGCAGGTCAGAGCCGGCAAAGACCCGCAACAGCGAGTCTTCTACTTCACCAGGGTCACGCAACCCTAGTGTTCCGAAAACCACATCACCAGCTGACCACCCTTCCGGCCACTGCTCCGCAGCACGCCCTCAGACAACCGCCGCCCGCAGCCGCCCGCGCCGAGGCCCGCTGCCTCCTCCGCTTGGCCACGCTCCCGGCTGCCTCGCCCTCGCCAACGCTTGCCATGCTTGCTCACCTCAGCAGACACCTCCTGCTCGGACCAGCCGACGACCACCCGACCTACCGCCCTGGTGCCCTCTGCTCGCGCCTCCGCTCAACGATCTATCGGCGGGTTAATGCATCCAAAATTGGGCGGTGATTATACACGAATAACGGATGGATTCGGGACACATTTATAGGCTTTGAACACTAATTGACTACTGTTTTAGAGCGGTCATCGACGATTTATAAAGGAAATGATGAAACAATACGAGAAAGAATGAATTTTACGAGATCAACGTAAATCTGAAAACAAAATTGGAATGAATCCTACCTCAATTTGTTCGTCGGTCGATGACGATGTGTACGCCTTGCTTCCGCTGCGATCCGCCGCAGTTCTGTCATCGTCCGCCGAAGGGAAGAGGGTGAGAATATGGGAGAGGGAGACCATGAGGAAGAGGAGGTTTCTCCAGGGAATTTAGAGGGGAGGAAGGGGATGAAGGGATTAAATAAAGAAAATTAATTAATCCTTTAATTAATTAAAAACTCAACACAAAATAAAACCGCATCTGAAACCCCAAACGCAGTGAATGTTATGTCGCGCCTAGGGTAAAAACCACCTACCAAGCACAACAATGGTCTTAGAATTTTAATCGGAGGCCCCGTTCAAAAGTTATAAAATTTAACGTACAAATCTGCTAAATTACGAAAACGCCCTTGGGGCCATTTTTCACAGACGGCTCGCGCCCGCAAAACTTATACCCCTCCTAGGCTAAAAGGCACGCTTTGAACTCAACGGTGCCCTAGGTTTTCCAATCTGAGCCACCGTTTAATAGATACTTGAGTTTCACCATTAAACGAATAAATTAATTAATTAATTAATCCGTTTAACATTCCGAAAGCGGGCGAGGGGTCCAAACATCCCACGCCGACATGCTTTATGTTGTTCCTAGGGTAAACACCCCATTCCGGACCCATCCTCACACTCAGGTATCTAATCTGGATCACCGTTTAGGAGTTATCTCATTTATTTGGTGTTTCGAGTGTGAATGCACTGAAAATTCAATTCCGACCACTCCGGGGCTCGGAATCGCATGTCGTCTGAAGGCGCCACTCTGGAATAACATCAATAATATTCCAAAGTCCTTTGTATCCAAAAACATGGTTCTTAAAGTCTTCAAATTACATGTTTAGATAACCATTTTAGGTATCTACTGTGTTTAATTTTATATAGGGGTTACTAAACTTAAGATGAATCCCAAGACTTGTAAAATTCAATGTAAGTGGACTGTTAATTAGCATGAAATTATTATAAATCAAAATGAGTGCTTATAGGACTATTTTCTTTTGTGTACTTAATATATTACTTATTTAATTATTTTACAATGCCTGTTATATATATTCACTCATCGATTGGCACATATCTGGGGTGGTTTCCTTTTGGGATTTAGTCTCAAGCCCTATTTTGGTCATGTTTTTTCCCAAATAGAATATATTTTTTTAGGTGTCAACAAGGTAAATTTTACTTCTCCAGGTACTTGGTATGACGTTAAGGTTCTAGAGTTCATTGGACCAAGTGGAAGGTTACGATGGTTCTTAGTTTATTTTGTTCTTTTTGTTCTATTGGTACTTATATCATGTATTTCTGATATGTACCTTTTTTGGCTATTTTCATAGAACATGTGACATGTTGAATCATCCTTTGTATTCTATGAAATATGGTAATTTATATTATCATTCTACCATAGTTTACATATGATGTATAGTATTATTGAATCCACTATTGTTTTATTGTAGTATTTCATTGTGTTATACTCTACCAATGAGAGAATAGTTCCTAAGTATCACACCTAGGCCCTCACTGTTAGTCAAAAACCTCTGGTGTTTGGGTAAATGTACATGAGTTCATGTGACCGGCCGATTAAGGGGAACCTTTGGTGGAATTCAGATCTAGGGTGTTACAATGTTGTATCAGAATATTCCTTTCTATATTTTCTTACTATTTGGGGACATTAAACTAGGATAGGAAAGAAATGGATCTTGTTAATAAACTATTCCTGGGAGTAGTTTCACTGCGTATAGGGAAAAAGACAAATTGCCTCGAATTGAGCTCTGTTTTTTTGATTTTTGAGCTGCTACAGTTTATTTTATTTCACTATTTGGTGATGAACTTATATTTTGATGTTATTACTAATATTATTATGGTTCTTTTTTTTGAAATCTGATGATATGAGGTTATTCCATTTCAGGAATCATATATTCACTTTTTAGAAATCACATTCCATGCATTATTTCCATGTTTTTTAGAGAGCATTAAAAACTTCATGCTTTTATGATAAATGTGATGCTAGACATATATGATGTTGTGATAGGTATTTTGATAGATATGGATTCTGTTGTGATGGGTGCATTGGTATGTGTTATTTTTCTAATAGGATGGATGTCAAGCTTTGGTCTCAGAGATGAATTGGCCCTCATGGATCATAAATTGGTGGATCATGTTTCAGCCTTAAATTGAACTATATTATGATATGCTATAGGTAGATGATAATAATTGATTCAAGGGGATTATGGGCCCCCATAGATCGAAATATGGTATAACATTGTTTTACATTTAAAAAACATGGGTTTTGGGGAAGTTATAGGGACATTTTGTTCGGAAACCCAGACAACATGATGCGTTGTTCGATGAACAAATGCCATGTGTTTTTTTGTTAAGAAAATTGTTTCTTAAGTATGCATTGGGTACTATGTGTAAAACACATGTGGTAAATGCCCGTGTGTCTGAATGTGGGAGAGAGAACACAAAATTATTTTTTTGGACAAGTGAAAACCATGTACTCCAGGTAAACATCGTCTAGTTTTACACAAGCATACCCCATGTGGATGTAACCATGTAAACATACATGGACTGGGAAAGATTCTTGGGAATACATTGTGTACCAATCTTACACACAGTGTACATGGGGTGTGTAAAAACCTTGGGCGAGGGAATTATGTTCCCATGTGATTTCTTGAGGGTACATGTCGTGCATGGTTTCTATGTGCCATGTACTCCTCTTTTGGTACCCTTTGAGGGTGTTTTCTTGTTTTCCCCCTTTGTATTTTTTGACCTAAGATTAGTTTTTTCTCTGTAGTTTTCCACATAGATCATGATGCTGAAACACGTGAAACATTCTTAGGACTCTTAATTAGTGTTTTGTAGCTTCTATATAAATAGAGAGGTTTTTCATCTAGTTTCCATTTTAAGTTTCCACCTAAGAGTGAAACTTGGTGTGAATGATGGGTTGGGAGTTCGGACAAACCCAATTGAGACCTTTGATATGGCATGATCTATGAGAAATCACTTATGACCTATGCTTTGAGGACATATACCTTATGAGGTGTGCCCTTTTGGCCTATAAGGCCTTGAGACCAGTTGCTTTCAAGGCTCCTCTAAGGGATACCCTTACTTTTATGCTGGTCTAGGAAGTCTCATGTAGGATCTCTCTCATGTGTACAATTTTCGGATGATACCTATTTTACAATGCCTTAGTTATTTATCATTAGAGGATCCTTATTGTTGGATTCCTTTTTTGTTTATCATTCAAGTAACTCATATTGGATTCTTCCTTGCCTTTTTATCTAAGTATTCCGTGTAGGATTCCTTTTAATGTTTTAATTAACTAGAGACGACCTTAGTAGTTAGATTTTTTTAGTATTACAAATTTTTTTACACCTAGATCTGACTCATGTGGATGAAAAAGGGGTGAGTTCTTAGAGGAAGGTTTTGACATGTCCTATCATGATATTTTTTCTTTTGAGCATTAGGCTTTTCTTGAATCTTAGACCCTCATGTAAGGTTAGTTTAATTGTTTTCAAGATATGTCTTGGAAGGGATGAATAATAAATCAACCATAGGATATTTATTTTTGCATTCGATGAAATAAAAAGGGTTCTTGATCCAAATGTGATTTCTTTTTTTCATGACATAAGGATGGGGGTGACACTTATGATTCGTATGGGGATTTCTCCTTATAGGTAGAAATTATAGAGCTTTTTGTACTTCCATTGCGAGCTTTCTAACATTGGCTCTGCTTAGGTTCCATTTTCATTAGTATGACCGTAATGTAGTGAAATTTCATGTAATTTTTTTTTAAAATTATATGGGATTATTTCAAGGCCACGTACTCAGATGTCACTTGATTCTAAGGTCTGGTGAGCCTGAAATAAGTGTTTGAACTTTTCTTTATGTTTATTTAAAATATACCACATGAGCGTTTTTAAAAAATCTAAATGGGTTCCTGTGTTAAAATTATTACGGCAGCATTGCATCTGGAATGGTGGCTTTACCTAAGAAAGGACTTAACCTTGACCGGAGTAGGTCGGGGGAAAAGATAGTTTTATTAATTTTTATGAAAAATGAAATAAAATATTTTTTTAAAAGAAATAACTAAATCCTTAAGGTTTATTTTATTTTATATTCGAATATCAGTTCAACCTAATGACATTGCTACCCAATCATAACTGAAATGTTGTTTCATAAAAGAAATAGTGTAATGATGTTGTAATGTAATGTAACAGAAATGATGAAACATATTTTGTGGTTTTAATAGTTTATCAGAGGATGGATCATTGGCACAATCCGAGACCACTCTGAACCCTTGGAGATTTTTCATTGAAGATAGATGATCGATGAATGATATCCAACAATGGTTTATGGAGTGGAAAACACAATGGTGTGATCTTCACCAACGAATGATCCAACGCCAAGGTAGGGGTTTCTTCTTGATCAAATTGTTTCCACATTCTTTCTTTCAAAACATAAAACGTGGATCAACCCACTAATTGGATGATCCACGGGTTGTTTTTCCCTGAAAAAGGGTTACAAGATCATGGGATTTCTAGTTCTAGGAGATACATGGTTGAATCTTAACACCTCCCCCAACCTCTTTTAAAATCTAACACCGAGAGATAAAGATGACATGAATAAGCCCAGGATCCATCTATTGTGGGTGTTCTTGTGTTCTTCGTGACAAAACCCCTAGATTAATGGCATTAAAACTTTGATCATTTAATAGTGACTAAGAAAATTAGAGGATCCAGATTATGCTTGTAGATCAGAAAACAGACCTCTAGAGCAGACCTGGTGTCTCGCAAAGAGACTATCAGCCATGTACGGGAGGCGGCGCATGCCAACAGCGCAATGCAATGGTGGAAAAATCCCATGGTAGGGGGCTGCATGTGACAGACAGGGGCCAAGGATTGACGGAGGGGGTGTTACGGGAAGGTGGCGCACCATGACAGTGAGGTATCCTATAAAATCATCCATGTACGGTGGATCAGGCCTCCAACTATGGGCAATAGCGGTGGCATGATTGGATGTTTCTAGTCATGCCGTGTCACACAGATAGAGGGCCATGGTCCACCTGGACCATGACAGTGGACCCTGTGGAGACCCACGGGGTGGAGGTAGACACGGTGCACCTGCCACGTCTCTGTCAGAGTTGGCCAACCCACTCACAGGGGGTCGGGCAGAAGGAGTGGGGCCACCCCGGGTCGGATCCAAGTTGGTCGGACCAGACTGGGACCCAACCAGTCTGTTTTCATTAAAATAGATATAACTTCTAAACCGTACATCCAATTAAAAAGACATTTGTGGAGTTGGGACCCTCTCAATGAGTTGGTCCTTTTGACATACTCTAAGTGAGTTTATATGGATGTTGAGTTATGATTTATGGCTTGAGGAATAGATTATCCTTGAATCAAGCATGCTATGTGTGGAAATCCCACAGCTGGTTGTGATGAGAAGGAAGTGACATGTGGACTTCAATGGCCCTGTTTCCAAGCAGACCTCAGTGGCCTAGGAAGCTTGCAGTCCTCAGGGGCCAGATTACCGAGCGGAACTCAGTGGCTCTGTAGATGAGCGATCCTAAATAGTCCTACAAAGCTTAGTTACTCATTAGGTATGATTTCCTTAGTAGTACAAGATGTTCAGTGTTAGGTCTGATAAAATTTCTTTATATACATTAGGTTATACATGTGTGAGATGACAACTCTTAGTTTGTACTTCAATTTTGTGGTGTTTATTTTTTATTGGATAACCTACTATGAATTGTGTTACTCACCCCATCATGGGAATTTCCTACTCATGTCATCTCTTGTGCAGAATACATACACTTGGATAGAGACCTTGGTGGTCTAGGACTAGGTTGTGCTAAGTGAGAACGGACAGGCATGGAATACTCCTATAGCTTCTGGCAGCCACTCTACATCGACCCTTAGGGAGTGGATTTCTACGGATAGATTATCAGACGCCCTATACTCCGTTTTTACCTTTTTGGGTTTTTATTATGGCACATTTTACATACATCCTGTACTTCTATTTTAGTGGTTGTCTCAGTGGCATGTATGTTTTTCTTTTTTAGTGTTTCGGGATGGGTTTGTGACTGTGCGAGTGTACAGGTACTCAGAAAATGCCTCCCACTTGATGGATAGATCCTTCAATTCTTGTCTCCGGCCCATGGACATTAGGAGGTGGGCATGGGGTAGTCACAGAATGGACCCCCGAGCGAGGGGTCAGGACAAATTGGTATTTGAGATGGTCGATTCTACCATAAGGTCCAAGATTATGAGGTACTATTTTGGGGAAACAATGTTGATTGTTTCGAGTTTGAATTTCAGGCTTAGGTAGTCTAGTGTTGGTGTGGTAGCCGACATATCTATACACCAGGACCTTGAATTCTACTTTTTGACTAGGTACATAAAACTACTATTTTCATGTATCATATAATATTTTGAGTGTTTTCTCATGTATTTCTTGAGTTAGCTTTCCTAGTATAACTTATTGACCATAGTTATTCTTGATATGTTTTAGGATGCCGCCACACAGACAACAAGGGAGTATTCGGGTGTGTGACCATGAGGATGGTATGCCCAGTGATAGGGCATCAGTATAGGGACCAGTGTTGGAGATGACCCCACTAGGATGTGCACCATCATTTCCACCACCTGTTGGTCAGTAGTTTTTATAGGTGCTATCTATAGAGGATGCATGTAGGATCAGTTCCTTACACAATTTCTAGAGGAAGATACTTCCCATGTTCCAGGGGGAGACTAAACCCCCGGTGGAAGAGGATTGGATCTATGTGGCTATGCAAGTCTTACTTCTAGTGAGGATGCCTCTCGAGTAGATGGTGATCTTATCCTAGAGCCTTCTTCAAGGTTCAATGTGAAAATGGTGGAACATGAGGATCTAGACACATAATGAGGAAATCCTTGCCTGGGTAGACATTGATTGCCTATTCAGAGAGGATTTCTTTCCAGTTACGTTGCACTTAGTGTGCATACAAGTGATATTTCACCTAGTGTTGGGTGGCATGAGAGTAGTGGAGTACTCAGTGAGATTCACTAATCTTTCCTACTACTCCAAGGACATGGTGCGAGATATATTCTTAAGGGCTCGATCATTTGAGAGGGGACTTCACCTAGAGATCTGTGTGTCCATGGTATCTCATAGCGTCCCTACTCTGGATGGGGTGTTGGAGAATGCACTACTCATGGGGAGATTCTTTTCCGAGTAGGTGACGGAAATAGGGGTTACCATTTGACCCTAGGTGGTAGAGTCTTTATCTATGGGTTTTAGGTAGTATTCCTAGAGGCCCATGTGTGAAAGGTATTTTTGGGGATAGCCCCAAGATGCTGGATCGTCTATATAAGACCCTGGGGTAGTGGGAGTCATCATAGGGGAGTTCATACTACTCATTCGGCGGGTAGGGGCACATGGCTCGTGATTTCCTAACTCGTTGTGAAGATGATAGATAGACGGTTGAGGGACCACTGAGGAATAGGAAATTGTTCAAGGGGGGTAGTACCCAGGGCGGAAGATGTGACAGGGGAGTCATCGGAGCAGTAGGTGGTGGGAGGAGGTTCGATGTGCTACCACCACAACCCCCAGGTGGTCCACCACAGGCTCTAAGAGTTAGTGGATAGGGGTGAGACCTACTATAGTAAATAGAGGCCTGCGACTAAAACACTCTAAAGATGATTTGAGTTATGATATGTGTTTTTTAACCTCATTTTTAGTTCTTATGGAAACAGGTTTCGGTCACTCTTCCCTTTCCATAGTCCTTGTTCAGAGCATAGAGACTATGGTGGAGCCGTTAGATCGATCCTTAAAATTAGAGACTCTTACGGAAGGGAATTTTATGGTTACACACTCATGCCAGAAGATTGAGCTTACTCTAGGAGGTGAGAGAATTGGATGGGATCTCTTAGTAGTGGTGTCAAGACCTTCCAATTTAATCCTGGGTATGGACTGTTTATCCACAGTTCATGCTTAGATCGAATGTATTAGGTTTAGAGTGTGATTTTTCCATGAAAATGGGACTAGGTTTTCCGTAACCAAATATAATTAATCCCTTGAAGTGAAGGAATGAATTTCTCAATGGAGTTTGTAGTCAATCATTCACCAGTTGGATATCCTCACCCTCGGTGTAGTTGATGAGAAGAGTCTTCACTTTCCCGTAGCGGAGGATGAGTATGAAGACATATTTCCTGATGATGTTCTGGGATTACCCCCCCCCCCGGCATGGAGGTTGAATTCTATATTAATCTATACCCCGATATAGAATTGATATCCATAACAACGTATTAGATGGATCCCACAGACCTTGTGAGTTGAGGGTACATTTGAAGGATTTGTAGAGGAAGGGCTTCATGAGGCCCAGTGTTTCACCATGGGTAGCCTTAGTATTGCTTTCTTAGAAGGTTAATGGGAGTTTAATGTTGTGTATAGACTTCCAACTCCTAAACTAGGTGTCTGTGAAAAACAAGTATCCACTAATAAGGATTTATGACCTCTTCGATAAGCTGAAGAGAGTGAGAAGGTTCTCGAAGATAGGCCTCATATCAGGCTATCATCTGCTTCGTGTATGGGATGAGGATATACCAAAGACTGCCTTCAAATGTTAGTATAGACACAATGAGTTCTTGGTGATGGTTTTCAGCGTAACCAATTCCCCATCAGTTTTCATGGGACTCATGAATAGGATCTTCCAGCCTTACCTTGACCGGTTCGTAGTGGTCTTCACTCATGATATCCTAGTGTACTCGTCTTCCAAGGAGGAGCATTCTATACACCTGCGGATAGTACTGGATACACTCCCAGGGAACTATATTTTTGGGAAGCTTTCAAATGTTCAATTATGGATTCAAGAATTCAACATTCTAGGACACATAATTTCATATTCAAGATTTTTTGTAGACCTCGCAAAGATAGAGGAGGTTCTTTCATGGGATCCATCCAGAAGTGTGACTGAGGTACCAAGTTTATCGGTTTGTTTTGTTACTACAATAGGATTGTTCTTGACTTTTCCAGGGTAGCAACACCTTTACCATCTTTTACATGTAAGGTAAAACCCTTAGTGTGGATATAGAAGTGCCAATAGAATTTCCAAGAGCTAATGTAGAGACATATGTGTGCCCCCATCTTGATACTACCATTAGAGGGCATTGGGTATGTAGTATTCTATGACAAATTTGGGACTATAATGGGTTGTGTCCTGATGCAGGTAATATTATTGATCACATATGGCTCACAGTTATTGAGGAAGCATGAAAATAGCTATGTGACCCACTACCTGGAGCTATTAGTAGTGGTCTTTTCTTATAAGATGCGGTGGCAATATTTGATGGGTGAGAGATTTACCATCTACACCAACCAAAAAATTCTCAGGTATATATTCTGCCTGAAGGAGATGAACATGAGGAAGTTTTTTGGCAAGAGTTCCCCCAGGACTATTACTTTTAGGTAGTCTATACTCTTGGTAAGGGGAACGTGGTAGTAGACATGCTCAGTTGGAGATCCTGTTTGTAGTTGCTGATTGAGGCGTCTATGCAGTTAGCTGCAATGTAGATATAGTTCATGGATTGGGACAGAGAAGTTCATATTTAGTCAGTGGAAGTCACACCCCCATTCTTAATGTGATTTAAGGTGGAAAATCTTGGGTATGTTGACTATGAGGCTGGATGTGCTTAGTTATCATCTAGACAAGATCCTGATGTATATTTTATAGGTGGGTATCACATCATTATTTTCAGTGTACACGCATTTTTTCCAGTGGAGTCACATTAGGAGGATTTGAGGGTTTTTGACACCTCACCTATACCAGTACATACGGTGGTGTAAATGTTGTACTAGGACCTATGACATCAATACTACTATCCGAGGATGAAGAAGACAGTGGAAGAGTTTGTTTCATGGTGCATCACTTTTCAGCAAGTGAAGGCCGAGCATCGGGTTCCAACAGGCTTGACTCAGCCACTGGAGGTTCTAGAGTGGAATTTGGACAGTATCTAGATGAAAATAATGATGGATTTACCCCGCACATCCTAGGGGAACGATGCCATCTTGGTGATTGTTGACTGACTCATGATGTCGACCCACTTCCAACCCATCGGGGAGCAGGGTTTAGTAAAGATATTAGAACTCCTCAACGTAAAGAAGATAGTTCGACACCATGGGGTCCCATTGACAATAATCTTGGATCGAGACACACAATTTACATCCTAGTTTTGGAGTGGGTTATAGGAAGCGTTCAGGACTCAACTTCACTTGGGAACAACTTTCCACCCTCAGACAGATGGTCAAATAGAGAAAACTATTCATTATTTAGAGGACATGATTTGTGATTTCATCTTGGACTTCAATATTATGTGGGAGAATCACCTACCACTGGTGGAGTTCTTAAACAACAATAGATACCAGACCACCATTAGTATGGAACTGTTATAGGTGATTTATGGGTGACCAGGCAGATCACTGTTATACCGGACAAGCCCATGGGTTTTAGCATGCATGGGTCTAGAGTTGGTAGGGGCTACCCCTGGGAAAGTGCAGGTCATACTAGTATGGATGAGGACAACAAAAAGTAGACAAAAATCTTATGCTGATAAAAGATAGAGGCCCTTGGAGTTTGAGGAGTGAGAACATGTGTTTCTCTGGGTCTCACTCCAATGAGGTTTTTAGAGATTTGGCTGAGGTGGTAAGTTGTCTCCAAGATTCATCTTCTCTTTCCAAATTCATAACAGAGTTGGCAAGTTGTCATTTTGCCTAGTGCTTCCCACACAGATGCACTGGGTGAATAATTTCTTCCACCAATCACAGCTGAGGAGGTACATGCATGATCTATCACACATCATCGACTAGGGAGAGTTGGACATTGATGATGGAGTGAAATTTTTTATGTCTCTGGTAATGATTGAGGATCAATATGAGTAGATCCTTTTTGGATAGTTATTTTCTTAGGTGTGTGTTTAGTGGTAGCATGAAAATATCTAGGAGGTCACTTGGGAGTGGGAGGCTTAGATCCATTCTTAGTTCCCCCATTTGTTTATTTAGCTCTTGTTTTGGTTTATGAGGACATAAATCCCAAAAGGTGGGAGTAATATAATGTCCTAGAATTAAATGTAATTTTTTAAAAAATTATATGGGATTATTTCAAGGCCATGAACTCAAATGATACTTGAATCCTAGGACCGGTGATCTTGGAATAAGTGTATTTACTTTTCTTTAAGTTTATTTAATAAAGCACATGTGCACGTTTTTTGAAACATCTAAACTACTGCTCAAATTAAAAATATGAGGGCATGGTTGTGTCCATAATGGATAATTTACTCATGAAAGGACTTAAACTATACCGTCTCAGGTCGAGGGAAAAATATTGTTTTTGGAATTATTAAGAAAACTAAAATAATATATCTTTCTTAAGATAAATAAAATAAAACATAATGTTTATTTTAGTTGAAATTATAATTTCATTCCAATGTAATGGAGTTGCATCCTGAGCATAACCAAAACACTATTTCCTAAATTAAACGACATAATGGCACTGTAATGCAATGTAACAGAAATGTAGAAATGCATTTTTTTTACTTTTAATGGTTTTCTGAGGATGTAATGTTGGCATGATCTAAGACTTCTATAAACCCTAGGAGATTTGGTGTTGGCATGCGAAGAGAGATGTACAGCTACCAATGATTTATTGAGGAGAAACGAACACAACAGTGCGATCTTCACCAATAAATGATGAAATGTTGATGTAGGGGTTTTTTATTTATGAAATTGTTTCCCCATTCATTATTTTGAAACAACAAACACGGATCAATCCACTAACAGGTTGATCATTGAGACGTTTGTTCTTATGATAGGGTTACTTGATCTTGGGGTTTTGTGTTTAGGGTTATACATGATAAAATCTTAAAACCTACCCAACATGATTTCAATTCTATCTTGGATTAATCGGGCCATCATTAAAAGGCATGAATCCCTCCGTTGTGGATGTTCCTTTGTTATTCATGACCGAACCCCTGAATTGATGGTAAGAAATCTATGAGAACATAGAAGTGGCGAATATGATTCGAGGATCTAAAATACACTCATGAATCAGAAAGGGGACCCTCAGAGTGGATCTGGTGGCCCGCGGAAGTGACCAGTAGCGCCAACGACGACCGACAGTGGCACATAGTGGGGGCCACCTATGGGAGGTGATGTGTGTTGATGGCACACCACAATTTTTGAAAAATCCCATGGTAGGGGGGTACATCTTGACGGTCGTGCTGCAGCGGTGAGGTGGCATGCAGCATCAGACACTAGAAGTGGATTGGCTACTGGAAATGCAAATAGGTGGCAGTGTGAGAGGATGCAGCTGGAGGGGTGTGGTCTACCTAGACCACAGTGGTGAACCTTGTGGCGATCCAAAGGGTAGAGGGAGATGTGGTGCACCTGCCACGTCTCTACTAAAGTAGGTCGGACCGATCAAAGTGGGCCGAACAG
This sequence comes from Viscum album, assembly GCA_963277665.1. Lineage (NCBI taxonomy): Eukaryota > Viridiplantae > Streptophyta > Magnoliopsida > Santalales > Viscaceae > Viscum > Viscum album. The sequence continues at coordinate 1,215,004,490 of OY728155.1, read as the reverse complement.
GAGGAGGCAAGCCACCCCAGGTGACCCAGTAGGCCAGGTCTGACCCAGACTTGGTTGGATCCATGTTGGCCTAAGCCTAGGTCAGTTTGGTGGCCCCTGACCAGGACGGGTCAGGTCGATCCAACAGGGTGGGAATGGTCCCAAACCTAACTGACCCCTTTTTACTAAAATGGACATAACATTAAAACCATATGTTCTATTGATGATATGTTTACGGCATTGGGACCCTTAAAACAAGGAGTTCCTTTTGAAAAATTCCAAGTGAGTTTTTGTGGAGTTCGTTTTGTGAGTGATGGATTGAGGAGTAGATTCTCTCAGAATCATACTTGCTACCAGTGGAAATAATGTAGATGGATTTGATGATATGGAAGTGATATGCAGACCTCAGTGGCCCACTAGCTGATAAAACCTCTAGTTCATGGAAAATAAGCAGACCTTAGTCTCTTGGTAGCTGAGCTAAACTCAGAGGCCCAAGAGACAAGAAGACCTCAATTACACGGTACCTGAGTGGACCTCAGTGGCCTGACAGATGACCGGACATCAGTGGCCTAAAATACCTTAGTTACTAATTAGCAATGAGTACCTCAACAGTATAAGATGTTCAATTTTATGAATTATAATCTTGATTTCAATATTCTTGGTTATACCTATGTGAGCTGACAATTATCAATGTGAAAATTTTCTTTTGGGATATTTATTTATTGTTTGGGGACCCTGTTGTGTATTATGTTACCCACCCCTCTACAGGGTTCAGAAGCACATGTCATGTCTTGTATAGATGACCAATGCTTTGACAAAGACCTTGGTGCTCTAGGACTAGGCAATGCCCAGTGAGATCAGACAGTTGATGTGTACTCTAAACTCTTGTGGAAACTACTCTACACCTACACTCCTATTAGGGTTTTTTTAAAATGGATTATCATAGACCTTGTAATCCCTTATTTACAGTATGTATTTTGTTGAGTTTGTATCGTGTCCCAATTTACAGACAAATGTTACTTCTACACTTATTGATTTTCTTAGTGGAATGCATGTTTCTCTTTCTCCGCATTTCGTGCTAGGGTTGTGAGTGTGCATGTGTAGAGGTACTCGATAAATGCCTCCCACTTGCAGGATAGATCCTTTGGTGATATTCACCTTCTCCTAGCATTTCAGAGGGGGTCTTGGTTTAGTCATGACATATGCCTTAAGGGATGGGTCATGACCACGATATTTGGTTTTAAAGAGGACACCCTAGTTAGGATGGTTGATCCTTGTATTTTGACCCATGATAATGGATATTTCATTGAGGAATGATCGATTCATCATTTAAGACATTATACAAGCATATTCAGCAGCTTAAGAGGTCGTGTGGACCTCTCATTCCTTGAGTGATGGGTGAATTAGTAATTCGTCATCCATGTAAATGGTTGTGTAGATTATGTGCTTTCGAGCCAACTCCTATCTAATTCATCTAGTACTAGGATGCATAGGTTGGAAAACCTATGAATAGTACACATAGTGTGCCATTTTTTATTTTAAACTTAGAGTAGTACATTTTGACATTTGTGGCACTCTTCACGTGATTTATATTAAAATTAGTTGATGAGTTTGGTTAAATCATTTAGATTTGTGTTATCATTTCTATTTTTGGGTTATCTCTAGAGTAGAGTGACCTGAGTTTTATGGAACTAACTTTGTCCCACTTCTTAGGAAAAAATTTTGGGATACTAATGTTTTGACATGCCAGTCGGTTTAATTCCAGCTTTCATGCCAAGTGTAACGATGTGGTGATCATGGTTCATGGAATGACACTCATTCCTAAAATATGGTTTTGAACAAGTGCATTGGAGAGAGGTGGGTCTTTCTTCTCAATATCTAGGACAATCCTAGGTGGGGAGTGTCACATCCATTTTGTATAAATGTTTCCTTCCAGGTAGAAGGATCCCAATCAAGGACCATTAGGAAATGGATGATTCTATATGAATTACTTGTGATCCTTTTAGTATTATCTTCCTTAAGAGATGATAATGTACCCTATTTTGATGTCCTCCTAGATACACTAAGAGATGTCAGTTAAGTGCCACATTATAGTTTTAAATTTTTTGGGATAGTTCCTGATATCTTTTTGTGTTGTACACTGAATGTGTAGTTTCATTTGGGGATTGTTAATATTGGGTGATAATTGGGTTTCCATATAATAATGCCTTGTATTGACTCCTAGAGTCCTACCACTTTCTTATAAGTGAATGCCAAGAGGATTCCACTCTTGGTTTAGTTAGTGTTCTTATGTGATCTATTTTCCTTGTACAAATGTCTCAATTGTAACAGAGAGTATGGACAACCTTGGGGATTTCCTTGGACTCTGGGTGGATGAATCTGAGGATTACCCAGACTTATAGTTGGGCTCGAATGTGATGCTTTAAAATGGGTAATTATTCCAGTGGGATGGTTTTAGATTGAATATTTTCTCATGTTGTAGTGTGGCCTTTTTAAATAATAGGGAGATGGTTTGAAAAAGGATCATCATCTAATGACATGTATTTTTTTGGTGAATGCGATCGTTGTGGGTGTGTGGTTACTTGGGAGATGGTGTTGTGTTTATGTTGCAAAAAGATAACCACCTAATCTGAGTGTTTCAGAGATAAGTCATCCAATGATGGTTTGATATGTTATCCTTGTTGTTCCTTCTATATAGATCTAGTAAACTGGTTTGAACACTATGTATATTTAAGGTGGGCGTGACATAAATGTATGAAATTAATTTCAAGGGAAGATTGTGCGGCCGATATTGATGAAGTCGATTAGGGTTCGACTGTTTGTTTCTATGAGGCTACTAATATAACCTTTTTTGTGTTTGGGTTCACCTAGTTAAAAGAAAACATGCTAATAGCATTGCCGGAACACTCAGGGGCATGCTTTGTGTGGTTTTTTGATGGTGGAGGTGTCGTGTTAAAGATGTAGTATGGGTTTTTGTTGACCGGAACATGAAGGTGGCACACTTCCTTCAAATCAAGGAAGCCATTAGTTTTGATGATTTTGGGAGGTTATACATTCGTGAGATTATATGATAGAATGGGTTTACACATTCTATAATTTCATATTGGGTTTCTTGGATTACTTCTCATTTCGGGAAATGGTAACAAAGGGTGATGGGTATACATGTGCTTCTATACAAAACATATCATCCCTAGATAGATGGCTAGTCTGAGCGTACAATTAAAGTTCTTGAGGACATGCTTCAGGTGTGCGTCTTAGATTTTGGGGGTTTCTGGGAGAGACGCATACCCCTAGTTGAGTTCACCTATAACAATAACTTTCATGATACTTTTCATATGCTCCGTATGAGGCATTCAATGGTAGACCATAATGATCACCCCTATGTTGGCCAATGTCAGGAGAGGCAGCTATGTTGGGACCTCATCTTGTCCAGGAGACCATTGAGTAGGTGATGTTGATTCTAAAGTAGATGAATACTGCAATGTCTCATCAGAAATCATACATTGATCGCCATATATGACTTTTGGAGTTCAAGTTTGGGGATCATGTTTTCTTAAATGTTACACTAAGGTTGCGATACAAAATGATCAGGAGACATAGTAAAATTTTGTGGAGATACGCCAGCTGTTTGAGATTTTGTAAAGAGTTATGTGCAATTCTTATCAGTTGCAGTTACCGTAGAGGTACATTACTATGCATGACATCATTCATGTTCCTCAGTTTTAATGTTTCTTTTCAAACCTGTCTCATAATTTTTATCCCAAGGAAGTTGAGATAAAATTACATATGTCCCTTGAGAAACATTCTATATATGAATTATTGATTGTAACACAACGGTTCTCTGTGGAAAGTCTATTCCTTTAGTAGGGGTGTTACGGCCACCTGACTGAGTGTAGGATGAGACCTGGGAGAGGGAGGCTTATAAAGACCCATAAATTTCAAGGAAATTTTTTTCTTAATTTTCTTTAGAATTTTACAAGAACGCAGTTTCTGACGGCACCTGATTCCAAGGCCCGTTGTGCGCGGAATCATTTTCCGAAGTTTGGCTCGGGTAAGTTCAGTGAATGAATGAGCGGGTTTTTTCTAACTTTTAAACTGGTGCTCGGAATCAAATTCCGGGGGCACTGATGGAATCGCAGCGCCGATATTTTCTTAGAAACGCCCTTTCCGGAGTTGCGTTTGCTCGAGTGTGGTTTTTAATTTTTTGTCTTTAAAGTTAAGAAATAAAATAATGTGGTACGACAAACTTTATTTTATTTCACTTAAAGCCGCTTAAAGCCACTTTAATCTGCTTAAGCTGAGTTGAAGCGGATAGGGTGGAACCCAAAATATCCTACCCTCTTGGTAGGATATTTGTGAGGTGGGGCCCGCACGAGCCCCACCGTTTCTTTTCCCCTAAGTAACGCACCCGCGAAAACCCTTTTTAAATAAAGTCAAATGACGTGTTTTCTTCAATTATTAACGCCCCTATTAATTGGGTAGTTAGTTCGGAAAATTAATTCTATGAATTAATGAGTCGTTACTTAGTTCGATTTTCAATTTGTTGGCATGTTAATAAAATAAGACCAATGCTTTTCTTCGTGAGGATTGCTCGTTGAGAGGATTTGGAGAAGATTTCAAGGCTTGAGATCTTCATCCTCCTTCGCGAAGAATGTGAAGAACGCGAAGAACGCGAAAAACGCCAAACCCTCGGAGATCGACGACGCGACGCCGTGTTCCGCGACGCCGAAGATTCTTCTCCCGTGACGTTTTTCTACGACGTTTCTCCTCCCGCGACAAATCTTCGATCAACTACTTGAGGATGGAGATTTCGGAACTTTTAAATTTCCTTTGTGGATTTTATCCTTAACACAGATTTAATTCATGAAATAAAAATCTGTGTGTTTTTCATTAAACCTCGGAGATCGTCGATGCGACGCCGTATACCGCGACGACGCGGCGCCCTTCCGCGACGCGACGATCATCTTCTTCCGTGACGTTCAATTCCGCGTAGAATGTTTGTTCGACGACTTCGATGAGGTAGGGGTTTTGATTCTATAAATCTTTGTGATTTGTATTTCCCGGTTGTTTAATGATTGATTGGGAAACTTTTAAAACCGCTAACGCGGTGGGTGCGGACTAACGCACAAGTCTGAACCCACTGCCCTTTTTTCGTTCTTGGTGTGTGGAACGGCGGACGACGAAAGATGGGGCCGCAAGGGTGATTTGAGGGCCTTGTAGTGAAGATCGGGTCCCGAGAGGAAGACTGGCGACGACCGAACGCAAAACAGACCACCGAAGCGCGTCCGGTGGTCCGCGGAAACTCTTGCCGGCGTGCCACGCCGGCGTGGCCGGCAGTGGTCGGCCACCAGGTGGTGGAGGCGCCCGGCGCGCCGCCGGCAAAACCCGCCGCGGTGGCGAAGCAGGAGGCGGCTTAAGCCGCGTCCGGGTACCGCGGAGCGGCCCCCGCGCGGGGGCCGCGGTTCCCTCGCTCGGCCGAGCCGAGCCGAACCGACCCGCCGGGTAGGGTCGCGCCCAGGTCGGGCCGGGTCGCGCCCAACCAGGTCGGATCCGGACCCGGGTGGGGTCGACCTGGTTCGGGCCGACCCAGGGGGGTTGGGTCGGGTCGGTCCGGGCCTAGACCCCCCGTTTTCAGCCCCTTTTTGGTTTTTCGCCCATACCTTGGGCTACGTGCCTCCAAACAACGTGCCGTCTGCGGCGATGTGATCCTTGGATTGAGACGGTCGTTTCGGTATACAACACCCAAGGTTTTGGATTACTTTGGGTTCGGCCGGGTTGGTTCGTATACGAAACCAACCGGGCCTTCAGAGCAGAAACGCTTATATCTTGAGCTCCGGACGTCCGATTGACGTGCCGTCAACTTTGATGGATTCCTCTAAGTGAGACAGATCTTTTGGCTCACTCCGCTTGAGGATTGGATGCCGTCAGAGTGTGGTCGGGTTGGTTCGCTCAGGAAACCAATCGGGCCCCTGGAACGAAAAAGCCAATAACTCACAGACCGGGCGTCCGTTGACGCGCCGTCTGTCTCATTGAATTCATCTTGATGAGACAGAACTTGTGGCATACTTCGCCTGAGGTTTGGATGCAGTTGGATAGTGGCCGGGTTGGATTGCACACGAATCCAATCGGGCCCCTGGAACGGAAAAGCTGATAACTTTCAGACCGGACGATCGTTGGACGAACCGTCAGTGGAATTGGTGATCACGTGGGAAAACGGTCCCTATGAGTATACCCTATGAGAGTTCGGGGTATAGTTGAGTTATGGCCGGGTTGGTTCGCACACGAAACCAATCGGGCCCGGGGGACGAAAAGGCTACTAACTCACAGACCGGGCGTCTGATTGACGCGCCGTCTGTTGCGTTGAGACCCCTGTGACGAGGCGGTCCTTTGAGATACTTCTTCATGGAACTTTGTGATACTTTTAGTATCGAACAGTAGCTCATGGAGCGGACCCTCCCAGTGATGAGCATGCGGAGTACGGAGACCGTGTATCCGGTTGAGACCTGACGACTGCTTGACCGATCGACTCGGTGTGTTTCAGATAGCCCAGTGGGGAGCGCTTGGTTGTAGCGGCAGACCCACGGCGGAGGATCACTTGGTTGTAGCAGCAAACCCGTGGTACTCAACAGAAGGAGTACCTCTGGAGGCTATGAGAGGGAGCGTTTGGTTGTAGTGGCAGACCCACGGCGGAGGAGAGCTTGGTTGTAGCGGCAGACCCATGGTGGGAAGCACTTGGTTGTAGCAGCAGGCCCACAGTACTCGACAGGAGTACCTTAGTAGTCTTAGGTTAGTGAGCAGTACCTCGAAGTCGTGATAGGACCACTGTACACTCCAGAGACGGGGCTCTTCAGCAGTTACGGTTTCGATCATGAAAATCCTGGTTTGAGCTGAATCTTTGACCTTTGTGTTTACCTCATGAATGATATGGGACACTTGATATCTTAGGTATATGTATGGGCATATACCTGGGTAGTGGTTATCCGTTGATTTCATAGTCCTTGTGTTTCCTCATGATTGAGATGGGTTACTTGATAACTTAGGTGTATGTAGGGTATATACCTAAGTAGAGGTTATCTATTGAGATCTTCTTTGTGGTTATCCATGTTGGTTTAGTGAGACCTTGAGGGTCTCGGGGTCCCTACTGAATATCGTTATACTCACCCCTGCACGGGCTATGCCCGCACCTCATTGTGTTGGTTGCAGACGATGAGCAGAGCTGACGGAGGATGAGTGTTCGAGGACTAGGCGGTACCCGGAGGTGGACCACACGGCGAGTCAGTATCCGGAGGTGTACTTCACGATGAGACGACACGCGGAGGAGGTTGAAAGGTGAGAGTGTTGTGAAGGCTATCTGTACCTACCCTTCAGGTAGGATCTGTGGTGGAAGATCCAGGAGCTGCACCATCTGTACCTACCCTACAGGTGGGATCCGAGGAGGACGGCCCAGGAGCTGCTTCCTTTCTTCCAGCTGTTAGTATTTTTCTGTTGTACTTTCATTTAGTTGTAGTCGCACTTTCAGTTGGGTTTGTATTCTGGACCATTTACTTTTCAGCACTTTCTTTTGTACTTAGTGTTTTACTTCCGCTTGTACTCTGTGGTGTTTTTTTTAATTTTATCAAGGCAATACCTTCCCAGTTATCGGGTTTTAAGCCTTTGGTGCTAGTCGCCAACCCCTGGCCTATGGAAGGCGGGCTTGGGGTAGTCACGGCACGGGCCCTGAAGACGGGATGTGAAAAATTGGTATCAAAGGAGTCGGTTCTACCGCAGAACTTATAACTCTGATATTTTCTTTCTATGAATCAATAGTGTTAAGAGTACCGAGTGTGGTTTTCAGTTCAGGGAGTCCAGTGTTGGTGCGGGCGGCCGATGTATCCATACACCAGGACCCTGACAACTGATTTCCGACTTTGTACACGAAAACACTGATTGCGTGTGTGTTTCCAGAAGTTCTTAAATATCGGCTCAAACCAGGTCAGCTCACCAGGTATAATAGTTTGACAGTGTCACGTTGTTTCTTTCAGGATGCCTTTTCTCGGATGACCAACTAGATCCCAGAGGGATGTGTGTACTGACAGCCTGTTGAGCGACGAGGCTTCGGTACAGGGCCCTCTTGCAGTTGAGGCACCAGCGGTACTACCATACGTTGGGTCACTGATGCCACCAGCCCCAGTAGTAGGCGATGCACGCCACTTGAGCGCGCTGCATGAGTTCCAGCGCCAGAGGCCACCCAGGTTCCATGGAGAGACGGACCCGCAGGCGGCTGAGGATTGGCTGGAGGCTGTGTTGAGAGTCTTCAGGCTAGTGAGGATGCCTGCGGACTTCATGGTGATCTTTGTTGCCAGCCTCCTTCAGGAAGCAGCAGGCAGGTGGTGGAGCAACTTGTTCCATTTTTGCGACGTGGTGACCTTCACATGGGAAGAATTCGAGACCTTATTCAGGGTGGAGTTTGTGCCAGTAGCTCTACACCCCGAGCGTGTACAAAAGCTTCTACCTTTGCTGTAGGGTTTTCGATCAGTAGCCGAGTCATCTGTGGGCAGTATACAGATGATGTAGAGGTCCAAGAGGACTAGATCCAGTCGTACGAGGAGTAGGAAGTGTTATGAATGCGGCAGGAAGGGTCACCTGGCACGCGACTGTCCGACTCCTCATACAGATGATCCGCAGGCTTTGGAGGAGCCACCGAGGCAGAAGCAGCAGCGGGTTCTTGACAAACAGCCGAGCAGTGGACAAGGCAGTAGAGCTCTGGGAGCAGGTGGACAGGAGAGGAACTTGTGGATACGTCCCTTTTAATTCTAGTTCCATGTTTCTATTGTATTTGTGTCTTTGTACTATGAGCTGCAATAATAAAAAAACACTTATCTTTGTGATGTTTTCTTTCCTGTCCTTTTGTTTGGTTGATACTGAGTGGTCCTGGTTAAGATTGTTGACTTGACCCTCACTTTCGATATTTCTACTGGAGGAGACCCAGTGACCTCACACTGATGCCGACAGTGTGACTCGACCCTTGGAGGCGAGAGTGACAGTTGGATCTCTTGGTAGTTACGTCGAGGCCTTACGACGTCATCCATGGCATGAATACATCATTCATGTTGGGATTGACTGTATTAGGCATTGGGAATGGTTCATCCAGGGGATGGGACCGAGTTTCTCTTTTCGGCAAAGGATAAATTTTAGCAGCTCTTCCAGATCATAGGCAAAGAAGGTGCAGATCATCCAGGAGTGGATAAAGACTGCACAGTGCAGTAATAAACAGGAAATCGGCGCCAGTTCTAGAGACTCGGGCGTGTTAAATGTTTCAAGAAGAGGAAGATTTAAGGAGAGATGAGACTGCGAAGTAGAAGACGTGGAGGCAGAGCTAGGAGAGCATCATGAGGTGGTGTACATCTTAACATGCTACAACCACCCGCCTTATTTATCCCCACCAGGATCAGGGAGCTGGAGGGTGGAGGAAGAGTGCGGCTGCATGTGGTCAAGGAGAGTGACTCGATGGATCTAAGAAGGATTCAAGGGACAGTCTATGTCCACTACTAGTTAATGTAGTAACGGACGTTGATATGAATCATTCCTTCCTTCCACGGAGGTTCCTGTGGGGATTGAGGATCGACAGGAGAGGATCCTAGGAGGATGGTCGATTCCTCTTGGGCACTTTCTTTGGCAGCACGGGAACCTCCAGGTGAGCACATGGGAGCGGAAGGCTCAGATGCGTGCTCAGTACCGCTTTTGTAACCCTAGTTTCTGTTAAAGCTTTACGAGGATGTAAAGCCCTGAGGTGGGAGTGATATAAAGACCCGTAAATTTCAAGGAAATTTTTTTATTAATTTTCTTTGGAATTTTACAAGAACTCAGCTTCTGACGACACCTGATTCCGAGGCCCGGTGTGCCCGGAATCATTTTCCGAAGTTTGGCTCGGGTACGTTCAGTGAACGAACGAGCGGGTTTTTCTAACTTTTAAACCGGTGCTCATAATCGAATTCTGAGGGCACCGATGGAATTGCAATGCCGGTATTTGCTTAGAAACCCCTCTTCCGGAGTTGTGTTTGATCGGGTGTGGTTTTTAATTTTTGGGCTTTAAAGTTAAGAAATAAAATAATGTGGTATGACAAAATTTATTTTATTTTACTTAAAGCCGCTTAAAGCCACTTTAAGCTGCTTAAGCTGAGTTGAAGTGGATAGGGTGGAACCCAAAATATCCTACCCTCTTGGTAGGATATTTGTGAGGTGGGGCCCGCATGAGCCCCACCGTTTCTTTTCCCCTAAGTAACGCACCCGCAAAAACCCTTTTTAAATAAAGTCAACCGACACATTTTCTTAAATTCTTAACGCCCCTATTAATTGGGTAGCTAGTTCGGAAAATTAATTCTATAAATTAATGGGTCGTTACTTAGTTCGTTTTTCAATTTGTTGGCATGTTAATAAAATAAGACCAAAACTTGTCTTCGAGAGGATTGCTCGTTGAGAGGATTTGGAGAAGACTTTAAGGCTTGAGATCTTCATCCTCCTTCGCAAAGAATGTGAAGAATGCGAAGAACGCGAAGAACGGCGAACCCTCGGAGATCGACGATGCGATGTCGTGTTCCGCGACACCGACGATTCTTCTCCCGCGACGTTTTTCTGCGACGTTTCTCCTCCCGTGACAAATCTTCGATCAACTGCTTGAGGTAGGAGATTTTGGAACTTTTAAATTTCCTTTGTGGATTTTATCCTTAACACATATTTAATTCATGAAATAAAAATCTGTGGGTTTTTCTTTAAACCTCGGAGATCGTCGATGCGACGCCGTATACCGCAACGACGCGACGCCCTTCCGCAACACGACGATCATCTTCTTCCGCGACGGTCAATTCTGCGTAGAACGCTCGTTCGACGACTTCGACGAGGTAGGGGTTTTGATTCTTTAAATCTTTGTGATTTGTATTTCCCAGTTGTTTAATTATTTATTGGGAGACTTTTAAAACCACTAACGCGGTGGGTGCGGACTAACGCACAAGTTTGAACCCACCGCCCTTTTTTCGTTCTTGGTGTGCGGAACAGCGAACGACGGCAGATGGGGCCGCAAGGGTGATTGGAGGGCCTTGCAGTGAAGATCAGGTCCCGAGAGGATGACTGGCGAAGACCGCATGCAAAACGGACCACCGGAGCACGTCCGGTGGTCCGCTAAAACTCCCGCCGGCGTGCCGCCGGCAAAACCCGCCCCGGCGGTGCGGCGAGACGTGGCTTAAGATGCGTCCGGGTACTGCGGAGCGGCCCCCGCGCGGGGGCCGCGGTTCCCTCGCTCGGCCGCTCGGCTGAGCCGAGCCGAGCCGACCCGCCGGGCCAGGTCGCGCCCAGGCCAGGCCAGGTCGCGCCCAACCGGGTCGGACCTGGACCCGGGTCGGGTCGACCCGGTTCGGGCTGCCCAGGGGGTTGGGTCGGGTCGGTCCGGGCCCAGACCCCCCGTTTTCGGCCCCTTTTTGGTTTTTCTTCCATACCTTGGGCTACAGGCCTCCGAACGACATGCCGTCCACGGCGATGCGATCCTTGGATCGAGACGGTCGTTTCGGTATACAACACCCAAGGTTTCAGAATACTTTGGGTTCGGCTGGGTTGGTTCGTATACGAAACCAACCGGGCCTTCAGAGCAGAAACGCTTATATCTTGAGCTCCATACGTCCGATTGATGTCCGTCGACTTTTATAGATTCCTCTAAGTGAGACGGATCTTTTGTCTCACTCTCCTCGAGGTTTGGATGCTGTCGGAGTGTGGTCGGGTTGGTTCGCTCACGAAACCAACCCGGCCCCTGGAACGAAAAAGCCAATAACTCACAGATCGGGCGTCCGATTGACGCGCCGTCTGTCTCGTTGAATTCCTCTTGATGAGACGGAACATTTGGCATACTTTGCGTGAGGTTTGGATGTATTTGGATAGTGGCCGGGTTGGATTGCACACGAATCCAACCAGTCCCCTGGAACGGAAAAGCTGATAACTTTCAGACCAGACGTCCGTTGGACGAACCGTCAGCGGCGTTGGTGATCACGTAGAGAAACGGTCCCTATGAGTATACCCTATGAGATTTCGGGGTACAGTTGAGTTACGTCAGGGTTGGTACGCACACAAAACCAACCGGGCCTGGGGGACGAAATGGCTAGTAACTCACAGACCGGGCGTCTGATTGACACGTCGTCTGTTACATTGAGACCCCTGTGACGAGGTGGTCCTTTGAGATACTTCTTCGTGGAACTTTTTGATACTTGTAGTATCGACCAACAGCTCGTGGAGCGGACCCTCCCGGAGACGAGCATGCGTAGTACGGAGACCGTGTAGCCGGCTGAGACCTGACGACTGCTTTACCGATCGACTCGGTGTGTTTCGGATAGCCCAGTGGGGAGCGCTTGGTTGTAGCGGCAGACCCACGGAGGAGGAGCGCTTGGTTGTAGCAGCAGACCCGTGGTACTAAACAGAAGGAGTACCTCTGGAGGCTATGAGGGGGAGCGCTTGGTTGTAGCGGCAGACCCACGGCGTAGGAGCGCTTGGTTGTAGCGGCAGACCTGCGGTACTCAACAGAAGGAGTACCTCTTGAGGATATGAGGGGGAGAACTTGGTTGTAGCGGCAGTCCCATGGTGGGAAGCACTTGGTTGTAGCAGCAGGCCCACAGTACTCGACAGGAGTACCTTAGTAGTCTTAGGTTAGTGAGCAGTACCTCGGAGTCGTGATAGGACCACTGTACACTCCAGAGACGGGGCTCTTCAGCAGTTACGGTTTCGATCATGAAAATCCTGGTTTGAGATGAATCTTTTACCTTTGTGTTTACCTCATTAATGAGATGGGTCACTTGATAACTTAGATATTTGTATGGGCATATACATTGGTAGTGGTTATCCGTTGATTTCATAATCCTTGTGTTTCCTCATGATTGAGATGGGTTACTTGAGAACTTAGGTGTATATAGGGAATATACCTAAGTAGAGGTTATCTGTTGAGATCTTCTTTGTGGTTATCCATGTTGGTTTAGTGAGACCTTGAGGGTCTCGGGGTCCCTACTGAGTATCGTTATACTCAACCCTGCACGGGCTATGCCTGCACCTCGTTGTGTTGGTTGCAGACGACGGGCAAAACTGACGGAGGCCGAGTGTTCGAGGACTAGGCGGTACCCGGAGGTGAACCACATGACGAGCCAGTATCCGGAGGTGGACTTCATGATGAGACGACACATGGAGGAGGTTGACGTGCGAGAGCATTTTGGAGGCTATCTGTACCTAACCTTCTGGTAGGATCCGTGGTGGACGATCCAGGAGATGCACCATCTGTACCTACCCTTTAGGTTGGATCTGAGGAGGACGACCCAAGAGCTGCTTCCTTTCTTCCAGCTGTTAGTCTTTTTCTGTTTTACTTTCATTCAGTTATAGCTACACTTTCAGTTGGGTTTGTATTCTGGCCCATTTACTTTTCAGCACTTTCTTTTGTACTTAGTGTTTTACTTCCTCTTGTACTCTGTGGTGTTTTGTTTACTTTTATCAAGGCAATGCCTTCCCAGTTATCGGGTAATAAGCCTTTAGTGCTAGTCGTCAGCCCCTGGCCTATGGAAGGAGGGCTTGGGGTAGTCACAGCACAGGCCCCGAGGACGGGTCGTGACAAGGCTGATATATGATCATAGTTTTAGATTTGTTCTCATATGTTTCTTTGCCACACATGGAAGGGAAATTTGGGGATTAATTGATTTAAAAGGGTATGTTTTTATGAACATGGTTTTTCCTTTAAGGTACATATCATTTATTTTCAGGTGGTTTCTATAAAATACAAGGAAATGAGAATGAGTACTGGTTGCAGTCTTGTTACACGACGTGACTAGGGGTTAGAAACTATGTAAAACCAGTACATTCCATGCAAGGAAAGTAGGTAGACCTGGGTATATAGTGTAAGTGGAAGTCGGTTGAGAAAGAGGACCATTAACACTATTTATTTTTTAGTACATGCCATGTACAATTGTTTTGGAAACAATGTGTGGTAGCCTCGTGTTTTGTTAGACAGAGATAAAATCACCCACTAGTTCACAAACAGTAGTACCAGGCTCAATTTGAGGCTAGGTTTAGCTCCCGTTTCTTTGTTTAAACTCTAATTGAAACATCACATGATGAATTGGAATCCCATCGTTGAGTTCTCATATCCCATTGACGAATTATTCATGTTTTCTTCTCTCGACCTAATTGTTGAGGGTTGAGTTTTTATTCTTTTTTTGTAGATCTACTCTATTCGTGGATGAATTAGAGGCCGATGATGGTTGAGGAGAGTTTTACAATTATGAGCTACGTAGAATCATGCCTTTCATTATTTTTCATGATTTTTATATGTGTCGGAGTGTCTCACACCCATTTTTGGGGTGTTTCCATGAATAAATATTGCATATTTCAATTTCCTATTATTGTTTATGTAATTTATTAAGTGTTTCAAATCATGATTAAGATTGTTTACCTTGATTAAGGTCCACCCCAGGGGTGTGTATCAATTGGATGAACATTTATGGGCATTTTTTTCTCAGATTCCTATGACACATGCCATTATTTTCAATTTCATGTGATGTTAATAATGAATTGAGAATATAATAGAATAACAAGTTTGTTAGATTGTAATTCAAATAAATTAAGGGTATGGGATGGATTATTTTCCCCAGGACTGTAGTATTTGTTTATAGTTTAATTCTTATTTTCCTTCACCATGTGAGTAATTAGGAGCTATATCTTTAATTGATGCAATTTTATTGATTTTTTTATTTATCGATTTTACCATGTGATTTATATTGGGATTAATCCATGTAATAGTCTAATTTACATGTTTTGATTATGATGTGATTTTTCCAACATGAGTTATTTATTATTAAACAATATAAATTTTTAATTTACATGTGTTTCTTCTTATACGTAATGTTACCATGTGAGATAGCTTATGTTTAGGACATGTGATAGTTTAAATTAAATCAAAAACATTTTATAAGAATTGACCATGTGTGTTTATAAAATATAAGTCCATGTAATAGTTTAATTTACTTGTGTTTCTTATTATATGAATTTTTCCCATTAGAGTATTTGAAAGGCCATGCCATCTAAGGTTGGTTCTTGCTTGAGGTTGTATTGGATGCTTTTGGTTTTGACCTTTTCCTGCATAATGATGTGTTAATTTATCTTATTGTGATTAAAAAGGAAAATAGAAGTGGGTGAACCATATATTCATATTAGAATTCCATTAACATGTTCATGTGACTATTGTACCTTATACCTCAGGTGACCCATGGATCCATTGAGGGATTCCATGGACTGACCCAGAATAAGTTATATGTTTGATATGTGAGTGAGCAACAGATGTAGTGGTCGCGGTCATAAAATATTTATTTAATGGTTGAACGAGTCGTCGAATGAGGGATACAATGTATGGTTCTATTTCAAATTTTTATATGTCCTGGGAGATAATTAGGGCTTATTTATCGTAACGAAGGACATCCCATGTAAGAACCCGGTTTTTTCTATAAAAGAATTTGGAATATTCTTTATTTTATTCCAAAGCAGTGCCTTCAGACGGCATGCGATTCTGAGCCCCGGTGTGGCCGGAATTAAATTTTCATTGCGTTCACACTGGGCACGCCGATTAAATGGGATAGGTCCTAAACAGTGATCTGGAACAGTAATCTGAGTGTATGGATGGTTCCTAAATGGGGTGTTTACCCTAGGAATGACATAAAATATGTCAGCGCAGGATGTTGGGATCCCTCGCCCGTTAGCAGAACGTGAAACAGATAATTAAATTAATTAATTTATTCATTTAATGGATAAACTCAAGTATCTCTTAAATAGTTGCTCGGATGGAAAAAACGAGGGCACTGTTGAGTCCGGATCATGCCATTTACCCTAGTAGGGGTGTAATTTTCACGGGTGCGGGCCTTCTGTGAAAAATGCCGCCTGGGGCGTTTTCATAATTTGGTGGCCTCAGGCGTTGAGTTTAATAACTATTGAATGGGGCCTCGGATTGAAATTCTGAGACCTCTGTTGTGCTTTGGAGGTCGTGTTAACCCTAGGGGAAGCTTAGTCTTGACCGCGCCGGAGGTTTTGGATGTGGGTGTTTTCAGGGGTCGAGTTTTTAATTAAAGAGTTTATTTATTTAAACACTCATATCCTCCCACATCCTCATTCCTACCCCTGGAGAAACCCCCCTCACCCTAACCTCCTCTCCACCTCCTCCTCCTCCTCCCTCCCAATCAAGGTGGAAGCGGAAACGACGGGGTGCAGATCAACGACGAAGCTTCGGGCAATGCCCAAAAATTTAGGACCATGCGTTTAATTTTATTTTTCCCGCACCTACTTTGAGCTCTATTAATCACGTTGAATTTATATTTGATCTTAGAACAAATCCCATGTATGTGTATTACTTTTTTCAACATTTCCATCACCTATTTTGGTTTTTAAAACCAAGTTCCGAGGAGCTTGCAAACATCCGCAGAAGATTGCTTGTTTTGGAGGTCGTTTGTTGTTTTTCCGGCGAGTGACTGGTGGTATAAGGCCGCGGAGGTGCGGGATAAGGCAGGGGCGGCACGGGCATTCAGCAGCAGGGTGAGGCGGTGGCTCCAGGCGACAAGGTTGAGCCGCAGGGGAGCGACGACAAGTGGGCGCCAGCGGGGGCGCTCCGCGGCGTGGAGCGGAGACCGGGGCCGCGTCGTGAGACCCCGCGGCCAGACTGAGACCCACCTTTGGTGGGTCTCCGCATGGAAGAAGAGACCAGCCTCATGGCCGGTCTGCGAAACTGTGGACCGTGGGTCCACGGCTGGCCCGTGCGGCCGAACCGCGTGCCAGCCCACACCGGTCCAGCCCAAGGGGCTTTGCCCCTTCGACTTGGACGCCTGTAAATTATGCTACGGGCGTCCGTTTTGCATGTCATCTACGGAAGTTTACTCTAGAAATCAATGAGAAATTTTTTAGATGGTCTCGGGAATTTTTAATTCCTGAGATGAAGGGTTCGGTGGCAGGACACATGCGTTAATTAATTTTGGTGTTTTTTCAGGGGTTCTTGTTTTGGACGGCGTGGACACATCCGATGTCTGTTTTGAGCGCTGTTAGTGGCGTTGGAACCCTCGTGCCGAGGAGAAGCTTACCAATGTAGTTTTGGGCGTTGAAGCTGGAGTTGAGGCATGATCCCCACGACCCATTCTTCGAGCTGCACACAGCTTTTTGCATCTTTTTCATCGGACGTCTATTCGGGGCGTGCGAGTAGACGATCTTGGTTGTTTTTCTGAGGGAATTAAAATGGCTCAATCTGCCCGCTTTAATTCAGAACACTGGTGTGGGCCTTGCAAGGGTCGTTTTGGGAGTTAGCAAGGATTTCCATCTTTATCACCGGGTGTCCGTTTTGGACAGGTGAATAGTCCATCTTGTGTACTTTTTCAAGAGGATCTCAATGGTGCAATCCGTTTGCAGTGCTTTGGGACCGGGATACATGTCCCACGGAGCACCACTCATGTTCGGTTTGTCAGAACCCATCTTTTTATCCGGATATCCATTCCATGCAAGTGAGCAGTCAATTTGACGTGTTTTCCCAAGGGGGTCGCAATGGTGCGATGCGCCTGACAATTTTGGGGACCGAGGATTGGGATCACGGGGCACCGTTCAGGTGTAAAGCGGTGTTGGAAGACTTTTACATCAGATATCCATTTTAGGCGAGTAAATTGTATCTCTTGAATGTCTTTTCATGTGTATTACAATGGTATGCTCTGTTTGGAGGTGTAGAGCCTCATTCAAGATCTTATTAAATGCACAAGTAGGAAAGGTGCTCTGGTGGTGGTTCATCCTACTGTGTTTGTAGAGGACCCTTGGTGTGTGATCGCATGCACTCTATTGTGAGTTAAGTAATGTTTGAGGATATGTAGTTGGCCGTGACCAGACTGATGAGGTGGCAAGTTGGAGTTGTTACATTTACGCCCTTCGCGTTGACGTTGGGTGTCGTGTGCACGATAGCCTTTGGGCAGGAAATGTGGTATAATCTGGGAGTATATGAGAACGTTTAGAGGTACATGTGGTTGTTTGTACATGAGAATGTTTGTGTGCTTGTTTGGATTTGACTAGGGTCCACACGTCATGTGGGCCCCATTTGCGTGCCATGTTCTGCTTTATGTACCGTTGACCTATCGCGACGTAGAGGGTCCTTCAATTCTCGATTGTTGATCAACAGGGTTGAGTTTTCCCCTGGTTCTATTCTGGTTTGTCGACCAGCTGGGTTTAGTTTTCCCCTGGTTCTATTCTCATTTGTTGAGCAGTAGGGTTGAGTTTTCCCATGGTTTTATTCTCATTTGTTGACTGGCAGGGTTGAGTTCCCCTAGTTTTGTTCTCGTTTGTGGATCAGAAGGGTTGAGTTTTCCCCTGGTTTTATTCTTGATGGTTTGGCCAGTAGAGTTGCTTCGCGTTCCTTGGTAGATATCTTGTGGATTAGGTGTGACCAAGACATTACGCGGGCACTGATCCTCTACCCTAGAGGTTGTTTCTAGCAGGGCTGGCTAGGAGGTTTTTTCTAGCAGGGATGGTCAGTGGGTTACCATCCAGCTAGGATGGCTAGTACAACCGTGTTCACCGAGCAGTACAATTCAGCAGGGATAGCCAGAGCGATTCCCGGTTTACCGCCAGCGGGGCTTGGAAGTGGTCCTCGATGCCGGGTTTACCTCCAGCTGGGCATCAATGGTGTTTACTTTTAGGACTGTTGATTACTAACTTTCTTGGGCTGAGCTACAGGATGGAGATCCCCTTATGTTCTTGTTCAGGTTTGTTAATAGAGAATATATTTATGTATACCTTGTTCTAGTACCCACTCCTTGGGTTTTGTTACTCTCCTTTAAAGAGAGGCTAAGATGCGTGGGGTATGCCATGTGCATTCTGTGTCTAGCTTCTCGTTGTTGGACGATTCTACTCTCCCTCTATAGGTAGCGAAGACCCGACAAGAAGTTCATCTTATCACCGCTTCTAGCTCATTGTGTTTGGATGAGTCTACTTCCTTTATCTTGTTCGGTTGAGCTATACTCCTTACTGTACTCTTTATCGCGCTCTCTGTTGTACCCCTTTACTATTCCTTGTTCGATCTACTGTTCACCCTTCAGTACCTCCTTTTTTTCCCTCGAGCCTTTGGGGTATCTTACTGAGTATTTTTATACTCACACCTTCTTGGGCTTTTCCCGCACTTGGTGTGCCCTTGCAGACGATGGACATGTTGGTCGTGACTTCAGCGGAGCATAGGGGTTTGGGAGCTTGGACCGTGTGCAGTGGTCATAGTCGAGTTCTAGGTGGGGGACCCTTCTAGATGATTTCTTTTGTTTATCTGTTGCTAGGTTGTGGCACCTTTTCTAGTTGGGCGCGTGTTTTCTCCTTTTCTTTTTCAGTTTACCTTCAGCACCTGCCTTGTACTATTTAGAGGTCGATGCACTTTGTGGTTGTTTATAGCAGTTAGTACTTTACATTCCCTTTTACTCTTCACTTATTCATTGAGTGTGCTATGTGGGTGTGTATAGGTACTCAGGCAATGGCCTCCCCAAGTTGTTTAGCTTTCGGCTCTTGTCTCCAGCCCCTGGCCTATGGAGGCGGGCTTGGAGTAGTTGCGGCTCAAGCCCGGGTAGGGTAGGGTCGTGAAAAAGTGTTATCAAAAGTGGTTTTTTCCTTGAGACATTGTTCAGACATCCCTAAAAAATAATTGGTTGGGATTTAGGGAAACTGTGTTAATGTGTTTCGAGAGCGACTCTCATGATAGGGAGTCTAGTGATGGTGCGGTAGCCGATTTATCCCTTTACTAGGACCCTTATAACCCGCTTGTCAACTCGGCATGCTGAGACACTCGTTGTAGGGAAAATTGGTTTGTGCATCACATAGTATTGAGTCTTGACTATCCTTCTTGAGTCATATCTTGAATGTTGTTATGGTTATATACATATATGCTCATTTGATGACGACACTTCTCGATAACATTCAAGATGTCTCCGTGAGGACAACCAGCCAGGATACCAGCTTTGGTTCATGACGATAAACATGTGAGCTACGAGGCCACAATATAGGACCCACCATGTGAGTCCCTTTCTTCGGGTGGGCCGGTGGCAGCACCCCCACATTTTGAGTAGCAGAGAACTTCAGTAGATGAGGCTGAGCTTGAGCGCAGGTTGAGCGTGCTCCGTGAGTTCCAACGACAGAGACTGCTGAGGCTCGATGGTGAGCCAAACCCTCACGCAGCATAGGTTTGGATTGGGACAGTGGTTCACCTTTTCAGGCTTGTGCAGACACCGACAGATCTTATGGTAGCTTTGGATGCAGACCTTTTCCGCAGAGAAGCTTGGCGTTGGTAGAGTCTGGCAACTCAGTTTCTTGATGGGTCGTTGCTCTCATGGGGTGACATTTAGTTTTTATTTTGTGAGGAGTTTTCCCCTCGTACTTACGCTCCGTTTGGATTCAGGAACTCCTACAGTTTCAGCAGGGAGGGATAACGGTGTCCGAGTACGCAGATAGTTTTGCAGACCCTGCGCGCTTTTACCCCGACTTGGTCCATGACGGAAACTTCCAAGCGCATATGTTTGATCAGGGTCTCCACAGAGATATTTGTGATGTAATAGTACCCTTGGGAATTCCCACTTATGACGAGGTACTAGATCAGGAGTTGGTGATAGAGAGCTTCCTGTCACACTCTAAAGTTGGTAGTGGAAGTAGGCTCGACAGAGTCGAGACGTCTGCCACAGGTAGCAGGCGTTGGCAAGCAGAACCTCGATGCAGGTGGCTTTCCGATAACCAGACTCAGAGGCATGTTCATACACTACAGTGGTGCTGGAGGACACCAGTGCTGCCTAGAGAGAGTTGATGTTATTCTTGCGATGGCCGAGGTCACCTGGCGCGGGACTGCCCGACCAGGAATGCTGAGAATATCAAGCAGGCAGCTGGTGCACCGCCACGGTAGAGGCAGCACCGTGATCGGAGTAGCGCCCAAAGTGGTGGTTCCTGCAGAGGAGTGAGAGGAGCTTGAAGTGGAGGATGAACATACAAGGTCTTCCCATCACCACCAGGTGGTCCGCGCTAGGCTCCGGGAGCTGACAGTTGGGGCCACAGACACCCGCGAGCTTTGGATGTCTATGATCCTGCAGAGCATGAGGTGGTAAGAGGTACACTCTACAGCTCTTCTACTCTTTGCAAGTAGAATTGTTAGACTCTGTGTGTGATATTATTTTCTCCCTGCTCCTTGGTTGAGTTGTTACCAGGGTGGCGCGGGGCGTCAGTGTAACCCTCTGTTGGTAAGGTAAAAGGCATGATACCTTTTTCTTCAGTCGATGGTGGAGACTCCTTCGCCTTTCAAGCATGTAAGAGAGTCTTAGTCGTGGGTCATCGACTATGAAACATTGTATGACTAGATATCCTTGGGTGTTTCTCCATATGGATATTCTGAGGAAGGGAATCATCGGGCTTTGCCCCATGTCCAAAGGGTGATTCTAGTCACGACGTGCGATTTAGGGGTTTGGTCGGGGAGGTAAGCTACCTCCGAGGGCTTTCGGGCCATTTGTGACCACGCGAAGGGATGGCGAGGTTACCTACCGGCTTGCCCTAACCCCCAGATTGAGAGTGGGTGCATAGCATCTCCCACGTGAATTACCCCAAAAGATGTGTGTATGCCCCTATGGACTTCATTGGCAAGGGCATAACTCATGTGAACAGATCAAATCCTTTGGTCTGTGTGCAGTGACGTGGGACTGTGCAAGCGTTTTTCTGGGTACGGGAGAGCCCGGTGTGGGCTTAGTACCCTAAATTATTCCCTTGTTTTGCTTTTTGGGGAGGAAAATCATGAAGGAGTGAATGATGTAAGAATATTGTTTTTTTCTATAAAAGACTTGTGGAATATTCTTGATGTTAATCCAGAGCAACTCCTTCAGACGGCGTGCGATTCAGAGCCCTGGTGTGGCTGGAATTAAATTTTCAATGCATTCACACTGGGCATGCCAAATAAATGGGATAACTCCTAAACAGTGATCCATATCCAAAATACATGTGTACGGATGGGTTTGAAATGGGGTGTTCACCTTAGGAACGACATAAAATATGTTGGCGCGAGACGTTGGGACCCCTCTCCCATTAGCATAACGTTAAACGGATAATTAAATTAATTAATTTATTCGTTTAATGGCTAAACTCAAGTATCTCTTAAAAAGTTTCTTGGATGGGAAACCCAAGGGCACTGTTGAGTCCAGAGCATGTAGTTTACCCTTGGAGGGGTGTAATTTTCATGGGCGCAGGCCTTCTGTGAAAAACGCCGCCAGGGGTGTTTTTGTAATTTGGAGGCCTCGGGCGTTGAGTTTAATAAATTTTGAACGGGGCCTTGGATTGAAATTATGAGACCTCCATTGTTCTTAGGAGGTGTTTTTTACCCTAGGGGAAGCTTAATCTTGACTCCGCTGGAGGTTTTGGACGCGGGTGTTTTCAGGGGTCGAGTTTTTAATTAAAGAGTTTATTTATTTAAACTCTCCTCTCCTCCCCCATCATCATTCCTCCCCTAGAGAAACCCCCCCTCACCCTAACCTCCTCTCATCCTCCTCCTCCTCCCTCCCAATCAAGGTGGAAGCGATAACGGCGGGGTGCGGATCGACGACGAAGCTCCGGGCAACGCCCAATAATGTAGGATCATGCATTTCATTTTATTTTTCTTGAACATAATTTGAGATTGATTAATCACATAGAATTGTTATTTGACCTTCAAAAAAATCCCATCTATGCATAGTACTTTTTCCGAGCTTTCCATCACTTGTTTCGGTTTGTTAAATAGAGTTTCGAGGATCATGCAAATGTCCGTTGAAGATTGCGGGTTTTGGAGGTCGTTTGGTGTTTTTCCGGTGAGGGTCCGACAGTCTAAGGTGGTGGCAGCGCGGGATAAGGTAGGGGCGGCACGGGCATACGACAACAGGGTGAGGCAGTGCTCGCCGGGAGAGATGGTGTCTCCAGGTGGCAAGGTTGAGCCGCTGGGGCGCGACGGCGACCGGGCCCCAGCATGGGCGATCTGCGACGCGAAGCGGAGACAGGGGTCGCGTCGCGTGACCCCACGGCCAGAACGAGACCCGCCTTTGGTGGGTCTCCATATGGAAGAAGCGACTGGACTTGAGGTCAGTCGGTGTAACCGGGGACCGCGGGTCCACGGCCGTCACGTGCGGCCGAACTGTGGGCTGGCCCAGGCCGGTCCAACCCAAGGGGCTTTGCCCCGTCGACTCGGACACCCGTAATTTCTGCTACGGGCGTCCATTTTGCATTTCATCTACGGAAGTGTACTCCAGACGTTAAGGTGAACTTTTTGAGATTTCCTTGAGAATTTTTAATTCCCGAGATGAAGGGTTCGATGGCACAACACATGCTTTAAGTAAGTTTGGCGTTTTTTTGGGGGTTCTTATTTTGGACCGCACGGACACATCCGATGTCCGTTTTGAGCATTGTAAGTGGCGTTGGGACCCTGGTGCCGAGGTGAAGTTTACCAGTGTGGGTTTGGGAATTGAATCCGGAGTTGAGGCATGGGCCCCACGGCCCGTTCTTCGAGCTGCACACATCATTTTTTTCAAATTTTTCATCAGACGTCCGTTCGGGGCGTACGAGTAGCCGATCTTGGGTGTTTTTTTGAGGGAATTGCAATGGAACAATCCGCCTACTTTCATTCAACACACTGGTGCAGGCCCCGCGAGGGCCATTTTGGGAGTTAGCGGTGATTTCCAGCTTTATCACCAGGTGTCCATTTTGGACAAGTGAATAGTCCATCTTTTTTACGTTTTCAAGAGGATCGCAATGGTGCAATCTGTTGGCAGCGCTTTGGGATCGGGATGCCAGTCCCACGCAGCACCACTCATGTTCGGTATGTCATAACACATATTTTTCTCCAGATATTCATTCCACCCAAGTGAACATTAAATTTGACGTGTTTTCCCAAAGGGATCGCAATGGTGTGATGTGGCCTACTGTTTTAGGGACCGAGGCTCGGGATCATGGGATGTCGTTCGGGCGTAAAGCGGTGTTGGATGACTCTTTCATCGGATATCCATTTGAGGTGAGTGAATAGTCTATCTTGCATGTTTTTCTGTGAGGATTATAGTGGTATGATCTTTTTGGAGGTGCAAAGCCTCATTCGAGATCTTCTTAAATGCAGAAGTAGATAAGGTGCTCTGGTGGTGGTTCGTCCTAATGTGTTTATAATGGACCCTTGGCGTGTGATTACATGAACTCCTGTGTGAGTGAAGTAATGTTTGAGGAGATATAGTTGGTTGTGCCTGTGCCGATGAGGTGTAATGTTGGAGTTGTTACATTTACGCCCTTCGCGTTGACGTTGGGTTCCATGTGCACGATAGCCTTTAGGATGGAAACGTGGTATACTCTGGGATTATATGGGAACACTTGTAGGTACATGAGGTTTTTTGAACCTGAGAACGTTTGTGCGCTTGTTTGGAATTGACTTGGTGCCACACGTCTTGTAAGAACCATGTGCGTGTCGTGTTCTGATTTACGTACCTTTGACCTCTCGCGTCATAGAGGATCCTTCTGTTCTCGATTTTGAACCAGTAGGGTTGAGTTTTCCCTTGGTTCTGATCTCGTTTTTCAACCAGCAGGGTTGAGTTTTCCCCTGGTTCTATTCTCATTTGTTGACCAGCAGGGTTGAGTTTTCCCCTGGTTCTATTCTCATTTGTTGACCAGCAGGGTTGAGTTCCCCTGGTTTTGTTCTCGTTTGAGGATCAACAGGGTTGAGTTTTCCCCTGGTTTTGTTCTTGATAGTTTGGCCGGAAGAGTTGCTTTGTGTTCCTTGGTAGAGTTCTTGTGGATTCGGAGTGACCAACACATTACGTGGGCACTGATCCTATACCCAGGAGGTTGTTTCCAGCAGGGCTGGCCAGGAGGTTGTTTCAAGTAGGGATGGATAGTGGGTTACCATCCAGCAGGGATGGTCAGTACATCGGTGTTCACCGAGTAGTACCATCTAGTAGGGATGCCCAGAGAAGTCTGGGTTTACCTCCAGTAGGGCTGGGAAGTGGTCCCTGATTCCAGGTTTACCTCCAGCTGGGCTGGGAAGTGGTCCCCAATGACAGTTCTGAGACTCCCTACAATGGAGTACCCTTTTATAGGACTGGGAATTAGGACTCATTGAATACTTTATCCTGGTCTCCCTCCAGTGGATTTCCATTTTACAGGACTGGGCAGTGTGGAACCCTTCAAATTTTTCCTGGTCTCCCTCTAGTGGGAACCCATCGACTTCCAGGGATTACCCTTTAATGGGGCTGGGAAGGGAGTCGCCTGTTGACTTTGAGGAGATGTCTCAACTGCGGGACATTGATGAGGTGTGGTTTGATGTTCCCCATAACTCTCAAGTATGATGGGATCTTTCCCCACAAAGATGCGTCCCTGTGATGCGACCTAAAACTGTGCAGGCGAGTCAGTGCCACCGAAAGCAGATAGTGTCAAGGTGCAGTGATTTGAGCCCCTTAACTTGTAGTTCGAGGCAGATGTGTGGGATGCTGGGCATCGATGGTGTTTATTTCTGGGACTTTTGGTTACCCACCTTCTTGGGCTGAGCTACAGGATAGAGATCCCCATACGATATTGTTCAGGTTTCTTGAAAGAGCATATATTTATGGATACCTTGTTCTAGTACCCACTCCTTGGGTTTGGTAACTCTCCTTCCAGGAGAGGTGAAGACGCATGGGGTATGCCATGTGCTTTCCATGTCTAGCTTCTCGTGGTTAGAAAACACTAATCTTCAACTATAGTTAGTGAAGACCCAATGAGAAGTTTATATTCTCACCGCTTCTAGCTCCTTGTGTTTGGACGAGTCTACTTCCATTATCTTGTTGGGTTGAGTTGGACTCCTTTATATTCTCTTTACTACACTCTCTATTGTACCCCTTTACTATTCTCTGTTTTATCTACTGCTCACCCTTCGGTACTTCCTTTTTTTCTCCCTCGAGCCTTCGGGGTATCCTACTGAGTATTTTTAAACTCACCCCTGCTTGGGCTTTGCCCGCACTTGGTGTGACCTTGCAGACGATGGACAGGTTGGTTGTGACTTCAGAAAAGCTTAGGAGTTTGGGAGCTTGGACTGCATACGGCGATCATATTCGGGTTCTAGGTGGGGGACCCTTCCAACTATTTTTCTTTTGCTTACCTGTTTTCGGGTTGTGGCACCTTTTCTGGTTGGGGGCGTGTTTGCCCCTTTTATTTTTCAGTTTACCTTATGTACCTTCCTTGTACTATTTAGAGGTCGATGCACTTTGTGGTTGTTTATAGCAGTTAGTACTTTACATTACCTTTTACTCTACACTTTTTCATTGAGTGTGTTGTGTCCATGTGTACAGGTACTCAGGCAAAGGCCTCCCCGAGTTGTTTATCCTTCGGCCCTTATCACCAGACCCTGGCCTATGGAGGTGGTCTTAGGGTAGTTGCGCCTCGAGCCCGGGTAGAGTCGGGTCGTGACATCCCAATTGACATATACTCACACCACACCTATAATGAGACTTGATTCCTGAGAGGATCATATGGATGGTATCATAGGATGTAGGTGGTTTTACAAAAAACCTAATACATAAATTTAAACTAAGGAATGTCAAGGATAGACTCAAATTTTAATTTTAATAATTCAATAAATTGACTTAGGACGCATCTTCCAAGCCAAAGCACAAGATTGGATTTGGTCTTCACTTTACTTGTTTGTATAACCTTCTAAGGTATCCTTTGTTCCTTCTTTTACATAGGGGTTTTCGATCTCAGGCCGGATCCTAGGACTTATAAAGTTCAATGTAATTTTATTGAAAATGAACAAGGAATGATTATAAATGGAAACCAGTGCTTGTAAGACTGTTTAGTTTTGGGTAATTCCAAACTTACTACTTTTACTATTTTACAATGTATGTTATATATATTCACTGATAAATTGGTATAGATCATGGGTGGTGGCCGACTAGTATTTAGTCTTACACCTTGTTTGTGTTATATTTTTTGTCCCAAACAGAATATATGGTTCCAGGTGTCGATAAGGGCAAGTGCCCTTCTCAGTGTACTTTATATGTTGTTTTGGTGCATGAGAGAATGTGACCAAGTAATGGCTTGTGATGATTCTATGTTGTCTTGTTTGAACGTTTTGTACTTATATAATGTATTTCTGTAGTGTAACTTATTTTGGTTGTTTTCCTAGAACAATTGAAATACAACATCATCCTTGGTATGCTATGATATCTGGTTATTTTTATTATCAATATCTGATGTTTATATCCAATGTATGGTATTATAGATTTCACTATTGTTTTATTATTTTATTTTTCTATGTTATACTCTTCCAATGAGTGAAAAGTTTTCTGATCATTGCACTTAGTCACTCACTGCTAGTCGGCAACCTCTAGAGATTAGGGAAATGCACAGGAGGTAATGTGGCCAATCGGGTAATGGGAACCTTTGAGTGGCATCCAGATCTAGGAAGTTACATATTTTTAATATCAAATCCTTTTTCCTAATTTCATTCCTAAAGTGGTAGAACATAATATAATATTAAAAATGTAGATGTGATGAAAAATATGTTTTTCCATAAATCAATTTTTCAAGCCTTTGATGATTTTATATTAAATTTATTACTAGTAACTGTAATATTATGAATTTAAATCAATATTTATAGATATATAATATATTAATTTCATTAATCCCTTCCTTGTTATGGATTTTTATGTTAATTAAAAGTGATAATCAATTCTCAGTTTTAAAAAAATTTCAGAAAAAATTTATTTTTAAACCCGAAAATAAACTTATACTACAATCGAGTATAAATATGATTTAAATATAATTCATTGGTTTAAATATAAATTAATAAAAATTATGATACATTAAATAAAATTTAGTTCTAAATTGTGCTTTTAAATTACATTTTTTATTGAAAAGAAAATATAGTTTTACAAAAAGCTGTATTTATCACTATTCGTTAACAATCAATATTTTCCAAAAAAATAAAATACTTTCACCCTAATTTAATTTTTATATTCTTATTAAAAAATTATTTTCAATTTATAAAATAAATTTTCTAAATTATTTATAAATTAAGAAAAAAATTGTGATAAAAATCAATAAAAATAACTTCTAGAGAAAACATATTTTTAAAGAATAAAATTACATTAATTTAACCTGATTGATTATTTAGAAATAATTTATTAACAAATTAATATTTAATAGTATATATATATCATAATGTAGTTAATACTATTCACACACTTTAATTTAATGGATACGTTATAATGGTCATATATTTTGTGGGTTATTTAAGCTCAGTGTTGTATATCGAATATGCTACCGAACATAATGTTACTCTTTTAAAATCTCAGGGTGTTACATCCTACCTGCCATTAATAAATTTTATCATCCAAATTTTAACTCAATATCAACAATTTATGGTTTTAAATCTGAATGTATTTTTTTGGAAAGCTCTCATCGTACAAAGGGTTATAAAAACATCCACTTGAAAAGAGAGGGAGGGAAGTACAAGGTAAAATGAAACAACACATAACTAGGTTTCCAACTATGAAAACATTATTGGGATTTATATATATAAACAAGGAATAAAAATGAAATTATAATATAAAGATGGGTAATGAAAGATATCATTGATCAAAATAAATTGATAGATCACGAGAACATTAAAAACCACAGAACCATTGACCATTGTGGTGTGAAAATACTATCATCTCCTAAAAATGATATTAATTAGATAAAATTTTCATAATAAGATATTTTTCATAAATTTTAGGAATTCATTACCTTAAATACTGATAAAATAAGGAAATACACATAAATGATATGTTGAATTTCATCCTTTAATCAATTTATTCTTCAATATCATATTTTTCTCCAAATAATAATTTTTATAGATTAATTATTTATTATGGAAGCACTAAAATCAACTTCTAACTTATCAAATAACCATAAAAGGGATAATCAAGCTATTACACCCTCTATTAGATATTAAAAAACCAAAATGGTTATAACCAGTTAATATAATTTCCAAAATGAATAAACTATTATACGATGAAACGATACATTAATCATCAAAATTCAATAAAAATACCCAAATATTAAACTAAATCAATCTATAATTAAATAACACTATATACCGAATAAACTCAATAAACAAAAAATTAATTTGGTTTTAAACCTCAAGGTTCATATGATACCATTTAGATTATATGCACAAAAATATAGAGATTTTATTCTGAAGTAATATTAATACCATAGTCACTAAATAATTTTTCAATCCCATGGTAATATATATGATAAACCACATAATTCCATTATTAACTCAATATTTAATATCAAATAAACCATAAATGTAGTCAATTTATTAATATATTTTTCAAAGAAAGTAAATATGAAATTTGCATTAAACCAATGATTTAAATTTACATCTACCTAATAAAACATATCTTCAAATTTTATTAACCTCATTAATATCTAATGACATAAAACCTCAAAATTGGTTCCTAAGACATTGATCTTATGACCAACCTAAATCTCACAAACTCGTGATTTTAACCATAAATAATACGATATCCTCACATGAAAACATCTCAATCTCCAAAGTTATATAAACCCTCCTCTAATAAAAAAGATAATAATAGCTTGTACCAACTACTAGAAAATATCCTTATACCCACGGTTTTTGAAAACCGTCGGTATAAGGATAATATGGGAACTTATACCCATAGTTGTTGGAAAAACCATCGGTGTAGGAATTTTTTTCCAGACCTATACCAACAGTTTTATAAAACCATGGGTATAACTTTCCTGTATTATGGAAGGAAAAAAATTCCATGGGACCCGAAAAATATTTGGAGGAAAAACCTATCCCCATAGTTTTCTCTCCCATAATGAAGGTTCTGATTAATATATTTAGGTGGATAAAAATAAATAAACAAATAATCACCATTGGTGAGTTGGTGAGGTGGTCATAATTGTTTGTTGTGGTCGCAGGATTGAAACCCACTGCCCAATTTTTTTAATAAAGGGATAAAAATTAATATATTACTATAAATGAAGATATATTTATAGAAAAGTGTGCTTTCTCGGTTGTTTAGTAGTTGAATACATGAAGGTATATATGAGAGGTCAAAACTCATAGGATTTTGTTTTCTAATATAGACATAAATTAATATATATAGAGAAATGTTGATACATATATCTGTATGTGACTTAGGTTGAGTGGTGAGGTGACCAGAGATAGAAATCAAGGCCTCGAGTTCAACACCTTCTATGCGGTTTTTGTAAAAAAATTATACCCACGATTTTAGTGTTGTGGGTATAAGGTTTTGACAGTGTGAGAATTGGATCTAAGGATTTGAAAAGTTGGAAAAAAAGTTATACCCATGGTTTGGAAAACCATGGGTATAGGTTGGGGACCTATCCTGATGCCTCAGTTTCCCATGGTTCCCAAAACCTTTGGTATAGTCTATACCCACAGTTGTGGGGGATATACCCACAACTTTGAACTGTGGGAATAGGTAATTTTTCTAGTAGGGACCTACACTCTTAGGTCTAGTGATAAAATAATAAGCTATGAATTTATGGATTTGATACTGATAATGTGAAATAATATTTTACATCCAAAAAATACAACATCAAAAATAAATATTGGATCACTTAGATAGCCAAATAAATTTTAGTTTTTTCTTATTTTTAGATAATTTGGATACACACTTGCATAAATAGTACTCATGTATTCTAGTATTTAATTTTTTCATTATACATTTCATTTCAAATTCCACATTTGGTCATCATCATTCATTAAAAATCCTTCCAGACACAATTTATTTAAAATATTTTTTGATATCATGAGGAAAAGGAAACACAAGAAGTTTGAGCTAAAATTATTAGTCAGATAAAACATAATAATTAATAGTCTAATTCCATCAGTAATAATAAAAATAGAATAAGGGCATGATTGAATAATCAATGAGCTTCAGAATAACATAAGAGAAGTTATAACCATCTAACCTAGATAAATAAACATGTCTCTTGGCATAAATATTTAATAAAGGAAATATTTATGAGAATAAATAATCATGATTCAAGTGCTAACAATCATGATCAAAGTGAAAATTTAGTCCCCACAAAAATCATAAAGAAAACATATTTCTATATTGAAACATCATATTGATAACCTATTTTAAATTTGTGTCATAAATAATTGGAGCACAAATAAATCCATAAGATAAAACTTCGGGAAACTCCCTCATTCTTGCCTATAAATACAAGGAACATTAACAAATTCATTGGATCGTTATCGAGGTATACCCATCATATAATCTATATCTGGATCACCTAAATCTATGTAGGTTCACCAATGTACAAGTTGCATCCAGATCAACCGTGAGCTATAATGTAACTCAACCCTTTGTATAAGTTGTATCGGGCACACCCATTCATCATATATAATTTGAAAGTATATTTCATGAATAAAACATTTATATTCGATTACTTTTCACTCATAATAATTATCAATGTTCTTTCACATATGGACTGACCTATAGAAAAAATAGATTATATAACAATCTTATAATCCATCAAAATAAAGAATAAATATTGTATAAATATAACATTTCATAATGGAGTTTATGTACCAACATGGTTTTTTGACAGTGATTAATAGAAATAAAATTAAAATATATTTAGAAATATTTATGAGGAATATAACCATCTCATATTGAGTAACATAAAAGGATGTTATCTTAGATGAAAAATAATTACGAAATTTTAATTAAAACATTTCTTGAGTAAAAATATATTTTCATTTTAAATATATTTATATCATATATAAAACATTATAAAACATTAATGGAACCATTTTATTTGAAAATAAATCTTGATACATAAATACTATGATTTAAAACATGGAGTGGTCATGATGGTAGAAAATTTGGTTCATGTCGAGAACATTAAAATAAATATTTCTTTCACATTTCATCAAAAGTTGAAAAGTTACTCATTTAGAAAAAGAGAGGACAATTCCTTCTAAAAAATTTTGGAAAAATAAAATTATGGGTAAAAATGAATTTTATCAAAAATATAAAAACATTTTTCAAAACATTTTTTGAAAAGATGGATTTGGAAGAAAAAGTATATTGGTCAGAAGAGAGAAATTAAGTAAGATTGTTTTGTGGACATTTTATTAATTCATTTTAATTACCAAAGAGAGGAGAATGTTACTATTACGTGAAAACATCATGAATAAATAGGATAGATGAAAATTTAATAGGTTTATTAGTAAATTATCCAATAATTTCTATCACTGTAAATTCAAATAGAAATAATCCCAATTAAGAAGATGATTGTCATAAAAATCTTTTTCCAGTTTTGTAAATCTTCAATTGTATGCCCCATGAAATAATTACATCACATAAAAAATTATATATAATTAAACTAATTATATTCATGATATTATATAATAATGAGGTAGAATATAAACAATAAAAAATAAAATAGCCTCATAACATTACAATATGTCTCAATGAACAATAATTGAGACGAAGTCCCTTACCCCACGTCCAGAATTACCTAGTATGTTTTTAACTCATAGATAATAAACTAATATAAATTATTTTATTTTATAATTATATTTTCTATGTTTTAGAACTTATACATAAATCATTTATTTTATTTATACTAATGAAATATTTAAATATGTAATCAGTTAAGTCCACACCATGTCTTTGGTGATGTTTGTTTCATTGTTTCAAAACGTATTTGGTGTATTGATTATGGACAAAGTGTTAATTATTAAAACATATATTAAATAATTATTACTAAATAATTATAATTTTTATACATCACATATAATTTTATAACCAATCATGGAATATGGTAATGAAAATTTAACTATGTTGAAATCATGGAGACGACAAGCCATACGTACACATGAGTAACATTTCCATTTTTCAATTATCATCATGGAAAAAATGTAATTCTATATTTGATTTATATAATCATCATAAAATAATTAATACTTTGTTATTTCATTATATATATATCATCAATGTTATGTGGTGATGAAAACATAATCACATCACTTTATTGAGGTGGTAGTCCACTGGCACACATGAATGACAACATTATTTTCTTATGGGTAGAAATGTATGAATTAAGATGATATATTATATTTTAATAATGAAAAATATTTAAATAATAATATGATGATTTCATATATTTCATATATATTCTTTAACTTATCCTTTATACCTTCCATGAAAAGATTAAGTGAAAAAAAAATTGCATCACTTCACATGGCAGTAGTCCACTGTACACGAAAGAGACATTATCATAACCCCGCAAAATAGAAAATTAATTTATTCATGATATCATAATTAATAAAGTTTAATTATGTTACAAATATTTTATATATACTTTAAGTCTATTATTTTAAATAGTTGTGAGTGGTGATGATGGAAAATGAATTACATCAGTCTGTGATGTGGTAGTATAATGTACACACGAATGATGGTTTCATTTCCCATTTGATGGAAGAGGTTATGGATATCGGTTATTACCTTAATATAATAAAATATCAATATATTATTTATACTATTGTATTTATATTGTAATTATTATGACATGAATACAGGTGGTAATAGAAGAAGTAAAAAAAGAAAGAGTTTAATGAAGACAATTAACTATACTTAGAACAATTCCATTTTAATCTTTTATTAATGAAAACATGGTTGGTATTTTAAAATGACTAAAAGATCTATGAAATAGAGAAGGATATTGGGGATGGATTTTTGTAGGGTTTTATCCAGCCAAATGGATTAGTATGTGTGCAAAAGTGAGGGGATGAGGTGGCCTTTTGTAATGGAGGAGGATGGACACATTCGTAAATAAGAAAAACTATTCAATAATTGGAAGTAAATATCAGAAAAAGTTCTTAAAAATTGTTAATTAAATTATTTTATTGATAGTGTTTTTTTAAACAACTATGAAAAAATAAACACTTTTTTTAATAGGTTGTTTCATAAATTTTATGTTTACTTACTTTTACTATTTTAGTTTTCACAACAGTAACACAACTTTTTTATATGTATTTTATCTTTTAATAATAGAAATAAAATGATAGTTTTTAAATAATATTAATCTAATTTTTATAAATATAAAATATAAATTTATTAAATAAAAAACCTATATGTGTGGGGAATTAATTTTAACTCAAGCACATGAAAGGTTCAAAACACTATTTAACCTTTTATTGTGGTTACAAATTATTTTACTATTTTTCTGTCAATATAATTATTTTAAAAGTACTATTGGTCCATGAGTGGAATAGTATTGATATTTTTGAATTTTAAATCATTTATTAAAATGTTATTTATCATAATATAACATTAATGTCAATTATGACACTATTCATTTAATGTTAATTTAAAAATCTAAAGAGAATGTTAGAATTCGAATATTTTATTTTAACACTTAAAAATAAAGTAATGTTTTTATAAAAAAATAAAAAACAACAAATAATTGTTTTTTAATTAGTTTTTATATTTTTAGAATCATTTTTCTATTTTTTTTGTTATTTGAATAATTATAACATTAGGGTTGCTTAAGAATTTTATGTAATATTATAATTACTAAAAATTAAAATTAAAATTAAATTAACCCTAGGAAATTAATTTTATTATGATCAAAATTTCCACAAATATTAATTTACATATTTTTTCATATTTGAACACATAAGTGAAATATAAAACCAAGTGGGTGACATTTTTTTATTTTCTTTGCTTACATTATTAAATTGGTCATTCTCATGGAAAAGTGTCCCACAAAAAAAGAAAATCCTAAGTTAATAAGGGTAGAAATATAGAAATAAAATAGTAATTGGAAATGGTTTTAGGTCTTTTTATCCATTATTTTTTTATTTTAACCCCTTAGTAAACTCATTTTAACATTTATTGTGATATTTAACTTTTATTATTTTTATGATTTATTTTGAAAAAAAATTATATTGAACATATTATATAATATTTATTATCGTGATTGAAAATATATATTTCATTTTTTCAAATTCCATTTATATAAGTAAAATATTTTAATTTATATTTAAACCCATAGAAGCCCATACGAAAGGTTTTCATGAAACCTACTTTTTTAGTATAAGATGATTTTATATTAACTCTATGACTAGAAAAAATCATTATGTGAAATTAAATTAATATATATATATATAATCTATAAATTTCATTTAAAACATTCTCAGTTATATTATATTATATTTTAATAAATAGAGAAACATTAATAACATTAAAACAATTTCTAGAAAAATAGGTTTTAAAACCAAAATTAAACACATACAAAAATCATGTGTAAAGATGATTTTAAAATTTTATCTAGGTTGAATATAAATAAATAATACATAATTTTCAATACTCAAAGTTTAATAAATTTTAGATCTTTTAAAATAATTATTTTATTTAAAAATTTGTAACATTTTTTGAAAGATCGATTCTTTTTACTATTCACTAAAAACATTATTTTTCAACAAATCACAAAATTTCACAGTATGTTAAATTTTATATGATAATTTCAAAAATTAATTTCATTTTATAATTAAAAATTATAATATATATAAATTATTAAAAAATTTACTCACAAAATGTAATGAAAATAATTTTTGATGAAAACATATTTTTTATAAGTAAAATTACTTTGATAAAAATAAAATAATTATTTACAAATAATTCATTAATAAATTCATATTGAGTATAAATTATTGTGCATATTTCATAAATTAGTTAATACTATTCATACCCTCCAATTTAATATCTAGGTTATGATGGTCATATATTTCATGGTTAACTTATGGTCAATGTTGGAGGTCAAATATTATTTTGAACATAATGTTCCTTTTAAACTATTTGGGGTAAAAAATATTACCATTATTCATTATTTGTTATGTAAAATTATTGATAATTTATTTTATGAAAATTTGATATAATATCTATGTTCGATAAAAAATATTTTTTCTTCCATATTCATTTATTATAGAAATGTTTTCAACAATATTTTTAATTTTCTCCTACGATTGTTTAAACTCATTTTTAACCCTGATTTACAATTTAAATAAAAACTAAGGGGAATATTTTTTTCAATTTTCTAGTGAGGTTCATTTGACTGTTAACTAAAAATATGAAATCATCCTTTATTTAATGTAAAGGACATGAATATCATTTCCCACCATCCGGGTCAATCAATGATTTGAACATTACATTCTATGTTTCTTATATAACTAAAAAATAACGTAGTTTCCTTAAAATTTTGGAATTTTTTAAATTTTAGATATGTGATTTCAAAATGTAAAGGTTATTTTACTCTAAAAAATTCCAGTGATCTTTTAAAATAATTTTCATATTTATCAACATACATTGATGAATATTATGATTTATTGATTTTATATTATAATGATTATATTATTATTCATAATCTTAATGGTTTTTGATCAGTTCGAAAGGCGAATGTATTGATATTTTGTATTATAGTTCTTCCATTACAGAATTTTTTTGACTGTTACGACATATTGATTAATTTTTATTTTTTATTCATATAATGAATTAATTATACTTATTATGTGACTAGTGGTGTAAGGGATTATATATCCCCTTAATGCATTCATGGTTTTCATGAGATGAACTTGTATTGGTATTTTGGCATACACCATACCAATTTATGTATTATGCCTTAGCCGGAGACCTTTCTGGTATGTTTAAGAAGTATTTTCATTAGACCTCAACAATAAAGTCATGATGTCTATAATTATACATTCTAACATTATGAAATGAGTTATTGATATCCATGTGATAATTTAAATAGTTATGTAATCTATCAATAAGTTTAAACCCCATGAGATTATTTATATGGAATTATTTGATAAAATTTTATTCCTTACAAATTATCCATGCCATTTATATTATTATTCTATGTTAGCTTCAGTTGTACTCATTACCTCACCAATCATATGACCTTACACCTTTCACATACTTACTTTATCTACGATGTTAGTTAGTGTACTATAGAAGAAGTATCAGTATATTCTTAGAAAAATTTATTTGAAAATGTAAATATTATGTTATTAGATAAGATGGTATTTTATTTTAGGAATAGAAGTTGGATTGACTTTTGGGATCATATTTGATTTTAATGAGGATTAATAGTTATTCTAGATATTTATGGAAATAATTAGAATATTGTATAGATTAAATAATTATAGAATATACTATTTTTTCATATATTACTTTATGAGTGGCTAATATTGATTGGAAATAAATGCCAAATTAATTTTAAAACAATATGTGATAAAATCATTTTAATTTTTTTTTGTACTTAGTTTGGAATATGTTGAATAATTTTCAGGTTTGTTATTTTACAAATGATCTATGTTCAACCCTGGGTGTTTTTATTTTAGAATTGGAGATTAATGCAGTATGTATCTATATGAGTATTTATTCATTTTGGTTATTATCTTACATTATGCTAATAATTTATGATTTGGTAAATATCTAAGGATATGTGAATATTGTGTTATCCTTTTGAGGATTATGTGATCCATTTGAAGTTGATTTTAGTGATGTATGCATGAAAAATTCTAATTGAATACTCATCGTTTGGATCAAAATATGTGATTGTGGTAGAAATTGATTAATGGTTTAAATTATACTTGTCAAATAAGTATATTTCCTTATTTTCTTAGTCAATATTTTAAATAAATTCCTCAAATATATGAAAATGACCATAAACCAAAAAAATTATGATTTTACCTTTATTCAAAATGACTTTCATATTTCCCTTTAAATATTTTCAAGAGCATATTTTACTATCCGTTTTAATGACGTGGGTTTTCAACATATATTTTCAATATTTTAAACCCTTGATTATCAAGATCAATTTCAAATTGAGATGGTGAAATTTATTAAAGTTGGATAATGTAACACCAAAATATTTATAAAAAACATTGTTCGATAGCATATACAACCGACAATGTTGAGCTTAAATGGGCTATGAAATATTAATATTTAAATGTGACCATTATTTCAAAGCCATTAATTTTTCATGTATGAATAGTAATAAACATATAAAAATATATGTGATGAGGTTTCATATAATCCAAAATGTATTGATTAAAGGACAATAAATAATTACTCAATTTCAAGTTAAGTCATTTTACGTTTCAAAAATACATTTTCATAAAAAATGATTTTTTTTAAAAATAATATAATTAATTTATTCCAATTTAGAAATTTTATTTCAGAAAAATTACTACATTTTTCAAATCATTATATCAACATAATTTTTAGCGTGAAATTATGGGTATTTTTTTATATGATTAAATCAACAATGAATTGTTAAATTCGATTTTTGTAAAATAATCATTTATTTTCATTAAAAATTCCCATTATTAATTTAATTATATCTCAAAATAACATAGTAATTATTTTATATAATTAATTACATTTTTACAATCAATTTAACTGAGTTTGGTATAAGTTAATTTTGGGGATTAAAATATTTTTTTTCTAAAAACTATTTTTCATTTCATCTTACGCATTTATATTAAATTTGATTTCTACAGCTTATAGGAATAGAATATAGAGAAATGTATACCATATATAAATCATAAGAATCAAATTTTGGTATTATTCCAATTTTATTTTTGTTCATTATGTATAGTAATCATGGTAAAATTCATCACCTCTGTAAGGGTAAAACCAGGTTAAAATTATGAGGTGAGTCCTAAAAAGCATCCAAAACATGTATATATTTCATTGGATGAGTATATTTCATCCTTCATAATCGAAAATTCTAAAATTATGAAATTTATTTCCACATTAAAATTATTATAACATTTATATTATTTTATTTATATATGAAGGAAAAAATGTCAGTCTCTTGCTTTTATTATTTATATTATATTGTGACATGGATAAAAAAAATATTTCCACATATAAATGTTTAATGGAAATTTGAATGAAATTTTTTATCATTTTAATTTGTTTCTATTTTTTAGTGGTGAAATATATACCCTAAATTATTATATAATTCTAACATAGTTCTTATGAAAGTAGTAAATAAAATCATGTAAGTGATTTTAAAAATTCTAAAACCAATATTTTTTTGGGTGATTTAAGGTGTCAAAAACAATTTCATGTTATAAATAATATATTATATATTTTTTAAAGTTTTATATCATAATTACATTGTTATAATATTGTTTTCAAATCCAATTAGTTAAATAGTAATTAAAATAACATTTATAGTACTTTATGTTAAATACAATTTATTAAATACTTTAAAAATAAAAAAAATATTGAAATAGAAAAAATCAGATTAGAAATTGTCAACAATATCATACCTTGTCCATTTATGAGCCAATTTTTGTCTTATAATTGAAATTATTTCCCTTTAATATTAAAAATGTCTTTACCATTACTACGGTTGAAATTGGTTAACAAAGGGTTTAAAAATAAAATGTTTAAAATGGAATATAAACCTATAAAAATTATGATTGGATGATTATATTAAGACAATCCATTTCATATATTCAAATAAATTAAATTTTGGAACCATTTAACATAATTTAGACACATATTTTGTTATAATATTTCACATATTTTCAAAAATTAAATTAATGATATTTTATAAAAAATAATCTTTTATTAAATTATTCAAAATAAATAAAAATATTATTTAATACCAAATGATTGGGATTCAGTTGGTATGGTCTATTTATGAGTATATTTTCCTTTTATAGTAACTTTCTTGAACCCTAAAGAGTAAAAAACATCGATACCGTATATGTTTTCAAATGGGTTGATGGGTGTAACAACAAAGAGATAAGGGTGAAAACATAACCAAAATATTTACATTATTTATTTTATAAGAGGATTTAGAGTCATAATCACACTATATATTAATTATATCATTTTTTGTCAATTTAAAACTAAAAATTAATTAAAATTACTTCAATACATTATTAACTCATAGAGTGCCCCTCTCTTATAATAGGGGACCCCCTCTCCTCTACTCTTTAATGATAAAGAATCTTTTATTTCAGTGAATCCCTCCTTAGATATCTTTCTAACATCACTATTTTTAAAACATGGTGCCCTAAACCTAACTTTATCTGTACTTTTGATTACCATACCATGAATACAGTAAGTTATACATGATGTACACTTACCATTAAAGTGTATATATTTCAACATACAGTATTTAAATAGTAATATCATTAGATTATCTGTTTTATTAAAAGGTAATATTAGTTCCCATAATATAATGATAACATTGATATACTATGAAATTAATCCTAAGCATATGTCATATGGTCTAGATACATCATATTGACTGGACACAGTAGATGTCAAATTTTCAGTTGTTGGAG
Source organism: Viscum album (assembly GCA_963277665.1). NCBI lineage: Eukaryota > Viridiplantae > Streptophyta > Magnoliopsida > Santalales > Viscaceae > Viscum > Viscum album. The sequence goes on along the minus strand of OY728155.1, from coordinate 1,214,964,085 downwards.
GATTATAAGCATTGTGACTTCTTCTCATGATGTTCGTAGTTGGTATTATTGAATAAATGAGTTCCTGAGGACATACCCTTCAATAGGAACACTACATGTTTTAGGAGTTATTTATTTTTTCTATCTATGGACAAGTGTATTAGTCTCCATACCTAAGATCATTATCAATTTTTTTCATTTGATCGCATATTTTGATTCACTAGAAAGTCTAATACATTGAATTCCTAATGAGGCAGATTGTTTTTGGTGCATTATTGGTGGTACAATATTTTTTTAATGATCAAGATAGAATTTGTGACTTCTGAGTTGAGAAACTGATATCAAATGCCTAGTTGATCCGGATAGTAGTACCTTAATGAATCAATTGTCCTGGTAGTCAAAGGGATTTCTTACATGTTAGATCAATAGACAATAAATCACGGATGGATGATAGTGTAAGTGTGCATCCTGCTTTGTGAGATATCGCATGAAAAGAGATTATATTACACAATGCATATATGTTGAATGGTTTTCATTAATATGACCAATACATATCTCTTTAGGGTCCTTGATGGGTGTCTAGAATTTTTTATTGGTATGTGTTTGCTATTCACTATTACTGAGATAAGGTCCTAGATGGCCACACACAATATAACATTCAATATTTTTCCCTTTTCTGGTGAATTTGTATATAAGAAATGGTGGTCCCCACCAGAGGGATCGAGGGTTTTCCAAGAATTACCTATCATCAATATATATATAAATTCATTTTTATTCAAGTACCTAATAATTAAATGGAATTTATTTATTAAAATTATTTTCAATTATTTATGTAAATACATGAATTAATATTATTTGAAAAATATTATTTTAATATTCAGGATTCATTTAATATTAGTTGTAATTCAGAGGTGAGTTAATGAATCATGTTTATAACATAATATATTTAATATATATTAAAATTATTTGATAAAATATAAATATGATTCATGATGTAGTTAGTTCGTTATAATTATTTATTTATTACCTGTTTAGCCAACATTAAATTTATGGGGGATTGGGAACCCTGACCCGGTAGTTTAGAAATACACTCTATACGTAGAGAAGAAGATGTTTCCTGGGATTATTCATTATTCAGAATTGATAGATTCTATCTCCTCCTGAATCCTAAATAGAGAAACACTCAAACCTTGGGAATGGTCCAAGAACACCATTGTGGATAGAAGGCATGTGATTATTCTGATTTTTGTGACGTTGAAGAGATCATCAGAGCCCTCTATTAGATTCCAAATATTTTTGAATTATATATGCGCATATTTTTGAAGTGTGTGTGGAAGATCAATATGGGTTAAGCCTCTGATTAATTGAGAAATGGTAATCGGTGACATATGACACACGAGCACGATTCATTTTTAACAATTAGTATTTTTAAGCGTAATTTCTGTTATTCGATTAATTCACACAAGATCCTAAGACCTATATCGGGGCTTGGATCAGTGAAAATTACTTGTTTCGTCACTCTGGAAATAAAAAATATAAATTCTCATCCCACCAAAATTTTTTGCATGCCATGAAACCTTTAATTGGTATCAGTGGGATCCCAAAAATTTTTATATGTAATGAAAAAAATTAATTGGAATTAAATTATGTGGAGGGGTCAAATTTTGTCTAAATAGAAAAAACCACACATCAATCCAATCTCAGAAGAACATGTTATGGCCATCTGAAATTTTAAATAAGGATAATTTGTGGTTTTCGAGTAATAAAATTTAAAGAATATATATATATGTGTGTGTGTGTGTGTGCATTCATTTTTTTGGTAGTTGTGTTTTACAACAATTTCTGGTGAATAATGATTTTTTATTTGAATAGTATTTACCTGATGGGCCCAGATTATACCTGATTTTGTAATTTCTAAAAAACAAACTATAACATTTTCTATTCCCTATATAAGTATTTCGTGGAAAATTGAGATAAAAAAACTAAATAATTATTTATTTCGAATTAGAAAATTTTAAAATAACAACAAAATGGGGCTGGTGGGAACGTGACCTCCTAATAGTGCGACCTACAACTAATTAAATAAAATAAATTTTCAAAATAAGGGTGTTAGTATGATTCTCAATGAAGTGATTTGAAAAAACCTCCACTCTGTCAGACATCAACTGATGTCGTGCTACCTACACATCCCTCCTTCACATTGCCAGACCGCTACACTGGTCTGGACACTACATTTCTGCCAACCCCCCCCCCCAGTCCACCTCTGGTCTCTATATGTGACCAACCTCAGCCAGACAGCCACCTCGCAATGCACTTCCATTCCATCCACACTACCAAGACAGTTGTTGTCGTATCCTCTAGATTGTTCCCACATTGGTACCACTGCCTATCGCCAGTGTCTGTCACCTGGTCATATCAGGATGCATCCGCTCAGTTTTTGACTTTCCTACAACCATTATATACACACTGAATATTGCCACTCCTCCAACCATAACATGTCGTGGCCAATAACCCACACCGCACCTCCTGTATTGTCTACACGTCGGTGTACAATTTTACCATACTTAAATTATTCAGTCGAATAACCAAAAATAAATCACTTACATTGGAATAACTCATTTAATGTTTCTTAAATGTAACCATACTTAAATTTATTATATTTAATTTTATCACACATTTAATTTATGAGTAGACTTGTATTGAGAATTGAGCAACTATGAATGCCAATTTTTATTTTTTATTTCATTATTTAATTAATTATTTAAATAATATGGTCTATGCATTGTCTTATTTTTAGTAAATATATATAAAGGCTTTGGAATGAAATTTTTCAATATGTATTTTTTGCCTCTTGAGACTCGCTTATCTACATGTGAGTATACATGTACATTTCTTGGTGGCAATTTAAGATACATACCCTTCCATGATGATGAAATACTCCCGATGAGCTGAGAAAACACTGGATCAGAGATGAGCGGAATCATGAGTCATGACCTGAATTTGGTATGATTTTCATAGGTCACAATTGATCCATTATGTTTAAATGGATCAACCAATATTATATGATCATTAATAGTAGTTTAATTTTATTTACATTATGAATTCTTTATTATTTTGTGCATTCCCCTAACAGTGGGATACACATAAAATAATAAATTAAGACAATTCATAAATATGCGATGAATTCATTTCTATTAGTGGGTGTGCAATTGTGATGATGAAAAAATATTATAAACATATATATAGAAATAGATTAAATTATTTGAGAAATATGAAAAAACCTTTAGATAAATTAAATTCTAATCGCCTTTGATTGTGTGAATTTAAACTAAACCGGGTGTCTGAGGTGTTCTTCATCCTATGTTGAGGGTATATCATATTACTAGGGAATTATTATGAGATTGATTAGTTCAATTAAATTAATTTGGAAGAAAATAAGTAGCCAAATCTAGATTGTTACATCTTTAGTAGTGCGTGGAGTAAACTATGTTTATGATTTTAGAAGTAGGGGATTCACTCAACAAACCAATGAACAACAAGTTAATACATTTGATCAGTCAAATGATGACCTAAAAACTATTTAAGTAGTGGTGTATAAAAATATAATAGAATTTTATAAGAGTTTTCAATGATATGTTCCACCATAATACTCATGCGATAGAGTATTCTGAATTGAGTAAAGAGTGTTTCTAGAGTTTGATAAAATAGTGGGAGGCATTAAATTATACAAATAATAGTTAATGTAAAATCTGTAGTCACAATAAATGTACTGATTTTATAGATTTTATTTTTTGAATAAAAATAGAATGTTATACTATAATTACACTATGATAATTTTGAAAAAATAAAATGTACATATTGAAATATGTTTTCAAAGAGTGGTAAATGTACTTTCACAAAGTACTTCGACATTATAAATCCAAGGTGTTGGTGTCTCCAATACCTATTAGGCCACCTTAAGATGAAATGGTGTTAAAAATGACTATAAGATACTCTTGAATGACTCATATGATGATTATTTTATAACACTATCATCAATATTTCATGTGAGTTATGGATAAAACCTCAGTACATGAATGATGTCACATGTTTTCACATCTCTGAGATGATTTCATAGAGAATGTGAACCGACATATGAATGGATAATGATTACAATGTGTATGTGTATTTTGAAAGATATACCATGATATTTAAATGAAACCCTTTATCATATCATTTTCACCCATTTATTTTAGTTTTGTTTTAAGAATAAAAAATGAATGGTATGGTGAAAATGCTTCATTATCATTTGGGTAAGGTTCACCAAGTCATTAAGGACTTATAAAATTTTTTATTTCTAATGATGAATAAATTGAATGAAAATGAAAAAAGGCTAATCAAAATAATGAACCCAAATTAAAATTTTCAATGTCATTCAAAGAAAGGGGTATTGAACAGGAGGTTACTTTATATGTATATCATGAAATATGTCTATGTAAGTTTAAATGCAATGAACTGAATTGAATAATATTATAGTGGCTTTCTTTTAAGATATATTTATCAAAATTAAATAATGATTCACATATATTTTTTGGGAATTAGGATAAATATTTCTATTACATATGTGTATTTAAATATATTGACAAAGTGTTTTAAGAAACCCTACTAGAATTAAATAGTGTTCATTAACAGGCTAATAAAGGGTATTTCCTTTGTCAACAATGATAAGGACACAACTTCTTATTTCCAAGTAAATGGTTCTTGTTGATACTTTGTAATTTATTACCAAAAAAAATTATGTCACATGTCTTTTGGGAACATAGATTCATTATTAATATTATAGAATGTTTTTTTGTGGTCTTTAAAACTCAATAAATAGTTATTTAACACTTGAATCATTGGAAATAAATGATGAATATAAAATTTCATACATACCTACCCAATTGTGGGAAAAAATAATTTTTTTAGAAAAAATAAATACATTTCCAAGATATCCCCAATATGGTTTTATACTAATTTTTGTTAATGACTTTAGGTATTATAGATATATTTGTTTACTATGTTTTGGATAAATAAACCTTTATAAATAAAAGGTTATCAACAAATATTTTAGAATTAATTAATTTAGAGAGAGTGAACAATTGTAAGAGTAATCTTGTGGTAATAATAATTTATTAGATTCCTTTATGTGTTTATGAAATATGAATGTGAGTTATGGTATATTCATGGTCAGAACATTTTAGATTCTTTGGGCTGGTGTTCATAAGAATATATTAACCAAGCATTAATCGATCAATATAATGTAGTGTGGGGTAATTCCTTAGCAAAAATTACCATATCCACGTCAAATTTGTGATAATAATAAATACGATTGATGATGATTCTTACATGTTAATATTGTTTGATAAAATTTATTGTGGAGTAATTCCTAAACATACAATTTATTCTACACATCAGATTCATGATTTATGTAAAAGGATAATCAATGTTAAAACTCATGCATTCTAGATAGTTCCATTTTTTCAAGACAAGATTTGAAAATATTGAAATTATTCCACAAAAATATGCCAAAATATACTAAAACAATTGATATCATATGAGTTTTAGTATGATATAAGTCACAAACATAAGAACATGTGTTTGGATGAAAAGTTTTTGTTGAGTATATAAACAAATATTCATTAAGAATCAAAAAAAATGTTCATATATATTATCAATCACAATGTTTTATAATATTATTATTGAAATACATGTGATATAAAATATATGGTCAATTTATATACTATATTTCTATAAAAGGGTGTCCATTACTATTTGAGATAGTATGAGGAATATTGACATTGATTTAGTCAATGCTAGCGATGAAAAAATAGTGGACATGGGAATGAGTTCCATAAGAGGCAAAGAAGTGGATTGTATTTAGGCATGTTTCTTGTAGGAAGGATAAAACCATGATGATGATTTTATATTCACTATGTAAGTTCATAATTTATTCATTGAGAACAATAATAACTACAAGTTTGAGGTATATTAAAAGTAGTTAAAATTGAAATGATCATTAAAAAAATTAGGGATTCCGTGTACCATAGTAGAAGGAACTTATTATTTTCAATATTGTAATAGGTATTCAAGTAAAACCATAACTGGATGGTAAAACTATGGTATAAATAAGGAGCTATTCATAAAAACAAGTCATTATGCCAGAATCTATTAGTATTTTACTTATCATAGCTTATTTCTATGATCATTAAACTGAGAATTGGATTCCAAGACTACAAATTATGCACTATGTCTATATAATGCAACTAGAAAGGGATAGTGATATAAAATATTAACAAAATGGGAACAAGTTATTGAAAGCCAGTTTAGGATTAAAATTTAGAAACAAGATCTTAGAGTATTAATTTAGACTGAATCCTTTCTATATTTCTACTAGAGGTTAGTGGGAGCATGATTTTTTCCCATGTAAAATATGTTTGATAACTACAGAAACTTTTTATTTGTCTAATATTTAGTAAGTCTCTAAAGATTAACATAAATTTTCAACCAATGTTCTGGGGAATAAGATCTACTGAGGTTATTCTAATGGTTGTTTAGGCCAAGTCAATATTATATATATACTGAAAATGTATTGAAAAATTTAAGTTGGAACAATTGAAGTGATAATTTTTACAACTTTTACATGACATAAATCTCTTCAACAAGACATTTATCGAACATAGAAGAAGATTAATGTGGTGATATTAATACTATTATCTTTAACAATTCCTCAGTCACATATGATGTGATACATATAAGATATGATATTTCCTTAATATTGTTTATAGTCAGGAAATGTCAATTATATCCTAGGGAAATGAAAGGGAATCACTCATAAATAACCAATAGTACTTAATAAAGCACAATGGATATGTACTTAATATAGGGAGAAAAGGTTAAACTAGTTATAAGAGGACAAAAACAAGTCTTCCTATAATGTTAATATGATCTAATATCATATTTAGTTTATCATAACGAGAAATAAAATCTCATTAATTCAAGTGGAATCTATGGCTACAAATACCTAGGGTGTTGTGGAATCTGTTGAAGCTAATAAAGTAGTGTAAAACAAAAAATAATTTTTTATAGTTCTTGGAATTGAACCCATTATGTAAAGTATAATGACTATGTAAATTAATATAAATTTAAAAATCTTACTCACCAAGATTTCATGCGTTGAATATAGAGAAAATGTGATAAACTCATAGATATCATCTCTTTAAATTCCTTACTCAATGATTTAAACTCTCAATGATAATAATAAAAACATAGTGGAAACGTGTAAGGCCCCATGACTCAATCCATAACTCAACATAAACATTATCTTGTCATGTGAGATCTAACTAGGTTTTTTAACAAGCTGGTTGTAGTTCAATTGGTAGTGTTGTGAAAGTTGGTTCTATAGGAACCACTCTATCATTACATTTAATTACCATACCTTGTATATAGTTAGTTATTTATGATTTACACGTACAATTATAGTGTGTATATATATAAGGACCTGGCCCCAATCATTACATAATCTTGATTTTTAAATAAAAAATTATTTCAATTAAATTTTATGATCTTTTTAGGTTTAAATTTATAAAGAATTATGTAATAAAATATAAATTAAAAAAATAAAATAAAAAGTGGAAAATTATAATTACAATCCATTTCCCCATAATATATATAAAATCATGTCTTAGATACATTGAAAAACTCCATTAATTTCAACTTAAAATCATTATTTTAGTCACTCATCCTTAAACTGTGTGAAAAATATTTTAAAATGTGAGATGTGCATAAAATTATTTTTAAGGGGCATAAAAATAAAAAAACGCATTATACTAGTAAATAATATAAACACTCACAAAACATTTACATTTACCTTAAATTTTATTTTAGTGTATGAAATAAAACATTTCCACATTAAATACATACTTGTTTTACTAAATGAAATCCTGTAAAACCCCACAAAATAAATTTGAAACCCTGTATTGGTGACTTAGAGAATCACATTCATAAAACCCATTAAAAACAAATATAATTGGAATAAACATATTGAAAGTGTAAAATATAATATTTACTCAATTCATTTGAGAGAAATAATGGGGGTTACCTTTAATATAAGCTATATCGGGCACACTCTTTTTTCCATGAGCTATAATGGGGCTCACCCTTCATATAAGCTATATTGGGCTCACCTATGAGCTATAATGGGTATTAAACCTTTATATAAATTATTTCAATATAACCCATTTCATATAATTCTCAACTAACATATCATGAATAAGGAAAATTCTTTATAAAACCCTTTTAAAAACTCATTTAAACACATATGAAATACAATTTCAAATGAAAATATACATTCCTTTTAAATACCCTATTTCAATGTAGTAATAAAAATAAAAAGGGAAATAATAATATTAATTTAATACAACATGAAGGAATGAAAAGTGATACATAAATCAAATATTGTTTGTGAGGGTGAACTTTTCCTTGTCTCCTTGTATGTCAATAGTAGATCATTCATTTTTTCATTTTCCCAAATTTTCCGTATAAAAAAAATTAAAATATTTTTTTATATATTTAAAATAAATTAAAAAGATACAAAAATATAATTTATAATTATTTTATATTCATATATTTTTTTTCATAAAATCAATTTAAAATATTTATGAATGGAAAAGAAGGAGTTAGAAGAAAAACATTAATATTGAATTTTTTTTAGTATATTTCCCTTATTACTTGGGAAATATTTATGTAATATTCCCCATGAACGAATAAAATTATAAAAATATTAATGAAATATCCCGACCCTACTAACTACAGAAATTGTAACCGAAACGGTTGCCACATCGCCTCAAGCGACCCTCCCCATATACTAGAGGCAGCTGACTAGTAGCAATTATTTAATGGTGGTACGGTGAGGAAATTATAACCCCAATATCAGAATGAAATAATTGTATAATCATAATGAAATCAATATATAATAGAAAAAGTAGTACAATGAAATGAAAAATCAGTAGAATTTAAATGTAATGTCAACTGAATATAAAAGTGGCCAATGAAAAATTACAATAATTCATGCAGGGAGGATAATTATACATGTACAAGAAATAATAAATATAATAAGAAATAAAATTTAATAAAAGAAAACTTCCTATTGACTAGCTTCATTTCCATCTAAATCACCACCTCAGTCCCCTTCCCCAAATCCATCCTTGTAATGTAAATCAATCATTGGAAGTTGATTACTTCCCATTATCAATACACATAGACATAAAGATTACTCAGGTACCAATGGTTCCCATGTAGGGTGTCAGATGCAATCTTAGTAGGTCGGAACCCATGGGGTCAAGACCATTCTATTTCATGTAATATAAACATGTAGTGTTCTAGAGAGAATAAATAAAAGACAAGAATAATTAAATAAATAGTTTGGAATAAGTTCCACATGAACACCCATCCAATCTATGTGCTTATTCTTATACTAGTGACTATCAAAAGGATCTTGAAATTGAAAATTGGGTAAGATAATATGACGGTGAACTATCCACATGATTTTGATTTGTCATAGTGGACTCGTCCCTGCTTGTTTAAAACCAAGGGGATGAATACTTATTTAATAAAGTTTATTTAACATTTCATAAATTTAATTTGAGAAAGAAACATCATAAATAGTGTTGAGAAACCCTAAGGACATGCAATAAAATCCAGTATTACTTTCCAAGTATCACTCGAGGGGATATGAATGTTACCAAGTACATGGAATCCATCCATGGTGACCTAGGAATAATTTACCATATGTCACTCCATGCATGGTGTGAAAAGTAAAGTAATAAACTTTGGGTCTATACCTGGTATCACACATAAGCTCCTAAGTCTCTTTCAAGAAATAATTCAACCAATAATTCCACTAATCCCATCCAAGGGGTCTTTCCCAGGGAACCATGTCCCTTGTCTGGAGGAAAAAATAGATAATGCCTAGTGATACCATCGACTACATAACTAGTATCTCCCCTAGCATGTTTACATGTCATCAACTATTATAATAGAATGAAATGAAAGTTTGTCAAAGGGGTCCTTAATTTAGAACCCCTAATATCACCCTGACACTATGATAAAACCATTACACAAGAATTTAATTTTTAATAATTTATGTATGAGGGAAGAATTATAATTTCAAGCATTGAAAATATTAAATCTAGTTTAGTCAATATATTTCCATTTAAATGTCTAACTCAAGGATTGAGGCATATGTATTTAGCTATTGGTCTATTATTTTAATACAACGTATTCATATATTGAATGGGTTGAGGGTATAACACATGTCTCAACACCCAATTCAAATCAATTAATCACTCATGGAAGATTATTATAACATTGTACCCCTTTAGGGAATTTAAGATACAAAATGAAAGGTAACTTTGCATCTATGGTGAAGCCTAAAGAAAAAGAAATTAAATTCTAATTTTTGAGGCATGAATCTCAAAGGACAATATCATGGCCATCCATTTATCTCAAATCAAATTAATCGATTTTGTCAATTAACAATGAACTAAATCACACATGTTCAGTCATCTATTTATGGAATTGAAAAAAAGATCACTAATGGTGGTCATAATAAAAGGGGTGTCCAACGACCATGAAAACAACCGAGGGAAGTGTTTCTCCATAGAGAGAGGTCACATTGGGCATGTAAAATAATTTTTAAATAATTTATTAAGAAGGAAAGAATACTCATCAGAATTGATCCGACTAAGACATGAAAAAAGATCATTTATAATGAGATGAATCATTGGGGAAGATCATAGATCACCTAACTTATACCGTGGATAAATCAAATGTTTGATGTGAATCTTTCATTTGGCCTGGTTTGGAAGAAAATGATGAAATGATCCAACACCCTAAAATAGGGTAAAATGAGGCACACCAAAATATCATAGAAGTAGTAGATATTAACAAGTAAAACAATAAAAATGAGGCATATACTTATTGAGATTATTTCAATGCAACTAACAGTTCTTGAATTAGAGGTTGTATGAGGGAGATCGCCCCATACGTAGAAGAGAAGAATAATGACCCAGATAGGAGCTATTGTGTGTAAAGGATGAATAATAAATGTGAAAGTAAAGTGAATTATCTTCTATGGAAAATAATAATTTCAACCCCTTAATTAGTTTCATGTTTTGGTTTCTTTGTTGGTTTAATCTTGCACCAACCATGAGAAGGCTACTGCTTAATAGGGAGGAGTCACACAGTTTGGATGCATGGTCTGGCCTATCCATGCACCAATCATGCAATTAATTTTTCATAGGTAGTTCTTAAGGGGAAATAATCATGTGGTATGGGAACACAATAGGGTTAAATTATTCACATCCCTTTCTATTCACATCTTTACACCAGCTGCAGCCATACAGTTTTTTCCTGGGTCCGCATGGTATCAGACAAATCATACACCCTATTTAGCCCACCAAACATATGATTTTTGGACCTAGTGATCCTAAAACTCAATGATATGCCTGAGGGACCCCTAATTACTTTACCTAAGTCTAAAAAAACTTTTAATTATTCCATATCATAGAATAACATTATGAATCTAGGTTCATAGAATGACCAGTCTAGTAAAAGCCAATGTTCAAATTCCCTTGAAATTTTTCCTTGGCCCAAAATACAAGGCATTACAACCTCCCCACATTAGAACTTATCATTCCCTATAATACATTGGGTAACAAAAAAATAATCAACTGACCTACAAGGGTTTTGAAGATTGAATTAAATGACTACTTTGTGTTACAAAAATCACAGTGCACCTTAATGAAACACCTCAATAGACGACACTCAAGTTGTGTATGATCAAGCCAATTATTGTCCTCATGAACTAAAAAATTACAGTGGGTATTTCATGAGCTCATTGAACTAGAGTCATGATCCCATCATCATCTCTTTCAAAACCAAGGTTCTTTCACTTAAGGACAAGTTCTGTGACATGGGAATTATACCATCATAATTTTCTTTCAACACGTACCTATTGTGTTCCAATGACACTCACATCATGGAAGACAATATGACCAAAGGATCAATTCCCAAATGACCACACCAAAACTGATCATGTAAAATATTCCATAAAAATCAGTAGTCGACATCTACATTGAGTCTCTCATAACAAACAAGTTCAAGAAGAAATTAATCAATGAATGTATGTGGTAAGAGGGATGGAAATCATGGTGCACCATATTTGGTCAACTTCCCTTAAGGCACCCAACTTATATGACCCATGAATTTAAAAAATGGGCCTGATTCTTATAGATGAAGGATCATTAGGACTTCCATGATAACTATCACTGAATATTTCAACCTATTTTTAGTGATTCATCTAGTAAAAAACACATTTAAACTATCGTTCCCCAGTATGAACATGGGCGTAATCCAGAACCATCTCACAATAACCCTTTCCCCATTTTAAACATCCCATCCAAGCCCACCTATTATTCATGGTTTCCTCATAATCATAAATATGAGTCGATGGATATTCTCTAAGGAAAAACACAGAACAATGTTTACAAAAGAGACATTTTTACCAAGACTAACATCTACACATGAAGAACACTGAATGAGTCCAAAGTGTAAAACAACCTAGAAATCCAGTCAAAATAAAAATAGAGGGCACCCATGAGTTCGCCCAAGGAGTTCCTACATGGGAACCGAGGTATCAATCAAGACTAACAATGCCTTTAAAAATAAATACACTTCCATTTTGTGACTCTAATAAATGCACCCAAACAATAATAATATCTTATAAAACATTAGCATGGTGTAATAAAAATGATCTCCTAGTGTTACTAAAAATTACAACGATTTGAAACTTGTTCGGACTAAAGATGAGGAAACAGTGAGGGGTTTTAAAGATCTCCAAAAAGGAAATGACTTTCCTTTTCTATAAAGAGGTAAAATTGTATCGTACGTTTTAAAACCTATACTAAAAAAACAACAGGATGGACCATTGAACCATTATAGGTCGACTTCCTTAGAAGAGATCGACTACATAGATGATGCATCAATAAAATGACAATGATAAATTCACCACCAAATACATCCCATGATCACCAAAACAAAGCCACCATGGACTTTTCCCAACTAATACAGTCTTCATAGGTTATGTGTATATCCTTGAACAACTTCATCATTCTCTCGAGAAACCACTAAATTAAAGGAAGGATCTCTATACATTGATAATTTTGAGAGGGTCTGACCATTTTGAAATGGTCCTCTATTTTTTGATCCTTCCACTTGGAAGGAAAATTTTAACCAGACATGACATGATGCTCCCCACCTTATGAGTGTCTCTAACATCAGATTTAATAGAGAAAGAGATCTCATTCCAAGACACACGCTCCATTGGCCACTAACATAGTCCCATAGGTGTCCATCCTGATTTGACAAGAATTTAACCAACAATATATAGATAAATATCCACTAAGCACGTCATGCATTGGCCCTCCCTATGAGGATGTGCTCTGGTTCAATCATTTTCCATCGTGGTTATGCACTTGTATTTCTGCTGATCTCCATCATTAATGGATCCGTCTTTTTTTGTCAAAAAAAAAAATATCCACTAAAAGTAGATAGGTTAGATTCACTCCTATTCATGAACCTAACTCGCACCCTGAGTTACCTCCACATTCTTTATAATACATTGTGTAAAATCCAAAACAACTAACAAGAATATCAAACACATGATCCCCATAGAACATCATCCCAAGCATTAGGATGATCCAGGACCTTTATCGACATCAATGTCACTCTACTCTAGAGCTGGCCAATGTTTAAAGTGTAACAAGTTAAGGTTTGAGTTATTACTACTGAACTCAAATAGTTCTATGTACCATTTAAGAGTATGACGGGTACAAAATATATCCCCAGACACTACCTTGAGATTATATAATAGAAATACACATCCTTGATACCATACATAAATTTATCATCCATATTTATTCCTAAATTGGATGGTCCCCTCTAAGGACTAACCCAAGGTTCATATCACTCATACAACTATAGAGAAAAGTGATGACATCCCTGAGTAGTCCAACACTGAAAATAAATGAGTGGAAGGTTCACATAACCTACAAAGTGGAAAATCATTCCTTTAGCATGTCCAACCCACTAGTACTAAAAACTATATATTATCATACATGGGGAGAGGATTAAACATCCCATCCCCACATGTCAAAATAATGGTGTCGTTTTAAAAACCAAGAGTCTTATAAAGGACTATGGCACCCAAACAGTACCACACAAGAAATATTGATCATATGAAACCAACAAGAGTTTAAATATCTTTACGGAGATACCTACAATGGCTAGCCCCTAACCAGACAAAAAAATCATTCACCCTACCAAGGTATCATTCTTGATAAGGTCACTACTATTGAGAGTAAACAATTCTTAATCCCAAGGTATTAGATAAGAGGCATAATGGTAAGGCTCACACACCAATTTTAAGGTGGAAAAGAGTAAAGATTTAAACTACCATTTCACAGGGGTTAGGATAAAACACCACTTAAGGTTCCATGTTAGGCATTAAACAAACTACCATTTACTTATTTAATAATTTCAAGGTTAGTTTTAAAGAAAAAATAACTCTAACTATATGGTAAAATCAGAATGTCGTTGTAAAATACTCTTTTTCAATATTATTATTCAGTGACTACCCATTATAATTAAGTATTTTTATCAAATAATACATTTTAAACATAATTAATTTATTATAATGACACACCCAATATATTTATTGATGATTAAAAAGGTATTCTAATAAATAAATGGGGTTCTGATCAAATGGAATGCCACCATATACTAACAAGTAAAATTATATGGGCAACTATGAATCTTTAAAAGACCAAAAGTTCAAGGAATGTGTATACCCCCTTGGGTTAGGCACTAAGTTATATAAAGGACAAGGTAACCTGTTAATTTTTTATTATGCCATTTTTGGTTCATCAAAATAACCATACTAAATTAAACATTTACATTTTTAAAACACCCTCAGTTGTTCCATTTTATTAACAAAATTCCCCAACTGTCCTACTTTGGTCTAGTTGTTCATTTATAATTTTAGCCACATGGGTCACTATGACTAAATAAATGAGGTACCACCCTTAATAAGGCATCTAATTCATTTAAGGTTCATAATTTTTTTTATTTGCAATAGTTTCTAACTATAAAGGATCATAAATAATGGTTTAATTTTATGGGATGCCACCCCTCATATCAGAAGGTACCCATACACCCTACAAAATGTGGGTGGATCCTAACTAACAACAACCAATTCATTTGGGATTTAAAAGTAGATTCAATATCTTTAATACTTATGAGAAAGGATTTATGTAAAAAAGGTGCACCTAAATTAGTTAAATTATATGAGTCACCCTATTCTAATTCATAAAGTTCCCATAAAATCTACAAATTGAAAATTGGTTCCCAGTTAACTACATCACATATTAGGAAAAGAGGGAATTTTTTAGCTAGAAATTTTCTTCAATATTCTTTAGGTATATTAACCTCATTAACAATGGTTCTGTTAAATGGGCCATAATTTTCCAACTTTTTTGGCACCCATACACCTTATGAATTGGATGTTCAATCCCATTTAATCATAACCTAGATGTTTCTACCTATGAAAATCAATATAGAAGGATATCAATTTTAAGAAAGCACTCTAATAAGTCACCTAAACAAGGAAATCAATCATAATTTCCAAAAGAATAAAAAGTTAAAATAATTTAGCATGGAAAACAACTATATATTCAAGAAAACACTACAACATGATAATAATAACACTAAAACGGGGATGCATGATACATAACATGTAGGAAGCTGGCAACCAAGGCACTTTAAAACTTTCAAATTAGACTAACAATGTAACTTATATGGAATGGAATATGCATGGGATGTGAATTACTATATTCTTATAATGACTCATATAATTATTTATCCTTGTCATAATAGGACAAGGGTGATTATTAAAAATCTAATAAATCAATAATCATTGGAAAATATTTTAATAAATCAAGGTGAAATCATAAACAATCATAACAACAATAGTATAAACATCAGTCCCATCCATGGGAACCTAGAATTTTCCCATAGGTGGGGTGATCAGCCAGAGATGTGGATATTTTCCCATAATAGACACATTCCTCGTTTATTTTCTACTAGCCCAAAACAACAAGGTAAAGGAATAACTTGGATCTGATACAACATTTTAATATCTAGGCCTGAGTGAATACAAAAAAAAGTAGTTGGGTCGGTCGCCACAATGCATTAAGAATGCCTAACTTTATTATAGAGTCTACCAAAAAATTGTGAGGGTCTAATGGTGGTATTATAGGAAGAATATACCTTCAATAATAGAGTGTCATAGTGGTAAAATCAAAATTAAACCAACATAAAACATCATAAACAGTTTCTAGAAATGAAAAAGTAGTGGAAGATAAATATAATGTCAACCGAATATAAAAGTGTCCAATTCCACATTATAATAATGTATCCATGAAAGATAATACTATAAGATCAATATGTAATAAATACTATAATAAATAAAATGTTATAAGAGAAAAATCCGAATGACTAGTTCCATGATAATCTCAAGCACCAACTTTTTCTTCTTTCTGAACTTCATCCTAGTAATGTAAATCAAACCTTCCAAGATGGATACATCCCTTTATCCTGACCATCAAACTTAATGTCTAATTGGGTACTAATGGTGACCGATTAGGGTGTGCAATACAATCATTATAGGCCATCACCCATGGTTTCTATAATATTCCATTTAATGTAATTAAAATAAGTAGTGTTCCGGAGTAAATAAGGGAAAGATACAAATAAAAAAATAAATACATTGGATTAGGTTACACATGGACACTCGTCCAATATACCTACTTTAGCCTTAACTGATGAGTTTGAACCAAAAGATCCTAAAATAGTAAATTAGATGAGATCATATGAGAGAAGGTGGACGATCCCTAATCTTTTGATTTTACTTAGAGGAATCATCCCCGAGACATTAATTCCAAGGGGACCAATAATTATTTAAAAATGTTCATTTACCTTTTATTTAATTATATTTTAGAAAAACATTTAATAAAAAGTTTCGAGACACCATGATCCAATCCATTAAAATACAACATGACATTCCATGTATCTCTTGAGGGTTTCCTTAAATGACCAAGTCCAAGGAGTCCATCCATGAGGACCAAATATTAAATTC
The DNA here is from genome assembly GCA_963277665.1 of Viscum album. Lineage (NCBI taxonomy): Eukaryota > Viridiplantae > Streptophyta > Magnoliopsida > Santalales > Viscaceae > Viscum > Viscum album. The sequence goes on along the minus strand of OY728155.1, from coordinate 1,214,946,834 downwards.
CCTCATTTCACTTTAAGCATGGTGTTAAATGTAATGTACTAAACACTGAGTATATACCAGGTATAGCATGTTAGTGATCAATTCTATTTCAAGGCATGGTTCAATCGTGTGTCTGAGTATATCCAAGGGGTCTACTACATGGAACCATTCTCCCTCAAGTGGTGGTAAATATAGATAATTCTTCAAAAACCTGTATCGGGTAGAGCTGTTATCACCCACGACATGTTTACATGACATATGAAGTTCTAACAGAAAGGAGTGAGAGTCTTTCCAAGGGGTCTTAAAGTTATAAACACATATATCACCCCAAAACTAAGATAAATCCATTATATAAGAATTAAATATATAATAATTCAAGTAATAGGGACTGATTCATATATTCAATCATTAAAAACATGAAATTGATTTTTTCCAAGACATTTCCATTTAAATGGATCAATCATGGCATGATGCATAAGTATATACCACTTTAACCATTAGTTTAATTCAAACCATTCATCTTCCGAATGATTATAGGTTTTAACACATAGATCAACACACAATTCATATCAATTAATCACTTAATGAATATTATTAGAAGGCTATACCCCTCAAGTAAATTTAAGAAACAAAATGAAAGGGGATTTTTGTTTCTATAGTGAAGAACCAAGAATTAAAAATTAAATTATAAAGTGTAAGGCATTAATCTAAATGTATAATCTCATGGAAATCCATTTATCAGAACTAAAATTAAAATGATTTATTCAATTAATAAATTACAAACTCACATAAGGTAACTTAACTATTTAAGTAATAGAGAAAAGGATCATTAATGGAGGGAACACCCAAAGGGGTGGACAAAGACCAAGTGAACGACAAATGGATAGGTTTTACTATAATGAAAAATCACATTGGACATGGAAAACCATTTAAATTAATTTATTAACGAAGAACAGAGCATCGCCCGAATGGTATAGATTTTGGCATGGAGGATCGCCATTTTAAATGTTATGAAATAATTAGAAATACCTTATACCACCTACCGTATACCAAGGATAAATCACATGTCAGATATGATACTTTGATTCGGTCTTGTTTGGAAGAAAATAATGAAAATATCTAATTCACTAAAAGTATGGAAAAGAGAGTTTAACGAAAATAGTGTAGAGATAGAAGAGATTAATGAGGAAGATAATAAAAAGGTGGCGTAGAATAATCAAGACACTTCCAATGCACCTAATGATTCTTGAATTGATGGTTGTTTAAGGGAGATCTCCCAATACCCAAAGGATAAAGAAAAACGACCGAGGGAGATGGTGTTGCACAAAAAAATGAAGAATAAAGGGAAAGGAAATGAAATAATACATTGGGGGAATAATTTTTATTTCAACCGATTAATGAGACATAAGTATTAGCCTCATAGTTGGCCTAACAGTGTTCTAACCATGAAAAGGCTATTATATAAGAGGTAAGAGTCACACAGTTTGGTTGTACTATTTTTGCAAAACCCTACACCAACAATGTGATGAATAGTACATATTTACTTCTACGTGGCACTGAAAATTACATATATGTTTATGGTATGGATAAAACATGAACAAACCATATGTTTCACATTTTTTCACTTTCTTTAGATAGTCATTTTACATCTAGGGGCCACACAGTTATAGATAAACCGTTTGACCTGTTCAGTCAACCAAAACTTATGATTACTAGGCCCAGTGCAATCGAAACTCAATTGGATTCCTAAGGGACTCTTAGGGACATAAACCAAGTCTAAAAACAGATCTTTTCATTTTTTCAGCTCTCTAAGTTATGTTATAAGTCTTGGTTCAAAGAAAGATCCATACTGTAAATGCCAAAATTCAAATTCCGTCAAAACTTTACCTTAGATCAAGACATAGTTCATTACAGTACATACCATGAGAAAAAATAAATTAATGATATAAACAGTTAAAGGGTACATATATAGAAATCATAAAATATTAAATGGTTTATAATATCAAAATATTCCTCAATGAAAAGAAATTTAGATGATGTTCCTTAACATGATTTCGACTGGTCATGCGTTCATTTATCTTCCAACATAATAATCACAGGTAAATTATTAAATTTATTCAAAACCCTTTTCAAGTTTATTATTTATTTTATTTAAATTATTATCATTTTTATACATTTACATAAATAATTACAATTTTCTTCATATTTTTTTGACCATACTCATCTTGTGTGTAAAAATAATTTAGTAGTTTTACTATTTTCAAAGAGTTCATTATTTAAGTATCTACAGAATAATAATTAAATAATTTTCATATTTAGATTTAAATTATACTATTATTTCCAATAAATAATGTTAGTTTCGATAAATGAAGTATGTTATGATTAGGGAGACGGTACGTTATACGTCCAAATAAATATCCTTTCCATTTTTGAATAGTCATTATGGATAAGAGGTAAGTAATATTTAATGTTTCTTGAATGATCATAATATAATATATACCATATTATTTATTTAAATAAACTAATATATATCATCAGTGAGTTTTTTTTGGAGAAAATATCCTATCACTTTAGTAAGGTTGTACTCCACACATACATGAATGACGTTCTCACATTTTTATTAAGTGGGAAGGTAAGAAATAAAATGATATATAATATTTTCATACTGACAAATATATCATTTATAACATAATTATTTCATTTATATCAAATGTATTCATTCTATTGAAACTTATTACCATCCATGTAATGTTTTAGTTATAATGAATCATATTTCTTCACGAAGAGGTAATTCACCATTCATAGGAATGACATCACTTCATAAGGTGGTAGTCTACCATACACAAGATTTATTATTTTGTAAACCATTTTACCGATGTGGATATGATTTTAGGACAACATAATATAATAAAATAATACTAAAATATTTAAATACTATGTTTATTATATCATAAAGTTTTAATAATAATTTAAGGAGGTGAGGGAGGAAATTATATAAGGACACTCATTGAAGAACATCACCTCTTCTTCAGGAGGCCTCCTTAGGTGTTGACCAAAATCCTTCCAAGGATGGATTTATTTCAAAACTAAGACTACATTGATGAGATTAGGAAATATTCAATGTTAATTGGGTAGGAATGTTTTGAAAAAAAAAATAATGTGTGAAGAAGAGTGGAGAGGGGTGGTTATTTAGAAGTGAGGTGTGTGGCACACTTATAGTTTTTTTTTGAGAAGATTCAATCATACCCAAATTTTTATCATGAATAATATTACCAAATGGTCCAATATATATCCAATAAGAGATAAATTGGAAATATTTCTATACTATGGGGATTGGATATTTTTGTATGTCATTTTTAACGCTTATCTTCTTAGTTAATCCCATTTATAAACAAAGTTCTACAATAACTTTAATAATTAATTTCTATTCTTTTAACTAATAATTATGGTATAAAATAATGTTTTGATCATTAGAAAATATAAACTATTCATATAACACATTTTTATTCTATTTTACCAAATTTAATTAAAAAAAGTAAAAACTTTAATTTAAAAAAAATCCCAGAGATTCGATGAGAAAGTGGGTTTTCAAAGAGAAAATAACAAAATTTTACAATTTTTTATATCAAAATTTGTAATGAAAAATTTTACAATGACATAAAATGTATTAATATTTTTAAAATTTAACAAATTTTACTTGAAAAATAATTTAAAAAATAATTTTAAATTATAAATAATTGAAATAAAAACACTGTAATCAATTAAAATACAACATTTTAACTAATCATTAAAAAAAATCAAAAAACTCAAAAAAATTCACCCTACGATAATTTTGATATTCCTATTCCAAAAAATGATTTTTATTTAATAAAATAAATTTTATAATAGTTGTAAAAACTACTTTTTTATTATGTGCAGAAAGTGCGACTAAACCATATTTAGAAAAAATATGGGTTTTTAGAAATAATTTCTTATTCTATAAAATTGTTGTTATATTATATCTATTAAATAAATAAATAATGAATTTTTATCAACTATATATTTTAATAATTTATTTAATATTATATACAACCACCATTCCAATTTTTATGTGATAAATATCACATTAAATAATAACATTTTAATATTATGTCATATTTTAATGTTATATATACCCACTAATTATTTTTTGTGCCACATACATTATCTAACATAATTTTTTCATTTAAAATATCACGGTGTTACGTCCTCCCCCATTAAATAAATTTCATCCTCATAATTTACACATTATCTTAGTAATCAAAGGATGGAAATTAGAAAATATTTTTTTTGTAAACACAAATAATAAAAATGGTTAATAACTAATCCACTTTATAAGGGAGAATATATATTACAATGGTCATGTGGAATAACAAAACATGAGGTTTCTAAGTAGAAGAACACTGGTGGAAAGTGAAGATATAAACATGGAAGAAAATCTTAAATAATCATAGAGAGTGATTGAGGTAAATTTTCACAAGAAATTGAATGATCAATGAAATTTTTAGGGCCTAAAAATAGTAAATATATGATGATATGAATGACCATATAATTAATTGGTTATTAATAAAATAATATAACATATTTTGTTTCAAGATCCTTTTCATAAAGTAGAATATAACTTATACTACCAATAAATATAGAGAGATATACCCACAAGATATGTTTTTACTTTTTAAGAACAATTTCATTATTTGGTTGTGATCAAATCAATTTCTACTTCATCCATTACTCTAAGAAATAATTATCTAAGAATAAATTTCATAATCTAGAAAAATTAAAAATAAGTTTTAATATAAAATCATATTTATAATAGAGTGAAAAGTCATTTTTTCCTAAATCTACCAATTTTCCAAAAAAATGTGGTTAACAGAAGTTATCCAAAATAGTTAATTAATCACCAAACCTCAAAGTTTCACCTCTAGTTCATCATTAATATTAATTTTCCAAACCATTAAATAAAAATAATATCATACTAACAATGAATTCCAATAGACTAGTGGAAGGTTTCAGATCCTAATTATCCTTCGGTGATGGTTTCAATCCATATGTCCTTTTTGGATGTGATGAGTTGTCACAAAACATGTGGGTTGTCCTTTTTCTACACCACATTAATACAAGTGATAAAAAGATCCCCAAAAAGGAAAATTCCTAGAAATAAAATTAATCATTTAATAAAATTTTTATAATGATTTTAAATAGAACCATTTTTTATCAAAGTATAATAATTATATATATGTATTAAAATGTCACTACTGATCATATTTACCCTAATGGTTATCAATAACATTAATCTCATGTGTATAAAATGTAACCAAATTATTCCTCAAATTACATTTCCCATAAAAATATTCTTCAGATATCTATATAAACTAAATAAATGTATCCCAATGGGTTTAAATTACTTAAAACATCAAAATACGGGTTTATAAGGAATTGAACTTTTCTTCATCCTTCGAAAAATACCTATCTTTCAAGAGTTGTAACCACTTTACCAGACTATCCCATCAACAACTATAAAACTAGAAAATGATTTTCCACCCCATTTTTCTTCAGTTGATGATGATTTCCATCCCAATTAAGTAACTTTGGAAACATGTTATAATAATTTACAAATTCACTATAGATAAAAAAATATCTCAATTTACATGATATATTTTATCTCATTCTTGTATTATTGGAGACTATTTTTCAGTGAACTAATTTTAACCAAAATAACCAATTCTGTAACAACTTATAGATCCTAGCATAAATTCCTTGAAATTTATTTTTACACACCTGAAACATTTTTTGTGCAAACCAACAAGCTTATTATTTGTTATATTATCCATTTCATTCCTCTTTTACCATTTCTTACTCTTTTCATTTCATAGAACAAAAGGCCTCAGAAAAAACTATCTCTGCTTTTGTAGTACAGAAATTTATTCTCATACATGTTAAATTCTTATGTATCCAATTGTATTAACAAGAAAGGTTTTAATCATAATAAAATTATATTAATTCTACTATTAATGTCATGAAAAAAATCATTTATGCACCTGACCAACCATGAAAAATAGTATATCATATGTGGGAACAAAATTTTCATCTGTCTTCCTCATTTTAAATAATAGTGTCCCTATCCTAAGATGAATAGCCTTAGGGAAATATTTAATTAGGAAAAAACTATTTTACGTGTCCCATTAAAAATCATCAAGATCATATATCTCCCCGGTATTCATAACCAAAGACAACCATCTCACATGTTTACCTTCAAAATGATTTGCATCAAGAGGTAAATTTTGACGTCATAAACAAGCCATAACGTCAAATATCTTATCTAGAGAATTGATTCATCATTTTTTTACCAAATTTTTGGATAATAAATTGAATGATTTTGCATTCTTCCTCTTGAAATATTCTACTATATACATGTTCCATTTTTTAGATCATGTTCCCCTCTTACATGGATACCACCACTATTTATATCGTAGGTTAGCTCAATCATCACTATAACCAATTGTTCTATTCCAATTACAATAGTTGTAGGGTTATAATTTAGAATTATATTTACCTCTTGGAACCTTCTCACTATATCTCCCCTATTTCCTCTATGGAAAACCATTCTGAACAAACATTTTTAGATGTAACAATGTGAAAATCATAAAATGCAATAACATTTCTACTTATCCATAAAGTAAAATATTTGAAGTGAAGGCTATTTAAATTATACTCACATATAAAGTAATCTAATTGATCCTATGCTACCAACTACAATTACCAAACCATATACATTACATATTATTGTGTTTTAATTCAATAAATCATTCTCTTACATTTTAGGATCTTTTTAGGGTACGACCTTATAGAAATTTCCCATAACTCATACATAAAAAACATAAATATACAAAGTAGACACTTTCAATTTGTATCCATTTATCTCATAATCTAAATATTTTAAAATATTGAATTAATTTTTTCATGTAAAATCTCAATTACTTTCAACTTGACTTCATTCATTCACTAAATTTTCCCTAAACAGGGAGGAAAACATTTTTAAATGTGGAATACGCACAAAAACCACAACAAGGGAAATAAAAATAAAGAAAAACCATTGTTCCATTGAAAAAAAGAAGTAATGATAAAATATTTACCTTTTCCTTTAATTTTCTTTGACGGTATGAAATAAAACATCTTCACAAAAAAAATAAACACGTTTTTTCTAAAAGAAATCCATTAAAAACCATAACAAGCAATTAGAAACCCCTTACTAGTGATTTAGAGAATTATATTCATAAAACCATTTTAAATAGATTAAACTTGTGTCTAACTTATAATATAACAATTATGTAATTAATTGGAGAGATATAATGTGGAGTACTTTTTTATATTCTATATCAGTCTCACATATTTTTCGTTTACTATAATAGGGATCAACACTTTGTATAAGCTATACCGGTCTTACCCATGAATTATAATGGGGATAAACCATTCATATAACATATATCATGATCACTTATTTCATATTAATGTAAATAATCATGAATAAAATACATTCATTATAAAACTCATTGAAAAACTCTTTTAACCCCATATAAAAAACCAATCACATGAAAATACCCTTTTATTTTAAAAAATATTTTTCATTACAAAAATAAACCGAAAAGTAGAATTATAGTTTTTCATTAAATAAAAAAATTAAGAAGTAATCTAGAAATCAAATAATGGTTAGATCAGTGGAAAATTCATTATCGTTTTGTACATTAAGAATAAAATATTTCTTTTGTCTTTTGTCAAAATGTTCCTTATAAAACACATAAATAGAATAATTTTAAAATGTTTGATAATAAATTAAGAATACGAATACAATTAAATTTATATAAATTTTATTTCCATATAAAAGTATTCATAGGTCGTTTAAAAAAAATTAAAATGGAAGATAAGAAGTTTTATGGAAACCATTAACTATAAATCTTTAAAATAAATTTTCATTATAACTTTAAAAATATTTTAATCATAAGACCCATAAAAGAATAAAATAAAAAAATAGTAAATACCATTTTAATATATATTTTCATGATAGAAAATGTTAAATTGGATTTATATAAACCTTTTAAATTAGTACAGGTGTATAATAATAAAATTTACCTCAATGAATTGAAATTGAGACGAAGTCCATAACCTTGAGCATGACTTGTCAAACATGTTGCTATCCTCATGGATAATAAATTAATATCAATTATTTACTTTTATGGTATTCTTTTTCAAGATTAATATTAATTTTATATACATTATTCACTTTTATTATACATTTACATAACCAATTATGTTTATGTCGAATGTTTTGACCATATTCAACTTATGTGTCAAAATGCCTTTGGTTGGTTAATTATGGTCAAAGAAGTCATTATTTACAAATAGATAGAATAATAATCATGAAATAATTATAATATTTTTATATAAAATATAATTTTAATACAAATAATTTAATTTTTTTTTGAGAAATAATGTACATTACGATATTGAGTATGGTAGGTCGTACGTACACATGAGTTACATTTCTGGTTTTCAAAAATCATTATAGAAAGTATGAAAGTCATATTTTATCATTCAATAATAAAAATAATATTATTTTTAACACATTAATTATTTAAATATACTTATATAAATCATACATGTGGTGTGGGGATGAAAATAGTGCCACATCGTTTTATAAAGTCGGTAGTCCACCCATACACGAACAACATCATCATCTTTTTATTGAGTGAAAAGGTAAGAAACAAAAATGTTAAATTATATTTTTATAATGATAAATGTGTTATAAATATCATAATAATGTCATTTATGTCACATATATTCATTATATTTATCCTCATTACCTTCCATGTTAAGTGTTTGTGAAAACAAAACATATAGCTTTGTGAGGCGGTAGTTCGTTGTACACATGAACAATGTTATCGTATACCATATATAAATGAAAGTAAAAAAATTTATATATGAAATAATTAATCCATAGGTGTAATTATTTTATAAATATATTATAGACACTTTATATGCATCATCATATCCAATTGTGATAGGTTGTAATGGAAACATGAATGACATCAGTTCGTGAGACGGTAGTCCCCTCTACACACGAATGATGATTTTATTACCCATTTGTTGAAAGTAGAGATAGATTTTGGTCATTAATTTATAATAAAAACATCTCAGTATATGTAATATTCTTATTTTGTTATATCATATTGTTATAATATGAATTTAATGAGGTGGATAAATAAATAAAATAAATATGCTCATTGAAGAACAACACCTTTTCTTCGGGTATTCTCCATAAGTTTGCACCAAAAGCCTTATTATGTAGAATTTATTACCAACATATGTCTTATAGGATTATGGGAGGTATGCTTGGATATCAATGGGGTAGGTATTGTATGAAAAAAATATTTTTGAAGTTGTTAAGTAAACAATATAGGGGTGGCATTTAATAAGTGTGGTGAGTGTCTCACTTGTAATTTATTTAAAAGTTTCAATAATACCTACCCTTGTATCATGAAAAAAATTTAAAAATGGTTCATTATAGAACATAGATTACAAAATTTGGAAATATTTCTATAAAATGGGTGTTTTACAAGTTGGTAGTTTATTTTTACCCTTATCTTATTAATTTAACCCAGAGGTAAATCCATTTTAAACTTTATCACGATAATTAATTTTTACAATTTTCACATTTAATATTGGTAGAAAATTAAGTTGAACTTATCAGGAAATATAAATTATAAGGATTCTTAATATGTAACACAATTTTCCAAATTCAATTCATATAATTGCAAAAACATAATTTAAAATTAATCTTATAGACACGATGAGAAATAAAGATTTCAAATAGATAATATTTACCAGTGCACAATGCTTTAATATAAAATTTAAATAACAAAAAAGATTATAAGTTGAAAAATTTTATTAATAGATATATTTTTTACATAATTTTAGTTTAAAAATAATTCAAAATATAATTAAATTTTAAAAATAACTAAAATAAATATGTTTTATTCAAATAAAATTAAGTATCTTTCACTACTCATCAAAAAATAAAACTTTTCTGAATAATAAAAAACATTTACTCTATTATAATTTTTATATTCTAATTTCAAAAATTATACTTATATTTGAAATAAATTTTCAATAATATTTAATTATTAATTTTAAAAAAAGTACTCATACCGTGCATATCCTTTTTTTAGAAAAAAATACATTTTTTTCGAGAAAACATATCTTTTTCAATCAAATTGTTCTAATTTTACCTCTAATAAAATAAAATTAAAATAAAATTTGTGACAAATATATTTTCATATTGTATTTTTGTCTATTTATACCCACAATTTGAACAGCTTGGAGATAACTATCACATTAAATAATATTTTTTTAATAACTTGTCATGTTTTATTTAAACATGGTACTGTGTATAATGAAATCTAAGATCAATGTTGTATGTAATATATAGTATTGAAAAGATTATATTTATTTTAAAAAAATCATCATAAAATATCGAACTGTTATATTTTCCGTTAACAATGGTTTTTCATGTGGAATACACTATCAAATATAATTTTATTCTTTTAAATTCTTAGGGGTTTACATCCCCCCACCCCTTTATAAAATTAATCCTATCAATTTGAACTTTATCACTGTAAAAGATGGAAGGAAATTTTAAAATACCTTTGTTGTTACCACACATTGTAAAAATGGTTAATAAAAATCAAATTAATAGGGGAAAATGGTAAGTATAAGTTTTATTTGGAATAACACATAACTAGGTCCCTGTGGTGGAGAACATTTGTGGTAGGTGAAGATATTGAAATTGAAAAAAAAAATAATTATATATAGTGATATTGGATATTGATCAGAAGAATGTGAATGTTCAATGCAGATTTAAGGGCCTTGAAATAAAAAATCAATTTTTATTTTAAAGATCCAATGATTCATCAGATATGAATTTAATATGATAACATTTTTTTCAATATCCTTTTCCAAAAGTTGAGGAATTATTTTACTATATTAGAAAATAAGGAAATATTCTCACTTAACATGTTTCTACTTCATAATCACAATGTCATACTTTGGTTGTTATTTTTTCAATTTTTAAGTCATCAATTACACTAAGAAATGAATAAATAAAATTAATTTTTATTTCTTAAAGCACTAAAAATTAAATTCAATAGATCATATGATCCATTAAAGTGTGACAAGTATTTCTATCTATCTATAAATACTTTATAAAACCAATATGGTAAAAATAAGTTATAAAATATAATAATTTATTCGCAAAAACTAAAAATTAACACCACTAGTTCATCATTAATATTTAATTTTTTAGGAAAATTAAATAAAAAAATCCATATTAATTATAACATTATGTAGGCCAGTGGTAGGTGCTAAACTGTTATCTTTATTCATTTATGGTTCCATCCATGTGGATTTTTCAGATGTGATGGGTTATCACCTGGAATGTGGTTTTTCCTTCTTGTAATCTCTGTTAATCTAATTCTTATAACATTCCCAAAAATTTTATAAACATCCATGAAATAAAATTAATCATATAGTAATTTTTTATGGTTTTCAATACAACATTTTTTTTTAAAAAGTCTAATAATATTACCTGAATATTATTAATATTTCATTAACTATAATATTAACCCTATAGGTTATCAATACCTTAAACTTATAACTTTAAAATTTAAAGGAATTATTCTAAAAATATCATTTACACTAAAAAATATTATTTAAATTACTATAAAAACTCAATAAATTTCTCCAAAATATTTTGTATTACATTAAACATAAAAGTGGGGTGCCAAATATAGTGGTCTTATAATAAAACTTCAAAAAATAGTAATCCCCTTGGAGGATTCCACAATTCACCAGATAGACCAACATCAATTATAGAAGTATAAAATTATTTTTCCACCACTTTTTGCATCTAATCATGATGATTTCCACACAGAGTAAATACATTCAGACACACATTAGAATAATTTCGCAACCTATTTTAGATCAGACATTTCATTATTCAATTTATATTAGTTATCTCATTCTTTGATTATTCATATTTGTGTTCTTTATTGTCAAAAATCTTATGATTAAACAAACCATAACAGTAAAACATTCCAGATCCTATCATACATACCATGGAATGTATTTTACAACACATAAAAAAATTTAGGATTAACTATAGACTTATTTGTTGGTCTATTATCAAATTCATACAACTTTGACCATTTCTTACTCTTTTAATCTAATGGAACATAAGTGTTGGATGATGCTATCACAACATTCTAAGAAAAATGAAAAACCTCCTCATAAATTTTTAATACTAATGTATCCAAATATCATCACAAGATTGGTTTTGATCCTAAGGTAAATCAATTAATTTTACTATCAATATCCTTATCAAAATAGAATATATACCCAGATAACCATTTAATATTTTTTTATATATGGACACCTAATCCTGACTATTTTCCGTAAATTCCAATAATTGTTTCTCTGTCCATAGAAAAAATATCATAGAGCAATATTTTCTAAGTAAAATAATCTTAAATTTGTCCCATTACATAGCATAAAGATAATCATAATCTATATTGTTCTTAACCAATAACTCTCATAGATCTGGGTAACCTTCAAAATGATAAATGGTAGGGTTTTCCATTTGACATTCTGAATATCCTAGGACTTTAAATATATTATTTAAGGAATTGATCCACCCTTTATCTACCAAAGGTTTAGATGATCCACTAAATAATGGGGAATGTTTCATCATTAAATGATCCACTATAGATGTGATCTATCAGGATAGATTAGGTTCCTTTATAACATGGATACCACCCCCATTAATATCTTGTGTCAACTGATCCATCAATGCAAAATATTTTTTTATTCATATTCCAACCTTCTCAGGATGCTAATTTTTAAGGATATATTCATCCCTCTACCATACCAATATAGCTCCACTATTTAATATGTAGAAAACCATTCTAAACAAAAATAGTTTATATGAATAAACATTATAATCTTAAATGATATATCATTTTAACATATACATATGGTATAATATTTCAAGGAATTTATATTAACATTATTATAAAATATAATTTTATCTAAACCTTCCTCTGATACAAACTATAACGAACCCGCCTTAAATATTTCATAATTTGGAGTTGTATATCAAGAAATCGTTCTCTTAAATTTGAGGATATTTTTTGGTTTATTGTTTATTAAAATTAGGCCAAAAATAAAACATAAAAAAATAATAAAATAAAAAGATAAAACATACCATTAGTATCCATTTTAACCATAATATAAATTTTTTAATTTAAACCATTATTTCATTTCGTTTAAAATATCCATTTCATTCAAATTTACTTCTCCTTTTCCTTTAATCATCCTTAAACACCATGAAAACATTCTAAAATGTATTATAATTACAAAAAGATCAGTAAGTGACCCAAAAAGAATGCAAACCCTTTAGTCAATTGAAAATCAGAAAAATAATCTAACATTTACCTTTACCTTCAATTTTATTCGAGTGTTTGAAATAAAAAATTTTCAAATAAAAAACACACACATTTTTTTATCAATGAATTCCTTTAAAATCTATAACAAGAAATTATAAGCCCCTCTTGGTAACCTAGAGATTCATATTCAATAAATCCTTTGAAAACTATTTTAGTTAGAATAACCATATAGCCAAATTCTAATATAATCACTGCCCAATGAATTGGAGAACAATAATTGGTGTCACCATTCGTATAATCTATATAGGGATCAAACATTGTCTATGAGATATAATGGGGATCAACCTATAATATAAGCTATATCGAGCTCATCGTTAAGCTTTAATGCAGATCAACCCTTCATATAATTTGTATCGAGACCACTTATTTCATATATTTCTCATGTATCATAACATGAATAAAAAACATTCATCATTAAAAACATTGAAATACTCTTTTAAACCCATATGTAAATAATTTTGGGTGAAAAACCATTTTCATTGAAAGTCCCATTTTCAATACTAAAATCTGAAACAAAATAGAAACATGGTTTTTTATTTATGTAAACGTGAAATATTGAAAACAAATCTATAAATATAATAATGTCATTGGAAGTAAAAAAATCATTTTCACCTTCTATGTTAATAAGTGAACAATCTTTTTGTTTTCATTTTTCAAATAATTTTATATAAAACATGTAAAAAAGATTCATTTTGGAAACATTTGAGAATAAAATAAAAATTAACATAAAATTTAATTTATCAATATTTTATGACCATATATATTTTTCAATAAAATAATTTAAAAAAAAGATTTCATGGAAAAGTAGAATATGGAAGGAAAACATTAAAATAGAATTTATAAATGAAAATTCCCTTATCACTTTATAAATAATTAAATTATAATCCCCATGAATGAATAACATTGATAAAAACTATAAATACGATCCTAATAGTTAAATGCATGGTATAACATATAAATGGGTTTTACAGACACCTGAAAAAATAGTATTGATATATAATATAAAAATATGCCTCAATGAAATGAAATTGACACAAAGTCCCTTAATTTGAGCCTAACTTGTCATGTGTTTCTTTATCTTATTAAATAATAAAATTATGACAAATATTTACTAGTTTTATAAAATTTTCAAAGTGTATTAATTATTTTTACACTTATTAACATTTTTTATACATTTACTTAATCAATTATATTTACATCAGATATTTTGACTATATTCGACTTATGTGTCAAAAATGACTTTAGTAGGTAGAACATGGTAAAAGAGGTCACTATTTAAAAAACCCAAGAATAATAATCATGAAATCATTATAATATTAATACATCAATTATACTTTTAATACCAATCATTAAAGTAATTTTTTTAGAAATTAAGTACATTATGATCATGGAGACGGTACGTCATACATACAAATGCGTAACGTCTCCATTTTTGAAAAATAATTATTAAAAGAAGGTGAGTAATATTTTATATTTAAAAAATTGCTATAATATGATATATACCATATTATTTCATTAGATATATATATATATATATATATCATCCATATTATTTGGTGATGAAAATAGAGTCACATTGCTTCGTGAAGGTGATAGTCTACATGTACATGAATAATGTTATCACTTTTGTAGTGAGTGAAAAGTTAATAAATAAAATGATATATTATATTTTATGAAATATAAAAATTTCATGAATATAATAATTATATCATCTATGTCACATATATTCATTATATTTACCTTTATTACCTTCTTTATAAAATGTTAATGAAAACTAATCTAATCGCTTCCTAAGGTGGTTGTTCTCCATACAAATGAATGATGTTTTTGTACCTCCTATGTAATGGAAAGTATACTAGTATATATGGTATAATGAATCAAAAGGTATAAATAAATAATTTTTATAATATAAATACTATATATCCATAATCTTTCTGAATTGTGATAGGTTGTAATGTAAACATTAATGACATCATTTCGCAAGGCAGTAGTCCGACAGACATGTAAATGATGATTTCATAACCTATATGATGGAAGTGGATATGGTATTAGGTAATGACCATATTAAAAAAACATCCAATTATATGTAGTATTATGATGATATTATGCCATCTTTTTTTAAATATAATTGAAGTAGGTGGACAAAAAAATAAAATAAGTCGCTCACTAAAGAACATCACCTTTCCTTCAGGTTTCCTCTTTAGGTTTTCACAAAAGCCTTCCTATGTAGGATTTATGAAAAAAACAATGATTATACAATGTGTTAAGAAAATGTTTTAATTTATTTGTTCATTTATTTTATAGAGAAGTTATTATGCTATGAATGAGAGAGAAGATTGGGTAGCCTTTTATATGTGAGGTGAGTAGCACACTTTATTTTTTTTAAATGATTCAACCATTCCAACGTTTTTATCATGAAAACAACTAAAAAATGGGTCATTATAAAACATATAAGATATAAATTTTAAATAAGTCCATAATAATGGTGTGGTAAAAATTGATAGGTCATTTTAACCATTATATTCTATGTTTTTCCCCTAATGAATCAATTTTTACCACAACCATGATAATTAATTTTTAATTTTATCACTATTAATTTTAGTCCAAAATTATGTTGAAAAAATTATAAAATATACATAATAATGACTCAATATATGAAATCCATTTTTTCAAATTCATGTCACAATCATCGCATAATTTAAATTAACAAATAATCTCACAATCGTGATGTGATGGCATGTTTTCAAAGACAAAATGTTCAAAAGTTTAAAATGTTTTTAAAAAATGCAAATCAATATAAAAAGAATTAAAATTTCCTAAATTGGATTTATAGATATATATATTAAATTATTTTATCATAAAACCAAATAAAGTTATAATTTATTATTAAAAATAATTTAAATAAAAGGTAATTTTCAGTTAAAATTCAATATTTATTACTATTCCTCAAGAAATGGAACTTTAAAAAAATACCAAAAAACCATTATAGGGTAAATTTGATTATATTATTTCAAAAAATAAGGTTATTTCTTCAAATAAATTTATTAAAATTGGTACAAATTAATTTTTTTTCTGTGTAAATCACAAATAAACTGTTTTTAGGGAATAAATAGTTATTTAGAATTTTCTTTTTTATATAAAATGGTTTTTATTTTATATCTAATAAATAAACAAAAAATAAACTAGGGTAAAGTATATATTTTCAAAATTTATTTCTTCGTATTCATGACCACCGTTTTAAAGGCTATGTGATGACTTTATCATTAAATAATAGTATTTTAACAATATGTTATGTTTTGTTTAAACTGAGTGTTTTGTGTAGTATGAGTAAATCTCTGTGTGGTGTGTAATAAAAAATTTGTCAATAGATAGAGTTTATTTTAATATAAATACATCATAAAATCTTAGTGGGTTATATTTTCTTCTAATATTGTATTTTTCATGTCACATATAATATCAAATATTATTTTCTTTATTGAAAATATTAGGGAGTTATAGGATATTTTTGTGTCCACTATTTAAGTGGAAATGTCCATAGATTATTTTTTATATCAAAAGGTTTTATAATTTCTAAATATATAATGATATCCTCAAGATACTATGACATTAATGTTAAATATATTTTATATGGTCAAGATATATCTTATCCTCAAGAGTTGGGGGTCTAAATAATTGATATTACTTATCATGATTTTTTTACATGATGATCTTGAGAACATGAGATAATGACGAATGACCTTATAATAGGAACAAAAAATGTATCAGGTGTCATTGGTTGTTCTATTCCAAAGACATGTGTATTGGTTTTCTAACTTGAGATCATTGTCCATGTATTCCATTTGATCATGTTCTTTGATGCAAGGAAAAACCCTAATACAAATATCAGTGAAAGGAAATTTTTGTTAGGTGTGTCATGCTAGTATAACATTATTTGAATGATAAATATTGAATTTACCTCTTCCAATTTTAGAAATTGATATCTCATTAATAGTCTATTAGGATGGTAATACCGTCATAAATCTATAGACATATTAATAAAAGGTATGTCTATCCAGTTAGATCAATAAAAAATAAGGCAAGGAAGGACGATGAGAAAATTGTGAATCCTATATTAAGATATAACCTTTTAAGATAGATTATATTAAATAGTGTGTGTTTATAAGATTATTCTCAACACAATGACTATTTCTTATCTCCTTAAGGTTCTTAATTGGTGTTGGGACTGTATTGTCTAAAAAATACACTATGAATCTATTTGATTTTTATACTCACAACTAAACTTGATTGTTTTAATAATGGGATTAACTTATGTGTTTTTCCGGATTATATTTCATGAAAAACTAATAATTTTTGTGTTTTGACATTTTCAAAATGTGTTCTAGAAATGTTTTAATTAATCTGTAAGTTTTTTGCATACCCTACATTTATAATCAGAATGTACAGTTCTTAAACCCTATATTTAGAATATATATATAAATCATATTCACAATGATGTTATAATGGTATTTATCATGAGTGAAAATTTTGGTATTCAACACTACATTTGAGAAAGTAACACATGGTTCAACAACTCAAAATTTTGAAGTTAACTGTATATTGTCCACTATACTTTCAAAGTTTACCCTATTCATGTCTTGTTCAAGGATAGAGTTTAATGATATGTTATTTTATAGGTTTTCTAAAACCTTCTCAACAAAATTAAATATCATTAATATATTCTAATATATTGATTAAAAATATATTCTTTAACATATTAAATCGATTATATATTTAAGGGATGTTATCAAATTATTTTAATGTTTAAATTAAAATACTCAAATTTATCAAGAGATATTCTTGTATTTGTTTGCAAAAAATAAAAGAAATACTCTCTTGATAAATACAAAGATTTATTTTTTATAGATGCAACACCTTTTTTAATATAATTCCTATATTATTTTTAATAGATACACATTGGATACATATATGTTTTGATCTTTTTATGTGGATATTGATCTATTGGTTTGTTTAATATTGTCCTGTTTAGCTATTTATTATTTATTATTTGCATCAAATATCACTTTGAAGCTATTAATTCATGGAGAATCATATATATGGAGATTACATCCAATTATATTTCATTTTGTTATACATATTTGAGATAATTTTATTTTTTAATCAAATCAATTAATCTTGATTTCATAAATTATCAATTTCTCATAATCATTTATTAGTGGAGTGATAGTGTGTTTTTTAAAGCTATAGATATTTTTGTTCCCTATAGAATAAGTTCAAGTCTCTGTAAAATAATTATTATAAAGGTTTTAACTTTATACACTTGGTTTTTAAGGTATTGGGATAGGATGACAAGTCTAGTTAAAATCATCAAAATCACTAAGAGAGAGTGTTGGTGGTGTAGACGAGGTGATTTTTCCCCAAACCAGTCTAATAAATATTAGGTTCTTCTTCTCTATTTTTTCACTACATAATATTAATTAGAAAATACAACACAAAAATTTATTCATATTATATGAAGAAAGATAAAATTACAAATATGTTAATATTTTTTTTTAAATATCATTCACCCCATAGTTGTATATCTTTAAATTATTCCAACCTAGCAATTAGTATTAGTGGAGGGATTTTTTATATAGTTTGATAAGATCATGAAATATTGAGTAAATGGCCTATATGAGGACATATTTTTATGATAGATATAAGGGAAGGAATTTCTATGATATGTGCTCCTTATTTTAATGGAATCAATTATGGATGCTAGAAATAATTTATTAATATTTATTTGAAGAATATTGTATTGAATGTTCACATAAATATTGTTAAATCTTGTGAAACCCCTAAAGAATAAAAAATGGGATACTTTTAAATAAAATTAGTATAATGTTCATTCAAGATCCATGGATTATATTATATGTGGACTGGGACTAGATGAATTTAATTGTGTATCTTAATGTACTACATCCCATGAGAAAAGGAATATTATCACTGTTGAAAGTAAAAGAATTGAAAATGTCAATAAAATTAGATAAAATAGTATAAAGTTGAAATTTAGAACTTTTATAATGTATAATGGTGAAAGAATCACTTAAATGAATGGGTGGTTGATCAGAATAGTTAATAGTTTTGTAGTATTAGGAGATTCAATTGAACTAGCATATCAAGCTTTAAAATTTTAGAAATTATTACCCTCTATAAAGAATGGAATTTTGGTTGCAATTTGATAATCCAATCCTATGTATAAATAGAAAATGAAATATTTGAATGGAACACTAATGATGTATGAACCAGAAATGAAAGATGAAGCTGAAGATCATAGGATGAAAAAATGAGATAATATTAATTCAAAAGTTCCTATATAAAAAAATAAAAATAAAATAGAAGAGGATCTCATACTCTAAAATGATTCAGAATATTTAGATTATTGAATTCAATTGGCTCAATATATATAAGAGTTTTTAATATTTTATAAGGATAATAAATCCTTCAAGATGTCTTACAATAAATATGGTAATGTAATTAAATAAAAAAGATACTATAAATTCATGAAAAAGGGATATATCATACTTTATTGTCCACAACTAAAATAAGAGAGTAGATAAATGGAAAACAGATAAATGAAGTATTGTATAAGAACTAATTATGAGCACAAAGATAAAAAATCTAGGAATTATACTTAGAGTGTCTCGGAGGAATACAAGAGTACTAAAAAATTGATTTAAAAAAGTGAAAACCAATTTGAAAGAAAATATTTTCTTTATGGATAAAGAATAATAAGATGTAAAATATCTTTTTTCTTATACATATGTTTATAAATGTTTTTATAATAGTATATTAGCTTATTAATATTCAAAAATTTATTATAAATATGGATATTTTAAAAAAAAATAAAACACTAAAAAATAATCATAATATTATTTTAATTAAAAAATTCTATTCTAAAAAAAACATAGGGACATTAAAAAAATATTTAACAAATCTAAATCATAATTTAATGATCATGAAAATAGAATTAACGAGTTATAGGCTGAATTATAGTAATTCAATAGTTCTACAAGAATATTATACTAGGGATAAGAATCTATCAATTAGATTATTAGATTTATTTTTTTTGTAAAAATGAGAAATATTGAATAAGAAATAGTGAAGAAAAATAAAAATTATATAGAAATTTTTTTGTGCCCAGTTTGAAGAAAAAAATCAAAAGTCACCTCCTTAATTATGGTATTATAGGTCATTATTCAAAATACTATTTTTAAATAAATATCTATAAGAGTATAATAAATAAAGTAATTTGTTTTTATAATTATGACTAAATTTAGTTCTAAAATTTTGGAAAAATTAGCTAAATCTGGTCCCCCATATATTTGATTTCTAACATAGTTGTACTTGAGAAAATTAAAGTACCAAAAAAAATATTTTGTTTAAATGTTTTGTAGTAAAATGGTCATTGGAAAAAATGTAGTTTGGTATATGGATAGGGGAATCAAAGGACACATGAATAGAGAATATTTTAATTTTAATACATTATCAAAATTATATAGATTCTTAGTAACCTTCAATGATAATGAAAAAAATAAAAATAGTTAGAATTGTATTATTTGGAAACCAAAATAAATTTTGATCAAATTTTTTCAATATATTCAAGTCTTGAATCGCAGTATAATAAGTATATCTCAGCTCGGTGATGATGGTTCTAATTTTCATTATTCTAATAATTCCTACTCTTTTTTTAAAGGTAAATAATTTTTGTTTAGAGCACCCAGAACTAGGAACCTTTATACTTTGGATCAAAATTATTTATGTAGAAAAAGTAAATTTTTTAACTAATAAGACAAATAAATAATTTATTTTTCATAGGGGACTTATAAAAAGTAATTTGTTGACATTATATAAATTATCAAAGATATATGTAGTTCCTAATTTCATAGTCTTAAATTTGGTAAGGAATTTTATTTTTGATGAATGTCAATTTGGAAAGCAACACAACTAATCCTTCAAATCTATTATTAAGGTTTCAACATTCAATCAACTATAAATTATCTACATGGATTGTTTTGACATTCAAGAGTAGAAATATTAGAATAAATGTATAATTTATTTATTTTGTTGATGATTATTCATGGTTTACTTGGGTTTATTTCCTAATAATTAATGTGTGGTTTTCTACTTTTTTATAGGCTTTAGTAAAATTGTTTGAAATTAAAAATATTTTAAAATAAATTCATTGAGAAGTGATCACAAAAGAGAATTTTTGAATAAATAATTTCATTATATTTTTATAGACATCGGTATTAAATACATCTCTTGTACTTTAAAAACAACTCAACAAAATTTAATTGTATAAAGAAGAAAAAATATTACTCAAGAAATTTAAAGAACTAGGTTGTATGAATATATTCCTCCTACCTATATTTGATCAAAATATATTAAAAAAAATTCATACCATGAATAATGTTTCTATAACTCCATTTCTTAAAAAAAAAACCCAATAAACTATGGGATAATTGAAAACCTAATGTCAGATACTTTAAGGAGTTTGGATGAAATTTGTATATCTTTAATACTATGTAAAATATTTTTGAAATTGATCTAAATGGAAATTATGAAATATTTCATTGATATTATACTACTAATGCTTAGAGAATATATAATAAAAATTAATAGATAGTTAAAGAATCTATTCATGGGATGTTTGAGGAAAGTGATCCAATTAATCACAATAAAGATCAAACAGAAGAAGATAAAAATTCCTTATACAATGTTATACTTAAATACCTTAAAGATAATTTGGGAAAACTATAATATTAAAACATTAATTATGGTCTAGAAGAACATGAAACTAATGACCTAAAAATTTTCTTACCTGTACATACTAGATCTATAAAAGATCATAATTTGGAAAGTATAATAGAAAATCAAAATAAAATATCTAGTACAAGAGGGAATGTGGGAAATTCAACTGGATTATCTTTATATATATCTCAATTACAATATAAAAATATAGAGGAAGCAGTAAAAGAATAAAACTGGATAATATTTATTCAATAATAGAATACCCATTTTAAATAAAATATAGATTGGGAAATAGTGGATAGTCCATCTAATTATCCAATAATAGTAACCAAATCAGTTTTATAAATAAAAAACATGGCTAATGAATAATTACAAAAAAATAAAGCTATATTAGTAGGTATAATATCTAATTAGGAAGAAGGAATATATTATTGTGAATCCTTTTCACCAATTTATATATTAGAAGATATTATAATTCTCTTACCATATGCATTGTTTATGAATTTTAAATTTTATCAAATGGGTGCCATGTCATCTTTTATAAATGGATATTTAATGGATAAAGATTTTATTGAACAAAAACATAGGTTTAAAAATCCCCATCTAACAAATTCAGTTTTCAAATATACTAATTATATTTTTGGCCTTAAACAATAACCAAGAGGTTGGTATAATAGATCATGTTACTTTCAATTAGAAAAGAGATTTTAGATAGGATTTGGAAGTCCAATTCTTTTTAAAAAAACTATTTGGTATGATATTTTACTAGTACAGATTTATGTTGATGATGTTATTTTTTTCAACTAATTTAAATATTTATAGTGATTTAAAAAAAAGAAAAAATAATTTTAAATGAGTAGGATGATAGAATTAAATTTCATTTTTGGCTTTAAAATATTTAGTAATGATTATTGGAATTCTTTAAACCAAAATAAATATATTATTGATTTACTAAAAAAATGGACTAGAAAATAGTAAAACTTTTATAACACCAATTTGAACCAATATAAAATATTATTTTGATGAAGATATAAAACAAGTTAAAAACATGTTATATAGTGTTATGATTGTTAGTTTGATATACCTTACTACTACTAGATCAAAAATTATGTTTTATGTATGTATGTGTGCTAGATTTCAGTCAATCTCAAATATTTCTATATTATTAATGTTAAAATAATTTTTAGATATTTTAAAGGAAATATTTTTTAATACTTAATTAAACCAAAAAACTAATGATTTATATTTAATATCAAATTCAGATGCATATTTTGGAGGATATAGTATATATGGAATGAGTAATTCAAGAACTTCTCACATTTTATAGAATTCTATATTTTTCTGGTCATGTAAGAAACAACATTCAATTTATTTTTCAATAGATAAGGCATAATATATATTTGATGGCAATTGTGGACATGTGTTGTGGATGAAAAACACACTCTTATAATTTGGGCATATCTTCAATAATATTCGTTTTATATGTGACAATACTAGTGAAAATAATATATCAATAAATTATATAAGTCACTGAAGAACTAAGAATATTGATATAAGGATTAATTTTCTAAGATATGATGTTCTAAAAAATATATATCTTTGGAATTTGATAATTAAATATCAACATGCTGATATGATTACTAAAATTCTTCCCACATCTAGTTTTTAATTTACAAATGGTGTTAGTTATATTTAACTTTAAAAAATTACTATTAATTATGTTCCTTAATTTTGTATTAATCATTTTTATTAATTCTATTCCTCTATTATTATTTATTATTTATTTAATAAATATGGGTTTATTAACATTTTTATATTTTTTGAGGATAAAAATATATAATGGTTATGCTGAGTATTTGTTTCTCAAGCGACCCAACTGAAGTCACCAATAACCTCAAACCTCTCACTCTCTCACTTACCCTCAATATCAAATCCAATCTCTTTATAGAGCTGTCTAATTCTCTTCAGAACCCTAAAATATAAACCCTAAACCTTTAAATTTTATAAAATTTTAATTGAAAATAGGTTTGATGAAGGTGGTATGAGTGAATCTATGATCGAATGTACTTCAGGCGGTAACAAAAGAGTTATTCAAGGGAGGTAAATCAACATTGAGTGGTTATTTTAGATGATTCTACTGTTAAATCAAGATTTATCATTTTTTGGTTTTGAATTTATTTTTAATGGTGAAAATAATTTGTATGTGTTTGACACTGAAGAAAAATAAATTTATTAAAAAGACCAATTCATTATTGGTGACATAGTGGATGTCATTTTTTATAAGGTAAATTGTATGTATCTTTTTTCATTCCTCATTAGAGATAACCATGATTCATTAGTGTCCCCATGAAAGGGTTTTTCATTTTAATATTCAGTACACTAGAGATAAAAAGAGTAAATCTATGGATATTGTGTATTTTATTTTTGGATCCACCACAGTATAAAAGATGTTTCTCAAAGATATCGAATCTGAACAAAAGGTACTAGTCAAATTTATTCATTCATCAATAACACCAAGGATTTATGTGTTAGATAAAATTATCTTTCCTAAATTATTTTTTATGTTATGTTAATCCATATATAATTTCAATATATATATGATGAGATATATAAAGAATTTATATCAAAACCAAACTAGAATATCCTTGTATCCTAACAGAAGGCTTATTTATCTAATTTAGTTTATGTATAATAAGATCTGGGATATTTAGTTTATAATTCAGTGTCATAATAGTAATATTATTTCTTATGGAACATTAATAACATTTTCTTTCTTTTGGAGATCCAAAAAATCATTATTGATCCTAGTTGGGGTTGATGAATGAAAATAATCTGGTGTTAATGCTTTGGGGTATCAAGGTACTCAAAAATTAGATGGTCAATTCAAATTCATGGTGTTGAAATTTTAGAACATAGAGTAGAGAATTTTGTTGAGGAAATAAGGAGAAGACTCAAGGTTGAGGTAACTTATTCAAATCCTGTATGAAGTGTTCATCAGTCTTCTGAATATCCATCAGATGAAGAAAAATAGTGAGGTTGTTATCACAAGGCCTAGAATAAATAATAACCTAAATTATAGGCTCAATAATATAATGTTTCTAAAAAATAAGTTGAATAAACAATTATTTTAGGGGTAACAACCACATTTTTTTGAAAAAAACCTAGGATTAGAGATTATCTTAAAGAACATACACATGAATAGGTTTAGGAGAGTTCTAAGGGTGGTGAGAAAGTGAACTTTCAGGTAGTTTAGAATAATTAAATAATTCAAAATAAAATATTCTTTGTTATAACAAAATCTTTAATAAAGGATTATACAAATTTGGAATAGAAGACTGAAATTCTTGTTCCATTTTAATAAACATCAAATGAGAAGGATTAAGGTCTATCTATAGGTATAGTAGAAGTTGGAAAACTATCTTGAATTCAAGAACATGAATATTTTGATTCTATTAATGCCCAGATTGAAGAGTCGGTCTTTTAATATAATCAAATAAATGTAAATATTTCAACACTGAAAAGTTATATGGATGTCTCTAAGTAATATTTGGATGATTTAAATAGGTCAAATGTTCCAAGAGGAGAATTGGAATCATTTCAAGATCATATGAACATTATCAAAGAAAATTTATTTACAAAAGATATTTTGAGGAATTTCAATGATAAATATAAGATTAGATTGGGATGCTAAAGGTAGAATCTATTTAAAAATAATATTTTGTTCATTTAATGAGATATATGGAAATTAATTATTAATAGATATTAATTATCTCTAGTAAATCAAGGGCTTATAATTCTTCTAATCCACCATCTCCAGACAAGATAAAATGACATAATCTATTAATGAAATTTAAAATGAAATAAATTATAGAATTCATAATCTTTAGTGTGGTAGTTCTCCACTTACCATTTTTTAGAAAATCATAATGATACTATTAAAAAACATCTTCTGATACCAGTAGTAGAAGTATTCTCAATAAGTTAAGTGGATGCTAAAAAAGTTTATCAAGTTTGAAGAAAATTTACATTAGTTTATAAAAATTAATTTAGTGTAAAATATAAAAATTTAAAATGAGTAAAGATTTTGATGATGTAGTCAGATGAGATGTTCAATAATAATTTTAAAGGAATGATAGGTGGGATAAAAGATGTTCATTAGGTTGTTCAAGTTTTACCTACCCATGACACCTAATATGAACTAGAACCTTATCCTTCATCTCACATTCCTCTTAGATATTTAACAAAATTTTATCTGTAATCATAAAATAAACACTAATTGAAATCATTTTCTTCATTATATGTGTGTTTATTTATTTCTCTCTATTTGACTATCTCTACCGACTAGAAAATGAACAATTTATTTCTTATCTAAAAAAGGAATTTATATCCAGTTTTGTGCTATATTAATTTTGATATAATTTTTTTCAATAATTTCATTTTGATATCACAAAAATAGGTGAAAATTTTGGTAAACACAACATTCCATTGAAAATGATACATTAAACAAGGAGAATAAAAGAAGTTTAATTTTTGAATTTAAATCTGTATTAATTAAAATAAATTTATTCAGTTTGGTTAACAGAAACTTTTAGTCATAAATTTTTTATAATTTATAATTATTATTCATAGTTTTTAAAACATTATATGATAATAAAAAATTTATATTTCAAGACACTATTTTATTTTGACTTTACATTTCTAACATTTTCTTTATGTATTTGACATATGTGATTTTTGATCATAAAAACCAGAGAAATTGTTGGGAATTTATTGTCTCAATAGTAATCTATGAATCTTGTCGACATTAATGCTAAAAAATAAACTCATATATTTTAATAATTAAATTACTTTAACTGTCTTTATGGACTACATTTATTGATAAATTTATCTTATTTATGTGTTTATGTTTTTTTATTAAGTGTTCTTGATATGTTTTATGTATTCAAGATGAATTGTTCATACCCTAAATTTAGAAGAATAAAACATGGTTATTAAACCCAATTTTTGGAATGAACATATGGATCAGATTCCCTATATTGGTTTAAAAGTATGGACCAGGACCTGTACATTTGGGAAGAAACCCAACATTTATGAAACTAACGTATGGTTTAACAACCAACCCTTTTGATGTAAGCTATAAATAATTAATATTACTTTCAATGTTGATCATATATTTGAATTTGTAAAAAATTATATTTAATATATATTGTAGGATTTATCCAATGGTATAATTTTAATTAAATCTCCTTAAGAGCTTCTTTAAAACCAGCATAATGGTTCTTGTTCAACAGATAAAATTGATCCAATTTCTAAGGGAATTTACAACATTATTTAAATGTTTTAAAAACAAATATTTGAAATTTATCAGGAGATGTTATTGGATATATTTTGACAAAATAAATTCTAGTTTCTATTGTTAAATACCAAGAGTTATTGTTTTCAGAATCAGTATTTTTTGAATGCAATGTCTCAATTATTCTGAATACCTGCAGATTCTAGACATACATGTTTTGATCTTTTTCTATGTGATTATTGATCTAATTTTGAAGATACTATTGGTATTTTACTTTATTTATTGAATATCTATTGCATACATGATATCTTCAATGATTTCTTTCCTAATGATTCATATCTAAGATGATGACGATCAATTATCTATAGTTTCATCTACAATTGTGGGATAAATCGATTTTTCAATCAAATCAATTAATCTTGATTTCATAACATATTGGTTTCTCTTACTCATTCATCGGTGGAGTGTTATGTTCTTATTCCAGGTTATGAATATTTTTTACCTATTAATGAACAATAATTCCTTATAAAATCCATCTTGTAAAGGTATTTACATTATGAAATTTGTTGCGAAGGTCTTATGATAACAAGACATTTAGAGTAAGAATCATCACGCCCCTTGAAAGAGTGTTGGTGGAGAGGGACATGTGATCATTTAGTGTGAAACCACTATACAAAATGTTTGGTCCTTATTATTTATTTTTATTCTTCATAACTTTTATTAAATAATAGATTGCGTAATGTTTTAAAATTATAAAAAGAAGTTTAAAATTCTAAATCTATGAATATTTTTAAAAGAACACAATTAACCCCCTCTCATGTATCTTCATATTATTCTGACCTAATAATGGGTTTCAATACTATTCTATTTTAATTTTATTTCCAATCACCATTATCAAGATAAGTTCCTAGATGGTCAACCATAATATAATATTTAATATTATTCCCAATTCTAGTGAATATGTATATAATAAATAGCGGGACCCACCACTATCACAAACTATCCCTAATCAACCACAAATCTGTCACCTGAGATGAATGGTGATATGGACTGATAGTTATTGTTGATCATCTTCAGATATAAGCTAGTGATCAGAATCAAGGATAACAAAATTGGGTTGGCTTATTCAATAGAACAAAGATACATGAATTAAATGAATAAAATAAAAGAACAAATAAAGTTACAAAAAACAAAATAAAATGTACTATATAACTCCATGTGACTAGTGGGTCACCACAACCCCCAAGATCAGTTATCTCTATAAGTGAACCTAAACTAGACCTTGAACCTATAAAATATATGGGGTATACTGATTTTGAGCGGAAGAAGTAGGGTGTGAGCATAAACAACTCAGTATGGAAGCACCACAAAATCCATAAATTTCCCTTCCTAAAGAAGTTTATAAATTTTGGTTTGAAAATAAACATAGAAAACAGATTTTTAACATTATGAACAACCCAAAACATCTTTTCCCAAAACCAATTTTGAATAGAAATCATAGATTCCATCTAAAAGAACAGTTTTCCATAGCAAAACACATTTTTGATAACCAGTTTAAAGAAGAATAACCCCAACCTTATAATGATAATAAATAAAAGTAAATGAACTATTCATAAGAGGAAGTGTATATCAAAATAATAATACCAAAAGAGAGGGAGTACAATTATAATAATGAACATGAAAATAGAGAAAGGTACTAGAGTGCTATAAATTAATAGAGAAAACATATATATATATATATATAATCATGGAAATTTATTAAATATTTATATAGAATACCATGGATATACATAGTTCAGATTCATATGTCAGTGTATGGTGAATCTATGTTTTCAATAACCAACTTGGCTACTCTACACCAGCCTCACCAGTGCCACGTCTCAAAAGGTCTATCTCTGCCAAGGGTATCTAGTCTGACTCTTTAGTTCATCAATAGAAACAATCCCTCAACCCTCAAGTCAACATCTTGGAAACCAATGATAAATGAATATAGGGAATGTGAGGATTTCATTACAAGCTTATCATTTTATATAATCTCATGATCCCTCTATGAATTCCTTTCCCACTCTATAACATCATCTATGCAAAGACCCCCTCCAAAGGAGGACAATCATTATTATGCCGATCTTAAGGGAAACAGTTTGGAAATTCCAATTGGGCCAACACATCATTATGGTTCAAACAATTATTCAAGAAAGGCATTAATTTACTAGATGAGCCTTTATATTTAAAATGAAAATTTATATCCATGACCAATGTGCCAAATAAGACTACATGTGAGTTGAAATTAAAATGATGACACTAAGGTACCAACTGGGAAGAAATTTATATAGATCAAAGAAAACATCATTTAAATTCATTTGAAATTCAAAGATCCATTTTGAAAAAAAAATAGTTTTCAAGAAAAACAACAGCAGTTTTTTTAAAAACCATTTGAGAAGGCCTGGTATTTAGAAAATGGGCATTCAATGGAATCTATCATATATAAGAATGTGTGTCTCTCTAAAAACACCATGTACATATATTTATATACTCATATAAGACTTCATATAGAAATATATTTTTGAAAATCCATGTAAATACCTAAATTTAATCATTCAGAAATAGAATATGCATCACAATGAATCATACGTGGCATTAAACCAAATCAAAAGAGTTGAAAACCACTAAACCATATAACTACACACAAATATTAACCATCCCAGTCAAGAAATTACACACATGATCTTTTGAATCAATAATTTTGCTTTATAAATTTTTCATTCCTCTAGGTTTTGAAAATCAAAAACACCTTATCTTAAAAAAATTATCTTAAACTACGGATTATATTCTTAAGAAATTTTTTCACTAAAAAAAATTTTATCCTTAACTTGGTTTTCATTATCCCATTTTATTACTAATAAAAATGAAACTCATTTTATTACTAAGTCAAAATTTAGGATCCATATCTAAAACCTCATAATTTTATATGTCCTTAGATATTGAGTATTCTTTTTTAGACTCTGAATTCTCTGAAATCCAGACACCAAATTCTCTGAAATTCATAATCGGAATTCTCTAAAATCCAGATTATAATTCACTTAAATTTAGACTCTAAATTCTATGGAATTGCTACTCTAAATTGTTTATAATTCAGACTCCAAATTCCTCAGAATTCGTACATTGAATTCCTCAAAATCCGATTCGTAATTCCTTAGAATTTAAACTCTTAATTCCACAGAATTCTAACTCCAAATTTATTGTAAAATAGAATCTAATTATCTATGTTTTCTAGAATTGAAATGTTTATACATTTATATTCCAGATTTTATTTTTCTCTGGATTTTGGATTTTCATATTTGGTTGAGCTACATAATTATACTTATACGTACTTTTGTAACTATAAAACAATATCATACAATTTTTTTCTAACTAACCATTGGTTGAGTGACACATGTAAAGTCCACTTTGAAATTCAAGGAAAAATATAACTATTGGAGGAGGGAGACGATTGTTGAAGTTTTTCCTATAAATATGAGCTTGTTTGAACGATCTCATTATCGATTGATGAATCGAGATTACATCATGTGAAGTGATATCTAGATAGAAAAAGTCTCTCGTGCCTTATGTGTTTCATGAACATCTTGTTCATCGGTGAAGACCATGTTCATATTGCTTCATACGAATATAATAATTATTGAGTACAATCGAGGACTTATGGGGATAGGAAAACATAGGTCCCGATGAACTTAATGTCTGAGGGCTTCCAGGGATAGAAATACCGAGGTGTTGACTACTATAAAGTTTAATGGCTTGCAGGGATAGTAAGATGAACTCTGATATTCTTATCGAGGGATTACCCAGGTGTGGGTAATACAAACTTTCTTTAAAGTATAAATCAAGGGATCTATATCTTAGGTTATTGGATACCCTACTCTTTGGGATAAATGTTTTCTTACATGTTACTTGTTCATGATTCATGTTTAATTTCATTATTATTTTCTATAAGAAAGAAAGTATAACTTTCTTATACTTTCTTTTACTTTTACATACTCTAATAATTAAGATTCTATATGCATTAAGGTAATATATTTATCTAAGTAAACTTATCATAAGATCATTTTTTGTATTCATATTTTTGGACCCTAAGAATGTTTTTTGTATAGTTTAGAACTAAAATAGGATTTGTGAATTTACCTTGTTTAACTTTGTTAAACATATTTTTCTTTAAGGTTAATAACCAAAGGTTTTTTAACATAAAATTCACCAACTCTTATAATTTAGTTTCTACATGTTGTATTTATATCCTACAATTGGTATCATAGAAGGTCTCTAAAATACTTATACACATATATAATTTTTCTTTCTCAAGTTTTCCTTGATCTAAATTCTTATTTCGAAACTTTTCTTGTTCATGTTTTTCTTAACTATTTTTATCCTTGTTTATAAAATTTTTCTATTAATAAGTTTCATGGAAAAGATATTTTCTTATAGAATGGATGGTATAAATATTAGTTTCATTGAAATCCTTAATCCTAACAGAACACAATTATTTTATGGTAATGTTTATGATTACTAGAGAGATAAGATGAAGACATTTGTAATTAACATTAGAGTAGAAAAAAATTTCTTTCTTACTAGTGAATACAAAATTCCAGACAAGGAATTTAGAACTTTCACCAATTAGTAAAAACAAGAATATCAACTAAATTTAAAGGTACACAATAATTTGTAGTGTTAAATGAGAAAGAACATATATATTCAAATATTTTCTTGTGAAGCTTCTAAATGAATCTAGAAGAAACTTGTAGTTACTAATTTTGGGACTTCTAATGTGATATAAACTAGAATAGATATGTTTAGAGATGAATATCATGGATTATTATTTCTTTATAGAGAACCTATATGAAAATTACAACAAATATTTATTACCATTGTTTGCAGTCATCAATATATGGGAGAGAAAGGTCTTGATGATAAAGTTACTTTGGATAAGATAATTGATATCATACCCAATGAGTGGTAATAAAAAAGGACAACTATTGATGAGAATAGAAAAGTATCTGAAATTACTATTGATGAATTATATGGAAGTATTCTTTAGAATGAATATATAATAAAGAGAGATTACAATTTCATAAAAAATAATAATGGTAATGGTAGTGTAGCTTTCCTACTACATATAATGTTAAGACTTTAGAAAGTGTAACTATATCAAAAGCAAGTAAATTTTCTGTTATAACAGAATCCAATGAAAGTGATCAATTTGAGAATGAATTAGCCAATATTTATTTAAGGATGAATAATATTGTGGGAATGAAATACTTTCAGTACAAATATAATAATAATGATAGAAAGGATAAGAAATATTTTGAAGTAACCTATTATGAATAAAAAGAGCTTGACATATTAGACCTGATTTTCCTATTCTTAAGAGAAGAGGAAGGAAGGAAAATAATTCTGGTAGAAATAGATAGAATTACTACAAACCTAGGGCTATGAAAGTATTGAAAGAAAACTACTAATAGAGTTCTAGTGGTGGTGATTCTTCAAACAAATCCTCAGATTGTGAACCTTATAGTCTGAAGAATATAGGTATAATAACTAGTGTACCTATTGAAAATCATTGTCTTTTGATAAGGTACACAATGCTGATTCCTTAAGCAATTTTTCTTTAAATGATAATTTTCCAAATTAAGAATATTAAGAATATTCAGATGAATAATATTCTTCATGAGAAGATAATACCTTACCCTAATTTCAAGAAGTTTCTAGATTTTCTAAATAACTTAAAAATGAATGTTGCAAGATAAAAAAGATGTTAGAGAATGACAGTTATAGAATTTATATTTTAACCAAATAAGTATGACTTTGAGAAGGATAAAAATTCTAAATATCATGAAAATGTTATTTCTAAGAAAAATATTTTAGAGAATAACTCATGTCCTAAAACTAATAACTTTGAGGATAATAATTTAGTCATTAGACTAAAATCTGAAATTTTTTCCTTCAAAAAACATTTATAAAATTTTACTCTAGGAAGAAACAAATTTGATAAAATGTATTCACAACTTCATCCTCTTATAAATAGTTCTGGATTTTGTTATACTAATCCAAAATCAAATTTTAGTAATAATGTTTTTCCCCAAAGTGCTATATTTTGTACTAAATGTTAATGTGGTGGGCATTGGGAGAAAATTTTTTCTTTAAATAAAACCCAATCTTTAGGTTTTCAAAATTCTTATTTTTCAATGAAAATATTGATTCCAAAAGATTTACTTTCATAAAATTGTGGATCCATGAATGAGTGGATTCAAAATGTCTAAATATTTTATTTTCATGAAAATAATGTGTTGGTCTGATTGGATAGTCAAGAGGTGGTGAATTGAGTTCCTAATTAAAATTTCTCTAAAAAACTATAAGATAAAGGTGTCCTATATTGAAACATCCCAGTTAATTAATGTAGTAGAGATATAGATGTTCATTTTGAATATAGGTTTCCCAAAAGGTGATTAGTCCTCAGTTGAATAGATGTAAAACACAACTTCAAATTTTTAAACAAGTTTACTAAATTAAAACCCTACACACACTAACCATAACTAACTATCAAAGTAATTATAA
Organism: Viscum album; assembly: GCA_963277665.1. Classification (NCBI taxonomy): domain Eukaryota; kingdom Viridiplantae; phylum Streptophyta; class Magnoliopsida; order Santalales; family Viscaceae; genus Viscum; species Viscum album. The sequence continues at coordinate 1,214,912,601 of OY728155.1, read as the reverse complement.
AACTTGTTTTCTGATTTTAAAATAATTAATAGTATAATATAAAAAAATAAAGTATAACAAAGTATAGTACACATAAAATATAAACAAGAGGTTCAGTCTTAAGTAAATACTTAGTCATCTTCACATGGGGATAACCTTCCACCAAGTAGTTTATATTGAAAATAAACATGATACATAGCATGTATCAGGATTTAAAATAGTTTCACAAACTGTCTTGGGATCACACCCTCTACCACTGTTCTTCATGGTAAATACAAAAAATACAGACCACACATGGTTTGTTCCATAGTTATACTTGTGAAACAAGGTGTCAGTGAAGTATGATGTGAGGATTTTTATTATCCTCTGTTTAAGCACAATAGATAGTGTGTGTAACAAAAACACACACTTCTCATAAGTGTAAAAAAATGAACACCATAGAGAAAATTGTATAATATTGAGTTGATAAGGTTCTATGTGTTTGTAGTTCAGCTCTTGACTCCATGTGGTGAAGAAATTGCAGTTCGAGTCTTTCTCTGAAACTTGTCCTCGAAACAGAGTGTTGTAAATCTAGGATTCTTGATTAAACAGAGAGTTGAATATGAATAGAAGATGTAAATTCAATCATCCCAAATGTTCATTGATATTCCCCTGAGTTCATAGTGAATGTTGGATTGTTCTTCTTTGAAAACGTGCAAATGTTATTTCGTATATATTTTTCTTCTTTGCACATGTATGCATCTGCACCACCACACTACGTTTCTTACTCGGTCTTCTCTTTTATATTTGAGGTCTGACAATAGGAATGAGTAAATCATGTGTGGTCCTCCTCATACCTCATACTGTCCCAAGATATGGTCTCTTGATATTTCTACAATCAGTATTAATTAATGTTAAAATCATTAATGTTTCCAATTATGACTGTAAGAACAATCTTAAGACTTTGACAAAGTATGGAAGGGTAGACATCAGTAGACTGGTAACGGTAGCCTTCACAATGGTAGGGTTAAATAGTAGGTATATATCGGTAGCCTTAATCGGTGACCTCCTCAACGGTAACCTTTAGGAGTAGCCTTCAGTGGTGGCCTTGCATCGCTGACCTTACGTTGGTGACCTTACATCGATGACCTTGCATTGGAGACCTTGCATCGGAGACCTTACATCGGTGACCTCTGCATCGATGAACATTGCATCACTGACCTTGAATCAGTGACCTTGCATCAGTGACCTTGAATTAATGACCTTGGCATCAGTTTCCTTTACATCAGTGACATTGTATTGGTGACCTTGCATCAATTACCTTTTCATCGGTGACCATTGCATCGGTGACCTTTATACTTCGAGAAATATTTCATTTTAAGCTTAAACACTATAGCAGTGAGATTATAAGTATATAGTTATTACTTTGATATAAAAATTATTTTCCCATAAATGATTATCTTATAAGAGAAACATAATTATCCCATAAATGAAACATTATTTGGTATTATCAAAACATTATTTGGGATTATCAAAATAGGTGAGTCCAATAATCTCCCCATTTTTTATAATCACAAATTATATTAGTATTTTGAATTAGGGATAATCATATTTTCTAAATATCTTTAGAGGTGTATATGAGTAAAATTGAACCATATATAGTATATATATGAAATGACTCTAGTTAACTGAAAAACTTAGTTTACTAAAAAAACATATTCCCCTTTCAGGTAACCTATAACTTCTCCTGCATTGTGATTAACAAGAATTCAAGAAGACTAAAGAGACGTCAAAAGAGGATTTTATTAACAATGAAGCGAGAGTACAAAATAAAAAAAGTTTACAAAAATATCCCTATCAGCTAAGACATCCCACATTCAATCCACATCAGATATGTCCAAGGGAGGTTTTCATTTGGAAGCTGAGGAGCCAGGTTCTAAATAATGGGGGATAGGTCGAGGGATATCAGTAAATAGGATTGGAGGAGCTGCAATAGAAGCATTAGTGGACTTGTAGTGAGGAGATCTCTGAGGAATGGTGGGGGTCAAGCTTCTGATAGCCTGTGCAAGAGTAATCAATGGAGCAGCACTGGAAGATCCTAAAGAATCAAAGGAAGAAGGTAAATATGGAGGAACAATGATAGGAGTGCAGTCCACATAGAGGAAGGGAAAAAAAGATTTTAGAAATCCATAATGATACTTCTTCCTCTCTACAGTTCTAAAATAAAATCATCCTTATTCTCCATAAATCTATCTATGGAGAGAGTCAACTCTCTAAGCCTACTAACCTAATCCTTAAATTCTTGAGTAACAGGTGGAATCTTCAAGTTTTCCTATAGAAGTTTAAAGTGATCGTCCATCTGATGCTTAGTATATACCATTTTGTAGTAGAAATCATCATTCTATTTGATTGACTTTTGATCTTGAGTATCTTCCCTTAAATAATTTCCCACAAGGTTATGAATTTCTCTAGTATTAGAAATTACATGAGTCATAGACTGAGGATTTGAGGTACTTTTACCAGAGAACATATCCACTTCTTCTCTGACGACTGACCTGAAGGCTTCTAGATCAACAAGAGAAGTAGCTGAAGATGAAGTAGATGCACACAGAGGTTCTATAGTAAAATCTATAGTCTCCTTAAATAATTTTTCCAGATCACTGATCAGCTTCTTCACATCATTATCCTCGCCACTCACTTGTGTCTCCATAGATTTCCTAAAGTCCTCAAATAGAGTGACTATTTGTTTTACCACACTTTTAACATATCTAATATCTATGTACACCTAAAATCTTGAAGCCATATAGGATTCTAAAATAGAAATAGATTGCTTCACAGATTCCATAGACTCTATGAATGATCTGACCAGATTCTAACAATACTTGACTTCATGTAGCATGACTGAGTGATAGGTAGAAACTATTATTTCCACTAAAGATTCCATAAGTCCTTGATTTAGAGCTATTGTTCTTTCTATCTAAGTAGTATTCTTGTCAAAATGCCTCTTTAGATCTGACATTAATGAATCCAAATTATCCTTATTTACATATTATTGAGGCAAAATCACTATTGCTTGTGCAATAGTAGTCTCTGTAACTGACAGAATAGGAGGACTTACGATAGTTTGTTCGTCATCATAATCTCTAGAGTCTAAGCCCAAAACCCCAAATCCAGGGTCTTTTGACCTGTCTTGTATCCCATGAGCAATAGAAACTGAACCTGTGGCAAGAAGCGCCACCCCCTCACTTGGATCATTCTCTTGAGTAACCATATACATCTATGTCATACCTCTTTGAGCAACTTCAACAACAGGAGGGTCCACTTCCACATCCTCTACAAAATCTTAAACTATAGCCATGGAAATTCCTACTTCAATAGAATAAGAAAACTCTTCATCTACACTTTTTACTATTTCTGTTTTCCCTAATAGAGGATAGATAAATTGAAATTCTTATTCATTTGTATCAACATCTGTTTCAAAGTCATAATGAATAGATTCAGTTTCCTTATCCTCATCTAAGGTCTCTTTAATGTCCTTTAAGGCATTTTTTCCCAATTTTTATTCACTAGTTTCTTCATTATCACTGTCTCTTAGAACAATATCCCTTCTAGGTAGTATTTTTTGGTAGGATAGGCTCACCAAATGATACAATATTATCAAAATGATTTGGGGGAAGGTTAGGATCGCTCATGTCATCTATATGAGTGTCCTCTATTTCTTACACAGTAGTAGCCTCTTCCACTTCATCTGAATAAGTAGGATTTACTTTATTATGATTTATACAAGAGTCTATCTTATCCTTAGTCCTTTTAGGATGGGTAACAGGGTTGAATTCCTCATATAAAATAGCTTCATCATGCACCCATCTTCTTTAACAATGGTTCCAGTTTATCTTCATTAATTTTCAAATCATTTTAGTAATGCAGAACTTGTCTTTTACTACAACCATTTCCTCATTATTTATAGTAACTCCTTTCACCTTTAACATCAAGGATATCAATCTAGCATGAAACAATGCATTGGATTTGGAAATGGTCTTTGGCGTGTCCTCTAATTGAATCATCAACATCCTAGAAAATTTTATTTTCTGTCCATCCTTCACCAGATACAATAGAAATGCATCTTGATATTTCATGGAAGAAAATTCACCTATCCTGGGTCTCAAGACATGCTGAACAAACTTACATAACAACTTATCTTCTCCTTCAATTTCATCAGCAATGACTTTCCATGGGATCCCATTTAACAGAAGAACTCACTAGTGGGAGGAACCATTCGTGAGTAGTAATCATAAATCCCTTTATGTGGTACTCTTATAAAGTAAGCCCATTTAACAGAGAGAAGCTCACACATACTCCATTTACATTTTAATACATTCTTCCCTCAGCCTCACACTCCTCAAAAATTAGAAACTTGTAGAACTTGTTCAATAGCATCGAGTAATAGGGTCCATTGTTGTTTGAAAATAATTCGAGCAATCCTTGAGTTTCAAGTGACTTTAGCACTAAAGACCTGCTCAACATCATCCATTCAGAGCTTAGTTCCTTCTCAATCATGATTTCCCTCTTTGACAAAAAAGGTTTGATCAGCTTCTCCAATACTTTTCTTCCATTACTAGACTCAGCTCGAGGTCTCTTTGGATTCGGCACATCTCATTCATCACTGACCTATGGTCTCTTCAATCATTCCATGTGATCTTGAGCGGTTTGAGGATTTCAGAAGAAGGTTAGGTTTCTGAGGTTAAGGACCAAGAGATTTTGGAGAGAGTATAAGTGGATCAAAATGGGGTTTGAACTTAAATTTTATAATTTAGGGATTGAAAAAAAATCTAATAAAATAAATAAGTAATATAGAAAACATTTCAGATTCTGGAAGATAAAATGCTAAGTCCCAATAACATCAAATATCTATAAGGTAATAATGGTGAGGTCAATTGATGAGGTCCAGTGGTAAGATCTATCGGTGAGGTCCAACGGTGAGGTCAATCGGTGAGGTCTAATGGTGTGTTCTATCAGAGAGGTTTAACGATGAGGTCCAACGATGATGTCTAACAGTGAGGTCTACTAGTGAGGTATATCGGTGAGGACTAATAGTGAGTTCTATCCATGAGGTCTATCGGTCAGTTCTATCGGTGAGGTCCAATGGTGAGGTCTATCGGTGAGGTCTATCGATGAGGTCCAACGGTGAGGTCTAATGGAGAGGTCTAACGGTGAGTTTTATCGGCGAGGTCTATCGGTCAATAGTTTATCATACCTAACTCATGTTTGATGTAGTTTAACCATATATAATTCAAATACTTTGTGAATATATCCTCTAATTGGTGTTTAGTTCCAATGAATTCAAGAGTGACATCACCGCTTTGATAATGACCTCTCAATAAGTGATGTCTCACATCAATGTCCTTTGTCCTAGAATGAGATATTGGAATTTTAGAGATGTTAATAGAAAATATATTATCACAAATTATAGAGACATGTTTGAATTGAAATCCATAGTCTAGTAAAGTGTGTTTCATCCATATAATTTGAGCACAACAACTCTCAACCACAATATATTTAGCTTCGGCAGTTGATAATACAACAGAATTCTGTTTCTTACTACACAATGATACTAGTGACTTTCCTAAAATGTGACATGTTCCAGAGGTGCTCTTTCTGTCTAGCATGCAACCAGCAATGTCAGCATCTGAATAAGTTATGAAATAAAATATTTTCTTCTTGGATATGATAGTCTTATGTTTCTAGTATATTTGAGATATTTAAAAATATTTTTAACAGTAGTTAAATGAAACTCTTTGGGTTTGGATTGAAAATTGGAACACATGCTCACACTAAATATAATATCTAGTCTGCTAGAAGAAAGATAGAGAAAACTCCCAATTACACCTCTATAATTGGTTAGGTCCACCGGTTTACCAGTTTCATCAATATCCAACATACAATTGGTACTCGTAGGTGTATCATTGCCATTATTTTTGTCCAAACTGAAATGTTTCAAAAGATCCCTAGTATATTTAATTTGATTTAAAACAATACCATTATTATTTTAAAAAAATTTAAATCCATGGAATAATTTATGTTGCCCCATTAAACTCATTTCAAATTCATCTTACATCATTTTTGAAAAGTTAGTACATAAATTTTTTTAGAAGATCTGAAAAGAATATAATCTATATAAATTTTTACTATTTAAAAATATTTGGAAATATTTTTAATAAAAATAGTAGGATAAACTATTCATATAGTAAAACCCTTTGAAATAAGAAAAGAGTTATGTTTGTCATAGAGAGATCATGGAGATTGTTTTAGACAATATAGATATTTAGAGAGTTTAAAAACATGATTTGAAAAACTGGGGGTTTGTAAAACCCGGGGGTTGTTCATCAAATAAATCTTCAACTATGTACCCATTAAGATATTCACTTTTGACATCCATTTGATAACATTTTAAATTCAGTTGAGATGAAAATGCAAGTATTATCCTAATTGCTTCTAGTCTGGATATAAGTTCAAAGGTATCCTCATAGTCTATTTCTTCTTCTTTATTATATCCTTTTACAAGAAGTCTATTCTTATTTCAAACTATGTTTATAGATTCATTAACTTTATTTATAGACACCCATTTAGTTCCTATGGTCAATGTATCTTTAGGTCGTTTTACTAATTCATAGACTTTATTTCTTTCAAACTTATTTAATTCTTGCTTCATAGCTATCACCCAAAATTCATCATTGACAGCATCGTCAATATTTTTAGGTTCAATCTGTGAAATAAATGCATTATGTTCCACTTGGTTTCTTAGAGAAGCTCTAGTTTGTGTCCCTATATTTAGATCACCTACTACAGCATCTAAAAGATGATTCTAGAGAGTTTTAATAACTCTTGAAAGAGTTTAACTAGACTCCTCAAGGTTGTCTATAGGATTAGATTCTTTATTCCCAGATTCTGGAAAATATCCAGAATAGGTTGTTTTCACTAAGGGTTCACTATCTTTATCTATAAGGTCCAGAATTGAAATATCTTCCTCAAGTTGTTCAATGGAGTTTTTGGGTTCATGTGGATTAGTTTCATCAAATTGGACATGAAATGATTCTTCCACACAGTTGTTTCTCTTATTTAACACTCAATAAGATTTAATAGAGATTGAGTAACCTAGGAAAATTCCTTCGTCACTCTTGGAATCATATTTGTCAAGGCTATCCTTAGTGTTAATGATAAGGACTTCGCAACCAAAAACTCTAAAGTAATTTACCTTAGGCTTCCTATTATTATAGAGCTCATAAGGGGGTTTATTAAAAACAAGACTAATTAAGACTCTATTAATAATGTTACAAGTTGTATTGGCAGATTCAGCCCCAAAATATATAGTTATATTATATACATTTAACTTAGTCCGTAAAATCCCTTAAAGTGTCATATTCTTTCTTTCTACAACTACATTTTTTGGGGTGTTCTAAGAGTATAGATATTTTGAGTATAGCCATTATGTGATAAAAAAGACTCAAATTCCTGATTTTCAAACTCACGGCCATGTTCACTTCTCAAGGTCTTAATTCTAAGCCCAATAAGATTTTCTACATACATGGAATATTTAATGAAGTAATAACATGATTCACTTTTTTGAGCTAGAAATTATACCCAAGTATGACTAGGAAAATAATCTATAAGAACATAAACATAGTACTTACCATTTAGACTTGAAACTTAAGATGGTATAAATAAATCAATGCGAACCAACTCAAGTGGTTGAGAAGTAGAAACATCATTCTTTTATTTGAAGGAATCATTGTGTTGTTTTCCCTTTTGATAAGGATTACAGACATTGTTATGTGGGAATTCCAATTTAGGTAAGTCTCTAACTAAACTTTTCCTAGTTAGTTTCCTAAGTGAGTGCACATTTTAGTGTCCTAATCTTCTATGCCATAGCCATAATTCTTCTGAAACACATTTAAATAGGTAAAAATTTTCTTGGATAAATAGTTTAAATCAATAGCATATAAATTTTCTTTTCTTAGAGAAGTGAATATTAAATCATTTAAAAATTAAACACATTGCTTGCATCATTTTCAAAGATAACAATGAAACCACCATCACATAACTAAGAAATATTAAGCATGTTGTATTTTAATCCATAAAAAAAGTAGTTTTGAAATTAATATAGTGTTAGTGTTACCAATATTGACTAATCTGATGATTTTCTATTTGGAATTATCACCAAATGTGACATGTCGACCATCAACATTAATTATTCTCCTAGAAGAAAGAATAGTATCCTATCATATTTCTTCTAAATCCACTGTCTATGTACCATCTAGTTATATAGTAACTCTTTAGACAATTTTCCTACAAAATAGATAAAGTGTAGGGTAACTTTGGTCCCCAAATTTTCTTGGGTCTAGAGAGGTTAGAATGTAAAACTTTAGCAACCCATACTTGTCTCAAAATTTTCCTAAAACCAATATATATGTTTTGAGACATGAACACATTGTTATGTCTTTTAGAAAATTCAAAATATGGTCCAGAAAATGAACTACTAGTGAACTGTGCAGATATTGGAACAAATTTATTTTTAATAATCTTTCTCCTTCCTGGTTGACATCATAGACTAGTTGTCTAGTTTGGAGATATTTTTTTTCCTAACAACTATTCAAGGTATCCTTACCTACAGTAAATTTATCAAGATCTATTTTTAATTTCTCATTTTATAATTTTGGGTTATTATTTTGTTCTTATAGATGAGCACATTTATCATTCCGAATATCTAGATCAGACTTATAATTAGCATTCAAAGCATGTTGTCTTATTTATAATTTATATTTTTCATTGAGTTTATTAAAGGTATCCTTAAGCATTCCACATTATTCAAATAGTTCACTTATAGTCATATTCTCATCACTACTTGACTCACCTTCATTCCCAGAACAATAAGCATTATGTATAGGAGAATTGTGTGTTACCTCAGATGTTTCTTTCCTGAAACACAAGTTTGCATGTTTATACTTCTCAATATAAAAACTGTCAAATCTACTAGAGCTATCTTATGATGCACTCCATGTATCTTTCATAGCATTTTTATATCCCTTTACCTTGTCATTGTATTTCTTTTTAATTTTCAGTATGGGGAAATCACATTCCACAAGACCTTTTCATTTACACTCATAGAAGACTATCCCATTTGTATTGTCATTCCATTTTCTGTCCTTTTTTACACTCTCCTTTATTATCATACTTTCCTTTATATTTTGAATTTCTAATGAAATTATTCATATGATAGAACTATTTCAATCTCCTAGAAAGATGAACCATCTCATCATCACTCTAAGAGTCTGAGTCTTCATTATTGGAAGTGTCTACAGGATCTTGAATGTCTTCTTTGTCCTGGTTCATTGAGGTAGCAGTCTTGAATGTTGTATATTTCTTTCTTGGTTTTTCATCTATTTCATGATTTACCTTGAGATCCTGTTCATACATAATTAGCTTTCCAATTAATTCCTTCACTAGAAATTTACCTATGTCACAATATTCTATGATGGAAATAGATGTTCCTCTCAATGTATTAGGTGGGCATAGAAGCAACCTCATAATTTGGTCCTCACTGCCCACTGGTTTCCCAAGAAAAATCATGGTATTTACTATATCATTGAACCTAAGATACATTTCATATATAAGTTCACCGGGCTTCATTTTAAAATTATCATATTTAATAGTATAAGTATTTAATTTTATTTTCTTAAAATTGGTGGTTCCCTCATGAGAGATAGAATGAGTATCCCAAATTTCATAACTAGTTTTACAAGCTGATATTCTATTGAATTCTTCATCACCTAGAGAATAGTACGATGCATTCACTGCTTTACAATTATTGTTATATGTAACTTCAGTCAACTAAGACCACGTCTCCCTAGTAGTAATAGGTAATACATGTTGTTATATTGTGTCCTAGATTTTAAGACCCATTCTCTCTAGATAAATTTTCATTTTTAATTTCTACTGATCATAGTTGGTTCCATTAAATAAAGGGGTCTGTTAGTAGTATCACCCTCAACTCTATTGTCCACTGTTAATTAGGCATTAAAGAACTGGAAGTTTATATATGACATAAATATTATGATCTTTAAGATACAACTAAAATCACAGTTGAAAAGAATTTGAAAACATGAAAAACAGTTAAAATAGTATGAAAAAAATAATCCTTTGATACTAATTATTTTTCGGAGTGGATACTCAAGAGGGGGGTGAATTGGGTTCCTACTTAAAATTTCTACTATTAACTTTAGGATAAAGATCCACTAATATTTAAACATCCCAGTTAATTAAGGTAGTAGATATAAAGATGTTCAGTTGGTCAACATGTTTCACAAAGGGTGATTAGTCCTCAGTTGAATTTATGTAAAACACTTATTCAACTACTAAAACAAGTTTACTAAATTAAACACCTACGCACGCTATCCAGAACTAACTATCAAAGTAAGTATAAAAATAGTTTTCTTATTTTTAAATAAATAGAAGAGGAAGATAAAAAAGAGAGTATAAATTAGTATTGTACACATATAAGATAAACAAGAGGTTCAGTTTAAAGACAAGACTTAATCCTCTCCACTTGGTGATCACCTGCCACCAAGCATTTTATATTGAAAATAAAATTGATACATAGACGATATCAGGATTTACAACAGTTGGCTCGAACTATCCAAGGTCCACACCCTCTACCACTATTCTTCAGGGGATATACAAACAATACAAACCAAACATAGTCTCTTCCACAGTTACGGGTGGAAAACAAGGAGTAACTGAAGTATTATGTGATGATTTTTAGTATTTTATTTTTAAGAACAAGATATAGTGTGTGTGTGTGTAATGCAAACACACACTTCTCGGAAGTGTACAATAAAATGACACGGTAGAGAAAATAGTATAAGATTGAGTTGATTAGGCTCTATGTGTTTTATGTTCATCTCATGACTCCTTGGGGTGAATAAATTGCAGTTTGGGTCCTTCTATGAATGTTGTCCTTGAAACAGAGTGTCGTAACTACAGGTATCTTTATTAGATAGATAGTTGAAGAAAGACAGAAGATGAAAATTTGATCTTCCCAAATGATCATTGAGATGCTCCAAAGTTCACAGTGAATGATGGATGGTTCTTCGTTGACCACAAGCATATGTTATTTCATATATATTTTTCTTCTTCGCACATTTATGCATCAGAACCACAACACTTCTTTTCTTCCTCAGTGTTCTATTTTATATGTGAGGTCTGACAATAAGATTGACTAAATCACTTTTTGTCCTCCTCGTACCTCATACGGTCCCTAGATACGGTCTCTTGATATGTCTACAATCAATTTTAATTAATGAAAAAAGCATTAAAGTTACCCAATATAACAGTAAGAATAATCTTAAGAATTTGAGAAAATATGGAAGGGTATCCATCAGGAGATTGGTAGTGATATCCTTCAAAAATCTAGGCTTAAATAGTAGGTGTTCATCGGTATCCTTCATTGGTGACCTTTTCAATACTACCCTTCCTTAGTAGCCTTCATTGGTGGCCTTGCATCAGTGACCTTGAATCGGTGACCTTGCATTGGGGACCATGCATTGGTGACCTTTGTTTTGGTGACCTTTGCATCGGTGACCTTGCATCGGTGACCTTACATGGGTGACCTTGCATGGGTGACCTTTTCATCGATGAACTTTGTATCGGTGAACTTGCATCGGTGAACCTGAATAGGTGATATTGGCATTACTGACATTTAATCGGTATCCTTTTATACTTAGAGAAATTTTTCACTGTAAACTTAAACATGGGAGTAGTGTGATTAAAAGTAAATAGTTATTACTTGGATAAAAACCTGATTTTCACTTAAATTATTATCCTATAAGAGAAACATAATTATAACATAATTAGAAACATGATTGGGGACTATCAAAACATGATTTAGGATTATAAAAACAGGTGAGTCCAACATAAAGAAAGTACCAACAATAATACATGGTACATAAATAGTGGATGTTCCCGACATAGGATTGGTAACTAAAACTTCTTTGGAAAGATTATCAAGATAAAAGGAGATATTATTCTACAATCTATTGGAAAGAAAGATCATATTTCTAATATTTTTACAAAATCATTAACCTCCAATAGATTTAAGTATATTAAACAATAGATAGGAATGGTAAATGTATGATAAACATCCATATTAACTTTTGTTTGATACCAATATCTTTATATGAAAAAAACTACTTTTCATAGGTGGGGGAGAGTATGTTTGTAATTGTATTTTTACTTGTTGGTAAATTTTTATCTTATTTTAAGAAAATTTTAAAAGATTATCTTTCTTTAAAATAAGATTTTTTCCCTTAAAAACCTTAAAAGATCGGAAACTACCAAATCCTTCTTTGAAATTCAACTCAAAATTTAGATTAGATCTAACTTATTTCAACCATTGGATCATTTTTTGAATTTAAAACATCACCTTGAACCCTATATAAAGGCCACCTAATCATCGACCCATATCAGTTTTCAATTCATTATGTTCCAAATCTATTCCTCTCTTCCAAAAGGTTGTTCGGCTTTCATTGTTTTCTTACACTCCGAATATCACTGGAAGATTCCCCATAGAAACCAGTATCTATAAACAAGGTAATTTATAATGAGAAAATCTATAGGGAAAGGTTAGTTGACCAAAAATTCTTTTCTATGTGTAATTCCTCGATCATGAAGAATATCAAGCTGAATGGATGGGAGAGTTTTTTTGTTGCTAAGTTGAAGATTCAGGATTCAGTTTATCCTGACTTTCTTATAGAATTATATAATAGAATATGTTTTTAAGAGGAAGGTGGGAGGGAAAAAATTTTGATCAAGAGCTATGGGATAACATATTCTCTATCTTTAAATATGGTAGTAATTATTATTGGAGTTCCATATGAAGGTGAGAGAATTTTCTATACTCACAAGTTTCCAGATTAGTCAGGAAGTTTTGAAAAGGAATAGGAAATTGTGTTCCTTGGACTCAAAGGAGTAATGTCACCTATCATCAACAAACTTTCAAAAAAATTCAGATTATTAGATTTTTGGGTACATGGTTTCCTCATTTTGAGAAAAGGTGACAAGGAATCCTTAAATAAAAGTGATATCCTTATATTGTACTTTTTGGTTAACCTAAGAAAGGTAAACCTATTGATGTACATCCTCCAAAAAATCATGAATATTTAGAATGGATATATAATGTATTAGATTATCATGTATCTGAACATCTTGTTAAAGATCACAGTTCTTTGCTTTGAATCCTTAAAAATTCCCTACAGTTCTAAACCATGAAATTTTATGATATTAAGTTGAGTGATGATACTTTAAGAAGGATGAAAGAAATCATTAATACCAAATCTGGTTTGTTTTATTATATTTTCTAATGTGATATTGAAGATTTATTCATGAAACGGGAAGTAGGAGAAACTTCCCAGAAAACACATAAGAATATAAAAGAAAAAAACCAAAACCTAAGAAAAAATAAGGTATTTTGAAAACTTAGTCGGCCCCTCTAAAACCGAAAAAAAAACATTCCCTAATGAAGTATTAGAGAATTGGTTGGAACAAAATAAAATAAATAAATAAGAAGATCCAAGATTTGTATTAGATCATGCTGAGGAAAAACCCTTGAAAATTCAATCTACTAAAAATCATGAAAGAAAAGAAAAATGAAGATGCTGAAAAAGAAAATATATAAAGAAGAGATAATTGAAGTTCTTCTCAAGGACACTAAAAAAGCCTTTGAACATATTCAGGAACAAAATACTTTATCAAAGAACTTGAACCATTAGAGACTACGAGAAATAAATTTTTAATTCTAAAACCTGAAGTAGAACAAGGGATAGTTCTTGAATAAGAAGTATTAGAAGAAAAGAAAGAATAATAAGATGATAGTGATGATCTTATAAAGTAAGTAGAAGAATATCATGAGAATGAAATTCCTGTGGAGAAGATTTCAATCCATACTTATCAGGTTGTTTCAACAAAAATTATTTCCTAGGGAAAAGCGGATGATGGATAAAAAGAGGTTAATAATCTCTTTGATGATGACAGTAGGAACCATGATTTCATCCAACCTGATGATGTTATGAAAGATGCTGAGAAAGAAAATGTTGATGAAGATAAGATATTCCAACTTTTTTATAGTGATCATGAGTCTCCAAGCGATGAGAAGGTTATTTCCAATGTTGATAAAGGAAAATAGGTGGTTTATGATACACCTAAAAAGGCATTGGTTATAAAAGAGAAGAAGGATATATGTGGTTCATCCAAGACAAAAGATGAGGATCTAGACAAATAATCCACTTCTATAAGGGAATCAGATTCCAAATATTCATCTTTGAAGGGTTAGTATTTCATTGTGTAGTATTTGAAGAAGATAGTGAACACAATACCCCCGACTCCTAGTATTGATTCGAGGTTCCAGTTGTTCCAACATTCTTCCAGTCAAAAGTCATATTTTTTACACATGGTGATGGAAACATGTTTCAAGATAGAGGCATATTTAAAAACCATGAATATCGGTTATAATTCTCATAAGAGATCATGTACGAAAATAAAAAATGGTCTGAAAGAACAATTTATGACTTGATAATTCATTATGACTTTCAAGATTCAGTGAAATATTTTTTTGATAAGTTAGATGATAGAATTAAAAATGTTACAATAAGTTTTATAGAAAACATGAATCTTGATAAATTATCCCAGAAACAAGAGAATAAATATCTGAACGGGAAGTTAAATTTAGTTCATTATATTTTGAGAGAGAAAGGGAACTCAAGGAATAATTGAATGAAATTTACAATCAGCAAGAAAAAGTAGTGAAATCTCAGGCAGAAATCCTAAAATCTCAAGATGAAAAAATCAAGGCCTTGGAAAAGAAAAATAGGATCAATAATATTTTCTCAAGAGGTTTGAGGAATATCATAAGTATCTCAGAAGTTAATGGTTATCCTGAGGAAGATCATTCCAATGGAAAAAACAATGAATATCTTTTTCCTATCAATCTAGTCTTTTATTATATGTTTACCATGTATAATTTTTTTTTCTATCATAAGGAATATCTTGCTATCTTTCAATTGTTTTTTCTGGAATAGTTCTATTATTTTTGGTACAATTTTTTTCATTCTTTATATTCCTTCTTGAAAATCACAAATGGGGGGGGAGAATGATTAAAAGAACACTATTTATAAAGAAGATAATTCCCTAAGTAATGGGGAGTTTTAGTAAGGGGGAGTATACATAAAGAAGAATTTATTATTCAAGAAAAAGTTAACCTATCTAAGGAAGTCACGAATATGATCCTTAGAGATTCTAAAACCTAAGGGTGTTTTAGTTGTATTCACTATAGTTCATAAGTAAAGAGAGATAAGTTTTCATTTTAATATTCATACAGAAAATTCTTATTCCTTATATTCTATTTCGAAAGGGTTTTTTGTTCTTTCCAAAATGGGGAGATTTGTGAGTCAATAAGGTTTGTTTTTGACTTTTTCATTCCTCTATGTTTTCAAAATCACAAAAACCTTATCTTAAGTAAAATTATCTTTCCATAAGGATTATTTTCTTAAGGAAAATTTCCTTTCTCTAAGTGAAATTTTTATCCTTACCATGGTTTTCATTGTCTCATTTAATGACATCTCAAAAACAAAATTTTTTTATTACTTAGTCAAAAATTATGATCCTTATATAAAACCTAAAAATGTTATAAGTCCTTGGATATAGAGTCGTCTATTTTTAGACACTGAATTCTCTAAAATTAAGAATTTGAAGTCTCTGAAATTAAAAATCCGAATTCTCTATAATTCAAACTCCAAATTCTCTAAAATCCAGGCTCTGAATTATATGGAATTTAGACTCAGAATTCTTTGAAATTCATACACAAATTTTCACAGAATTCAAACTCCTAATTACTCAAAATTCAGACTCTGAAATCCTCATAATTCGTACTCAAAATTTCTTAGAATTCAGACTCTTAATTCCTAATAATTATAACCCAGAATTCATCAGAAATCAGACTCCTAATTCCTCAGAATTTAGACTCCAAAATCTATAGACATCAAACTCATAATTCTTTGTAAAAAAGAATCCAATTATCCATGATTTTTCTAGAATCATATTTTTTATGCATTTAGATTCCAGATTATATTTTTCTCTAGATTATAGATTCTCATATTTAGTTAAGATGCATTATTTTACTTATACATAATTTTGTAACTATAAAATGATATCATATAATTTTTTTCTAACTAATCATTGTTTGAGTGATAAATATACATGTCCCACCAATATTCAAGGAAAAATATGATCGTTGGAGGAGGTATTTGACCATTGATGTTTTTTCAATAAATAAGTGCTTACTTGAACGAGTTCATTATTTATTGATGAATTGAGACTACATGATGTGAAGTGATTTCTAGAGAGAGAAATAATCTCGTTGCTTATGTATTTCATGAAGCTATTGTTCAGCAGTGTACCCCTTATTTAGCTTGCTTTGTGGGACTCTGATTGTTGCTGAGTACAATCTAGGGATTCCAAGGATAGAAAGATAGATGTGTCAACTACAATAAAATTTTAGGGCATCAAAGGATAGTAAGGAGGAGGTTCTGACTACATTAATGTTTGAGGACTTCAGGGTATAAACAGAAAAACTCTGATATTCTTATTGAGGTCTTACCCTGGTGTGGGTAAGATAGATTTTATTGAATGTATAAAACAAATGACCTCTATCCAAGGTTGTTGGATACCCTACTCTTTGGGTTAAAACTTTCCTACTTGTTACTTGTTACTGTTTAAAGTTTTTTTCCATTGTATTTTGTTTAAGAAATAATGTATAACTTTCAAATACTTTATTGTACTTTTAATCTTTCTAATAATTAAGATTATATACAATTTAAGGCATAATCTTTCTCTAAGTAAGTTGTTCTAATGTTTTTTTCCAGATTCATATTTCCAGATCCAAACCATGTTTTTTTATAGTTATGAACTAAATGAGGCTTTATGAATTTATCTTGTTTAACATTTCTAAACATAGTTTTTTTAAGGTTAAAAATGAAAGGTTTTAAACCTATAATTCACCCCATATGGTTATTGAGAATCTACATATACTATTTCTATCCTACATGAACATGTTTTACAAATTTTTAAATAAGGCCAATCAAACTTCAAGAATACTCAAATCAAATTTAAATGCCAATTTAATCAAAATTACAATAAGTGAAATCCCTAAAAGATTAACTAACACAACACAATCATGCATGAAACATTTAAAATTTATTTATAAATGATCAGGAATTTAATGAAATGATTTGGAATGGAAGTGGATGAGAAAATATACCTTAATGATGTGAGAATGATAAGAAACTCCAATCATGGTATGAGGAGAACCCAAAGACTGAGCCACATGTTGTTAACACATATTTTAACACCATTATATTTTTATGATATAGATTTTTAAATAATATTATAGCTTGTATTTAACACTACACCATATAGAATTTACGTTACACACAACCCCAACATAGATTGTGTTACATGTAATACTATCTTTCCTCAAAACCGCATTTTTTATTGAAATTATTTAATAAAAAATTATTACATTTTTTTTGAAAGATGGAAGGATAATATTAATGACAAAGATCAGCAACCATACATAAGAAGATAAATGAAGGGAAATTGTCCAGCCATAGCTGGTTGACATCAAGGGGGCCTGAGGCTTCTAGCTGATGGGATGCATTGTTTCCTTCCCTGTTGTTAAATGAGAAGGTGCAACCAGAGAATACATGGTGCAATGAGCAGATTATCTTGATGATGAATCCAAAGGGTAGGAGTCCGGCGTCATTGTGGATAATGGCATTGATAATAGAGAGGCAGTCAGACTCAATGATGATATCAGCTCATCCACATTCCACACCGAACATCATACCTGCAACGATGGAAGAGGCCTCAGCAACTAGAGGTTTTCAGAAGGCATGATGGGATTCATATTCTTCCACAATAATCTTCCCCATATGATTTTCCCCAGGAGGTCGGGATCAACAGGTCCATCCTTGGGGAGACGAGCATTCATGTTAAGAGTAAGACTCCCTTTCGATGGGGGAGTCCAATGAGGGGGACAAGAGGGGGTAACACCAGGCATAATGTGTCATTTTCGGTTCTTCCAGCCCTCAATCCATGAAGTTTCTCATTCAATCTAGAAATCGGGAGGGTGATGAACGTCATGGAAAACCGAATCGTTTCGCCAAACCCAAATGATCCAGGCCAGGGTACAACAAGAGCTTGCATGAGTCGATGAAAGAGAGGAACAACAGCACCTTAGAAGATCTGGGAGATCAGAGACCAATTCCAGTGAAGCATCCAAAGCTAGGCCCCATTTATTCCAAATTTCCTTGGCTCCCGAGCAGTGAATGATGGCGTGCCAAGGAGTTTCAGGAATATTCGGGCAGAAAGGGAAGGATTCAGCACTGGCCATATGACGGTAAACAAGGAGGCTCATGGTAGGGAGGGTGCCCGTGCACACCTACCACCAAAATTGGCATATTTTTTGGGGGATGTTGAGCTTCAAAATTTCTTTCCATGTTCCCTCATCATGGTCGAGAGAGTGAATGGCAAGAGCGAGTCTGTACCTGGATCTCACCGTGTATTTTCCTAAAACATCATTAGTCCAAAAAAGATGGTTAGGGCCTGCATCTTGGACACAGGGGATGCTCAGAATAATTATTTGGTCTCTTTCATTAAACCAATCCTGAATCTTTTCCATATACCAAATTTTTTGAGATGAAGACAGAAAAAAATGAAAATAATTGATAAAAAACAATACCAACAAAGTCATTTTATCATAATAAATGAAATCAATCACTATTAGTGAATTTTCATAATTAAATTTAAAGGTTTTATATTAATCTTTTGGGATTAGTCAAATATATTTTATAAGCATAAAATAAGAAAAAAAAATATTTTAAAACATGAAAAACTATATTTCTATAAAGGTCGTTTTACAGCGTTTTAATGGAGAACATATTTCAAATCATAATTTTTACACTATTATATATTCAATTTGAAAAAATAATAATGTAGTATCAATGTGTAATATAAAATTTTAATTTGGTTAAGATTTTGGTGATTTTCTGATAAGTTTTATTTTTGTAGATGAATAGTGAAAATCTACATTTTTTTAAAAACAATAATTTCTTTTAAATACATTACATGGTAAAATTATTTTTAAGGATTAGTTTTAAATTTTAATTTTAAATAAATAAATTATGTTTCTGAAATGTAATTTATATAAAAATTTATTATAATGACATTTTATGTTTTAAAAAGGAATTTTTTTTTTGGAAGAAACTGGTTTTCATGAATGTTTACCGGTTTTATTTTAAATTTAATTCTTAAATATCCTAATTTTGAATTTTGAAAATTGGATGTAATATTAGGATTTAGAACTTCCAAATTTAGTAATTAAGTTCCATCTATTTTGTTAATTTGAATAGAAACCATGGTAATTTTTTTACTATGTTAGAGGCAGAATTAGGGAAATTATGTTAAAAATAAAATTATGAAGACTATAAAATGACAAAAAATTCCATTTTTGGAAGAATGAAACTAGACCCTTAAGAATTAATTATCTAAATTAAGTAATTTAATGGACACTTGTCACTGAAAACGATTTATATAATATTTAATTCAAAGAAAGACAAAAAACATCATTTTCTTTATCTTTAATATCTCTTATGTGACCACATGGGGAACCATGAATGATATGAAGGAATATCAGTGATAGATTTTAACTTAATAAATATTTATTAAAAAAATGTATTTTTGATGTTTTAGGCCACTAGGGTGAAATTGTGATAGTTATGATATTTTATTTAAGAAAAATTTAAATATATTACATTCTTTTTTGAAATAATATATAATTTTTATTACTGAGTTATACAACAGAAAAATTCAAATATAAATATTATTATGAAATATAGAAAATATTTATTCATCATAATAATTTATTTTATATTTCTACCGAATGAATATGTAGATTAAGTAATAACACAAAATTGAATTACTAATTATTTTGTTAATGGAAATATCAATCATATCTTATTTAAAAAATTATAATAAATATAATTTGAGATAGTTAATGTAAAAAAGAATTTTTTAAATGATATTGACATGTTAGGGATATAATAAAATATACTTTTAGAGGACAGCTGATGGAGCTGATATTTTCAATATATTTTTTCTACATTTCAATGAAATAATCATCACCAGTGTTTCATTAAATGTGAAATATCATCATTTTTGGAATTTTTGTATTTTGGGGTAAATTGGGAAAATGCCGTAATTCTAGATTTTTAACAGTTTTTCATTAGTTTGATGTTTTGGGAATTTCTTTTTAAATAGTTATCCAATTAGAATGATTCATTTTTTTTGTAGGAACCCCTGGAATTTGGGATTTATCTATTTAAACTAGATGATTTTCTAAACCATCCATCTAGAGGCCCAAAAAAATAATTCATTGTGAAAACGTTTTATGGATGGATTTGTGGACCCCACCTCATTCAAAGAGGTATATCTCTGGTTACAGGTATCCACATTCATTTATTCTAATTGAAAAAGCATGAATCCATCTATACAGAAGTGCATGAGGAGTTTCAAGGATAAAGTTGATGATTATGGGACTCTTTGACTGAGTCAAACAAGTGGATGATGAAGAGTCACATCCATCAAAACGAGATCCATTGAGTAATTAAGTCATAACATTTAGTAAAAATGTCCCAATATTTTGGGATTCTGTAGGGATAGAGAAGAAACTTTTTTGAACAACATTTATGAAGACACCTCATCTTGATTATTCGGGGATAAGGACCAAATTCTAGGAATATTTCGGGGTACACATTCTAGACCGCACCGTAGCCACCCCCTAGTCCTTTATATTTTCTACTTCTCCTTCATTTCAAGGGGGTTGTTTCAAGGGGGTGAGATTTTTTGGAAGAGATATTCTATAGAAGAGGAGTTCATTTGATGATAATAAAGATAGGAAGGGATAATCTCTATGTGGTGGTGGGCAGTATAGATCTAGAGATTCTTCGCTTTGGAGTTTGGTACTTCAATGTATTTTTATTATATTTTTCGGTAAATGCATTTCATGGATGATGGAGGCCTCTTTTCTTTCATGAATTCACCTTCTTATATTTTGTTCTAAACTATTTATCAACTTATAAAGGTAAAATAATTACCTTGTTTTTTAAACTTCACTAGGAGATGTCTCCCCATTGAGCACAACATGCTTAATTAGTTTTGATTGCATGGAGGTATTTGGGTAAACCAATCACTTTCATAAGAGGATAAACACCCATATTTGAGGTCTCGATATGGTGTCTATAAAATATTGTGGTTCACTTGGAGTTATTTGTGTGATCATGAGAAATAAAATTTGATAATTCAATTAAACTAGGATAGAGGGAGTATTCGAGGATTGATGTTTGTCCACCAATGCGTTCTTTTGTTTGTTTTCATCAGTCTAGTTTTCTTCTGATTTTCATTCACTAAAGTATATTTATAGTTTAATTATTCTTTTATGTCATTTAACATTGGTTAAATCATTTCTAATCCCCATTTATAATTTTCACATTAAAAAAATTAAATTAACAGTGTGACAGTTTGATAACTTAGCCTACGACCACCTCATGAGAAAACTCCATGGTCACCACTGTGCTACATTTTAAGGGTAAATTATTGACTGGAGTTTCAAGAAAAAACCCCAGTGTCAATTTGGCATAATTTCTAGAGAGGTTTACTAAGTTTTTTTTTTATTTTTTTACATTTTCTATGTTTTTTATCAACTAATTTAATGTTTTAAAAAAATCCCAAAAAAGGATTTTCACAGTGTCTGCTCCTATGTTTGACCAGATTATCAACAATACAAGGAAAATTTTCATGATAAATTTCTAAAATTTCAACAAAATACTCTTGAAATGAAAAACATGATTTTATAATTCAACAATATATTCAAGAACTAATCAAAAAAGGGGAATTATTTCAAATGAATTAAAATAATTGAAAGAACTGCAAGCCCAAAAAGATGCTCAAGAAATGGAAAATTACACCCCACCAACTTTTTATATCAATGAACCATATGTGGATGCATTGAAAACTGACTTGGAACCATATTTTTAAAATTTTAAGGAATAAATTTTCAATGATTCACCAACAAATGTATGTTTTGGAAATCAGAACTCTTTTGATAACAACTGGGATGAATTTGTTGAAAATGAAATTTCATTTGAAACAAATTTTTTGAAATTGATAATTTTGAATTGTTGTATGAATATTTGGATAAAGTGGAAGATAAAAACGATTCATTCATTTTTAAAAATCATATGGAAGAATCAGAGCTGCTACCCACTTTCAATGCTATTATTTTTGACTCACATAAAGAGTTGGAACATGAGAATCCACGGGGAGATGTCTAAAATTTATGTTAGGTTCTGGATCCTACAACGGAAGCCCGTGGGCCAAGTATTATAAAATTTTCATCGGTGGATCGGCAGTACTTGTCGACGTCAATGATCCGATCCCTGGTGACGTTCAAGGATATTGCATAAATTTTAAAGAGCACAAAATTAAATTTAAAACATACTCATTTAAAATCTGAATCTGTGGTAGACTGTAACTAGTAGTTATTAATCCTCGATTTAAGGATCCAAATAAGGAACCCTATATATCATCCAAATGTGCTGAAAAACCCACAGGAGCATCAATCATCAAATTCTATGTGCTTGCGCAGAGAACCGATGATGCTTTCGATGTCCCGATGATCTCAGCATCGAGATGCCTTCGATGCATGAGATATTTCTTGATCCAATATTTTGGGATTAAGAGATTCTATCTCTAGAGAGTGGGAAGAGAAAGAGTCTCTCATTTTAATTCCATAAATGAATGAATAGTGTAATTTCAACACAGGAAATAGAACCCTCACTTGTATTTATAGTGACGTTGAGAAATAACTGGTTGGGTTCCCCGAATCCCATTTATTTCAACGTCCACTAAATAAATAATTCTTATGAACTAAAATACCTTGATATTATTTATTATTTTATCACATTATTTTAATATATATATATAATATATTACATGATAAAAATTTATCCATTTAACTCAATTCGTTGTCCCACTTAATATTAAATGATCCTCGAATATTAAAATAATATTCATTCGATTAATATTTTTCTCGTATTTACTAAAAATGTAAATACATTAAATAAATTCAATCCCAAATATTCATAACTTGAATACTAATGAATTTATTTAATTCTTTTAGTGATTTATTACATAGAAAACACTCAAAAGTTGTGGTGAGGCCCACCACATCCATTTACCTATTCAACTAAATAGGGGGAATTCTTGAATACACTATTGTGTGTAACCCACTAAGTCTTTTCCTTGATAATAGTGAATAAATCCAAAGAAAAAGAGATGATCTAGAAAACCATCATGGGCCCTAAAGAGATAGTAATTTTCATAGAAATGACAACGATCCTATGAACACTGTTTGTGAACTTTAATTTCTCTGTCATTAAATATCTCTTAAAGCATGACACACACTTGTGTCATTGTCCTTTTAATTCTTTATTATTTTTTGATCTATTTGGATGGATTTACCTTTTTAATACTTTGGATAATTACTTATGAAGGCATCACTATCCTGATTAACCATGCCTGAGATATACAACTTCTTAAACTCAGAAGGGAAAAATCCTTTCTTGACCCTTCAACCAATGTTATACCACCAACAACACACCCAACACAATCTACCTCACCACAATTTCAATAATGTGGTTTTTTCCATGCATAAAATTATGTAATAAAATGGTATAAATTGGTAATGATCTCAACATAGGAGACCAATACATATGTCCATATATTAGAACAACCAATGACACTGAAAACATGTGTTGTTTCTATTGGCGGGTATGTCCTTGTGATCTCACTAGTAGTGATCACCATGTGTGAATATCATGAGAAGAAGTATCAATGCTTATGATCCCCCAGCACCTGATAGTCATACATTTACTATGTTCTTTCAGTAAGATGTATCTAGACTATAGAAAATATATTTTAGATTAATGTCATAGTATCTTGAAGTTCTCATTATAGCATGGGATTTTCTATAACCCCTCGACATGAAAATTAACCTTTGGACATTAAGATTATAATAGTGCACGCTGAAAATAATAAACTATAATGGTAATATGACATCTTTCATAACTAGTTTTACACATTATATAGTAATCAAATGTATTGCATAGTTGGTTCAAGGGAACCCACTATTTCAAAACTCCACTTCCACTAGATCCAACTTACTATCCAAACATGTTAGCTACTCACATGATGAAAATCTAGTTTCTACTGAGTAGTGGCTTTAACTATTGGTCCTGCCACTTTTTTTCTGTGTGGCATATCTGCTGTATTCAATCTCATCTCCTTAAGTAAAACTTCTCAAGATACTATATCCTCGAGTATATGACTTTTGTCCATTATCAAAACTTGACTACATGGCTAGTAAGAATATCATAATTTACATTATGATTATACTTTTCTCACTTGGTGCGAATCCAAGACCAAGTGAAATTAATTGCATTTAAGTACTTCTTGGCTTTCTTAGAAGTTGCAACCTACTCAATATTTGTAGATATGGATACCACTGGCTTTTATGATCTTGAATCTCTCATCACATTTTTATAACTGCGATACTATGTCAAATTGATCTAAAGATTACTAGTTTTTTTCCACCATACCTAGTATACCATCTTCTCCATATACCGGGCACATATCATCTTTACTCACTGAAGTACAAGATGATAGCACTAATTGCATCACTTGTAGTTCTGCTAGAAACAATTGATATCTACCTATAGTAAAGTATATCCTGGAAATATCAATTATTGTACATAGCAGGGCATACGTGATTGATCCATCACTGAAGTTTATGGTATCAATTTACAACATTAATATATTCTAATGCTCCGGACATGTTAACCTAGAGAGATTAATCCATGTGACATTGGCAACAATTCTGAACTTGAATTGTTCCAACTTGTATTTTTCAATACAATGTCACTATATGTACGATTTCCTAAGGCCAATCAACCTATATGTCTTCCTCAGTATATCTTATTCCTTATAACTCATGTTGATACATTAATTCAATAATTGGATAATTTCTTTTATTCTTATCTTATCTAACTATAAGATCATGATTTGTTTTCAATATGTTGCAAAACATATTTCACTTGGAAAACATTGGCCCTCTCACTAACATTTGTTAGCCACAGGGAAAATATTCATATTAAATGAATGATCTAAGATCTTATTGTTTACTTTAACCCATAACTAGATTTTAGTAACTTTAAACCTTTATTGGAATCATATGATGTCATCATCTCTTTCTAGTTTCATTGTATAGACACCATCCACGAAAGATTATCATGACATCCAATGACCAATTTAGTGATCTTTAATGTTAGTTATAGAAAGTAAAATTATAATGGATTTAGGAATACCAACATGGAATAACCAATAAAGAATTATTGTAACCAAACTTGTACAATCCATGTATATTCTCTTTTGAATATCCACTGCAATATTCAATTTATAAGCTCTATTCCAATTTGATACATAGAATCTATTATTGAATATTAATTGATCTTTTCAATCTTAACTAATTTCCATATACTGGTTAATTGTAGGTTTAATTATTCATGATGAATAATTTATCACCGACCATGGAGAATATAAAACCATCACCATGGTTTCATTTTACATATGCAGTATGTTTCATTAGAACACCCTTATTCCATATGTACATGTGGAATTTGATCTTATGCCAACCATTTTTGCATCTTGATCATTGATTAAATCCAATTCAATATTATTCTCACTATCTCAAATAGATATGTGTACCCTTATATATGAATGTAGTCTAGTTCTTGACTACATCATTTCTATCATTGGGATTTATGTAATATCTTAAACAACTGTTAAGATAATTACTTAGATGCACCATGTGTTCAGCTTGATGAATGTTTTTTTACATCTTAACCAACACTTTAAATCCGAACACATGATCTATGAAATAATGGATTTTCATCCTTTTATGACTCGTATGATATCCATTGGTCATTTTAGTTTGAATACTGGTTATAAGTTTATGCCATTATTTTCAAAGCATATCATGAAACTTAACAGATGCTTCTGCAGGTTTCAACATTGATACAACTTACATCATAACTTTGATGAATAAAATATGCATTTAGGAATTGCTCCACTTGTAATTTTTGATCAGTGTAAACATATAAGACATTATCATCAATCTTCATTATGAACATCAATATGGAGATGTAGGTAAGGTAACATGAATTTATGAATTACTCCATGCTACATTATCATGATCAATGATTTCATAGTCATGATATTCATTGGCATGCCGATCTAAAGCAACTCATATCTTCTTAGCAAACAAATACTTTACTATTACATTCCTTAAAAACGTAAAGGAATCTTATGAACTATCTTTACCCCTAGCTTTCCTTTGAATATTTCACACTCTCTTGTTAAACTATCCTCAGAAGCTTTGTGGAATACCATTATTTCTAAAGGTTTCTTTGTCACATATAAATATGTCAATAATACCAAAGGTGTTTAGCTATACCAAGCCTAAATACCATACTGGGTATATTCTTGATGTCCACATTCAGTTATACTTGACAGAGAACTATATTTCCACAACTCGGTAGGTCCACTTTCAGTCTTACATTTTATGTAGTAGTGAACTATTTGTTGAGTATGTTACCACAAACAACATTCATTCCAAAAAATTGGAATAATGTCTCATTATGACTAAATGGGCATATGAGATAAATTTTTTGGTAATTCATAACAACTTGTTCAACTTGAATAAATCACTTCACAATTAGAAGTTATGTGTTTGTCACTACTGATATAATAATCACCCTTTTCTTAGCTTCTTGGAGAAGAAATTTTACTTCTTATAATGTTCTTATACATACTTGGTTACTATATTTAAATAAATATATGTAATTGGCATATTTTATTCAATACTGAAGAAGTATGTTAGAAACATTAATTTATACAGATGAATATATCTAAACAAGAAGCGTGTACTTTCTTTTAATATTTTAGTATGTGATGAAAATAACATCTAGTTTAATAACCAACCTCTTTCTTTTAAGGACATGACGAAGGTTCCTTTGAAAAAACTTTCCATAGGCCTTTTATCCTTGTCTTAAAATAAATTCTCCATAATAAGAAAATGTTGTGAAACCTATAATATTCTTATTACTTGGAGAATGTTACCTTAATGGTAATGAAGCAATTACTCTATATCTTCCATTTGTATCCTTAAAAGAAACTAGAGTAATGGTCGTAAAAATGTTTAAGAATGGGATGACAGGAATGATTGTGAACTTTCTTTCACTTTATACAAACCAAGTGAAATCAACACAATCAAATATTTCTTCACTTTCCCCTTGGAAACTTCTTGGATATTAGACTACATGTAACATTATCCATGTCATGATATAGCAACCGCAACTAACATCAGACGTTGATGATAGCATTATGACAGAACCATCATATGATTAATTCATGACTCTTCTATAAGAGTTTACACCCTCACTTGCTGAGATGTCTTAACAGGTTGGGATAGAAGCACCTTCACTTTCTATTAAGGTAGTAATGTTTGTAAGGGCGTATACTACACTTGAAATTTCGTGCTTGTATGGACATTAACTGTGTCCATTATTTATCACAATTTTATCTGTGGTATTTACTTCCATTATCTACAAATAAAATTTATCAGATTATTACCTTTTATGTTAATTACCAAATATGACATTACTGATTAGTTTAATCTATAAATTTCCCCCAATAATTTATTCAAATTCTAGAAACCCTCTGTACTAGAATCAGAATACTCTTGAGTATTCATGTAGAAAAGATCCTCAAACCACCCCTCATAGTCTACTAGCAATGGAAATTCCACTACTTGAAGGGTCCAAGGTAGGCTTTTGGCTGGCCAACCGTATTAACTCACGATTCATTAATCTGTTGAGTGAAGTCCCAGCTTCTGAAATTATTACTTGATTTACTCAAAGCTTGACTCTATAATTATAGCAAGCTAGCTATGGATATTTCATTGCTACAATTTTAGTTAAGTCAACCTACCACCCAAACAAGAACTCCTCGACAGTAAGAGGCACCCTCAGCTATGGCATTATAGGCACCTCAAACACCAAGTTTTGTTCAAACTTGAATGATAGAAGTCTGTTGTGACGTAATATTTTCTTTTAGGGTTTTATTGGTTTCTCGCATCGAATGTGATCCATTTATATTAAACTTATTAATATATGTTGCCACACTCACAACTAAACTTTAATAGAATAACATATGATGCTTTTTATGAATTTTATTATCTATTATTTTATTTATTTTTCCCTCTTTTCCAAAATGCATAAAATAATAAATAAAAACATAAAGGAAATATACTACCTGATTAGTCTTGAGAATCTAAACAACCTAATGACATTGTATCTGAGTCAAAACATAACTATTTATGTAGCTTTACCTCATCTTGTATGTTCACTTTGCATCTAAAATATCACCTCGTCTTGGAGGGGTCCATATCATGTCTTGGAGTACGGCCACATCTTGGTGAGGTCCAAGTCGTTCGATGTCTATGTCTGAAGTACAATAATACTCACGCGTAGGCGAGGGGAACTAGTGGGATAGATGTACATCGGGTAAAAATTGGTCGTGCAAGCCCTTAAAAATTTTAACCTAAAAATAAAGACGATGCACAAACCGTCTATTTAATTAATTACAATCATCACACTTACTTAAAATCATTAATTAATTAAAAGCAACATACAAGAGTCGATGCTCAAGACCAGTAGAGAGTTAAATGATGTGTGATAAAATTAAAATAGATTAAATAAGTTTGAGAGTATCTAAATTAAATTAAATGAATTAATAAATTCAAATAATTTAATTAATTAGCAGTACTCTAATTAATTTAAATTTTTATGTCAAAATTAAATTTATTTATATATCTGGTATTAAAATTAATTTATCTTCAACGAAAATTAATATAATAGTTAATTTAATTTAATTCCATAATTAAATTATTTAATTATATTAATTGAAATTAACTTTGGTCTTGAAACACTCTATGGCCCGTTGCGGGTTTCACCGAACTTGAACAGACTAGTAACAGGCTTGGAATAACCTGTACTGGGCTAAGATGAGTCAGGAAGGACCACCCAACCCAAATATGTTTGGGTAGACCCGCCCAAACCCTTCTTGGGAGCGATCCGGGTGGGGAAAATTCATTGCATGCGTACAGAGTGATCAGAAATAAGCGCAGCTGCAGCGGAATTCCTAGAGGAGGTTGGTGCGGCATCCTGACCATGAAGCGCGGAGGACATGGCAGTCTGCGATTGGGTGATTGGTCGATGGCGAGCCAGATTTTGTGTGGTTATCTACTCCGCAATGGGGAGGAGACAACTCCGGGAAGTGGCAGGTGCGGGCTGCGGCAAGCCGCGGGCGCCGAAAAAGAGTAGAGCAGGGCATTTTCCGGGAGGACTGATGTGGAGGTGGCGGCTAACTAGAACTACCCGTCGTTGGTGGCTGGGAAGCTGTCAGAGGCTGGCAATCCTGCCCATGGTGGCGCACCAGGGCGATGTCCTTGGCTGGAGATGGCACGACAGTAGGAGGGTCATCTTTGCGAGTTCCTGCTGTGGCCAAGAGCTGGCCGACGCGAAGGTCGGGTAGTTTTCTGCAGATCGACTGTTTAGAGGTCTGGTCCGAGTGCGTAGGTGCGCCGGGGTCTGGAGGCAAAACTTTGTGTGGGAAAGATCGGAGCATAGGGGAGGAGGCCGATATGCGACAGTCTAGGCAGTAGGGTGACACACTCTTCCTCCCCTACTCGCCTTTTTTCCACAAATAATTTTTTCTTTCTATTGGCTACATAATATCCATATTTCTATAATAATAAAAAAATTATTATAATGAAATAATAATTTATTATTGTAATATTATTATAATAATAAAATAAATATTATTATAATTATAAAATTATTATTAAAATTACTAAAATGTAAAATTTATAATTTTTAAAATTAAGATTACTTCCAATGAACAGAGTGAAACTTAATTGGTTTTTCATGATGAAATAAAATTTAGAAGTCGAGATCAAAATGAAAATTTCGATCCAATCTGAAAAATTTAATTGGAAAAAATATTTCCGTTCGAGATCGGATCGACGTGCGTTTTGGACAATTGTGACCATATTTGAACCCTCTACTTAATTTTAATGAAAATTTAATTTTATTGGATCAGAAAATTTACTTGATCGCTCAGATACCATTGATTGTATCTAGGGCTTGCAGCGGAACCTTGTGGGCTTGGGTTTTTAAAATTTTCATCAGCGGATCGACGATACTTGTGGACGCTGACCACCCGAGCCCCGTTGAGGTCCGAGGATCTCACGTAAATAGTAAAGAGCACATAATTAATCTGAAAATGTACCTGTTTCAAATCCAAAGTCACGGTGGACTACAACTAGTCGATGGTGATCATCACTTGAAGGATCCAAAGCAAGAACCCACTAGATCGTCCACATGAACATCAAAAACCCGTAGGACCGTGGATCGTCGAATTTCGGGTGCTAGTGTGGAGATTCAATGACACTTTCGACGTCCTGATGATCCCGCATCGAGATGCCTTCAATGCTTGAGATATTTCTTTATCTGGGCTTCTTGGATCGATAGATTAGCTTTCTAGAGAGTGGGAGGAGAGAGAGATTCTCATTTTCATTCCATGAATGAATAAATAGTGGAATGACATCTCTCCCTTGTATTTATAGTGATATTGAGAAATACTCTGTCGATTTCCTTGGCCCCTGTTTATTTCAAAATCCACTAAATAAATAATTTTGACGAACTAAACTGTGTCAACATTATTTATTATTTATCACATACCTATAAGATATATGAAATATATTACAGGTTAAAAATTGATCCATTTAACTAGACTTGATGTCCCGCTTAATATTAAACGAACCTTTAATATTAAAATAATATTAGTTCGATTAATATTTTTCTCATATTTACTAAACAAGAAAATATATTAAATAAATTCAATCCCAAATATTAATAAATTGAATATTAATGAATTATTTATTTCATTTTCTGATCGATAACTTAGACAACACTCGGACCCCATCGAGGGACCCACCATGTCCATATACCTATTCAATTGAATAGGTAGGATTCTTGAATACACTATTATGTGTGACCCTCAAGGCCCTTATCTTGATAGTAGTGAAAAAATTCATAGACCAAGAGCGGAGTTTAGCAAACCATCATGACCCCTAAAGAGATAGGGATTCTCATAGCAATGACAGCCATCATATGAACACTGACTATGTACTATAATCTCTTTATCATTAATTATATCACAAAGCAGGATGCACACTTGTGTCTTTGTCTTTTTCTTGCTTTATTATTTGTTGATCTATCCATGTGGATTTAACTTTGTACTCCTTTTTCCAAGGACTTATTATGGAATCACCACCTTATCAACTAGGCCTGAGATATACAACTTCCTAATCTCAGAAGAAAATATTCCTTTCATGACCATTCAACCAATTTCATACCACCAACGACGCACCCAACACAATTTACCATTCCAATATTTCAATACCATGGTTTTTCCTTTCATAAATGTACATAATAAATTTCTATACATTGGTAATGATCTCATGTCCAGAGACCAATATACATGTCTATAGATAAAACATCCAATGACACCAAAAACAAGTTGTGTATCTATTGTCGAGTCTGTCCTCATGATCTCACTACTAGAGATCACCAAGTATGAACTTCATGAGAAGAAGTCTAAATGCTTATTAGCCCTGAGAATCTGATAGATAGACATCTACTATGTCAAGTCATTAAGATGTATCTAGACTTAGAACATCTATTTAAGATTAATGTCATAGTATCACGAGGTTCTCATTATAGTCTAGGATCGACTATAACCTCTCGAGACGACAATTAACCATTGAACATTACCATTATAATAGTGGATGTTGAAAAGACTACACTGTAATGGTAAAATGACATCATGCATAACTAACTGTACACATGATATAATAATCAAAAGTTTTTCCAAGTTGGGTCTAGGGAACACACTATTTCAACAATTTTGATCCATATTTTTCAGATTAGTTTGATAATATTTTTCTAAATACTTCACCCTGTGCAAATTTAGTTCATGTTGCTTCTTAGTGGATTTATTTTTTAGATGATGAGGATGTCAAGGATAATATTGAGGAAAGGACAGTGTGCCAGTTTGAGTATATTGGTACACATGTGGATGGTGATGTTGAGATGATTTGTAATGAATTAATCATTTTTGAAGATTAGCATGATGATAAAACATACACTGTTTAAAATTCCCCAACCAGTGGATGTATTTTGTGAGGATAATGTCTTGGGGGGTTCTTTTATATTTTTTCCCACCTCCACTATATCGTTAAAACATAAAATTCATGGAAAGGAATTTGAAGAAAATCGCTTTCCCGTGAGGATTATGAACCAATTTCTCATCTTCATCACATTCATCCCACATCTTCAGTGAAACAAAGAATTCATGCCTGAACTAGAAATTGATCTATTTCTGTCAAAACCTATGAGATTTAAAGAAGTTGTGTTTTGGATGATTAAGGAATTTTTTTTGTGATTAGATGCCCACTTTCCATGATTATCCTTTTTATTCTAGACCACCATGTACATTTGAACTTTTTGAACTGTTAGTAGCCGTGTAATTCCTACTAGATAGCCACATTAAATGCCATTTTCCCAATCAAACCTGTTTTTGAAGTATATTTCATGATTTTAGTAAAGATTAAGTGTGGGGGACTTGCATTGTGATGTGAAACCTTATTTGGTGCTGTGTTGGGAGAAAATTGATACTCTAAAGAGATGATTTAGCTGTTGGAAAATACATTTCTAAGAGTTTTTTCCATATGGATCTTGCAACTGAAATAGAGTTGTGCCTTTCTGGAGCTCTCAAAAGAAGAATGTTATGCCTTACATGGATCATTCATAAAATGAAAGGAGGGGGGAAGATATTACTATTGATACCGAAATTTTGATGGAATGGGAAGGAAATGAGATTCAAAGATATTCTTAGAGCTTATTTTCTTTAGTATAGAGTAAGTAGGAGACCATGATTATGTGAAAATAAGAATCATTTAATTTTACTTTAATAAAGTTCCAAACCATATTTTTCTAACTTAGAATTTTTCACATATCAAAACCCACCAAACATCAAACCTCTGAACAATCCTTTCTAAAACATCATGATGGATGAAAATCTTTGACTCAATTGGGTAGATATTTAGAAAAATTTTAAGCCTATGGTGACCCTTAAAAGAATTTGGGGGAGAAATATTTTGTTCAAAATAAAAATAATGTGTTTAAAACAAGTGAGGTTGGAATAATTGAGCATTGAGGAATGATTTAAATGTGAATGGAATGAATGAAAATGATGAATAAATCATAAATTGATGGTATTGAATAGGCATGATAATTTTTTTTGCATTGATTTTGATCTTGAAAATTTCATTGACATATGTTTTGAATTTTCATTAGATGTTTATTTTGAAGTTCTCACTTGTCTAAGAGACCAAGTTCATAGTGTGGGGGAATTGATTGAGCTGATATTTTCAATATATTTTATCTACATCTCAATGAATTAATCCTCTCCAATGTGTCATCGTATGATAAATTTCATCATTTTTGGAATTTAGTTTTATTTTGAGCTAAATTGGGAAATGACCTAGTTCTAGATTTTTAACAGTTTTGTATTAATTTGATGTTTCGGGAATATCATTTAGATATTTATTGAATTTAAATGATTATTTTTTTGTAGAAAACCCTGGAAAATGGGATTCTTCTTTTTCAACTGTATAAAGTTCTAAATTGTCCATCTAGAGGCTCAAATAAATCATTCTTTGTGAAAACGTTTTATGGAAGGATTTGTGGAACCCACCACATTCAAAGAGGCATAAATCCATATAAATGTGTCCAAATTCCTTTATTCCAATTGGGAATGCAAAAAGACTCATAAAAAATAGATAATGAGGAGTTTTAAGTATAAAGTTGATCATTATGGGACTCTTTGAGTGACTCAAACAAGTGGAAGATGAAGATTCACCTCTAACAGAACAAGATCCATTGAGTAATTAATTCATAATTTTTTGAAACATGTCAAAGTATTTTGGGATTTTTCAGTGAGAGAAAGGATTATTTTTTGGATAGCATTTATAAATACACCTAAGCTTGATTATATGGGGATAAGGTCCAAATTCTAGGAACATTTTGGGGTACACATTCCATACAACACACTAGACACCTCCTAATCCTTTATATTTTATATTTCTCTTTCATTTCAAGGGGATTTGTTCATGGGAGTGTGCTTTTCTAGAAGAGAAATTTATGAGAAGAGGGGTTCAATTGATTATAATCATGACATGATGCGAAAATATCTATGTGGTGGTGGGTTACGGCGATCCGAAGATTCTCCCCTTTTGAGTTTGGTACTTCAATGTATTCTTATTATATTTTTCAGGAAATGGTTTTCATAAAAGAATGAGGTCTCTTTTCATTCATGAATTCACTTTATTATATTTTGTTCTAGACTATTTATCAACTTATGAATGTAAAATACTTCCCTTGTTTTTTAAACTTCATTGGGTGATGTCTCCCAATTGAGCACAACAAGTTTAATTATTTTTGATTGGTTGGAGGTCTTTGGGTAAACAAATCACTTTCATAACTGGATAAGCACACACATTTGAGGTCTCGATATGGTGTCTAGACAATATGGGTGTTTACTTAGAGTTATTTGAGTGATCCTAAGAAATATAATTTGATAATTCAATTAAACCTGGATAGAGGGAGTATTCGAGGATCGAGGTTTGTCCAGTGCTTCCTTCTCTAGATTGTTTACATCAGTCCAGTTTGCTTCTAATTTTCATTCACTAACGTATATTTATAGTGGAATTATGATTTTACATCATTTAACAATGTTTAACTCATCTCAAATCCCCATTTTTAATTATTACATTGACACAAAAATTAACAAAGTGACAGTTCGATAACTTAGCCTACAACCTCCTAGGGAGACAACCTCATCGTCACCACTATGCTACATTTTAAGAAAAAAATTATTGAATGGAGTTTCATGACAAATAACACCAGCTTCAATACATTTTTATATTTATATTTTAAAAAATCAATGAATTGAATAGTGTCAAAGTTGACAATACTAAAATTTTATAGAAATAATGTTTTAATAAATTATTTAAAATTCTTAAAACATCATTTAAAATACCAATTAATTATAATAAGGTCTAAAATGTTACAAATTATTAATTTATGGTATAATTAAAATCATATAATTAAAATTTATAATCTATTAAAACTGAAAAATTATTTACCATACATAAAATTATAATATGTTCATTAATGGTTACTTAAAATGATAAGGTTTAAAAGTAATAACAAAAAATCCCAAAATATATTTGATGATGGTATTAAAAGATTATGTAGTATTATTTTATAATAAATATCCTTTTTAAGGTATATGGATTGCTATTTAATTTCTTATAAATTAATATTTTCTGAAATTCAAAAGGTTCCCCTGACTTCAATTATAAAAGGGATCCTCCTCCCTTATATCATCACATAACTTGGATCCATTAAACTATAACATCCCCAACCAAGTTCTCTTATATACTTCCCCAGATAAATTCAATAGGTGTTGTTCTTCTAAAAATACTAACTCTACTGTTCCTAACATAAGATCTAGATGGAGCTCTATGAAAAAGAGGTAATCTCTTACACCGACTCATTCAACATTATTTCTTCTTCTAAGTCCTCTCCATGTGTTGTATACAATATAAAATAATGTATCCAATGAAACATATATTATGAAATTCTATTATGTCTATGTAACAATTATATTCCACCTTTTATCAATGCTATGAAAATCTAAAGTTCCACGTGTGTGTATGTTCAACTTGTTATCTCCACATCACGGTGTAAAATGTTTTACATCACACCTTTACATGGAAGGATATAATGCTTGTAAAAATAAATATATATTATAAGTATTACATGATATTTATTCTGGAACATAATATTTACCATCCACTTCTTTTTCATTTCACAATTAGGGGAATTATATGACTAGTCGTGCATACATACGACCTACCATCTCCACAGTGTGATGCAATTCATTCTCTATGATAACCATCAAATAATGATTATATAATTGTTTATAATTCATAAATATATTATATATTAACATAATATTATTCTTTAAATGAAATAACAATATTTTATGTGCATTCAACATGATATATATGACAAAACATACATAGGAAAATGAAGTAGTCAACACCCGAAAGAAGAGTAATAATGAAATGTAATTAAGAAATGGGTGATAATATAATCATATACGGTTTCATAAATATAATTATGGTAAGGTAATAACTTAATAAAATTAATTGAACTGATATAAAAGAGTTTATGACATATATAATGGAAATCAGACCTAAGCTAAGGGATGTATTTCTCAATTTTATTTATGTGGGACACATGCCATATACACCAACTTCTTTTTTTCAGTGGTGTATATGATTCCATGAAATTTTTATGAGTATTATTTTAAATTTTATGCTATTTAAATATTCATATAATTATCTTTATTTTATGTGGTATATGACATGACTAATTATAAAATGTTAAGGATTAATTTCATAATCTAATTAATATTTGGGATTGTTTATATGAAAGTATTTTTTGTGGAATATATATCTTAAATTTCCTTTTTTTAGAAAAATTTATTACAAAATATTCTTAATATTATTCTACAATTGTTTTATGTCATTTTTACCCATGAGTTATTTTTCACTAAACACTTTAAAAGTAATAATATTTTTCATTATCTTAACAATGTGCATTTTGAATTTTCCAAAAAAAGTATGAGAAGAATGTTATTTAACTTATAAGGGATGAATATATTTTTATTCTTCCATGGTACTATAATTCCTTGAAGATTACCTGAAGATATTACATGTTTATTTTCTTTGATAATTTTTTATTCTAAAATTGCCTGGAATTTTATCAACTGAAAACGTTTTCAATGATGAAGTGATATTTTCAACAAGAATTATTTTCAAGTGATATATCAAAATTATTTTCAATCAAATATTACATTCTTTAATGTTAATTATTTTTTAGTAGGTATACTATTCAAGGATAATATCCCATTTATTCATATAGTTGGTGTATGATTATGATTGGATGATAACTATGATACCCATTTCTATTCCTGGGCTTGTTTTATAATTGAATGATGTTTAGGAAAATGATTAATTTTCATGGGTTCTAATATGATGAATGATTTATGATATTATGGTACACATTTTTATGGTTTTCATTATGTGATATGTGGGACCTATATCTCCCTCCAATTAATTAGCTAAATATTTATATCTCATGAGACAAACATGACTGGAACGAGAGTAATATTGGTCCAGTAATAAAGAACTACAATATGAGTATTCTTGGTTCAGTAATACGTGATTGAAATTAGAGTAATAGTGGTTCAGTAATACAAGAATATAAAATGAGGAATCTTGTTTTAGTAATACCAGACTGGAAGAGGATAAATAAAGGTTCAGTAATATAGGACTGGAATGGGATAAATCTTGTTTCAGTAATACAGGTCTGGAGCAAGAGTAAACATGGTTCAGTAATATAAGGATGGAATATAGAGTGAATTTGGTTTAGTAATGGAATTTGTCTTCTTTGATGGTATGAGGAATGAACAAATTCCACTATGATATTCTGGGAAAGGAGGCTTTATTGGAAATCAAATTATTTTCTATGCTTATGTGCTTTCCATAATTTCTTGTTTTATACCAATTAAATTTTCTCATGGACCATGCTCCATTATGATTTATACCTTATGAACTACCATGATTTATTCCATGACTCACGATATATATATGTTATACATGGTATGATTTTTGAAAGTTATGTTCTTGTTTTTATATTATTATGTTAATGTTTTGATTTATATTTTACTTATTTACCCTTACTGAGATCTGATATCAAAATTTTCATATGTTTTATTTTCCCCAATATATAAATAAAGGTTTTATTTGGGAAAATTAAAATGGTAAATGTTTATGGGAGATATTTAGGATCTTTCACAAATTAGAATAATTCAGTTTATGATTAAAAATTCACTAAACTAATATGTTCTTTGGGTGTATGTTTTTCTAATGTAAGAATGATTCTGCAAAAATAATGTAAAGTATATGTATTTGAGACCTCAGACATTATAGTTGGTATAAATGTAACGCCCCGACCCCAGCTACCCAGAGTCGGTGCATTACTTCGTAACATTGGCATGATCACGAAAGATCAAGTCTCGAAAGACCGATTAGTTTAGTAGCCTTGGAAACACTAGATACATTCGTAAACGTTACATTACATCATAAAGTGAAAAACTACAATAACAAAGTCTCCATAGTCCACACTCATATCTTCTTCTGACAATCCCTGCAGGTCATTCATAAAATACTTCTACACATCCTGGAAAATATTAAAACATTGAAAGGGGTGAGCTCAGATGCTCAGTAAGGATAACAATGATGCGGAAGCTTTCATAAATAATCA
Source organism: Viscum album (assembly GCA_963277665.1). Classification (NCBI taxonomy): domain Eukaryota; kingdom Viridiplantae; phylum Streptophyta; class Magnoliopsida; order Santalales; family Viscaceae; genus Viscum; species Viscum album. The sequence goes on along the minus strand of OY728155.1, from coordinate 1,214,873,782 downwards.
TTAACAATTAAGGCAATGTATAAATAAAACAAAAGCCTTTTAAACACGAACTTCAACATAATATGGAAAAAGTAAAATGAGATAATGCCATTCACTTCTTCACATGGATATTCTACTGGTCGAATAATCACATGCAATAACAATAACCACTTTCATAATGATGGAATGCATAATGCCATACTATCTTAACCACGTAGTCAAGGCCTCGTGCCAAGACCACAAATAATATTTTTTCAAGGCCTTGTGCCAAGACACTAGTTTGTCTCATGAGACCTGCCGATGCATCGAGGAGCTATAGCGGGCTCCACCCATCACTTATTAAGTCCAATGCATTCCTCATATGAATAGGTTTAAACATATCATAAACCATAACATAATCGTATCACATAAAACATGCATAAAGGAAACATAACATTTCCACATTTCAATCACAAGATATCAATACAACACATTGATATAATAAAAATTATTTCAAAACCATTTTCAATACCAAAATAAAAGAAAGTTAAAACATTGTATTTATTTTTCTTTTAAAAAAAGGTATGGCTTGTAAAGGAAGCCGAAACTCAAATAATGGTCACGGCGGCGGAGAAGTCACTGTCGCCGCATATGTACGGAAAGAACAACATTCCCTTTTTGTCGTTTAGTAAAACACTTCGTATAAAAAAGATTCCTTTTGAATAAACGTAAAAGTCAAAGGGGTTTATACACCGTATAAAAGAAATTTGTATATAAAACAAAATATGCCTCAATGAAAGGAGATTGAGACGAAGTCCTTAAAAGATCATTTTTAAAATAAAATAGATATATTATGTGTATTCACTATAGGTACACAAAAAGAAAGTAAAAATACAAAATAGTACATAATAACATCATGACATAATTTGAAAGTAGGAGATTAACCCAAATAATGGAAATTGGGTTAAGAAGTTCCCTTACCTTGTGTCCGACTTGACTCAACCGTTCTTTAACCTCCTCAAAATCGGGTAACTCTTTTTGATTTGAGCCAATGGCTTCCTTGGGAAGAGTTCTGCCCAAAGTGAGGCTTCTAGGAGTAAGGGAGGAATGTTGGGAGAGTATTTGGGCAGAGGTTGGCCGAGCCAAATGGCTTGAAAGTGTAAATGAGGTGGGAGAGGTGGGGGCCTTTTATAAGTGGAGAGGAGGGGCACTTTTGGAAAGATTGAAATGTTACATTATTACACAATGCTTTTCGGATTCTAAAGGTCCCACACTTATATAATTCGAGGCTAAGGTGATAAGGGTTCGAAATATCCTCATCCAATTGGCTTTGGACAAGTGTAAGCCTTGGATGTTGCATTATCTTCCCATTTTATTTAAATCGTTAAATAATGAGGTCATCACTGCATCATCATGATGTCATAAATAATTTAATTTATTTAATATCTAAAAATTATAAAAAAATTCTATGATGTAGGAAATCGTTTTAGCTTTCTAATGAATATTTATAATCAAAATTTGGACTTGTGTAACCCCACTTAAAAATTGTTTTAGTAAAATAACTCATGTTTGTGTCAATTTAACTTTAACATTAAATAAATATATATTAATGTCATTTTCCAACTAAAGTGGCTCCATGGGGTCCCCAAGTTGACCCATGGGTTGTCTTGGTCGGCCATGACTCATCCAATAGGAGTAGGACAAGTGTCAAGCTCATATCATATTAATAAAACATTGTTTTTACCTTAAACTACACTAATTACCTCTAATCGCGATTAAGAATTTAAAAGTTACTATTCACCAAAAAATTATTTTGATCTCATTGAACCACATTTTACTTCTTAATGACAACCATGTATGTCGGATTTTTGAAAATCAAATCACAGAAGTGGTAATATTTCATTTAAACGAAAAATCAGTTATTTAACTACCACTTAGTGGTTTCACTATTCATCAAAAATTGAAGTTTTTCAGAACAATGCCAAAATTTCACCCTGAGCTATAATTGATATTACGAATTCAAAAATGATGTCTATTTTACAAAATTCCAAACATATTAGTTGCATTAATTAATTTTATAATTAATTCCCTGCTGTCACAACAAATAGCGTGTTTTTAAGAAACAATTTATATCAAAAGATTGGCAATTGTTTATGTCCAATTTCAATGTTAAATTAATTCTAATGACCACCATTGGATAAAATGGTAAAAATATATTCTAATTATACTCTAAAACCACTCAATAGTATAATTTATCACTATGAATTATTTTTATTAAAAAAGTTGTTTTAAGTATTTTTCACTATTCATAAAAATTTTGAAGTTCTCAGAAAATTACAAAAAATTCAACATAGGCTAATTTCAATATTAGGAATACAAAAATGAAGTCCATTTTGAAATATAAAATTTCTATAAATTTAAAAGGTGGTTATTACTATTCATAACGGCTACTTTGATTAGTTGCGGTGTGTTAGAACTCTAACTTGCGTACAATGCAAGCTATTGCATTATTGAATGAGAAGCGTATCGTGGAAGCTCGGGGTGTTACATTATCCCCTCCTTCAATAAATTGCGTCCTCGCAATTTGAAATTTTTCTTGGAAAATAAAAGGTTGAAAAGAGAAAATACCTTTGAGGATAACCCACATCGGAAATAAGGTTAATAAATATATAACATTAAAAGAAAGCAAGATAAGTACAAAGGTCACCCGATATAGCCCATTCTAGGATTATATAAAAATATGGATATGGAGGAGAAACAAACCATCAAGGTCTGATGGAGAGTTATAGAAAACAGGATTAGGAGAAAGTTTAACCACAAGAAAATCACAAACTTGTGATTGGTTAAACGGTCATTGAATCCCCAGTTGGAAAAGTTAACCGACAACATTTTTGTTTTAAGTTACCTTTTATAATGTTGAGGAATTTATTTAGAAGATTTACTAAGAACGTAAGGGAATATACAACTTGTTATGTATACTTTCATTCGTTAATAAATTTTTACCACAAACCCAACTTTTACTCCAAATGGTAACGGAACTCAAAAATATTCTATTTATCCTAATTGTATAAGGTTCCAAATGTTAACACATACCATTTAGATTAGTAAAACGATTTTGTAATAACCAGGGACTTCCTGTAGGCTAGTGGTAGGAAATAAAGGCTTGTCGCACTATGGTTGTGGGTTCGATTCCTGCAGCTTTGTCCGACGCGACGGGTTATGCCCCACCCTGCAGGTTGTCCTTTTCCTAAAAATATAGTACCATACTATTCCAAAAATAATCTTCATAAATGTTTTAACCATAAACAATACTATCCAAAGTTCAACTTAATCCACTCCAACCTTTATAGTTATCCAAAATACCTTCATCCAGACTTTCTCTAAAAGGTCTCTAAATTCCAAAATCAATTGTAACATCAGATTCCCCAAACAAAGAAAAGTTTCTCTTATTGTCACATACTAAAAATATGATTACCTTAATCATATTAAAACCTTACTGAAATCAAAAAGTACTTCAGTACAATCCATATATATATATTACATTATTCTTATAACCAGAATATAATCCTTGAGTCCAAAAGCACCAATACATTAGTTATTCTGCTTCAACTGTAGTAACAGCATAAGATTGTCCTTGATCCCTTGGCCTTTTCTGAGGTAAGTTTCCCTGACGCTTAGGACATTCATTTGAATAATGACCCATTTCTCTACAATTGTAGCATTCAACTTTGACAGCCTCTTTCTTTCCCTTGCAATCACGAGCCTGGTGACCCTTTTCTCCACATTTATAACAAACTCCCATTCCTTTTAGGCAAGTACCAGGGTGATTCTTCCCACAATTATCACATAATGGAAAATCCTTCTTTCCCTTTTTCCCTTTATCTGTCTCTTGTTCCACCGTTCTCTTCTTCTCTTGCTTTACTTTGTTGTCATAAGACTTAGAGAATTCCTTTTCTGTCTTGATAGCACACGAGACAATATCTTCGTATGATGAGAAGGATTGTGATACCAAAGCTCGACGGAGAAATGGTTTTAACCCATCAAAGAAACGATCAATCTTACTCCTTGGGTTACGTATATAATCGGCAGCATGCCTCGCTAACCTTGTAAAGTTAGCCTCATACTTTGCGACATTCTCATCCTCCTTCTGCCTCAGACTCAGAAATTGCCTTTCCATATCTGCTCGATGGTCACGAGGAAAGTATTTTTCTAAGAAAAGATCTTTGAACTCCCTCCATTCCATATTCGATACGTCATCGTCTTCCTTTGTGTTTTGAATCAATGACCACCATTGATCGGCATCTCCAGTGAGGCGGTAAACTGCCATGACAACCTTCTCCCTTTCACTACTCCCCAAGGCATGGAATATTTTCTCTAAGGAATTTATCCATTGCTCAGCTAATATAGGATTTGTACTCCCATTGAAGGTTGGTGGTTGTTGCCTCATGAAACGGTCTAGCATTGATCCTCCACGTTGCGGATCAGGGTGCTCCATACGAGTAAGGTTATTATTCATAACCTGAGTGAGTTGTCCCAGTATGGTAATAAGTTGATCAGCACCAGTTGTATCTCCAGATCCACAATAATTATCTTGAGCAGGAGGGCAATCCCTACACGGAGTTCGTACATTGATACGGTTTCCATTCCTTCCACTAGGCGCCATTTCTAAATAATGGCATAAACTAGATTAGTTCATGAATCAAAATACATAATTCCATACTTGTAAAACACTTAACATAAATTGAACTAATTATGGATATAATCCATAATTATAAAAATGTTTTCTTTGAGGAAGTATATACTCATAACCCTTCATAGTGGTTTGTAAAGAAAATGGGAATTATCCAAAGCATATCCCCCGGGAGTGTCGTAACCAAGAGTGCAACAAGGCCCGTTGTCGTGCACCAGTTCCCGTTCGAGTCTAGCTCAAAGCGGTGTTTTCGGGTTTTACCCCTAGGTACATCTGTGCCAGAGCCGCCTCTACCTGCTCGTATCCAGACAGGGATGTATTTCTCGGAAAACTCACAAAATCTCTTCAATAACAAAATTCTAGAAAGTTCTTCTATACTAATCCTCAAAGTCTATTTTTGGGCTATGTGCTCTAATCAGAGTTTATCTAAATCTAGCTTCCAAGGTTAGTACTAAACTGCCTCTGATACCAACTGTAACGCCCCGAACCCAGCTACCCAGAGTCGGTGCATTACTTCGTAACATTGGCATGATCACGAAAGATCAAGTCTCGAAAGACCGATTAGTTTAGTAGCCTTGGAAACACTAGATACATTCGTAAACGTTACATTACATCATAAAGTGAAAAACTACAATAACAAAGTCTCCATAGTCCACACTCATATCTTCTTCTGAAAATCCCTGCAGGTCATTCATAAAATACTTCTACACATCCTGGAAAATATTAAAACATTGAAAGGGGTGAGCTCAGATGCTCAGTAAGGATAACAATGATGCGGAAGCTTTCATAAATAATCATTAACAATTAAGGCAATGTATAAATAAAACAAAAGCCTTTTAAACATGAACTTCAACATAATATGGAAAAAGTAAAATGAGATAATTCCATTCACTTCTTCACATGGATATTCTACTGGTCGAATAATCACATGCAATAACAATAACCACTTTCATAATGATGGAATGCATAATGCCAGACTATCTTAACCAAGTAGTCAAGGCCTCGTGCCAAGACCACAAATAATATTTTGTCAAGGCCTTGTGCCAAGACACTAGTTTGTCTCATGAGACCTGCCGATGCATCGAGGAGCTATAGCGGGCTCCACCCGTCACTTATTAAGTCCAATGCATTCCTCATATGAATAGGTTTAAACATATCATAAACTATAACATAATCGTATCACATAAAACATGCATAAAGGAAACATAACATTTCCACATTTCAATCACAAGATATCAATACAACACATTGATATAATAAAAATTCTTTCAAAACCATTTTCAATACCAAAATAAAAGAAAGTTAAAACATTGTATTTATTTTTCTTTTAAAAAAAGGTATGGCTTGTAAAGGAAGCCGAAACTCAAATAATGGTCACGGCGGCGGAGAAGTCATTGTCGCCGCATATGTACGGAAAGAACAACATTCCCTTTTTGTCGTTTAGTAAAACACTTCGTATAAAAAAGATTCCTTTTGAATAAACGTAAAAGTCAAAGGGGTTTATACACCGTATAAAAGAAATTTGTATATAAAACAAAATATGCCTCAATGAAAGGAGATTGAGACGAAGTCCTTAAAAGATCATTTTTAAAATAAAATAGATATATTATGTGTATTCACTATAGGTACACAAAAAGAAAGTAAAAATACAAAATAGTACATAATAACATCATGACATAATTTGAAAGTAGGAGATTAACCCAAAGAATGGAAATTGGGTTAAGAAGTTCCCTTACCTTGTGTCCGACTTGACTCAACCGTTCTTTAACCTCCTCAAAATCTGGTAACTCTTTTTGATTTGAGCCAATGGCTTCCTTGGGAAGAGTTCTGCCCAAAGTGAGGCTTCTAGGAGTAAGGGAGGAATGTTGGGAGAGTATTTGGGCAGAGGTTGGCCGAGCCAAATGGCTTGAAAGTGTAAATGAGGTGGGAGAGGTGGGGGCCTTTTATAAGTGGAGAGGAGGGGCACTTTTGGAAAGATTGAAATGTTACATTATTACACAATGCTTTTCGGATTCTAAAGGTCCCACACTTATATAATTAGAGGCTAAGGTGATAAGGGTTCGAAATATCCTCATCCAATTGGCTTTGGACAAGTGTAAGCCTTGGATGTTGAATTATCTTCCCATTTTATTTAAATCGTTAAATAATGAGGTCATCACTGCATCATCATGATGTCATAAATAATTTAATTTATTTAATATCTAAAAATTATAAAAAAAATACTATGATGTAGGAAATCGTTTTAGCTTTCTAATTAATATTTATAATCAAAATTTGGACTTGTGTAACCCCACTTAAAAATTGTTTTAGTAAAATAACTCATGTTTGTGTCAATTTAACTTTAACATTAAATAAATATATATTAATGTCATTTTCCAACTAAAGTGGCTCCATGGGGTCCCCAAGTTGACCCATGGGTTGTCTTGGTCGGCCATGACTCATCCAATAGGAGTAGGACAAGTGTCAAGCTCATATCATATTAATAAAACATTGTTTTTACCTTAAACTACACTAATTACCTCTAATCGCGATTAAGAATTTAAAAGTTACTATTCACCAAAAAATTATTTTGATCTCATTGAACCACATTTTACTTCTTAATGACAACCATGTATGTCGGATTTTTGAAAATCAAATCACAGAAGTGGTAATATTTCATTTAAACGAAAAATCAGTTATTTAACTACCACTTAGTGGTTTCACTATTCATCAAAAATTGAAGTTTTTCAGAACAATGCCAAAATTTCACCCAAAGCTATAATTGATATTATGAATTCAAAAATGATGTCTATTTTACAAAATTCCAAACATATTAGTTGCATTAATTAATTTATAATTAATTCCCGCTGTCACAACAAATAGCGTGTTTTTAAGAAACAATTTATATCAAAAGATTGGCAATTGTTTATGTCCAATTTCAATGTTAAATTAATTCTAATGACCACCATTGGATAAAATGGTAAAAATATATTCTAATTATACTCTAAAACCACTCAATAGTATAATTTATCACTATGAATTATTTTTATTAAAAAAGTTGTTTTAAGTATTTTTCACTATTCATAAAAATTTTGAAGTTCTCAGAAAATTACAAAAAATTCAACATAGGCTAATTTCAATATTAGGAATACAAAAATGAAGTCCATTTTGAAATATAAAATTTCTATAAATTTAAAAGGTGGTTATTACTATTCATAACGGCTACTTTGATTAGTTGCGGTGTGTTAGAACTCGAACTTGCGTACAATGCAAGCTATTGCATTATTGAATGAGAAGCGTATCGTGGAAGCTCGGGGTGTTACATTCTCCCCTCCTTCAATAAATTGCGTCCTCGCAATTTGAAATTTTTCTTGGAAAATAAAAGGTTGAAAAGAGAAAATACCTTTGAGGATAACCCACATCGGAAATAAGGTTAATAAATATATAACATTAAAAGAAAGCAAGATAAGTACAAAGGTCACCCGATATAGCCCATTCTAGGATTATATAAAAATATGGATATGGAGGAGAAACAAACCATCAAGGTCTGATGGAGAGTTATAGAAAACAGGATTAGGAGAAAGTTTAACCACAAGAAAATCACAAACTTGTGATTGGTTAAACGGTCATTGAATCCCCAGTTGGAAAAGTTAACCGACAACATTTTTGTTTTAAGTTACCTTTTATAATGTTGAGGAATTTATTTAGAAGATTTACTAAGAACGTAAGGGAATATACATACTTGTTATGTATACTTTCATTCGTTAATAAATTTTTACCACAAACCCAACTTTTACTCCAAATGGTAACGGAACTCAAAAATATTCTATTTATCCTAATTGTATAAGGTTCCAAATGTTAACACATACCATTTAGATTAGTAAAACGATTTTGTAATAACCAGGGACTTCCTGTAGGCTAGTGGTAGGAAATAAAGGCTTGTCGCACTATGGTTGTGGGTTCGATTCCTGCAGCTTTGTCCGACGCGACGGGTTATTCCCCACCCTGCAGGTTGTCCTTTTCCTAAAAATATAGTACCATACTATTCCAAAAATAATCTTCATAAATGTTTTAACCTTAAACAATACTATCCAAAGTTCAACTTAATCCACTCCAACCTTTATAGTTATCCAAAATACCTTCATCCAGACTTTCTCTAAAAGGTCTCTAAATTCCAAAATCAATTGTAACATCAGATTCCCCAAACAAAGAAAAGTTTCTCTTATTGTCACATACTAAAAATATGATTACCTTAATCATATTAAAACCTTACTGAAATCAAAAAGTACTTCGGTACAATCCATATATATATATTACATTATTCTTATAACCAGAATATAATCCTTGAGTCCAAAAGCACCAATACATTAGTTATTCTGCTTCAACTGTAGTAACAGCATAAGATTGTCCTTGATCCCTTGGCCTTTTCTGAGGTAAGTTTCCCTGACGCTTAGGACATTCATTTGAATAATGACCCATTTCTCTACAATTGTAGCATTCAACTTTGACAGCCTCTTTCTTTCCCTTGCAATCACGAGCCTGGTGACCCTTTTCTCCACATTTATAACAAACTCCCATTCCTTTTAGGCAAGTACCAGGGTGATTCTTCCCACAATTATCACATAATGGAAAATCCTTCTTTCCCTTTTTCCCTTTATCTGTCTCTTGTTCCACCGTTCTCTTCTTCTCTTGCTTTACTTTGTTGTCATAAGACTTAGAGAATTCCTTTTCTGTCTTGATAGCACACGAGACAATATCTTCGTATGATGAGAAGGATTGTGATACCAAAGCTCGACGGAGAAATGGTTTTAACCCATCAAAGAAACGATCAATCTTACTCCTTGGGTTACGTATATAATCGGCAGCATGCCTCGCTAACCTTGTAAAGTTAGCCTCATACTTTGCGACATTCTCATCCTCCTTCTGCCTCAGACTCAGAAATTGCCTTTCCATATCTGCTCGATGGTCACGAGGAAAGTATTTTTCTAAGAAAAGATCTTTGAACTCCCTCCATTCCATATTCGATACGTCATCGTCTTCCTTTCTGTTTTGAATCAATGACCACCATTGATCGGCATCTCCAGTGAGGCGGTAAACTGCCATGACAACCTTCTCCCTTTCACTACTCCCCAAGGCATGGAATATTTTCTCTAAGGAATTTATCCATTGCTCAGCTAATATAGGATTTGTACTCCCATTGAAGGTTGGTGGTTGTTGCCTCATGAAACGGTCTAGCATTGATCCTCCACGTTGCGGATCAGGGTGCTCCATACGAGTAAGGTTATTATTCATAACCTGAGTGAGTTGTCCCAGTATGGTAATAAGTTGATCAGCACCAGTTGTATCTCCAGATCCACAATAATTATCTTGAGCAGGAGGGCAATCCCTACACGGAGTTCGTACATTGATACGGTTTCCATTCCTTCCACTAGGCGCCATTTCTAAATAATGGCATAAACTGGATTAGTTCATGAATCAAAATACATAATTCCATACTTGTAAAACACTTAACATAAATTGAACTAATTATGGATATAATCCATAATTATAAAAATGTTTTCTTTGAGGAAGTATATACTCATAACCCTTCATAGTGGTTTGTAAAGAAAATGAGAATTATCCAAAGCATATCCCCCGGGAGTGTCGTAACCAAGAGTGCAGCAAGGCCCGTTGTCGTGCACCAGTTCCCGTTCGAGTCTAGCTCAAAGCGGTGTTTTCGGGTTTTACCCCTAGGTACATCTGTGCCAGAGCCGCCTCTACCTGCTCGTATCCAGACAGGGATGTATTTCTTGGAAAACTCACAAAATCTCTTCAATAACAAAATTCTAGAAAGTTCTTCTATACTAATCCTCAAAGTCTATTTTTGGGCTATGTGCTCTAATCAGAGTTTATCTAAATCTAGCTTCCAAGGATAGTACTAAAATGCCTCTGATACCAACTGTAACGCCCCGACCCCAGCTACCCAGAGTCGGTGCATTACTTCGTAACATTGGCATGATCACGAAAGATCAAGTCTCGAAAGACCGATTAGTTTAGTAGCCTTGGAAACACTAGATACATTCGTAAACGTTACATTACATCATAAAGTGAAAAACTACAATAACAAAGTCTCCATAGTCCACACTCATATCTTCTTCGGACAATCCCTGCAGGTCATTCATAAAATACTTCTACACATCCTGGAAAATATTAAAACATTGAAAGGGGTGAGCTCAGATGCTCAGTAAGGATAACAATGATGCGGAAGCTTTCATAAATAATCATTAACAATTAAGGCAATGTATAAATAAAACAAAAGCCTTTTAAACATGAACTTCAACATAATATGGAAAAAGTAAAATGAGATAATTCCATTCACTTCTTCACATGGATATTCTACTGGTCGAATAATCACATGCAATAACAATAACCACTTTCATAATGATGGAATGCATAATGCCAGACTATCTTAACCAAGTAGTCAAGGCCTCGTGCCAAGACCACAAATAATATTTTGTCAAGGCCTTGTGCCAAGACACTAGTTTGTCTCATGAGACCTGCCGATGCATCGAGGAGCTATAGCGGGCTCCACCCGTCACTTATTAAGTCCAATGCATTCCTCATATGAATAGGTTTAAACATATCATAAACCATAACATAATCGTATCACATAAAACATGCATAAAGGAAACATAACATTTCCACATTTCAATCACAAGATATCAATACAACACATTGATATAATAAAAATTCTTTCAAAACCATTTTCAATACCAAAATAAAAGAAAGTTAAAACATTGTATTTATTTTTCTTTTAAAAAAAGGTATGGCTTGTAAAGGAAGCCGAAACTCAAATAATGGTCACGGCGGCGGAGAAGTCATTGTCGCCGCATATGTACGGAAAGAACAACATTCCCTTTTTGTCGTTTAGTAAAACACTTCGTATAAAAAAGATTCCTTTTGAATAAACGTAAAAGTCAAAGGGGTTTATACACCGTATAAAAGAAATTTGTATATAAAACAAAATATGCCTCAATGAAAGGAGATTGAGACGAAGTCCTTAAAAGATCATTTTTAAAATAAAATAGATATATTATGTGTATTCACTATAGGTACACAAAAAGAAAGTAAAAATACAAAATAGTACATAATAACATCATGACATAATTTGAAAGTAGGAGATTAACCCAAAGAATGGAAATTGGGTTAAGAAGTTCCCTTACCTTGTGTCCGACTTGACTCAACCGTTCTTTAACCTCCTCAAAATCGGGTAACTCTTTTTGATTTGAGCCAATGGCTTCCTTGGGAAGAGTTCTGCCCAAAGTGAGGCTTCTAGGAGTAAGGGAGGAATGTTGGGAGAGTATTTGGGCAGAGGTTGGCCGAGCCAAATGGCTTGAAAGTGTAAATGAGGTGGGAGAGGTGGGGGCCTTTTATAAGTGGAGAGGAGGGGCACTTTTGGAAAGATTGAAATGTTACATTATTACACAATGCTTTTCGGATTCTAAAGGTCCCACACTTATATAATTAGAGGCTAAGGTGATAAGGGTTCGAAATATCCTCATCCAATTGGCTTTGGACAAGTGTAAGCCTTGGATGTTGAATTATCTTCCCATTTTATTTAAATCGTTAAATAATGAGGTCATCACTGCATCATCATGATGTCATAAATAATTTAATTTATTTAATATCTAAAAATTATAAAAAAAATACTATGATGTAGGAAATCGTTTTAGCTTTCTAATTAATATTTATAATCAAAATTTGGACTTGTGTAACCCCACTTAAAAATTGTTTTAGTAAAATAACTCATGTTTGTGTCAATTTAACTTTAACATTAAATAAATATATATTAATGTCATTTTCCAACTAAAGTGGCTCCATGGGGTCCCCAAGTTGACCCATGGGTTGTCTTGGTCGGCCATGACTCATCCAATAGGAGTAGGACAAGTGTCAAGCTCATATCATATTAATAAAACATTGTTTTTACCTTAAACTACACTAATTACCTCTAATCGCGATTAAGAATTTAAAAGTTACTATTCACCAAAAAATTATTTTGATCTCATTGAACCACATTTTACTTCTTAATGACAACCATGTATGTCGGATTTTTGAAAATCAAATCACAGAAGTGGTAATATTTCATTTAAACGAAAAATCAGTTATTTAACTACCACTTAGTGGTTTCACTATTCATCAAAAATTGAAGTTTTTCAGAACAATGCCAAAATTTCACCCTAAGCTATAATTGATATTACGAATTCAAAAATGATGTCTATTTTAAAAAATTCCAAACATATTAGTTGCATTAATTAATTTATAATTAATTCCCGCTGTCACAACAAATAGCGTGTTTTTAAGAAACAATTTATATCAAAAGATTGGCAATTGTTTATGTCCAATTTCAATGTTAAATTAATTCTAATGACCACCATTGGATAAAATGGTAAAAATATATTCTAATTATACTCTAAAACCACTCAATAGTATAATTTATCACTATGAATTATTTTTATTAAAAAAGTTGTTTTAAGTATTTTTCACTATTCATAAAAATTTTGAAGTTCTCAGAAAATTACAAAAAATTCAACATAGGCTAATTTCAATATTAGGAATACAAAAATGAAGTCCATTTTGAAATATAAAATTTCTATAAATTTAAAAGGTGGTTATTACTATTCATAACGGCTACTTTGATTAGTTGCGGTGTGTTAGAACTCGAACTTGCGTACAATGCAAGCTATTGCATTATTGAATGAGAAGCGTATCGTGGAAGCTCGGGGTGTTACATTCTCCCCTCCTTCAATAAATTGCGTCCTCGCAATTTGAAATTTTTCTTGGAAAATAAAAGGTTGAAAAGAGAAAATACCTTTGAGGATAACCCACATCGGAAATAAGGTTAATAAATATATAACATTAAAAGAAAGCAAGATAAGTACAAAGGTCACCCGATATAGCCCATTCTAGGATTATATAAAAATATGGATATGGAGGAGAAACAAACCATCAAGGTCTGATGGAGAGTTATAGAAAACAGGATTAGGAGAAAGTTTAACCACAAGAAAATCACAAACTTGTGATTGGTTAAACGGTCATTGAATCCCCAGTTGGAAAAGTTAACCGACAACATTTTTGTTTTAAGTTACCTTTTATAATGTTGAGGAATTTATTTAGAAGATTTACTAAGAACGTAAGGGAATATACATACTTGTTATGTATACTTTCATTCGTTAATAAATTTTTACCACAAACCCAACTTTTACTCCAAATGGTAACGGAACTCAAAAATATTCTATTTATCCTAATTGTATAAGGTTCCAAATGTTAACACATACCATTTAGATTAGTAAAACGATTTTGTAATAACCAGGGACTTCCTGTAGGCTAGTGGTAGGAAATAAAGGCTTGTCGCACTATGGTTGTGGGTTCGATTCCTGCAGCTTTGTCCGACGCGACGGGTTATTCCCCACCCTGCAGGTTGTCCTTTTCCTAAAAATATAGTACCATAATATTCCAAAAATAATCTTCATAAATGTTTTAACCTTAAACAATACTATCCAAAGTTCAACTTAATCCACTCCAACCTTTATAGTTATCCAAAATACCTTCATCCAGACTTTCTCTAAAAGGTCTCTAAATTCCAAAATCAATTGTAACATCAGATTCCCCAAACAAAGAAAAGTTTCTCTTATTGTCACATACTAAAAATATGATTACCTTAATCATATTAAAACCTTACTGAAATCAAAAAGTACTTCGGTACAATCCATATATATATATTACATTATTCTTATAACCAGAATATAATCCTTGAGTCCAAAAGCACCAATACATTAGTTATTCTGCTTCAACTGTAGTAACAGCATAAGATTGTCCTTGATCCCTTGGCCTTTTCTGAGGTAAGTTTCCCTGACGCTTAGGACATTCATTTGAATAATGACCCATTTCTCTACAATTGTAGCATTCAACTTTGACAGCCTCTTTCTTTCCCTTGCAATCACGAGCCTGGTGACCCTTTTCTCCACATTTATAACAAACTCCCATTCCTTTTAGGCAAGTACCAGGGTGATTCTTCCCACAATTATCACATAATGGAAAATCCTTCTTTCCCTTTTTCCCTTTATCTGTCTCTTGTTCCACCGTTCTCTTCTTCTCTTGCTTTACTTTGTTGTCATAAGACTTAGAGAATTCCTTTTCTGTCTTGATAGCACACGAGACAATATCTTCGTATGATGAGAAGGATTGTGATACCAAAGCTCGACGGAGAAATGGTTTTAACCCATCAAAGAAACGATCAATCTTACTCCTTGGGTTACGTATATAATCGGCAGCATGCCTCGCTAACCTTGTAAAGTTAGCCTCATACTTTGCGACATTCTCATCCTCCTTCTGCCTCAGACTCAGAAATTGCCTTTCCATATCTGCTCGATGGTCACGAGGAAAGTATTTTTCTAAGAAAAGATCTTTGAACTCCCTCCATTCCATATTCGATACGTCATCGTCTTCCTTTGTGTTTTGAATCAATGACCACCATTGATCGGCATCTCCAGTGAGGCGGTAAACTGCCATGACAACCTTCTCCCTTTCACTACTCCCCAAGGCATGGAATATTTTCTCTAAGGAATTTATCCATTGCTCAGCTAATATAGGATTTGTACTCCCATTGAAGGTTGGTGGTTGTTGCCTCATGAAACGGTCTAGCATTGATCCTCCACGTTGCGGATCAGGGTGCTCCATACGAGTAAGGTTATTATTCATAACCTGAGTGAGTTGTCCCAGTATGGTAATAAGTTGATCAGCACCAGTTGTATCTCAAGATCCACAATAATTATCTTGAGCAGGAGGGCAATCCCTACACGGAGTTCGTACATTGATACGGTTTCCATTCCTTCCACTAGGCACCATTTCTAAATAATGGCATAAACTAGATTAGTTCATGAATCAAAATACATAATTCCATACTTGTAAAACACTTAACATAAATTGAACTAATTATGGATATAATCCATAATTATAAAAATGTTTTCTTTGAGGAAGTATATACTCATAACCCTTCATAGTGGTTTGTAAAGAAAATGAGAATTATCCAAAGCATATCCCCCGGGAGTGTCGTAACCAAGAGTGCAGCAAGGCCCGTTGTCGTGCACCAGTTCCCGTTCGAGTCTAGCTCAAAGCGGTGTTTTCGGGTTTTACCCCTAGGTACATCTGTGCCAGAGCCGCCTCTACCTGCTCGTATCCAGACAGGGATGTATTTCTCGGAAAACTCACAAAATCTCTTCAATAACAAAATTCTAGAAAGTTCTTCTATACTAATCCTCAAAGTCTATTTTTGGGCTATGTGCTCTAATCAGAGTTTATCTAAATCTAGCTTCCAAGGATAGTACTAAAATGCCTCTGATACCAACTGTAACGCCCCGACCCCAGCTACCCAGAGTCGGTGCATTACTTCGTAACATTGGCATGATCACGAAAGATCAAGTCTCGAAAGACCGATTAGTTTAGTAGCCTTGGAAACACTAGATACATTCGTAAACGTTACATTACATCATAAAGTGAAAAACTACAATAACAAAGTCTCCATAGTCCACACTCATATCTTCTTCGGACAATCCCTGCAGGTCATTCATAAAATACTTCTACACATCCTGGAAAATATTAAAACATTGAAAGGGGTGAGCTCAGATGCTTAGTAAGGATAACAATGATGCGTAAGCTTTCATAAATAATCATTAACAATTAAGGCAATGTATAAATAAAACAAAAGCCTTTTAAACATGAACTTCAACATAATATGGAAAAAGTAAAATGAGATAATTCCATTCACTTCTTCACATGGATATTATACTGGTCGAATAATCACATGCAATAACAATAACCACTTTCATAATGATGGAATGCATAATGCCAGACTATCTTAACCAAGTAGTCAAGGCCTCGTGCCAAGACCACAAATAATATTTTGTCAAGGCCTTGTGCCAAGACACTAGTTTGTCTCATGAGACCTGCCGATGCATCGAGGAGCTATAGCGGGCTCCACCCGTCACTTATTAAGTCCAATGCATTCCTCATATGAATAGGTTTAAACATATCATAAACCATAACATAATCGTATCACATAAAACATGCATAAAGGAAACATAACATTTCCACATTTCAATCACAAGATATCAATACAACACATTGATATAATAAAAATTCTTTCAAAACCATTTTCAATACCAAAATAAAAGAAAGTTAAAACATTGTATTTATTTTTCTTTTAAAAAAAGGTATGGCTTGTAAAGGAAGCCGAAACTCAAATAATGGTCACGGCGGCGGAGAAGTCATTGTCGCCGCATATGTACGGAAAGAACAACATTCCCTTTTTGTCGTTTAGTAAAACACTTCGTATAAAAAAGATTCCTTTTGAATAAACGTAAAAGTCAAAGGGGTTTATACACCGTATAAAAGAAATTTGTATATAAAACAAAATATGCCTCAATGAAAGGAGATTGAGACGAAGTCCTTAAAAGATCATTTTTAAAATAAAATAGATATATTATGTGTATTCACTATAGGTACACAAAAAGAAAGTAAAAATACAAAATAGTACATAATAACATCATGACATAATTTGAAAGTAGGAGATTAACCCAAAGAATGGAAATTGGGTTAAGAAGTTCCCTTACCTTGTGTCCGACTTGACTCAACCGTTCTTTAACCTCCTCAAAATCGGGTAACTCTTTTTGATTTGAGCCAATGGCTTCCTTGGGAAGAGTTCTGCCCAAAGTGAGGCTTCTAGGAGTAAGGGAGGAATGTTGGGAGAGTATTTGGGCAGAGGTTGGCCGAGCCAAATGGCTTGAAAGTGTAAATGAGGTGGGAGAGGTGGGGGCCTTTTATAAGTGGAGAGGAGGGGCACTTTTGGAAAGATTGAAATGTTACATTATTACACAATGCTTTTCGGATTCTAAAGGTCCCACACTTATATAATTCTAGGCTAAGGTGATAAGGGTTCGAAATATCCTCATCCAATTGGCTTTGGACAAGTGTAAGCCTTGGATGTTGCATTATCTTCCCATTTTATTTAAATCGTTAAATAATGAGGTCATCACTGTATCATCATGATGTCATAAATAATTTAATTTATTTAATATCTAAAAATTATAAAAAAAATACTATGATGTAGGAAATCGTTTTAGCTTTCTAATGAATATTTATAATTAAAATTTGGACTTGTGTAACCCCACTTAAAAATTGTTTTAGTAAAATAACTCATGTTTGTGTCAATTTAACTTTAACATTAAATAAATATATATTAATGTCATTTTCCAACTAAAGTGGCTCCATGGGGTCTCCAAGTTGACCCATGGGTTGTCTTGGTCGGCCATGACTCATCCAATAGGAGTAGGACAAGTGTCAAGCTCATATCATATTAATAAAACATTGTTTTTACCTTAAACTACACTAATTACCTCTAATCGCGATTAAGAATTTAAAAGTTACTATTCACCAAAAAATTATTTTGATCTCATTGAACCACATTTTACTTCTTAATGACAACCATGTATGTCGGATTTTTGAAAATCAAATCACAGAAGTGGTAATATTTCATTTAAACGAAAAATCAGTTATTTAACTACCACTTAGTGGTTTCACTATTCATCAAAAATTGAAGTTTTTCAGAACAATGCCAAAATTTCACCCTAAGCTATAATTGATATTACGAATTCAAAAATGATGTCTATTTTAAAAAATTCCAAACATATTAGTTGCATTAATTAATTTTATAATTAATTCCCGCTGTCACAACAAATAGCGTGTTTTTAAGAAACAATTTATATCAAAAGATTGGCAATTGTTTATGTCCAATTTCAATGTTAAATTAATTCTAATGACCACCATTGGATAAAATGGTAAAAATATATTCTAATTATACTTTAAAACCACTCAATAGTATAATTTATCACTATGAATTATTTTTATTAAAAAAGTTGTTTTAAGTATTTTTCACTATTCATAAAAATTTTGAAGTTCTCAGAAAATTACAAAAAATTCAACATAGGCTAATTTCAATATTAGGAATACAAAAATGAAGTCCATTTTGAAATATAAAATTTCTATAAATTTAAAAGGTGGTTATTACTATTCATAACGGCTACTTTGATTAGTTGCGGTGTGTTAGAACTCGAACTTGCGTACAATGCAAGCTATTGCATTATTGAATGAGAAGCGTATCGTGGAAGCTCGGGGTGTTACAATAAAAGTGAAGGTTTAGTTGACCTTTGGAAACCAAAATTATAAAAACTTAGTTAGATTCGTAAATATATTTCTATGTATATGTCTAGGGATTTCTCCACTAATAATTCTATGTCTAGGTTATATTCCTAGAGTTTTTATAAATATCATTAATAACCTAGTATTTAACCTAATGTGAGTTAGATTGAAATTTTATAAGTAATTACCCTTGATTATGTGGTTTCCTAGTATGATTAGTGATAATAAAACTATTTTATCTTATTTACGTCAATGGATAGAACCTGAAGAAACTATGTTAATGATGAATGTGATAAGAAATGGAATGATAGTCCTATTGAGAATCCCAATGTTAGGGATCTATAATTCCAGATCTAATTTCTATGACCACACAACCTTATCAAGCCATTAATCCTGACTGGATTGCAATTGATCAAAGGAGGGAACAAATGTTTCCTGAATCCTTCTTATGGAAATAAAAAAATTATTTCCACATAATGATTAATCCAATATTTACTGAGAAATGGATCTGCACCATTAAAAATATATATTTTTTCTCCATTATTTAAAATGTGAAAAAGTTAAGTTGGGTAATCATCACATAGAAGGGGAATTGAAATAGTGGGGTAACTTTATTAGGAATATGATCGAAAAATATAAAATTGACTCCATGGATTTTCATGACTTCAAGAACTTATTTTTCAGTAAGTACCTTCCTCGTATTTTTATTACAGAAATGGAGATTTATGGTTCTTATCTATATTGTGGTTTTATATTAAAAAATTTATTTACTCAAAATTAAACTATAAAAAAACTAGAGATAAGAAGATTTAATTTGATTTATGATCAACGTATAGATAGTAACATGGAGGAAATTGTATCAAGGGGACTATTAAATGTTTTAAATGTGATAAATAAGTTCATCAGAGATTATTATTCTCATGTAATGGGAATAAAAATAATTCTTAAAAGAGTGAACCTCTTGCAAACGAGGGATTCTTGTGAAATGAAAATGGGAATTATGATAACCAATGCAAAAATTCAATGGATAATGATTATGAACAGAATCAGTAACCTATTACGACTGAAAAATTGGAACTCTCATTCAATTGTTGTTGGAAATGTTATATTTAACAATAATGTGGTGCAATGATTGAGTGTTTATTCATTTGAAAACATGAATAATGTTATAGAAATAATTTTATGGTATTAATGAATAATGAAATATTTATGGATTGGTATATTATCATCATTATTTAATGATTTGAAAGATTATGTTGAATGGTATTGGTAACCCTGAAAAGTGATTTATATCACAATTAAGGGAACAATAACCCTTAAATTTTTTATAATTATGGGATAATGAGATAAAGAAATGTTTGATTATAAATGAGATAGTATCAATGACCTTAGGAATGATGAGATGAAAAGATGGTTTATTTTATATTGAATTGATTTTATAGAATTTTTTGATTTATGGTCTAATGAAGGCCTTAATTTTTATAAGAATACATGTTTTCACTAAGGTTTAATGTTAATTCGGAAATTACCATGTTTCAAGAGAATACATGATAATGATATTCACATTTTTAGTGCATGAAAATGTTGATATACATGAATATGTTTGGGGGATTAATGATAGTTTGATTTTGTAAATCCAATAAACTTTTTTTAGAAGTATTGGATTTTAATCTATTGGAAGGTTTATAATAGTAATCATTTATTTAATTTTTTATGTTGAAATTTGGTTGATTTTTTAAATATTTATGTTTGTAATACGAATATTTATTTCTATTAGATAAAAGGTTATAACCATGGTGTTTTTATGATAACTAGAGACATAGGGAATGACTTATCATCCCATTATAGATCTTACGATCATCTAGTTATTCATGCATTACAATTTCAACATCATATTTTTCTGTTGTAAGATATAATGTAGAAATTGGTCAATAAACAAACAAATGGTGAGATTGTGCAGAAATAAAGTAAGTATTTTTTCTCATAAAATTTATACAACTTTTGGAAAATGACCTTTAAACCAAGAAAGTTTATCCAAGTACCTTCATTTATGATGAATCAATTGGAACCTTAGATCATCACAGATATACATCTTTGTGATTCTTAATATTCTCATAACTATGTTCTCAATTTTTCTACATCAGAACTTGATGGTTTGATTTATATTCTATGAAAATGTTTTCACTTGCTACCTAAGTTCTTAGATGTTGAAACCTAGTTATGTGTTACTCAGGGTAACCATTATGTTCCCAAATTTTCTTTTTAAAATAATGTTTTGGTATTCATTTTAATGATGTGGTTTTCTATGAAATGAACAATAAAATATTAAATCAGTGATAACCTAAAATAATTTCAAGGGCGACATTCATTTTGTGTATGTTGTAATTTTACACCTAAATTTTTTTATGAAATAGATTTCTAAATAATTTGATAGAGTTATTTTCACACTACACCATGTTAAACATGAATTACATGCAACACCTACTAGGATTGTGTTACACACAACACTGAGTTTCTTTAAAACCTAATTTTATTATATAAATTATTAAAATTAGATTGTTATAACCAAATCATTGGAATAGATGGTATAAAATTTTATTACAACCTTATCACATGTCTAAAATATATTGGTTGATTATATTACAACTTTATCACATATTATATTCAAATACAAATGCTTTTGGAGGTATTTAGATTAATATTGAATTTATTATAAATTAATATTTATTGAAATTCAAAAAGTACCCCTCACATCAATTATAAAAGGGAACCTCATCTCTCATATCATCACATCTATTTTTTCCTTTATTCTCGACCATTACCAGTTTATTTATCTTCTAATTTTACATAGTAATATTTAATAGGTTCATGTATTCTCAAAAGACTAAATCTTTTGTCCATAAAAGGAGATCTCGAGTTAGCTCACCAAAGAGGAGGTAATATGCTTCACTGACTCTTTCATGATTTTTTCTTCTTCATATTTATATTTATATTTTTTACATTATAAAATAATGAAAAAATTATCACATATATTTTGTGATTTTACAATGATTACGGAACAATGAAATTCATAATTTTATCCATCCTATGAAAAAGAAAAGTACTATGCACGCGTGCGTACGACTTACACTCTCCACGACATGGTGTAATCTGATTTTAATCACCACATTACATGGATGGATATAATGATTTAAATAATAAATATATATGACAATTATAAAATTATATTAATTATGGAAAAATATATATACCACCGACATCCATACAATTTCATAATTAAGGGATTGGTATTTGAAACGACCCAATATTTAACCAATGAAATTGACTTATTATAATTATGTCATATAGTATAATAATAATATATATATATATTATAATAAAACCCTTATAAATAAAAAATGTGTAAAATAAAAGGAATCTCCAGAATTTAAGGAACGTATTCCGATGAAATTGGAATTGAAGCTTTGGAATAGTAATGTGACCCTTATAAAAAGTAAATCAGCCAATGTAACAATAAGCCCACCAATGAAAGATTAAATACAATTTATCCATATTATAAGTGAAAATATGATATAATTATATCAATGTATAAGTAAATAGATATTGAATAAGTTATTAATAATGTGTTGGTATTTTTGTAAGTCATAAATATTTAATATCAATTTAATGATTAATATAATAATTTAATAGAAAATTTATTTCATTAAAATTAATCACAAATAATTAATTTTAGGACATTTTATTATAAGATAAATATAAGATACGGTATTTAATTTATAAATGTGTTAGAAAAACTATTTTAATTTTAATTTTTTTATTTTTCAAGTAAATTATGATTTTAAATAAAAATTAATATTCTCATATTTATAAAGTTATATTCATAAAATAGAGGTAATTTTTGAATTATACTTGTTGATAAATGGTTGGGGTGATTTTTTGTGGATTTTTCTAAAATATCTGATTTTTTAATAGTAAAATATTATAATTTACGATAAGTTCTAAATAAATGAATTTCTGCATCATGCTTGAATCATGGATGATGTAAATGGAAATTAGTTAAAACTCAAATGATCTATTTAATATTTTTATTCATAGAGAATAAAGACTATTCATAGTCTTGAAAAAATATATTAAACTAACGATTAAAATAATGGGAAACCCCTCCTATCCACCACTATAAAAACCACCTCTCACCCCCACTCTTCTTTTCACTCCTCTCAAGCCTTATGACCTATCTACATTATGATAAAATATCCTCCCATGATTATCCCAACATCAAACCGTCCTTGGCCTCTTAAAAGGACAAAAAACTCTCTACTAAAGAGGCTCTCAATAAAAATATATTCAAGAGGTCAATGCCTCTATTCATTTCTTTTATTTTCTTTCAAGATACTTTTTTTTCTTTTTATTTCCTCACCTCCTTTCATTAAAATTTTATGATAACATCAGTACCTTAAATGTACTGGAATTTTTATGGTAATGGAATCATTCATTATAATCTCTCCTTCCCCCTCAATTTATACTAGAAATGAAAACACCATCTGAGATGTGTTAATTTATCACATTCAAGGACACTGAGTTTTCAATTTCTATTACAGTCTTCCATTTTGGTCTTAAAACATTGTTTATGGTTGAACTAGACTATAATATATGTATTAAATCTTATTTAAGGTTCTGTGTTCTTTTGTAAATATGATATTAATTTAAAAAATAAACATGAGTCTGTTGTGATTAAAAATCTCCAATTTACCCAAACCATTATCATATAATTTTTATATAATCATTAATCTATAATATAAATATCAAAATTAATTTCATAACCATATAATATTATTTATTATCACTAATATCATAAAGCATAAAATATTTAAAACCATTCTCATCTTACAGGTTTACCCTTACATATATATAATTAAAAAAATCTTGAAAACTGAGGAAACAATTGCTCTGAAAAAACAAAATTGAACCTCTTAGCCCATAAAAAGGTTATGAATAATCTTAATAAGGTTATAATAAATAAATTAAAAGTAAAATAGGTTCCATAAATACTAATTAACAAATTTTATTTCGTTATCTACGACATTATGATCATGTGAAGCACACCATTGGATTTAAGGTATGGGATTCTACTCAAATCTCTTTTATTTCCTTTAGGTTTCTCTATATTTCTTTTTACCCAAATGATGTTATCTGTTCTTTTTTATGTACATATTCTAAATGATAATTATATTATCAAAACTCATGTTTTATAGCTCTTTCATCATTCTCTTTATGGGATATACATGTTTTTATGTGGTTCCCTCATTAATACTTCCCGATAAGCAAACCCGTTTAAGGGAACTTTCCGAATTCTTACCCATTTTCAAGCACTACGTATAATCTAATTTTTAAGCCACCATTATTTTTCTAGAACATATATTTTTATTATGAAGACATTTTTGGTTAACGTCTGGTTTTATATAAAATATTATTCCTTTTTATGGTTTAAATGACCTTTGATATTTTCATTTAACCACACTAATTTTTTTTAATTATAATGTTTCTTAAGTACCCTTTTTTACATGTATCACTTAAATTTGACATCAATTATTAGGATATATGCCAATTATACTTTATTATTTACATTTAAAAATTTATTTTTTTTCTTTCATGGACACTCATATGTTATGCACATTCATTATGCTTTTTGACATGATTATTATACCCATCTCTTTCCTTGGGTAACTCTTTTGTTTTTTCCTGATTGATTATGTATGATTCTATATGTGGAAAGAATTTTTATTAACATGTTATGATAGGTTTGAATATATATATATCTCTAATTATTTGGGTAAATTTGAGTCTCATGAGACATTATGGGCAACGATCTTGGCGGTTATCCTTGACTCGAGCTACTCGGTGTAGCGGTCTTGTTGGTTAACCTTGAATTGTCCTCTTCTATGTGCAACGAGCCTAGAATCGTGATAAATTCATGTTTTATGATTATTCCACTTTATAATGAACAAATTTTTATATGATACCATGTTTATATGTTATTATTCCATATCTTCCATGTTATTTATCACTATTTCATGATTTTTATCCCATGTACAAAATATTTATTCATATGTTTATTCCCTTACATGGATTTTTAGCTGATCAATTTTTTCATCTTACCACAAGGTTATCAATTGATGATTTTTGAGCCCAATGGATGTTATGAGATATTTATGAGGATTAAATAATGAAATGTTTTATTTAGTCCCATGTTTTTTGTTTTTTGTACATAGTCTTCCAAGACATGAGACTTTACAGTCCATGGATTGTAATATGATGATTTTTATGCATAAAATCATCTAATGATATGTTTAAAAGGATAGGGTCCACCATAGTAAGTATCATAGGATGGTCTATTTATTCTTTTTGTAGATTATGAATAGGGAAATTTGTTGAGAACCTTAGGTATGAGACTATATATAATAAAAAATACCAAACTTTTGGTATGTATAGAGTAAGTGGTTTATCAAAAAAAATGCATCCCTATCTAGATACGAACAAGTAGATGTGGCTTTAGCGTAAATATATCAAGGGGTAAAACCTGAAAACACTACTTTGAGCTATACTGAAACGAGAACTAGTGTATGAAAATAAGCCAAGCTTCACTTCTAGTTTGACACTCCCAGAGGATATGATTTGGTAAATTCATAAGCTTAGTATGAAAAATTATTAAGGGAACAAAAAATACCATTAGAATATATGTTAGGAAACATATCACGGATAACCTAGATTGAAACCTACAGAATCACAGGTTAGGATATACTTTTTATTTTAAGAGTTTATCTTTATATTTTTAAAGTTTCCTTTTTATGATTAATAACTTAGTATTCAAGACCCCAAATTGTACATTATTTTTCTTATATAGTGGCAGGAAATATAAGAAAGCATGCTAAAAATCAATATGATAGAAAATGTTATTATTTCCAAAATTATATTCCTAATATGTTTGGAATGGGTGATCAAAACATTATAATAATACATTATCAATTGTCTTAAGTTATGAGTAATTACTTGAATAATGTAAAACACCCTCGTCCTACAAGGAAAGAGTATGTTGTTGTACCATCCTTCATGTAGAAAAGGCCTCTCATGATTAGTAGATCTTCTGATCCCCTCCTCGTGGAAAAATGGATTATCTCCATTGAAAATATATTCTCTATCCAACATTTCTCAGAATAAGAGAATGTCATGATGAAGGTCTATTATTTTGATATAGAAGTTGATAGGTTGTGGACACTGATCAAGAATGAGAAGAACCATAAATAAATTGATTCCATGGATTGTGAGGAATTCAGGAAAATGTTTTTTAATAAATATTTTCCCTAAAACCGCTATCTCAATATGGTAATAGAATTTCTGATACTCAATAATAAAGAAGATGATTTTATTAGGGCATATAAAGAAAACTTCACAAGGATTGCAAGATTCGACTTTGACTTTGTCATGGGAACCAAATGTTAAGTGGGTCGCTTATTTACTGAACTAAAGTTGAGTCTATGGAATGTGTTGGAAATTTATGACAAACATAGTTTGTAGTAGATTGTTCTTTATAAACTCAATGTTGAAATATAGATCAGACACTCTTAATGGTCTCATTTTCTTGGAAGAAAAATCCAAAAATGGAGTCTAATGTGTGTAGTTTGTTAAATAAATACCTCGGTGGAAAGTGGATCGGACATACCATGTTTCAAAATTGTGGGAAGAAGTGTCCTTGGAAATTTATAAAGGGAATAAATAATTCCTTTAAATGTGGAAGAATGGGACATCTAGATGATAACTATTGAAGTGATTTGAAGAGTTCTACTAATTTAGAAGAAAAAATGAATATTCAGATTAATACTCAGCTTGTAGGGTAGTGTTTCAAATGAAAGTAATATTGGTTTTATGTTGAAAAATTCCCTAATATAAGGGTTGTAGGAGGAAATCAACAAAAATCTCCAAGATAAAGAGGATGTTATTATGTTATCACTACTGATGAGGTGGAGTCAGACAACGATGTGGTGACATGTACTCTAGTTATTCAATAAAGAATATTGAAGATAATAATTGATTTTGGTGCTACACATTCTTTCATATCATGCATGTTCAGTATAAATAATTGATAACCACCTTAAAATTTAGAGACTGAGTTATCTATGAGAACTAGAAATGGAGAAATTGTTGCATCCAATGTATATAACTCCTCCCTAATTAATGTTTGTGGACTGAAACCCCTAGAAAATATCTTTATACTTCATTTAGTGGAGATTGATGATATATTATGCATGGATTGACTATCTTTATATAAAGACAACATTAAATTTCTTGAAATAGGGATCACTTTTCACATCCCAAAGTATCCTCCAAACCTATAGAAGTGTAAGGAGGAAGATGATTCTCTTTTAGAATCATCATCTCAAGTGTGGAGAATGTAGTTTTTTCAGAAATCATATCTTTCTCAAAATATTAATACAAATGAAATAATACTTCTCTAATCTATGCTCATCTTGATGGATTTCACAGATATATTACCTAAAGAATTTTCTATTCTTCCCATGGATCAAGAGGCAATGTTCACAGTTGAACTTATTCCTAGATCCATGCCTATATCAAATACACCTTTTAGAATGTCCACTATTGAGAAGAAATAGTTGAAGAAGCAATTATAAGATAATCTGGAGAAGGGGTTTAGACACCTTTGTGCTTGACCATGGGGTGCACAAGGTCTATTTGTTATGTATAATGACATATTAATGTGCCTATGCATTTTTTATCCTATGATAAATAAAATCATTACTAATAACAAGTATCCCCTACCTCATATAGAGGACTTGTTCAATCAGCTATGTGGGGATAGTTATTTCTCAAAGGTGGTCCTTTAGCTGGTATATCACTAATTAAAGGTGAGGAAGGAAGATATTCCAAAAACCATAATTTGAATGAGTTATGGACACTATGAGTTCATAGTGAGGCCCTTCGGACTCACTAATTCTCTACCATTTTTGATGGATTTAATGAATATACTCTTTAGAGATTACCTTGACAAAATTGTGGAAGTATTTATCAAAGAAATTAAAATATACACCAAAAGAAAGGGGGAACATTAGGAGCATTTGAATACTGTGATGGCAATATTGTGGAAAACAAACATTATCAAAATTATAGTAAATGTGAGTTTCAGATGGATGAAATATCATTATTGGGGAATGTTATCACTGAAAAAGTGATATGTGTAGATCCTTCCAAGACAAAGGCAATTGAAGAGTGGTGCAAGACAACATCTGTAATGGAGACCCACATCTTTCTGGGTCTATCTATGTATCATCAACGATTTTGGAAGTACTCATGATTTTCAAACCCATTGAAAAATGACATGGAAGGGAGTGAAATTTTCAGGACTCAAGAATGCGAGGAAAGCTTTATGGAGCAAAAAATAGAGTTATCACTGTGCCAACAATCACACTCCCAACAAGTGGAGAAATATTTGTGGTGTACATGGATTCTTGAAAGAAAGGCTTCGGCTGTGTGATAATGGAAAATGATAAAGTGATAGCCTAGGCCTCAAGGCAGTTGAAAATCCATTAGAAAAACTATCCCACGTATGATACAGAGTTGGCGGCTGTTATCTTTGAATTGAATATCTGATGTCATTATCTCTATGGGGGATAAGTGTGACCACCTCTAATATATATATTTATAGAGAAAGAGCCTAATATGTACCAAGGATTTGTGTTTGATCTCATCATGTATTATGACTTCCTAATTCACTACCATCCCAGTAAGGCAAATAAGGTGGAAGATATTCTAAGTAGAAAGGATCCTTCATCTTTATCAATGATGAGAGTTGGTAACGATAAAATATTTTAGATTTGTAGAGGATGGACAATGGAATCTTTAAGGGAGGAAAATCATCCATCCTTTCTGAAATGGTTGCTTAACCATCCCTCGTGGAAAAAATAAAAGATGCTCAAATAAATGATATGTAAATCCAGAAAAGGGAGGAAGCTATCTGAATTGGAAAACCATCTATGTTCAAGATTGACGAGGAAGAATTTGTAAGATTTGGGACATGATTATGTGTACCATCTGATCTAGAGATAATGAATGAGATTTTAAATGATTCACATTGCTCAACATTCTCTATTCATCCAGGGAACACAAAGATGTATCAAGATCTCTAAGAGAACTTTTGGTGGGACTATAGGAAAAAGGATATTGCTGAATATACATGAAAGATCAAAGTATATCAATTGGTTAAGGATTAAAGAAAAAAGTATAATGGAATTATGCAACCACTGTCCTTACCAACATGGAAGTGGGAGATCATTACCATGGTCTTTGTCATTGGAATTCCAAGGGTATGTAGGGTAAACAATGATATATGCGTCATTATGGATCATCTTAAAAAGACAGCTCACATTATCTCAATTCAAGAGGAATTATAATTGGATAAAATTGTATATATATATATATATCAAAGAGTTTTTAAAGCTATTAGAGTACTATTATCCTTTTCATCCGATCGAGATCCAAGATTCACATCGATTTTTTAGAAAAGCCTCTAACATTCTCTAATAACTATGTTGAAATTCTATATGTCCAATCATCCTCTAGCTGATGGAAAATCTGATTGATATATTTAGATACTCGAAGATATGTTGAAAGTGTGTTATATGGACATAAATGGAGGATGAGACCAATATCTTCCACTAGTCGAATTATCTTACAATAATAACATCCAATCTAGAATCCAAATGGTTCCATATGAATCCATTTTTGGGAAAAGGTGCAGAGCACTGGTGTGTTGGGGTGATGTTGGTGAGCGTAAGCTACTATGCCTTGAAATTTTCGTAGAAATTATAGAGAGGGTGAAAACCATTCAACTAAAAATTTAGTCATCCTAATGTTAACAGAAGGGTTTAGCAGACATTCATCGATGAGACATTGAGTTTAAATTTAGAGACTTGGTATTCCTATGCATATCTCCATGGAAGAAGGTAATGATATTTGGGAAGAAAGGAAATCTAAGTCCCAAGTACATCAGCCCCTTTGATATTTTTTTTTGATGTTATAGATGTGGACGACCAACTAGTAATTCCACATACCATTTTTAATGTAAATGATTTATTACATCAATACCTCTTAAAGAAGTACATACCAGATTCTTATCATGTACTCTCTATAGTGGCGATACAATTAGGGAATGACCTTTCTTGTGAGGAGTAGCTTGTGAAGATTTTGGATAGTATATATAAAGTTCTACACATCATGACTAATCACCTGGTCAATGTACTATGGTTGAAGCATATGTATGAAGAGGAATAATGGGAACTAGGGGATTCAATGATGGAAAATTATCTATACCTTTTTACGATGTAAAATGTAAAATAGAATTTCAAGGGTGAAATTTCATAATTGAGGGGAAAATATAATTCCCCAATGTTTAATCAATTAAATTCAATTATTATATTTATGTATTATAGTATAATCACATAAGATTATATACGGAACACAAAACAAACCTTATAAATGAATAATGAGTGAAATAAAAGTTATATCACAATGTTTTGGAATATATACCGATTAAATAGTATCTTGAGAATTGGAATAGTAATGTGACACTTATGAATAGTAAAATGACCAATATAATTGTATTCTCACTAATGAAAGCATAAATAAAATTTATTTATCTTATAAGAGACAATATGGTATAATTATTCCATCGTATAGGTAGATAGATATTTTAAAAATTGTTAATAAAGTATTGTTATTTTTGTAAGTCATAAATATTTAATTAAAATTTTATGATTAATTTAATACATTAAAATAAAATATATTTTCATAAAATGTATTCATAAACAAGTTTTTTGATGACTTACAATTATAAGATAATTTTTAGAGACCATATTTAATATTACAATGTGTTAGAAAAGCTGTTTTAATTTTAAAATTTGTATTTTACAAGTAAATTAGGATTTTAATTAAATGAAATTTATTATATTTAAAAATATATTCTCATAAAATGGAGTTCATTATTTAATTCTACACATCAATAAATGGTTGGTGTAAATTTGAGGTATTTCTCAAAAACAATTAAATTTTTGTTGAATAATAAAATATGATAATTTTCAATAAATGCTATATAAATGAATTTATACATCATGCTTGAGTCATGAATTATGTAAATGGATACTAGTTGTAACTCACATTCTCTATTTACACTTTTGGGTCTCTATAATCAAGAATATCCATAGTCTTCAACCAAAATATTAAACTAATGATTAAAATTACGGGAAAACCCTTTTCTCCTCCATTATAAAAACCACCATATCCCCCTCTTCTCTTAAATACTATTAAGCCTTCTGCCCTTTCTAAATTTTAATAAAATATCCTCCCAATATCCTCTTCATATCCATAAGGCCTTGGTCACTTAAAAAAACCAAAACCTCTCCCTTAAATAGGATCTCAAGGAAGATATATTCAAGATGTATATTCCTCTTTTCATTTCATTTATTTTCTTTCAAGTTCTTTTCATTATTTTTCATTCCTCGCCTAATTTTATCCAATTGTTATGATATTTACAATACCATAAATGTAATTTAATTTTTTTTATGATAATGGAATAATTCATTATCATCTCTATTTTACATCCTTTTATACTAGAAATGAAAACACCATCCGAGATGTGTTATTTATCATATTCAAGGATGATGGGTTTTTAATTTATATTGTCATCTTATATTCTAGTCATGAAACAATATTTATGGTCAAAGTAGAATATTATATCTTTATTATATATTATTTAATGTTATGGAATCTTTTTGACACATGATATTAATTTATAAAGGAAAATGTGTCTGTTGTGATTAAAAATCGCCAATAAACCAAAACGGTTGTCATTAATGTTTTATATAATGATTCATCTTCAATACAAGTAAACAAATGAATTTTAATGTCATGTAATCTTATGAATGTTCAACAATGACATAAAACATTCATTATGGACAACAATTTTCAGCTCACATGTTTATCATTACTTGTATATAATTAAACTAATCATGAAAATCAAGGAAACAAATGCTCCCAAACAATGAAATTAAACTTTTTAAGCCATAAAAAATGTCACAAATGAACTTAATAATGTTATAATAAATATACTACATGAATAATAGGGTTTGGAAATATCAATTAATGAATGTAATTTGGTTATCCTAGACATTAAGATCATGTAAAGGTCACCATCCCACATATGGTAAGCGATTATACCTGAACCTCCATTATTTCCATCGGGTTGCTCTACCATTATTTTTACGCAAATGAAGTTATCTTATATTTTTTACTTACATGTTATAAATTATTTGTAATTGCTAAAAAATAATGTTTCAAGTTCCATTAATCATTCTCTTTCAGGGATATACATGTTTTTTAACTAGTTCCCCTTCAATACTTTCCAATCAACAAACTCATTTAAGGGAACATTCCAAAATCTTACCCCTTTTCATGTATACTATATATTCTATTTTTAAGACACCATGATATTTAATAGACCCCAATTTTCTTTTGAAAACATTATTGGTTAATTTCAAGGTTTATATAAAATATTATTCCCTTTTATGTTTTAAAAGACTTTTGATATTTTCTTTTACCAGCACTAAAATGTTATAATTCTAAGATTTCTTAAGAAATATTTTTTACTTGTATCAATTCAATTTTACATCACTTATCATGATATATGACTATTCTATGTTATTATTTTCCATGTATAATTTATTTAATTTCTTTCATGTACACTCTTTTGTCATGCCCATTCATTATGCATTTTGACATGACTATTATACCCATCACATTCCTTCGGTAACCATTATGTTTATTTATGATTGATTATGTATGATTTTTTGTGCAAAAAATATATTCATGAAAATTTTATGATGGGTTTTCCAAGATATTTCTCTAATCTATTTGGTGAATTTGAGTCTCATTATATGTTATGTGCAATGGTGTTGCCGGTTAGCCATGACTCGTGCTACCATGTGCAACGGTCGGGGATGTTAGCCTTGACTTGTGCACCTCTTTGTGAAATGAGACTTTAATAATGATAAATAAATTTTTTATATTTCTACCACTTTACGATCACTCCATGGTTATGTGATCCCTTATTTATATGTTATGATTCATATGTTAAATGTTTTTTTCATTATGTCATGTCTTCTTACTCATGTGCTAAAGCTTGATTCTGATGTTTTTTCCTTTAATGATATTTTTATATCACCTAATTGTTCATGTTATCCCTAGATTATCCTATGAAGATGTATGAGAACAATTGAAGTTATGATCTCTTAATAATGAGTAAATAATTAAATGTTTTATTTAGCCTGATGTTTTTAGTTTTATTTACCTAGTCTTCCATATACAGTAGACTTTACAATCCATGGATTTTAATATGATGTTTTATTATGATTAAAATCTTTTAATGATATCTGTAAAAGGCTAGGGTCACTATAATATAATTTCTCATGCATATGTACGTTGTACCGTCTCTACAACATGTTGCAATTAATTCTCCATGATCAATAATAAATAATGATTATATAAATAAATATAATGTAAAAAATGTAATCTATTACCCTAATAGTATTATATAAATGACATAACTATATAATTTTGAATTAACTAGGACTTATACAACAAGAAATTAATAGGAAAATGAAGCAATTAACACCTGAATGAAGAGTAGTAATGAACTTTTATTAACAAATTAGTGATAAGATAATAATATATGAAATCAAAAATATTAGTATCGTTCTATAATTAGTTAATAACATTCTTTAAACTATTATACATTAGTTTCTAATATATACAAAGGAAATAAGACCTATGTTAAGGTATTTTTTCACACTATTATTTCTCTGGAACACATTCCTTATACACTACCTGATTCTTTTCTCTGGTGTACAGAATGCCATAAATGTATTTATGAGTATTATTATGAATATTATAATATTTTAATTTCCATATGATTTACTAATTTCATTGGGCATAATATTAGACTTATTATAAAGTACTAACAATTATTTTTAGAATCTCATTATTATTCAATATTGTTTATACGTAAGTAATTTTTTTGAAATATTTATATTCCCTCTACATGTTTCTTTCAATTATATTCCAAAATAATCCCATCATTTTTTTAAATTTGTTTAAATTAATTTTTACCCAAAATTATATTATTACTAAATGGAATTATAAGAATGTTTTTTTCATTTTCCTATCGTAGTAATTTTTGAAATTTCTGGAAAAGTATGTGAGAAACTCATTTTTAACTTATACAGAATGAATATATTTTTAAACATTCATGATTTCTTATTTATTTGATGCTTCCATTACAATATTAAAAGATTATTTTTAATGATATTTTTATTTTAAAATTGTGTGTCATTTTAGGAAAATAATGTGTTTTCAAATGATAGTGGATATTTTCCTCAAGAATAATTTTCAAGGGATATCTCAAAAATATTTTCCATATAATATAACATGTTTTATGTCACTTATGTTTTATTTGGGATATATTTCAAGGATATTAACCATGTTATTCATATGGTTGTTTTATATATATGATATATTAATATCTATGAAACCCATTTAATTTCCATTGGTTAGGTTATGATTGAATGATGTTTATAAAACACATTTCTTTTCATGGGTTAGGATATGATGAATGATTTATGTTATGAAGGAATAAATATTTATGGTTTTTATTATGTGATGGGTGAGACCTATATCTCTCTAAAATGCATTGGGTAAATATTTATTTCTTATGATATAGATATAATTGGAACATGAGTAATCTTGGTTCAGTAATAAAGCACTGGAATAAGAGTAATATTGATTCAGTCATACAAGATCATAACAGGAGTAATCTTGGTTCATTAATACAGTACTAGAATGTGAGTAATCTTTGATATAGTAAAGGGCTAGAATATATGTAATATGGGTTCTATAATACAACACTAAAATGGGTTTAATTTTGGTTCAATATTACAGGGTTGTAAAAAGAGTAATATTGGTTCGCTAATACATGCATGTAATGGGGAGTGATCTCAGTTCAATAAAGGAATTTATATGCTACGATGTTTTGGTGAGTTAACCCATTCACCTCTAATAGTCATTGAAATGATCCTTGAATATTAATGATATGTTTTTCTATGCAAATGTGTTTTCAAAAATTCCATGTTTTATTCCAAT
The DNA here is from genome assembly GCA_963277665.1 of Viscum album. Taxonomy (NCBI): domain Eukaryota; kingdom Viridiplantae; phylum Streptophyta; class Magnoliopsida; order Santalales; family Viscaceae; genus Viscum; species Viscum album. The sequence continues at coordinate 1,214,838,666 of OY728155.1, read as the reverse complement.
GCTAGCTTTTCATGGATTGTGTTCTTTTATGGATTATTCCTTCTAAACTTCCACAATTTATTCCATGACTCTTGATTTTAATATATGTTATTCAAGATATTATTTTAAAATGTTATGTTCTTGTTTTTACATCCTTATGTTAATGTTTTGTTTGATATATTCCTTATCTACCTTTACTAAGCATCTATTCTCACCCATTTCATATGTTTTATTTTCCCCAAGATATAAATAAAGGTTTTAGGTAGGAAAAATAAAGGGGAAGACCTTTATAGGAGATGTTGAAGATATTCAACCAAATTAGAAGAATGTGGTCCATTTATCCAATGTTACTAATCTAATATAGTCATTAGGCATGTTTTTTTGTAACATATGAACGATTCCAATAAAATAATGTAATGTATATACACATTAAACAAATGACGTTATACATATACACCATGAAATATATTCATATATCCCTTGTATAATGTATATATTCCTCACACCATGAAGGGAAATATAAAAACTGGTTATATACACATACATATTTATATACACAACTATTAATGTATATGTGTGTAGTTTTCACCCAAGAATCAACATGATGGTTCCTTCGAGGAAAAACATAAAAATATACCTCAATCAAACCCACAAATCTCAAGAATAAGAAATTTAAAAAATTTCCTTTATTCCAATTATGGTTTACCCTAGTTCACAAAAACCACAATGGATAATAGAAACCATGAAATAACATAAATAGAAGAAGAATGAGATGAGGTGGAACTTAGTAGATATGATCACACTGGGAATCAAAAGAAGAAATGGAAAAATGGATTTTTTAAGGGAAGTAGTGGTGTGAAAGAGGGTTAGAGGAGGAGGCATATAGAGATGGCGATCCCCTTTTCAGAATTTCTATGAACCAAGGGGGAAGTTAAGGGAGAACAAACCTTTTTAGGGTAATAATAATAATAGTAATAATAATAACAACAACATTTCATTCATTATATTATCATTAATTTCATTTTAATTTATTTTAATCCAATTTTATTAATTTTTATTGGCTAGGAAGGCTACATGGTTTGGCTGCATGATCCTCCAGATCATGTGCCAACTATGTGGTCACCTTTATTTAGGTCTACAAGGTCTCTTGGGGCTGGCGCATGGCCATGTTCATGACTATTAATCCTTGATATAACCACTTTCTAGGATGTACAATTTAACTTATGTAGGTGCATAGTTTCCCCTAACTATGTGAAAACATTGTTCCACCCTCCTGTATACCAAAAATCCAAAAAACTGAAAAGTTTACTTATAACATGATCTAAAAACCAATGAATATATAATGAACATATAAATAAATTTATTAAAAAACTATGGTTGGGGTGTGACAAATCTCTCCCCATTAAAAAATTACACCCTTAAAATACATCTAACAAAACAAGGGTAAAAAACTAAAACCTAAAACTAAACAAGGCTATAGAAACACTGGTGTGACCATTAAACACCACAAGTCACAGCTGACTCTCTCATGAGATAACAAAAAAAATCTAAGGTGGGGGGGGGGTGAATACAGGGTCCTCCCAACTATTAAGAACCTACCAGCATCGACCAACCCCGAACACAAGGGGGACCTAATGAATGAAAACCATGAATATAATGAATTCAAACCAAGATTAAATTTTTACTCATTTAAGAACCATCACCAAGAATACACAACTCAAAACCAAAAAAATAAAGATATGGATTATTATTCAATAATTTACATCCCTAAGTAATAACCAAAATAATTACAATAAAATGTGGCTTCATAGATCTTAAGAAATGATGGATTCAAAAAATTTCCATTATAGGGAAAAGATAAATCACCCTCACTCTAATGTTAGTGAATAAACCTAGGTTGAGGTCCCCCACATCAAGCAATTCCCGAATACAAAAAAATATTCACTTTTGGGGATATGGATGGATCCCTAGTCTATTGATGCATTTACTACCCCATATTTAGTAGTTTAAAAAATAAAATTTATATTTCAAGTTATAGCAAAGCAACATACAAAACATCTCTAGATTACCCAAATGGACACACTGTTTACAATCCTTCAGAGGGCTACGAAGAGATGGATTCAAATGATCAAATTGACCACACAATAATCACATGAATAAGTGTAAATTTGAATAAAAAGTATGAACTAAAAAAGTATACTTATTAAAAATAGATCCCTTTGATTCACACTTCTCACTAGGTTTGGAACCATCATGAGCACCATGGTAACCCATATTTCCACTTGCTACGAACTTCCCTTTGGGAGACATCTTGGATACAAAAACCTCATCAAGTAGTTTCCAAAAAATAACATTTATGTATAATATACAAAAACCCATAATATCTTGATTAATACCCCAGATAAAATAGAGGATCTTTTAGTGGATTCATTGATTATATATCTAGAGAAAAATAAACCAACTATAGATTCCTTCTTTCTCTGCATACCTTTCTAAACACCCAAGAGCTCTTCCAATTTCATAACCTTCAACTTATCAACGATAAAATATTTAATTCAAGTTTTATTAATTACTTCACAAGGAAATAATAAATGAAATGAGAATGGGATTATCACCTTTCAATGATCCAAATTTGGTACCTCAATAAAACCTAGAAAATCTTGCACCCTCACGACATCAGATGTTCCCAAAGACCTGAAAACAGTTTTTATTTATTCAATCCATCATTGATACTATAATCAAACATTATCACTAGGTAAAAGAAGTGAAAAATGGAATGAACATGAAACTTCCACTCCCGTGGGAGTCTGGAAAAAATAACAACTCGAAGAGACCCCTCAACAACCTTATGAACTTTTCTGAGAAGCACAATCTAAATAACATAAAAAATATAAAAAAAACACCCCTAACTCAAAATTCATCTGAAAGGGGACAGTCCAAACCAAAATAATGATAACATAAATCAACACCCAAAAAAAACCCAAAATCCACATTAAAAAATGACCGTCTCCATTCCATATTTTAAAACCATTTCAAATACAAAAATAACTTTTTTATTCCAAAAACCAATGTCATTTCAAATACACACACATTTCAAAAAATAAAATTAATTTTAAAATCTAATTAGACCTTTCAAAATAAAAAAATTAAATTACCAAAATCACATCCTCTAAAATGGGGAACAAGTGGATATATTGAACTCATCAATATAGTTTTTAATACCAGGTGTTAAAAATGCACAAACCACTGAGAGCCGGTTGAACCATGTATTTGTCCCTCAAATGGTTATATATGTAATCAAAGATCACTATATAACACATATTTTCTTCCTTTTTCATCCCCCCAACCATAAACCCAACAATCACCAATGACATAAACCCCAAAATTCAAAATAAAAGATTCATATCCCAGACAAACCCTAATAACTGAAGGAACCTAATGAGAAAGAGTTAATTATTATCTTACCATACCTACCCTATAAATCATAAAGATCCTATATCTAGTTAGAGGACACCAAAAATAAAAAATGGCTCATATGATACCATTTTTTCATGATCCAACATAGGTAAACCAAAAAACAGTCACCCGAGACAATGCCTAACAAGGCCTGAAAGGAGTTACTGGTCCTCTCGTGCTAGAAAGTAAATTATAGAATCAAGGATAACACAATTGGGAATGATTTATGGAATTTAAAAATTAATAAATAAAAATAAATAGAAAAAATAAAATAAAACAGAAACATTTGTTGTATAAAACTGAATAACATACACTACATACCTTCATGTGGACACTGGGTCACCAACACTCATAATATTGGCTCACTTTATAAGAGAACTAGAATGATTACATAAAACTATAATATACCTTCGGACTGTCATCCCTAAGTGGAATAAGTGATGCATTAGTGTAAATATATCTATATGTAAGCACAAAATTAACCATAAATTTCTCTTCCTAAATAGTAAATAAATATAGATATTAAAATATATAGATACAAATTGTTTTTTAACATTAAGAAAATCCATACATATATTTTCCAAAAATACCTTTCGAAAACAGAACATGAATTTCCCTTAAAAAATAGATTTCCATTTCTCAAACCCCAGATTTGAAAACAAAATAAATGAATAATAACCCCAAACAATGCATGGGTATAAAAAAAAGAAAATGAAAAAACTAAATAAAAATGGTATTTCAGAAAGAAAATTCCATATGAATGGTAGTAATAATAAAATCAATAATATACAAACAATGCAAAAAAATAGTGATATAAAATAATATTGATTACAAAACCACACACACATATACATATATTTATAATCATGGGAATTTATAATATATATATATATATATATATTTATATATACAAGGACCTAGACATGCTTGTTTCAAATCCATCTTCTAACATGTGATGAAACTTTGTTGCCAATAACCAACTCGGCTGCTCAACACTGGCCTCACATGTGGAACATCCCACAAGGATTATCTCTACTAAGAGGATCTAGTCATTATAATCAAGAAATCGATTTTCACCTTATATTGACCGTCAAATCAATGTCTAGGATTCCAATGATAAATGTTTAAAGTGAAATTGAAGAAGTAATCACAAGAATAGAATTAAATATAACCCATAGATTCTACCGTGAACACCTTTCCTTCTCTACAACACAATATATGCAATGACTCTCTATTTATGAGGTCAAATATATAGGTTCCCATCCCATGGGAAATGTTTTTCATGTTCCAATCCATCCTATACATTTGGAAGGTTCAAACCAAATTTTAGGAAACTCTATAATGTACCAATATTTCCTTAATAAGTAAAAATCCAAAAAAATTTCCATACCAATGGTTTCAAATAGACCTACAAGCGAGTTTATTGTCATATCATTCTTCTAATGTGTCAAACTGGTCAGGAATTAGAAAACACACCTGAAAACCACATTTAGTGTCATTTTAAAGTTAAAAATACCTTTGGAAAACATTTTTGGTTTCCAAGGAAAACATTTGGTGTTTTAAAAAACAATTTGAGAAATTAAATGTTTATAAAATAAGAATTCAATGTAATCTACCATTTATATACATGCTTATCTCTATATTTAAACCTCATGCACATGTGGAGTTATTCATGTCACACTAGAATATATATGGACATCCATATAAATTCCATAATTTCATCATAATTAATCATGTGAGGAATCATAATGAATGATAAGGGGCTTCTCGCTAAATCAAAGGAGTTAATAAACACTAAACCATATAATGGAACCAAAATACCAATCCAATCAAAAATTACTCATGAAACCCAGATTTACTAATGATTCAAAAAGTCCAAAAAACATTCAAGAGTACCCAAATCCAATATAAAGTACACTTTCATAAAACAACCAAGAGGGAAAATACATTAAAAAATATTCTAACACGCCACAAGCATGAAGAACAAAAATAGGATTTATATAGAATAGTAGAAGCATCTAATGGAACTCTTTAGAATGTAAGTGGAAGAAAAAAACTACCTCAATGATGTGTGAACATGAAAAAACTCCTATAATGGTTTGAGGAGAACCCAAGTACCATGACTCACACCCTAAACACCTATACACCATGATATATATGCATACATCCCTTGTTTAATGTATATATTCCCCATACAATGATGATAAAACTAAATTGGGTATATATATATAGACACACACATACCTAAATATGTATAGGTGTGGAGGTTGTGACCAAGAATCCACAACTTTATACCTTTAAAGAATGCTACAAAAATAGACCACAATCAAACCAATCAATACTTAATGAACAAAAAATGGCCCAAAATAATCTTAAAATAAATATAGGGTCCACACTGTGTCACGGGCACCACATGGGAGAAAATAAAACATTAAATAGAGTAAAAAAGAGGAGATGTAGAAGATGAAGAACTCACATGGAATAATCAGACTCAAATTCAAAAGAATACATGACTAAAAATAGTGGTTTAATGGGAGGTTGTGGAACATGAGAGGGAGAGGGGAATGATGTACAGGCGGATGGGGAAACCCTTCTAGGCATGTCTTATGAACCTATAGGATATGGGAGGTGAGAATACCACTTATATGGGTTTGAATAATAATAGTAATAATAATAATAATAATAATAATAATAATAATAATAATAATAATAATAATAATAATATTAACACAACATTATGATTTTTTTATTTCTAATTTCATTTTAAATTATTTATTTATTTTTATTAACTATTAAGGACACATGGTTGGGGTTCAAGGTCTACCAAACCCAACTCCTATCATGTACTCACCTCTTTCTAGGGCCTCACAGGCTTCTCAGGATAGTGCATTACCATGCACCTAACCATTAAGCCTTGGCATAACCACTATATGGGTTGATTTTTTTCCTAGGCTAGAACGTGGTTTCTCTTAACCATGCACCACCCTTATGTAATCAAAAAATTAACAAAAAATCAAACTCTTAACTAGAATTTTAACCAAAAACCAACATCAATATCAAGAACCAATAAATAAATAAATAAATAAACTAAAATAAAAGTTGTGGTTGGGGTGTGAAAACCTCGGGGTCCTAGAGTTGTCCAAGAATTATCGATCACTAAAAAATAAATAAATAAATTATTATTCAAATATAGAAGAATTGTGTTGAATTTTATTATTAAATTTTTTTAAATTTTTTTAAGTAAATTCATGGAATAATATTTTTCAAATGAATATTTTATTAATATTCAATGTTCATTTTATATTAGAAGGAATTATGAATTCAGTTAATGAATTTAGTTTATCATGTAATATAATAAATATATATAACATGTATGTGATAAAATATAAATAATATTTATAAATTAGTAATTTAATCATAATTATTTATTTATTACTTATTTAGTGGGTGCTAAATTTATAGGGTTCGAGGAACCCTCAATGGGTATTTCAGTTATCCACTTATAAGTCGAGAAGAAGCTCATTTTAGATACTATTAATCATTTAGAATTGATAGATTTTCTCTCCTCTAGAATCATAGAGAGAGAAAAATAATAACTAGTTGGATTATCCAAGAACAACATTATGAATCTAAGTCACAAGATCGTAGTGATCATCAGGGATTCAAAGAGATCTTCAGAGCTCTGTGCTAACACCCAAAATATGACGAATGATATATGCCTAGATTCTTAATGTGTTTTTGGGAGATCAAGAAGGGTTACACATTAGATTCCATAAGTAATAATCATCAATGACATGTGATGTATGAGAATTATTCATTTAAAAAAATTCATTTGACCAATTTTAATTTTTGTGATTTGATTAAGTCACACGAGATCCTTATATTTCTACCAGGGTTTGGATCACCATTGATGAGAAGTTTCATATCTTTGAAGAAGTGTAATATTAAATCAACAAACCAAAAACATCATATTATTGCCTCAGTATCATTACCAGTAAAAAAATAGAAAGGCCTTATTTTGGTTATAATAGAAACCTTAGTGGTCCTAAGGTTTAATGAAAAGGAAATTTTCCCAGGAATACAAAATGATTTTAGCTGAATGATTTAGTTTTATTTCTTATTATACTTCCTTAAATTAATATTCAAATAATATGAAATAATAATATAATTATATTCCATATACTTACATTTATGTTAAGTTTATAACCTATATCCATCACCTTTGTCAATCAAATAAGAAATGAATCCATCATCTATGTGTATGAAGAAATACCACCTTATGAACTAATGTAATTTGGTTTCCATCACCACCTATCATGGAATATTATAATAATGGTTTTAATTTATATATATATATCTATATATGAAATTTAAAAAATAGTTATAATTATTTAATGTTTATATAAAATATATTTCTAAACCATTCCATCCACTGAAAAAAGATAACATCATTTATGTGTATGTGTGGGTTACCACCACCATGAGGCGATGTGATTTATTTTCCATGACCACATATATTTTATATTATATATAAATATATTTAATGATATTGTGTTATATTTATAATATAATCATAATTAAATATAAGTGAAATAATATTTACCTTATTTCTCTTATATTCCAGGAAAAGTAGAAACGTTACTCAGGCGTGCGTAGGGCCTATCATCTACAATATTATAACATGATTGATTTTTTTAACCATCATTAATGGTTGGTTTTAAAAGTATAAATATTTCAAAAAATTATAGTTTTCCATTTTTATTATTATGAAAATTATTTATCTAACACCCTGAGATTTTAAAGGAATAAAATTATCTTTGATAACGTAAAGGACACACAACACTGAGTTTATCTTGCATTACATGTAACACTATGTTCATGTTACATTATAGAAAACAATTAATATATCTTGAATTATACTCAACCATATGTATTTTTTTGTTCAAAAGTGCATTCAACATGCAACTCTAAGCTTAAACAACAAATGTTATATATTACCATTATAACCTAGCTTTCAAATTAGCGAATATGACTAATAATAACGACTTTAGGATATATATATATATTTATTAATCAATATAACTTATTTATAATTATTTTAGTTAATTATAAATAATTGTTTTAGTAATTTGGTTTTATTATTCAAAAATATGTTTTTTTTCAAGAATGACATATATTTATTTTCATGAAAAAATATTATAATTAATTTTTGTAAGTTTTAGAAATTTTATTTGATAAAATGAACATTAATTTTTGAATCATAATATCATTTTTAACTATAGATTAATTTTTTTTACTTTTCAAAAAATATTGACTTTCTATAGAATACTGAAAAACACTGATTTTTTAAAGAAAAGTTTTTTCTTTTCAAGAAAATAATTAATCAAAAAGTATAAGTAAGTTATGATTTTATTTCCAAGTAATATAATTATTATTTAGTAATATTTAATAATACTAATTACTTTGAATATAATTAATTTTGGTTTTTATTATATGTTTTTTTTTGTGGGGTTTTCAAAAAACTATTTTAAAATTCATAATGTTTCTCCATTTTAATTAATTTAAATAATGACTTATAGGGAATGTTTTAAATAAAATGTGTATATTATATATAACTGAATATTAATTTTTAATTATAAAATGATGATTATTATTTAAACAATTAGTATAAAATCATCTTTTTATAAAAAATACTCTTATTAAAAACCTGATGTCTCACCGCATTTGCAGGGTTCATATTAAATTAAAATTTTCCAATTCTAACAATTGAATACGAAAAAATAAATTTCATATTTATAATCATAATAATTTATAACTTCTTATAAGTCTATATTAATTTTTCTTCCCATAATTACTAGTGATAATAGTTAAAATTGATCATAGTGATCAAGGTAAAAACATGTTTAATGAGAGATAATATTTTAGAATTATGGTTTAAAATAACCTAAAAACATGTTCAACAACCATTGGATGACCATATTTATTCCAGAAGGACATTTTGATCTATTTTTATAGTTTTTTGGAAATTGTTCTACGAAATTTCCTCTATAATATGTTAAATAAAGAAATAAGACAAAAAGGAACCATTTTTCCTTTTAATTTAAATAATGATTTCAGATGAGAAAAAATAATCCAGTTTTGGTTATAAATATTATTTTAAAATATAAAAGTGTTGTTTCAATAAATATAATTTTCTAATTTTTTATATATGAATTAATTACATTAAACACTTAAGAAATTTCAATGCAATAATTATTTTTTCAATTACTAACTAAAATAAAAAACACAAAAAATATTAAACGTTTTGGGAATTGAATCGATTATTGTATTTTGTTAATTTCTTAATGAATATATCATTCTATAGAGTTTTGAAAATAATATATTATAATCCTATATTTTTCATATTTTTTAAATTTTATATTAAATGGATAATGTCAATATTTACATTAAAGTTATTTTAAAATAAAAGTTATTTCATTAAATGATTTTAAATTACAAAAAATAATATATTCTACCAAGTGATTTAGAAATTTTAATAAATATAAATTATTTTATATTAATGTACCAATTATTATTTTTAATGATAATATTTACCACTGAATAAAAAAACTCATCTAGTGTGGTTAAGGTTAAAAGGTTGTTTTTTCTTGTTAAATGCGGTTGTGTTAAAATTAATATTCAATACGCCTATGATTTTTATTTTAAAATTTAGATATAATAATTAGATTAATTTTGTTCAAATTATCTAATAATTATCTCTCCAATTTAGTCTTAATGCATAAATTGCTTAGGTTGGAAAACTGGTTACCTTAATGTAAAACTAAAATGAAAAAAGGAATCATAGGAGTTAAGACCCAAAATATTTAAAACAATTGTTTTATTGTGTGTTGGATGCTTGGAAAGACCATAACATAACTCCAAACCATTAATTTTCAATCTTGGTTCCACTAGTGGTATGATTTACCTCCCAGTGGTGAATACATTTTGGTATTTACAAAAACGACACTCCTCCACAACTATTAAAGGAAACTCACTAACCTTATATATCGACACCTATCAAGCAATTTATATATCCCAATAACAAAAAATACTAACTTACAAAATCCAATCCTATCAACCTAGATGACTTAGGGTAAGTCTAAATCCATCTAGGAAGTTTCTTTTTGTTGAAACATAAGGATGTTACCAAAATAAGAGGCAATGTTCATCAATGAGCATTTTTTAATTTCTTTCTCCACTAAATTAAATTATTATTATACAATGATGATATAATAACCTCAATATCATACATATACTAAGGAATTTTTATGTTATAAGTGTGACCTATAACCACTGAATCTTCCATCAATGGGTTATAAAATGAACATATGTGCGTACAAAGGACTAACGACTCACGAAGCGAGGTCATTTGTTTTTCCATTACCTCATCTCATGATAAGGTATAATAATGGATATAAAATTTATATATGATATTTATAACATAATTATATATATGTATTTATTATATAATATATACTATATTATGATCTATTCTATAAGGGTTATGATATCCTCACTCACGTGTATGGCAGGCTACCACCTCACGAGGTGATTTGATTCGTTTTTCACTAACACATTGCATTGTAGCTAAAAAGGGAAAATATAATAAATATATGTGATATACATGAAATATTTATGGTATAATTGATATATTTTTCATACTTTAAATACAATACATCACTTTATTTTAACATTTTCACTTATTGAAAAATGATTATGTCGTTCATGGATGTGTGGACTACAGCCTTCTTGAAGCAATTTGACTCCTTTTTTCTCCACCACATAAAAAATGATGTATATAAGTTTATATAATTAAATAATATGTTATTAATGATAATATAATTATTATTTATAGATTAATTTTTACTTATTTATTTCAATAATTATCAATGAGCAACCGAAATGTTACTAATGCGTAAGTACGACATATTATCTCAATGAACGTAACGTTAATTCCTTTTTCATAAAAATCATTCATGATAGGTTTAAAAAGTATAATTGATCTATAAATATAATAATTATATAATTATTATTATTATACATATATTTAATAAATGGCAATTATGACCATATTTAACCCACCAATGTTGTTTTTGACACACAAGCCGAATATGGTCAAAACATCTATTGTTAATTTTATTGATTATTTAATTATATATAACATATTAAAATGTAAAATAAAAGTAATAGAATAATTTAAAAATGTTATAATGAAACTAAATAATAAACATAAGTTTATTTTTATAGAAGTTAAAGACATATATGATAAGTCAAACTCAATGTATAGTTTTCCTCGGCTAACTTTTATTTTTATGAGACATATGCCATATTGAAATCCTCTTTCAGTTGGGTAGATTATATACTACCCATAAATTTATTTTATGATTATTATTGTTAAATTTATGGGTATTTATATATAATTTTGACGTTCTATATTTCACAGAGTTATGGTATTGGTGATACCAAACTGGTAAGAGATTTTTGTCTCAATTTACCTTCTTCGAGCGGTATGTAATGTTATACACCTAATTTAATTTAAAAGGCTAATATACTACCCATTTGAAATATTATATCATGAATATAAGATTATTAATGATAATATATGTTTCATTTAATGATATTATCTCATGGGGGTTGTGATTCAATGTTACCAATGTGGTAAGAGTTTTATGTTACATTTTAATCATTTATCAAGAATGTTTATGATTATGATTACAATGATGACACACTATGATCCATGTCTAGAGAATCTTGTGAATTTCATTATCCTATGGGTATGTGATAAGAATAAATATTTTCCACTTATACTATTATCTTTGTTACTCCGGAGCTTAGAAGATTTTCTTTACTAAAAATCACCATTTAGGTGAAAAAGTATATTTCATCAAAATAAGAATTTTTAAAACTGTTTTTAGAAAAGTTTGTTTTCAAAGATCTAAAGATAATTTTCTCAAAATAAAAATTAATTTATTTATAAATATTGTTTTATATATCTCTATGGGTTTTTTCAAAGAAAAGTATTTTGGTAAAATTTATATGATTTTTTTTAACACTATATTCGAAATGATAAATTTATTTTCCTAAAAATGTATTTAGTTATATTTTAATTATATTTAAATTGATAAAATTAAACATCAGTTGTGGTTACTTATGATATAATGAGAATATTTTTTATTGATACAATCCTCATTATTTATCTAGATAGATTAAGTTTGTTCAATGAGATTTTTATGGAATCTGTTTATTTCCTACAAGACAATGATGTTTCAATAGATTGTCTTGGAACCCTTTTAATTTCACTAGGTTAATAATGTTTAAAAAAATTGAAATGAAACCCATTTATTTTACATGTGTTAATATATTTATAAAAGAATAATGATTTTTAGATTAGTTTTATGATGAAATATTTATCTAATTTAATCATGTTATGGTTCTGGAAAATTACATATATCATCAAGAAGACAAGATAGTTTCAGGTGAGTCTATTAAAGCATATAAAATGAGGTTTCTAAAATAGAATTAGGTGAGTCCATTATAGATTATATGACCGAGTGGCTCATATAGAACTGGGTGAGCCTGTTATAGATTATAAAATTTATGTTCTAAGATAATACTAAAATTCATTGGAAAATATACCCTCGGATGAGAGGGAAAAAGGAGGCAGTTACCTGAGGGTTTCTCATTTGGATTTTACTGGAATCTATTTATTTCTAGAATGGGTTTAATGTGAGTTATAAATAAAAAAATATTTCAATATACCAACATGTTTTTGTGATGCTTCTAATGTGTTTATAAGGATTATTATGATCAATATTTTTATCACATGGCTCAAGATTATTGATTCTGATGACTATTTCTATTTTCATGGTTTTATCTTTGATGATCTAGGTATTGTTAGGTATGATTTATTTTATGGTTTTCTCATGATCTATGATTTTTTTGTAATACCCTTATGCACATCTTATGTCCTCATTGATGAAATTAAAATTATTAATTCTTAGGTTTACCCTTACTAATCATTTGACTTCACAATTATTTGTTTCCATCTTCCTTAGTTTATAAATAATGAGGTTGAATGAATTAATTTATAATGGATTTTATAAGGATGATGTTGAGGGCCTAATGTAGAATAAGAAAAACTGGGTAGAACATGAGATGATGTTCATCTTTATGAACCAGTTGTTTATGAATCCAAGTTGATATGATTTTTTCATAATTATCTAAAAATATAAAACTAAAAGAACCATGGAACTGTATGAGATTCAATATTTATTTTTGATGTTGTATGTTTTCATTGGAGATAATTTTTTCACCATATTTGATATCATCTTCGAAAATGTAACCTTTATGACTTAAGAACAATATCTGGGATTAATGTTCTTGAGATGTAATTAATGGTATCATTGTAGGGATTATATTACTTTTTAGATTACTATGTTTTCATTTGAGGTTATAGTAAGTGTTATGGATACTTACATAGATCCATAATATTAAGGATGATCATAAGTTCAGTGTCATATACACCCTATTTAGTTTATAGGTGATTAGATCATAACTTGATTAATGAATGTTTGGGAGTTTTTTTAATAGGTTGAGGTAATTGTAACCCCTGAGATAAACACCAAGAGATATTTATGGAGATATAATATCAGGACCTAGACTTAAATATTACATAATATTGTTAATTAAACTAGAATACAATTTTTACATTCCCAATGATCTTTTTAGTAAATAGTTTTAGTGAATTAAGTCATATTTATTACATGAAAACCATAAGAACACAAGGTTTATACTACTAAAAAAGTTTCCATTTATTTCATAATACAATAGTTATTAATAAAAGAGGAATTATTTTTATGAAAATTCCCCCCTCAATATTCATCTTAGCTTCTATTTTTATCTTACTAATCCTTAAACCATGTGAAAAATATTTCATAACATGGTATTTGAAAAAATAGCACAATAAGGGTCCTAAAAAAAGGAAACAAATCTTTATACTATAAATACTTATAAATATATGAAATCATTTTCATAAATACAAACTTTTCACCTATAACGTATCATATAGTTACATTGTGAAAACTTGAAATTTCCATAAAGTATAGAAAAATTAAATAAACCATTGAGGTTACATGGGGAATTACTAACATATGTTTTGACCCTTGTGGCTAACATATGATTTAAAACCCTCACGAATAGCTTAAAATATATCCCTCATAGCTACTTTATCCTGTAACCTGCACAACTACCTTGTGGTGCAACCAACACAGTTACACATAGAATAACCCTTATTGTAAATATACAACATGAACGTACACAATTAATTAAACAGAGATACATCCACCCTTCATCATAAATAATTTCCAAGAAGTATAATATAATCATCAAACAAGAATACTTTAATGGGAAATACATTCCTTGAGTAAAATCACTTAATTCAAAGGAATACATCCCACTTACAAAGGAAATAACTCATTGAAAAAATAATTTAATATTATAAATAATTCATAAATAAATTAAGGAATCATGAAATTAGGAAAATCTATTCAATTTTTATAATCAAAGCATTCTTTTTTAATTTCATAAAAAACACGTTAAAGATGATTTTAAAAGAAAAAACCCTAACCTCGGGTTTGTATTAATTAAAACATGTTCAAACATATTCTATAATGGTTAAAAAGTGTTATTAATATATTTAGAAACCATAATATTATTTATAATTAATTATATGCTATTATTATAATATTTTCTAACCATTTATTAATAATACTTTGTAATTTTCATTGTTTTGGGGGAATTTATTTGATGGTTTCCATGGTTGGTTCTTTATGGATTTTATTGAATAGAAGAAAGTCTCTAGAAGTAGAAATAAATGGTATTAACATGTTTTTAGTATTTTAATTTATATTATAAATAATTTATTTCTGATATGAGGATGATTCATTAGATTTAACACTAATGAAAATGATTTAGTTTATTAATACGGTTTTTACAACCATCACAAACTTATATAATTTTATTTATTTTAATGTGTATAAATTGGTTCCTGAACATTATATAAAATTTAATATGTATAATAAAATTTGAATTATCCATAATAATTTTTTATGGCTATCCATTATGGTGGTAAATGAAAATGAAAATACATCATCCATGATGATGGTAAATCGACACATAACGAACAATGTTTCCATTTTCTAAAATAATAAGAGAATATGAGAGATTGGATTATGGATTTTCCATTAACATAATAAAATTCCATTATATGTAAGATAATGGAGTTATTATGTAACTTGGATTATCAATGGTTAGGATAGAATAAAAAATTAAAACAGATTGAATAGAAAATAAAAGAAATTGGAAGTGTAATTTACCTCTTGAATTCATATCATTGAGAACCTCTTTAAGGAAAATGTTTTTCTTTTTTTGATGATATAAATTTTTCTTAGATGTGGGAATGAGTATTGATAAGATAATTGGGCAGAAATTAAACAACTTAGAATGCTAGGAGGTGTGAGGAGATGAGTGGTGAGGGGTGTTTTTGGATTTTTTTAATTTTGTTTTTACTTTGATTCAAGATTATGAGTATTTTCGATTCCCATGAAAAAATATAGTGAATAGTGAATTATTGTTCAATATTATGGGCTTACATCATCTATACAAAATCTATAACTCAATAATTCATTTATTTGTTAAATACTGTAAATTATTGTATTTTACTATTCACCAAAAATTCAATTATTGTAGAAAAATCACAAAAATTAACCCTAAACATTTTTTTGACAGGAATAATTAAAAAATGATCTCCATATTACGAAAATAGTTTTTTAAATATGAGGAATTTAATTTTTAATTAAAATCATCATTTATTTGAAAAATACTAATTTTATTAATTAAACTGATTTTATAACACTGTGAAAAATTAATTAAGGTCACATAATTTATATTTAGCCATGAAAAATAAAATATTAATTTAAGAATCTATTTAATAAAGTTAAATTTTCTCTTAGATCATTATATTAATTAAAAACTTTATATTTAAATGTATGTGTCACAATAATACCTACACATAATTTATAATTTTCAAATCTTTTATTTACTTATTTCATGATATATATATATATATATATATATATATATATATATCATATTTTCACTTATAATATGCTTAAATAATATTTATAAATTTATTGTGGAGGATACTATTCTATTTTTATAGATTTATTACTATCATTAAATACCACTTATTTCATTATAAATTTAAATATAATTTACTATTTATTGAAAACCAATTATTCTATAAGTACATGGGTTTTACATTACCATCCCCCTTTCTAGAAATTTTATCCTCACAATTTTTATTCCCTTATTAAACAAGTGATGATACTTTTTCCTTATAGAATATTTAGATTCTCTTGTTTATTTTTCAACCATGTGGTTTATCCAAAAAACCGTTTCATGGTGAATTAAAATATTCCACAAAAAATTCTCTATATAATCAAGAAAATGAATAGGATTTTTCTCATAATTTTTTTTTCTTACCGCGGAAATACTTTTGGGATAAAAAAACATGATGAATTAGGAACATACATTTTTAACATTGAGACATGAAAGTGTACCTAAGATAAACTCAGAGCCAAGGCTACGTGGACAACAAATGGTCTATCTTTACCCTGGATTTAAAAAGGTCCAATGAATTATGGACTCATCTTTCCCTTCTTACTAAAATGTTTCATACATTTTCCATGTAGAAACCTTGAGAAATAAATGATCGCCTACATTAAAAGAAATTCTTTCCCTTCTGTTATTCGAAAAACTTTTCTGCATACTCGGAGCTATCCTCATATGTTTATCGATCATAATTACTTTATTAGCCTCTTTTACTTCCAATTATAGTCCCATTAACTTCTATTCGCTAACATCATCCCAAAACATAGGAGTCCAACACCACTATCTGTATAAAGCCTCAAAGGTTCCATATTTATACTAGAATAAAAACTATTATTAAAAGAAAGATATTGATCCAAACATCCTTGGTAATCCATTGACCAAGTATGTAACATATATTCCAATGTATGAATTGTTCTGTTGGCCTATCTAGAAAATTGAGGATAAAAGGATGTGCAGAAATTTAATTCAGTCCCTATAATCATTTGAATGCCTTTTAAAATTTTAGAAGTGAACCTGAGTTTATGGTCAGATTCAATGGAGAAAGGAATACCATGTAACATAACAATCTCTCTAATTTACTATCTAGAATTATGGTTTAATGAAATTATATCTCAAAAATTAATAAAATTAATTGATTTAGTTAGTTGAAAATGAATAACCCAAATCGCATTGTTACGTAGAGAAGTATATGGTAGTCCTACCAAAAAATCCATGGATATCTTTTCTCATTTCCACTATGGAACTGGGATTGTCTGAAAAATTCACTTTAGTAGTTTCCACTCTTCGTTAACATGTTGAAATGATAAAAATTTAATGGTAAAATAAGAAATATCTGTTTTCATTCCATCCCACCAGTAATACACCTAACGGTCTTGGTACATCTTAGTTCTTCCAGGATGAATTGGAAATAGAGAATAATGAGATGCATTTAAAAATTCATTCTTTAGTTGGGAATCAAAATGCATACATAATATCTTTCCAAATTTCAATATGCACTCCTTATCAAAATTTACTTTAGGTAATTTTTATTTCATAACAAATTTTAACTTTTTATATAACTCATAGCCTTCCTTTAACTATTTCTTAATTCTGTCTAAGAGAGATGATTTCATACACACCTGAAAAAAATAGGTGGAACTTCTTGTACCAAAAACTTCTAAATAAAAATTCATCAAATCATTAATCAATGAGTTGTTTTAAAAATGTAAAATGGTTAATGTTGAATTATTTTTTTGACTAAATGAAACAACAAATTTTTTTCTTTTCTATTATGATAATTCATTATGAAATCATAATAATTTATATTTTATTTCCATCTTCTCTTCCTCATGTTCAATTAGATCGGAGTGAATATACAATCTAAAATTTTATGGTTATTATATATTTAAAATTTTGGTTATATATAAATTGTGTCTCAAAATTTTTAATATAAAAACATAGCATATATTTCCAAATCATGTATAAGATAATTTAACTCATGATGTTTTAGTTGGATTAAAACCGCAACCAATTATTTGATAATTCTGCATCTGAACACAAAAAAGTACATTCAAAAAATCTTCACTCCAGATGAAAACTATCTATTTCATGAAGACAACACCAAAATTGGATCATTCACCAATCTTATTTTCTTTTCCTGAAAACTAAAATCATAGTCTTTTGTCCAAACACATTTAAGTCATTTTGATGTTAAATTAGTTATCATTCTAGAAAAACAAGAATCCATTGGTAATATCATGTTATTCCATGAATATTAAGAATTTCATTAACATTTGTTGGTATTGGCCATTCATCAACCACTTTTTTTGGTGGGATCAACTTTTGTTCCATCCTAATTTAAAATGTTGCCAAAAAATGAAATGTTTTGCAACCAAAAATCATATTTTCATAATTTCCCATATAAATTATTTTCTTAAACAATATTTTATTCATAGTATCTATAAATAAAATAGAGGAATTTGTCAAACAAGGGGAATAAAAAAATATTAATGACATATCTAGTATAGAAATCTATTTTTCGAATGTCATCCTCCTCACCTTTAGATGATGGTACCTAGATCTCTAGTAAATCTTAAAAAAATTCTATGATCCATATAGGTTATCAAATAAGTCATCGATATGAGTAAATGGATACATATTCTTAGCAGTAATGTTATTCAAAGATCAATAATCAATTAAAATCCTCATGTATCCATATTTTCTTTTGGAAAATCATATAAGAGAAAATCATGGTGAAGTGCTAGAATTAGTGAACCCTTCATCAAAAAACACATGCAACTAATTTTTCAATTTTTGATGTTCCACCTGTTTCATTAGACTAGTGGGTTTTAAAATCAGCTAGTCATAAAGAACTAATTCAATAGTATATTAAACTTACAGATCAAGTATAACATCAGAAAAATCGTTAGAAAAATCATCCATGTATTCATTTGCCAGTGGAACATCATTAATTTGAACAATTCTCTTATTTTCAACAAAATTTGCAACATAACATTCATTTCCATATTTTAATAGTTTCATAACTTCCAGATATGTATTCAATGGTATGAGTTCAATCTTATATACAAAATGAAACTAATTATTAAAAATAAATTCTTTATATCTACAATTAATTGTATCATAATGAAATGAAATTCATTATATACCCAAAATAACATCAAAATATAAAAAGAGAAAAAAAGGTTTTTTAGTAATTTATTTCCACAGAAAATAATAAGAAGATTATTATAATTTCATTTTTACCTTAATATCTCCCCTGGTGTTTTGACCACAATATCTTGTTCCACTTCTGGAGGTGAAATTTCTAATTTACCATAAAATTTTTCATAAATTAAGTCATGTGTATACTCCATATCAAACAAGAAATTAGAAAATTATGAATAAAAAAGTACCTAATACCACTTCATTGGATGGACCAACATCTACTAATGTACTCACAAAGGATTTCACTACTGCTTTTACTTATAATATGGATTCTTTCCATCATTCATATCTTTCTTTTGGTGGGTATTTCAATAATGCTTTATCTCACTACATCAAAAATACTTTATAGTTTATTTATCCTTATTAAACATACTGATACTAAGATCTTTTTCATTACAATCTCATTTCATATTTGGAATCTCACCACATCGAAAATAATTCCTAGATTTGTTATGTAATTCCACATAGTAATTTTTAGCATACATTCCATAAATTAAAAAATAGGTTTTATTACCTTCATATTTATTTGATTGACTCTTATCCATTTATTTCCATATAGGACATTTCTTTTACAAGTAGAAAAAGAACACATGATCATTGGAAAAATAAATTTAGACCCTCTCATCATATCAAAAAAGATTCTCATAAATTTTCATTTCATGGGATACCAATTCTATTTGATATATTAGCTTCAATCCTGAGTAAAAAAAGAATGACTTTTATATCAAGATTATACGTAATATTTGGAGGATACAATACAAATCGAGTGTTGTTTTCTTTGTACAAAACCACTAAGTCTTATTCATTTTTTAATTTCAGTAGTTACTTTTCCATATTAAGTTGAACTGCCTTAAGAAAATATTTTTATAGGAAATTATTCTTAAA
Source organism: Viscum album (assembly GCA_963277665.1). Lineage (NCBI taxonomy): Eukaryota > Viridiplantae > Streptophyta > Magnoliopsida > Santalales > Viscaceae > Viscum > Viscum album. The sequence goes on along the minus strand of OY728155.1, from coordinate 1,214,817,933 downwards.
TTCATTCCATTACAATGCATCAATATCTTCTCTTTCCCTAATATTCTTTGACAAGGACATCCTATAGCTAACTTCACCTTCAAAATAATAAATTTAAAGACTAACATTTTAATTATAAGAACACCCCATGACATAAAATATATTTTCAAGGTATTTAATCCAACATTCAGAAACCATGGGGCCAGAAGATCCACTAAAATAATGAGGGTGTTTCCTCATAAAATGTTATACTATCATCGTGTTTCGTTGTGGTTGATCTAGATGTACTCTTTAACGGTAAACACCATAATTCATGGCCAACTCCAAATGAGACATTACTATCATAAACTCCTTAGTTCCAATTCCCACTATTTCAGGCTTCATATTTGGAAAAATATCATCATCTATGTGCCTTCCTACATCAGCCTCCCTATTTCATATACAAAAAATCATTTTGAATAGAAATATTATATATGAAGAAACCGGGTAATATTTAAATGATATATTATTTAGAAATAAACATAAGGTAAAAATAATTTATGGTATTATATTAACATCAGCCTAACCATAAAAGTGATATAAAATGTTTTCTGATACCAACTACAAGAACCTTACCTTATACATTATATAATTTGGTTAATTCAATTAGAATGCACTTATTAAATTCCAAAAAATAATTTCAGTTTATAGTTTTAGAGAATTAGGTTATAATTCATACAAGAAAACACATAATAATAAAAATTGGATAAAACTAATATAATGTATATCAAATTCATCATATAATTTTATTAATAAAACAAGAATTTGTTTCATGAAATGTTTTCAATAAATTCATTTGGGCATATTCTTTCCTCTTACCAATTATTAAATCCTATGAAAAACATTTAAAAAATGGGATAATAAAAAAAGGCCATTAAGGGGAATATAAATAAGGAATGAAATAGTTAGGCCATGAATCCATATAAATATAGTAAATCAAATTTTCAAAGACATACTTCTCACCAATAAAGTAAAATATAGTTACTTTTTCAAAACAAGGGATTTCCATAAAATATAGAAAACATAAAAAACCATTTAGGTAAACTGGGGAATTATTTTATTATGATTTTAACCCTCATGGATACTATATGATTTTTAACCCCCATGGATACCTTATAATATAACCCTAACAACTACCATATGATGTAACCCTTACATCCACCTCATGGTATAATCGTCACAATTTCATATGGAATAACCCTTAAAATAAACTTCCAACATAAATATACCCCATGAATTGGAGGGAGATATATTTATCCCACCCATCATAATAATTAATTCCCATGAACCACAACATAATTGAAAAACATGAATACCTAAATCATAAATACATTCCTCAAGGAAAATAACATAATTTAATGAAATGATGCACACATACAAAAGAAACACATTTCACTGAAAAGAATCTTGTAATCCTTTGAAGAAGACATAAAAATAATTAGGCTTCATGAATGTGTGAATAGTATCACATTATATGTAATTTAAAATACATTCTTTTTGAATTTCATAAAAAAGATATTAAATAGGATTTTAAATGAAAAATCTATTACTGAGGGTTCATCTTACTTCAAAAATGTTCGAAACTCTGATACAATGGTATAAGTATTTTTATTAATATATTAAAAACCCATATTCGTATTTATAATTCCTTATATTAACTTATTATCACATATTTACACCAACTAATTTATAATATTTTGTTATTTTCATTATTTCGGGTGCATTTTATTCATGGTTTGCATGGTCGGTTCACCATGGATTTTCCTGTAAAATGGAAGAAAATACCATAATCAGAAATAATTGGTATTAATATGTTTCTATAATTTTAAATGATACCACATATCAATTTTTCGGATATGAGGATAATTAAAGAGGTAAAACATTAATGAAAACGATAAAAATTTTTTCTATGGTTTTACGACCATCACGAAGTTATATCATTTAATTAAATATCACGATTATATACAGATTTTAGAATATTGAATAACTTATAATATGTATAATAAAATATTATTTAAACATAATATTTGTTTTTTGATCCGCTTTGAATGTGGTAATTTAAAATTGAAACACATCATCCACGATGATGGTAAATTGACACATCACACACACTATTTTAATTTATTATAATTAGAGTAGAAGATGAGAGGTTTGGTGATAGATATTCAATTAAAAAAAATAATATTATAGTATATTTTGGATAATGGAGTTATCATGTCACTTTTATGAGTGGAGGTGAGGAGTGAATAATAAAAGAAAATAAATTTAAAAGGAAATGAAAGAGAATGAAAGAGGATTTTACCTCTTGAACTCTTCTCCTTGAGAACCTCCTTACGACACAATGTTTTGGCATTATTAGGAGACCAGAAGGTCTTGGATGAGGGGAGGAGGATTGGTAGGGTAATTGGTAAGATATAAAACGATATACATGGATTTATTATGTGAGGATAAGGGGTGGTGTGGGGTGGTACTTATAATTGAGGTGATGAGTCTTTTTTGATTATTTTAATCATTTTCTTGTTATTTGGCACAAGAATATGAATAATTTTGATCCCAATGAATAAATAAAATTAAGGGAGAATAATTTTTCTAGATTATGGTCTAAAATCATCAATACATCATCTATTAATCAATAATTAATGTATTTGTTAAATACCATAAATGATTGCATTTAACTATTCAATTTTTTTTAAAAATTTTAAGAAAATCACAAAAAATTCATCCTAATCATTTTATAATGTATAGAAATTAAAAAATAACACCATTTCATGACAATAAATTTATAAATATGAGAAATTTAATTTATAATCAAAATCATCATTTATTAAAAAAATAATGATTTTAAATTTATAACAGATTTTCAACACTTTGAGAAATTTATTAAGGTCGCATAAAATTATCTTATAATCGCAATAAAAAAAATATTAATTTATGATTCTATTTTATGAAGATATGTTTTATTTTAAATAGTTAAAATAATTGTAAAATTCTGAAAAATTTATTTTTCACAAAAATTTAATAATTAATTTATAATTTTCAAAAACATGTATTTAATTGTTCAATGATATATATATATATATGTAATATTTTCACTTATAAGATATATAAAATTAATTTATACTTTTATATTTGAGGTTAGTATTATATTTGTATAGATTAATTATTTTTTGAAAATACCACTTATTTCATTCTACATTAGTAATGAATTTAACTATTTGATGAAAAACATTATTCAGTTATTACATGGGTTGTTACAAATAATTTTTCATGTTTAATGAAAAAAGGTAAAAAACGTTATGCTGGGTGAAAACTCATCACATCTAGAAAGGCAATAGGGATTTAAAACATGACCATAGGATGATAAGGAGTTCATGCCTTACACTACCCTCTGTGATGTCCTTGTTAGTATGAAATTATTTTAGAGGTAATGATTAGGTATATTAAATTAACATAAGGGATTTTATTTGATGAATAATGTTTGATTTATGTTGAAAGATTATATGATAAAACCCTTCTAATCATTTTGTTTAAATCAGAGTCAAGAAATGATTGTAGAATTTTAAGGATAGAAATTTGTGGAATGATTGGGTTTGAACATTGGATTTCTATTGAAATTTGGAGACTAAGGTATGTGGGTTTAAACATTTTCTAAATTATCATACCATTTTCTAACCATTCTGATCATGGTTAATGTATAAATATAGTAGGACTAGATCATTAGGATTTTATGGAATGTTTTGTCCATTAAAGTATATTTTAGTGCTTATTAAATGAAAAATTGATCACAAATACACATCATATGGACAAAAGATAATATTATTTTGGAAACATATTTAATGGATGAAATTATACTAATCCAATATGTATATTTACACACAATCTTCATCTAGATAGTAAGATAATTACACAAATATAGTAAAAGTGATCTTGAAAAATAATCAAATTTCATTCAATTCTATTGAACCGATGATCTTTTCAATCATCACATTTTTTTGGTTTTTTGGCCATTGACATTTAATTAATCATTGAATTTTCTATGATCAATTACTCTAACAACTCTATATAATTATATATTCTTTTCCTCTATTCCAACCTACGTTCTACTATTTAGAATCATAGTTAAGTGTTATTCTAAATGTCAATTACATGATCATTTATCTCTTATCAAGAGGATGTTTTAGTGACCCTTGTAATGATGTGGGTTTATTAAAATTATTTTCAAATATCCATCCTTTGAATACTGAGATAATGATCAAATTGCAAGGATAAAATTTATTAAAAGGATGGGGGAGGATGTAAATCCTCATAGACTTTAAAAGAAGAAAATTATATTCTATAGTGTAATGGACCCATAAAACTGAGTTTTCCATGTGTTACCTAAAACACTCTTTCATATTTCGTTACTTGAAACACGCATCTTATCTATTGTTACATGTAACACTAATAATTCTATGTTTGAAAGTGTATTAAACAAGTAACTCCAAATATAAATGACCCCTGAAATATATTACCATTATAACCTATCAGTTAAATTGGTGGGTATATGTATAATATTTAATACATATTGAAATATATATATATATATATATATATATATATATATTCATAACTAAATATAAATTGTTGATATATATTTTGTAAATAATAAATAAATTTTTTAGTACAGGAGTTTTTCCCAAAAATTTGTTTTTTCAAAAAATGATTTTTATTTCTTTTCACGAGAAATATTATAGTCCATTTTTGTAACTTTCAGAAAACTTATAAGATGAAATTAATTTCATTTTTTTGAATTGAATGTTCAAAATTTACTCTGGGATAAATTTTGGGTCATTTTGAAAAATAGCTCTTTTAAGTGAAAAGAAATAAACACTGAATTTTGTAAAACTATTTTATAGATTAATTAATTTAAATGTTCAAATATGTTTTAATTTAACCTATTTATTATTTATTTATATTTAATCTACTTAATTACTTTGAATAAAATACACAATGGCTTATAGTATAAGATTTTTTTTCTTTAGAAAAGTGGGTTTTTAAAAACTATTTTAAAATGCATAATGATTCTCCCTTTTAGTTATTTCTAATAATCCATAATGGAGAATTTTTTAAATGAAATATGTATATTTTATATCAACTAATATTAATTTCAATTCATACCTTAATTATTAATTTTCATAGTGTTAATATAGAGTCATCGTGTCCCAAAAAATACACTTCTTAAAAACCAACTGTCTCACCATGTTTGTAAGATTAATATTTTATAAAATGTTTTCAATTATGTGAGTTGAGTTTGAAAAACTGGATTACATATTTTTAATTATAATAATTTATAATTTATAATAATCCAAATTATTTTTTTCCCATAATTATTTGTTAAAATTGTTAAAATTAATTACATCGATTAAGGTAAAAATAAGTTTATCGAGGCATTAAAAATTAAAATTAATGGATAAACTGACTTAAACATCTATTAAGTATCATTTAAAGGATATATTTCATCCATTTTGACCTTATTATATATTTTTATGTGTTATTTTGGAACTTTTCCATGAAATTGAACTATATAATAATTTATATAAAGGGAAAATTCACAAGGAGACCTTTTTCCGTTTTATTTCTATAATGATTTGGGATAAAAAATCATAAATATAGTTTCTATTATATAAATTTATTTTAAAGAGAAAATGTTTTTTAAATCACAGTAATTCATATTAATTTTTTAGATATGAATTAATTACATTAAATACTTATGAAATGTGAATAGAGTAATTATTTAGTTAATTATTAATGAAAATAAATGATACTAAAAATATTAAATGATAAGTAAATTTAATATATTATTTTCATAAATTAATTTTTTAAATTAATATATAATTTTACACAAGTGTGAGAATAAATTTATTCTATTTAAATATTTATCTTTTTTTAAATTTTATATTAAAGGAATAAAGTAAAAATTAACATTAATGCTTTTTTATAATAAATGATATTTTATTAAATGACTTAAAATTATTAAAATTATATCTTCTAAATATTTATTTAATTTTTTTAATAAATATCCAATATTTTTTCATCATGTACCATTTATTATTTTATAATTACTGTATTGAATGCTAAATAGTAAAAATCTCAATTAGCACGATTAAGGTTAAAAGGGTGTTTTTTCACATTACATGCACTTGTGTTAAATTTAATATTCAACCCATGTAATATTACTAATTGATAAATTGGATTTAAAAATTACGATATGTCGGTAAAATTTTTCTAAAAATTCACACTTTAATTTAATCTTAATTTATAAATTACATAGGTTAGAAATCTAGTTACCTTAATGAAAAACCAAAAATGAAGAAAATAAGGAAACTTTGGAGTTGAAGAAGAAAATGTTTAAAAAATGTGTTTTATAGTGTGGTGCATGTATTTATATACCATCTAATATCCAAAACCTAGTAATTATAAATATTTAAGATATGTGAGATAAAACATTCCTCCTAATTGTAAATACTTTTGGGTATTTCCAAAAATGTCACCCCTAAACAATCAAAGGGCACTCACTCCCCTCAAATATCCACAACTATAAATAATTTTAGATCATAAAATTACTACCAAAAAATACCAAAATTTCCTCATATCATCATATATTCCATATATATTTAATAAAGACAACCTAGAAATTCATTTGGTGGAATCATCAGGTGGATAGGCATGGAAGAAGCAACATTCACCAACAATAATTTTTGATTTATTTATTTCTCTATACACATAAATTATTCTTATACAATACAGATATCATTACATATAGATTTTAAAAATAATGAAATTATTTAATGTTAGTTTTTTAACCTATAACCAAACACACCTCTATGAAATGGAATATTAAGTCATTATTAGTTTGTAAGGATGACTAGAGCCTCACGATGTGATGTCATTCATTTTTCAATTACCAACTCTCATGGTTGGGTATAATGATTGATATTAAGTATAAATATGATATTTATAATAAAATTATACATATTAAGTCATTATATTTTATATAACATTTTACATTACTTTCTGTAAGGTATAGAAAAACATAGATCTTATGTCCGACATAATACCGCCTCACGAAACAAAGTGATTTTTTTTTCACTACCGCATTTCATGGAAGGTAATAGTGTTTAAGATAATAAATTTATGTGATATAAATGAAATATTTATGATATTCATGAAATATTTAGTATTCTTTAGATATGAAATATCTTTTATTTTTACTTTTTCACTTACTGAAGAAATGAAAACATTATTCACGGACTTGCAAACTACCACCTCCACAAAGCAATGCGACTCATTTTTTTCACCGTCACATCACATGAATGATATATATAAGTTTATATAATTAAAAAATATGTTATTTAAGATATTATTATCAATATTTATGTATATAATATTACTTAACTTCATTCCATAATTATCATTGAACTCAATAAATGTTACTCATGCATACGTACGACCAACCATCTTCATGATCATAACATTAGTTCATTTTTAGAAGACATATTTCATTAAGGGTTTAACAATTATAATTGATGTATAAATATGAGAATTATTTCATTATTATTATTCTTTGGATGTTTAAATATTTATCACTATGACCATAGTCAACACACCTAAGTCTTTTTGACACAAAAGCTGAATATGGTCAAAATGTATGACATAATCTTAACTGATTATATAATCGTACATAACATGTTAATAAGTGAAATGATAATAATTATAAACATGAAAAAGTTTTTAAGGAAACTATATAATTATCATTTTTTTATTTTTACCAAATATAAATACACATGTAGCAAATCAAACACAAAAACGAGTTTTCCCACCTCACTTTTATTTCATTGAGATATTTTCTATATTCACCGCTTATTTCTTTTTTGTGTGATGTATATTCTGCACACGAATTTATTTTATGATTGTTACAATACATTTTTTGGATATTTACATATCCATTTTTGGAACTACCTATCATGGGGATATGGCTTCATAGTTACTAGAGTAGTAATGGATTTTTGTCTCAATTTAGCTTCTTTGAGATGTATATTTTGTTATTACCAATATTCATTATTGAGGTTTATATACTAACTCATTACATTTTATATAATGAATATATTTATTTTCATGATAATATATCCTTAATTTAATTTCATTAATTCATTTGTATTATGATTCAATGTTACTAAAGTGGCCAGATTCTTATGTTATAGTCTAATCATTTATCATAATTGTTTATGTTTATACAACTATTGATAATAACTTATGACCAATATATTCATAAAAAATTTGTTTTCTTATAATTTGGTTATTTAATGATAATAAATGTTTTTTATTCATAATCCTATCTTTATATTCTCATCCTATCAAAATATTTTGTTAATTAAAAATCATTCTTTCGGTCAAAAACTTTTTTTCATAAAAAAAATGTTTTTCAATTTATTTTCTAAAATGCTTTTAAAAGGCATCTTCAAATCTAAAAGGATATTTCCACATTAAATTTTATAATTGATTTTTAAATCTTTTTTTATATATTTTTAAGGTTGTTTTTAGTGAACTCTATTTTTTCAAGATTTCATGAATTTTTAGTTAAAAAAAATTCAATATCAAAAGTTTATTTTCCTCAAAATGTTTATAATGATATTTTAAAGGTAGTACCATTAATTAACATTAATGAAACTTATTGTTACTTATGATATAATGAGGATATTTTGTAATGATACCATCCTCATTATTTCTCGAGATGTATTAATGTTGTTTCAATATGTTTGTTATGGAACTCGTTTCTATTCTTAGGTCCAATCATGTTTCAAGAGATTGCCATAAAACTAATTTATTTTCTATATTTTAATAATTATTCAAAAATATTAACATGAATCTCATTTATTTTATAAGAAATAATATAGTTATAAATTAATAATTAATGTTTATTTGAATTTTAGGATGAAATATTTATGTACTTTATTCATGATGTGGTTTTTGGAAATTACATTTCATATGGGTTTCCCTATATAGCACTAGTTGAGTCTATTATAGCTTATACAATATGGTGGACTACATTAGACTGGATGATCTTATTACAACTTATATAATGGGGTGACCCAGATAGTTTCACGTGACCCCATTATAACTTATATGATGTGTAACATCCCAAGTAAGTAATGAATAATAGATATTTTTATCTATGTCTATTAATGAATTAGATAGTGTTTTAGAGGCTTAAAATGAAAATAAATTCAATCTTAAGCATGGAATACACTAATAATCTTAAAAGATTGTTTTACTGCCTTTTTATGGCAAACCCTTTTTAAATCAAACTTTTGACAATATTATAATCTATATTTGTCAAAATAAACATATTTATTATGATTGGGAGATTGAAATTTACATTGGATAAATTTTTGGTATTTTTCTGACAATGTTCATTTTTTAATGAATAGTGAAAAATACTGCATTTTACATCAAAACTACTTTTTCATTTAATTTAATTATATGTTTAGATTATATTTTTAATTGGTATTAATGTGTAATATGAATATAGTTTTACCATTTAATCCAATGGTGGTCATTAGGATTAATTTCACTTTGAAATTGGTCATAAACTAATGCCAAACTTTTCATAGATATTGTTTCAAAAAAACCCGCTATTTGTTTTGACAACGGGAATTATTTTTAAATCAATTATTTCAAATTATGTGTTTGGAATTTGGTAAAATGGATTAAATATTAGGAATCAGAAGGTCCAAATTATGTAATTAAGACTCTTTTGTTTTTGGACATTATGAATAGTAACAACAGTAATTATCTTTAATTATCTTGATTAATGAGTAATCGGGTAGTTAAGGATAATAAAATAATATCATAATAAAAAAATGGCACAAAAATGTGTCCTAAGGCTACTGGTTGTCTCATGGCCGACCATGGGATGCTTTGTGCCAAACTTGGGGGCCCTATGAAATCACTTTTGTGAGAAAATGACTTTTTATCTTTTTATTTTTTAAAGAATGTTAAATGTAACAAAGAATGTATCACCTATGTAAAATAATTTTAATTTTGTCTACATAAATGATATTTTGGACTATAAATAGTAATTGTAAATCTAAAAATATTTTCTACATCATATTATTTTTTTATATAATTTTTAGACATTAAATAAATTAAATTATTTATGACATCATAATGATGCAGCGATGACCTCATTATTTGACGATTTAAATAAAATGGAAAGATAATGTAAAATCTAAGACCTACACATGTCCAAAACCTATTGGGTGGGTATATTTAGAACCCTTATCACCTTAACCTATAATTATATCAATGTGGGACCTTTAAAATCTGAAACCCATTTGAAAATAAAGTAACATTTCATTACTTTCCAAGAGTGCCCCTCCTCTCCTCTTATAAAAGGCCCCCACCTCTACCTCCTTACCCACACTCCCAAAGCCTTTGGCTCGGCAAACCCCTACCCATTTTGGCTCTCCACATCCCTCTATTACTCCTTGAATCCTCACTTTGGGCATAAGTCTTCCCAAGGAAGCCTTTGAGCTCAAATCTAAGAGAGTTACCCGATTTTAAGGTAATGTCTTCTCTTGAGTCCTTTTATTTTATTTTCCTTCTCCAACCCCCTAAACTCTTTTTATTCATTTCATTTGTAACAACTGTAGTATATTAAATATACTAGGATGTTTTTATAAGAAGGATTCGAGCTACACTTACACACACCTTAATCTAATGGTTAAAAGACATACTGTTTCTGTGGATGGTGAATTTATGCCTCCCGAAACGATGATTGTTCAACATTCTTTTAACACCTTCAAAGGAGGCCATTAATATGTCACTATATTTATATATGATATATAATATTTTTATGTTTTCCTTAAGCTTCTGTATTTTTCATTTTGGGCATACCTTTATGGTTTCCATTATGGGTAAACGCGATATCTTCATTTAAGGAAGTGCGGACTACCACCCCCTCAAAGTGATTTGATTCATTAAATACCATATGTGGAACAAATAAAGGATGGAACTATGATATTATATATGATATTATACTGGAATTATAATATACCTTTATATCATTATGATTCCATTCTATAAAATACGAAATAGAAATGAAAGTAGCGTTCATGCGTATGTACGGCTTACCGTCTCCATGAACGGTGCATTTCATTTCTTACCTCTAAATGATTATGTAATATTATAAATGCATGTATATACTGGATATATATGATATATACATCATGATTATAATTCTAAATATAATGGATACATGAACAACTTGTAATTATAAAGGGTTTATTTTTGACTCAAGTACCAATGATCGTTAAAACGACCGTTATTAACTTAAATAATTACATAGTGTTAATGACAAGGAAATAAGTGATATAAAAGGAACAATGAACTTGAAAAAGGTTCTTAATCAAGTATAAATTAACTCAGGTTTATTATTCAGGACATTAAATAACGACCGAGTCAAGTCAGACCTGAGGTATGGGACTTCGTCTCAATCTCCTTTCATTGAGGCATATTTTGTTTTATACAGAACCTTATTTTATATGGTGTATAAACCCCTTTGACTTTTACATTTATTCAAAAGGAATCTTTTTTATACGAATCATTTACTAAACAAAAAAGGGAATGTTTTTGTCGTACGTATGCAGCGACAACGACTTCTCTACCGCCGTGACCATTATTTGAGTTTCGGCTTCCTCTACAAGCCATACCTTCTTTTTAAAAGAAAAATAAATACCCTATTTTACTTTTCTTTTATTTTGGTATTGAAAATGGTTTTCATAATGTTTTTATATCAATGTTTTGTATTGATATCTTGTGATTGAATGGTGGGAATGTTATGTTTCCTTTATGCATGTTTTATGTGATACGATTATGTTGAGGTTCTTGGGCATTATTATGAAGACGGGTGGTTCCGTGATAAACTAAGGGCGGGTGAGCCCGATATAGCTCTCCAATGCATTGGGTAACGCGAAGGAGTGAAACGTTAAGGTTTCTCTAAAGAGATTTAGGGAATATACTATGATGGGTATTCCAAACGTAACCAAGAGGGTTACTCCCTACGTAAGAATGTTATGAATGCCTCAATTTACCTTTATGTTTTATGATTTCTATGATTTATTCATGATTTGATGAGGTATGTTAAAGTGATTATGTTTTATGGGTAAAGTATGATTTCATTCTTATGTATATATAAACTCATGTTTCCTTTGCATATTTTTTTATATACCCCATACTGAGCTTTTTATGCTCATCCCAAGTCTTTTTTGACATGTTTTTCACAGGTCAAGGGAAAGGTACATGATATGATGATAGTGTCAAGGAAGTGTCAAGAAAGAATCCATGTTTTATTTTAAATATGTTCCATTGATGGGAAAAAATGAAAACTATCTTTATGTAACCACTTTGTTTAAATGTGGAATGTAATGCAAGTTTTATGATCTAATTCTCTAAAACTCTAAACCTGAAAAGATCCTCAATGTGTAATCTTGTAATAACTCAAGATTAAGTAAGGTTTAAGGCTGGGGCATTATAGTTGGTATCAGAGGTCGGTTTAGATAACTTTAGGAGTTAGAATTCTATTAAATGATTATCCAAAAATATTTTTTTTGAAATGATATAGCATTTGAAGATTACCATGTTGCTTCATCTAAGAAATGTTTGTTCAGAATGGTTTTCCGTAGAGGAAACAGGGAAGCAGTACTAGGAAGGCATACAGAAGGAAATAACCTTCTGAATCAGCATCCTGAGATGGTCGTAATTGGAACTGAACAGTTTGTTGCAGTAATGGCACAATTGACTCAAGCGATAAATGGTGGTGGTATCCATGCATGAGATCATCCAGATCAACCGTAGAGGAACATGTCAGTGGTGGAACATTTCATGAGACAACATCCCCCATCATTCATAGGATCATCAGACCCTGTGTTTGCTGAAGGATGGATTAAAGCACTAGAGAAGATTTTCTATGTCATGGGGTATTCAGACAATCAAAAGGTTAGTCTTGCTATTTACCGTTTGGAGGGTGAGGCAGATCAGTGGTGGTCTATGGTTAAAAATATCAGGGACGCCGATGAGATTGATGCTCTTAACTGGGATGAATTCAATGGTATGTTTCTTGAGAAGTATTTTCCTAAGGCTGTTCGAATTAGGATGGAAAAGAAATTTTTGGAATTGAGGAAGAGGAAGACTCAGTGGCTGCCTATGAAGAAAGGTTCACTCGATTGGCAAGGTATGCTCCAAATTTTATCTGAGACCTTGATAGTAAAATCAATCGTTTTTACTCAGGATTAAAGCCAAAATATCGAAGGACATTAGCTTCTTGTGAGTTTAAAAGTTATGAAAAGCCTGTTCGATGTGCTGCGAAGGTGGAAATGGAGTTTGCTGATGATCAAGTGTTCTATAACAACCAGCAGAAGAAGAGACCAAGGTGGCAGGAGAAAGGGAATAATTCTTCAAAAAATTCTGATAGTAAGAAATCTAAGTTTCCAGTTTGTGATAAATGTGGAAAAAGGCATGCTGGGGAATGTCTTCTGAATTCTGGAAAGTGCTACCGATGTGGTAAGATGGGACATAAGGCTCGTGATTGCACTGAAAAAGATCAAGGTGAAGGTAAGACCAAATTTGATTTACAGTTAGTGAAATGTTTTAAGTGAAATGAGATGGGTCACTATGTAAACGAGTGTCCGACAAAGATCTTGAGTGATGGGAAGCAGTTAGACTACAAGCAGAAAGGGGTGGTGAAATCATTTGCAACTACTTCAGCAGATGTCGGGCCATCAAATGAAGTTGTATCAGGTACTTTTTTTTTCATATTATGCCAGTGTGTTGTTTGATTTGGGGTCTACACATTCTTTCATCTCTGAAACCTTTTCTAGTAAAATGGGAATACCATCTCAAGAAATGACTCCTGAACTTGTGGTAAAAACACCTGGGGGAAATTTTGAGGCAAAAAGAATTTATAAGAATCTTTCTATCCTTATCTGTTGAAAGAACCTAGTTGCAAACCTTATTGTTCTACCTCTAGTAGAGTTTGATGTTATCCTGGGTATGAATTGACTCTCTATTTACCATGCTAAGATTGACTGTAGAGCTAAATAAGTTTCTTTTCAGAAAGACTTTCAGTTTGTGTACAAGAATGAACCCTTACTATTGATAACTTATCAAGAGGCCGAGAAACTTGTAAAAGATGGAAATGAATGTTACCTTGCACACATCATTGAAAATAAAGGAACTGTTCAGATTAATGATGTGCCAGTGGTAAATGAGTATCCTGATGTTTTTCCTGATGAGTTGCCTGGAATAATACCAGATCGAAAAGTAGAGTTTACTATTGACTTAGTTCCTGATGCTAAGCCAATTTCAAAACCCCCTTATCGAATGGCTCAAATTGAACTTTTAGAGTTGAAGGAGCAATTGCAAGATTTATTAGAGAAAGGTTTCATTCGACCTAGCACATCACCATGGGGTTCTCCTGTTTTATTTGTTAAAAATAAATATGGTTCAATGAGACTTTGCATTGATTATAGAGCCTTGAATAACATCACTGTTAAGAACAAATATCATTTGCCTCATATCGATGATTTGTTTGATCAGCTCCAGGGAGCTTAGTATTTTTCAAAGATTGACCTGAGATCGGGGTACCATCAGCTGAAGGTAAAGGAATCAGATGTTCCAAAGACCGCGTTCCATACAAGATATGGCCATTATGAATTTGTAGTAATGCCTTTTGGGCTAACCAATACACCTGCTGTATTCATGGACTTAATGAATACAATTTTCCATGAGTTCATGGATAAGTTTGTGGTGGTTTTTATTGATGATATTTTGGTGTTTTCTAAAAGTAAAGAGGAGCATGAAAGACATTTAAGGGTTATTTTTCAAACCTTAAAAGAAAAGAAACTGTATGGAAAATTCAGAAAGTGTGAGTTTTGGTTGCAACAAATTTCTTTCCTTGGTCATATTGTTTCTAAAGATGGGATAACTGTTGATCCTGCAAAAACAAGGGTTGTTGAAGAATAACCAAGACCCACAAATGTAACTGAGATTCGTAGCTTCCTTGGTTTGGAAGGCTATTACCGAAGGTTTGTTAGAAAATATTCATGGTTATCTAGTCCAATGACTAAGCTAACTTGGATGGGTGTTATGTTTATCTGGACAAAAGAATGTGATGATTGTTTTCAGGAATTGAAAAGAAGATTGGTGAATGCTCCAGTTTTGGCACTACCTTCCAGGAAGGGTGAGTTTGTTATATACAGTGATGCTTCATTGAAAGGACTTGGTTGTTTCCTAATGCAGAATGATCAGGTAATTGCTTATGCTTCACGTCAGTTGAAAACTCAAGAGGTAAATTACCCTACACATGATTTGGAATTAGCTGCTGTTATTTTTGTTTTAAAAATTTGGAGGCATCATTTGTATGGAGTAAAGTGTGAAATATATACTGATCACAAAAGTTTAAAGTATATATTCACTCAGAAAGAATTGAACTTGAGACAAAGGAGATGGCTAGAATTAATCAAGGATTATGATTTTACAATTCATTACCATCCGAGAAAAGCAAATAAAGTGGCTGATGCTTTGAGTCGAAAAATTAATGCTTCATTAGTAATGTTGTGTTTGGAAAGTGATCCTTTGGTTAAGGATTTGATGAAATTTGTCATAGAAGTTGTTAGTGTAGGAAGTTCTTCTGTTTTGTTTCAGGTGTCAGTGAGATCATCTCTATCAGATAGAATCAAGCAAGCACAGAAGCAAGATAGTGAGTTGCAGAAAAAGGTAGAGCTGGTTCAGAAAGGTAATTTGCATGAATTCAACATTGATAGTGATTATGTTTTGAGATTTGGGAAGAGATTGTGTGTGCCTTGTTATTCACAGTTGAAGAGAGAGTTGTTATGTGAAGCTCATAGTTCTCCGTTTTCAGTTCATCCAGGCAGTACTAAGATGTACAGAGATCTGCGGGAGTATTACTGGTGGGATGGAATGAAAAGAGATATTGCTGATTTTAATGTGAAGTGTTTGACATGTCAACAGGTTAAAGAAGAGTGGCAGTTACCAAAAGGGATGCTTCAGCCTTTACCAGTGCCAGAGTGGAAATGGGAGAATATATCCATGGACTCTGTTGTGGGATTACCGAAGACATCTCGAGGTAATAATGCAATCTAGGTTATTGTTGATCGCTTGACCAAATCTGCTCATTTCCTTGCTATACGAGATACTTTTTCCCTAGACCAACTTTCCCATTTGTATATTAAAGAGATAGTCAGGTTACATGGAGTTCCTCTCTCCATTGTATCTGACCGTGATCCTAGGTTCACTTATAACTTTTAGAAAGGCCTTCAAAAGTCGTTGGGTACTGAATTAAATTTTAGTACAGCTTTTCATCCTCAATCAGATGGGCAGTCAGAACGAACAATTTAGACCTTGGAGGATATTGTACGAGCTTGTTCGATGGATTATCAGGGAAGTTGGGACCAACATCTATCTTTGGTTGAATTTTCATATAATAACAGTTTTCATTCTAGTATACAGATGGCACCATTTGAGGCGTTATATGGGAAGCGGTGTCGAACTACAGCTTTCTGGGATGAAGTGGGTGAAAGGAAGTTGATGGGACCAGAATTGGTAGAAGAGATGGCAGAAAAAGTTCAGCTGATTCAAAAACAAATGAGAATAGCTCAGAGTAGGCAGAAGAGTAATGCAGACAACAGGAGGAAGGATCTAACTTTTGAGGTAGGTGATCATGTTTTTCTCAATGTCTCACCATGGAAAAGTGTGATGAGATTTGGTAAGAAAGGAAAGCTGAGTCCAAGGTTCATTGGACCATATGAAATTTTGGAGAGAGTTGGATCAGTTGCATACCGGGTGGCTTTACCTCCGAGTTTATCTCAGGTACACAATGTTTTTCACGTTTCGGTGTTGAGAAAGTATATGCGAGATCCATCTCATGTTTTGAGTCCAGAGGTAGTTCAGTTGGAAGAGAACCTATCTTATGAGGAAAAACCGGTCCAGATTCTTGACCATAAGGAGCAAGTGTTACGAAATAAGGTGATTAATCAGGTAAAGGTTTTTTGGAAAAACTACATGATGGAAGAGGCAACATGGGAATCTGAAAATGCAATGAGGGATAAGTACCCCCATTTACTTGATAAGTAAATAAATTGCGGGGACGAAATTTTCTAAAGAGGGGAGGGGTGTAACATACCAAGTAATTAATGAATAATAGATATTTTTATCTATGTCTATTAATGAATTAGATAGTGTTTTAGAGGCTTAAAATGAAAATAAATCCAATCTTAAGCATGGAATACACTAATATTCTTAAAAAATTGTTTTACTGCCTTTTATGGCAAACCCTTTTTAAATCAAAATTTTGACAATTTTATAATCTATATTTTTCAAAATAATCATATTCATTATGGTTGGGACATTGAAATTTACATTGGATAAATTTTTGGTATTTTTCTGACGATGTTCATTTTTAATGAATAGTGAAAAATACTGCATTTTACATCAAAACTGCTTTTTCATTTAATTTAATTATATGGTTATATTATATTTTTAATTGGTCTTAAAGTGTAATCTGAATATATTTTTACCATTTAATCCATTGGTGGTCATTAGGATTAATTTCACTTTGAAATTGGTCATAAACTAATGCCAAACTTTTCATAGATATTGTTTCAAAAAAACCCGCTATTTGTTTTGACAACGAGAATTATTTTTAAATCAATTATTGAAATTTATGTGTTTGGAATTTGGTAAAATGGATTACATATTTGGAATCAGAAGGTACAAATTATGTAATTAAGACTCTTTTGTTTTTGGACATTATGAATAGTAACAACGATAATTATCTTTAATTATCTTGATTAATGAGTAATCGGTTAGTTAAGGATAATAAAATAATATCATAATAATAAAAAATGACACCAAAATATGTTCTAAGGCTACTGGTTGTCTCATGGCCGACCATGGGATGCCTTGTTCCAAACTTGGGGGCCCCATGAAATCACTTTTGTGAGAAAGTTACTTTTTATCTTTTTATTTTTTAAAGAATGTTAAATGTAACAAAGAATGTATCACCTAAGTAAAATATTTTTAAATTTGTCTAAATAAATGATATTTTGGACTATAAATAGTCATTGGAAAGATAAAAATATTTTCTAAATCATAGTATTTTTTTATAATTTTTAGATATTAAATAAATTAAATTATTTATGAAATCATAATGATGCAGCGATGACCTCATTATTTGACGATTTAAATAAAATGGAAAGATAATGTAAAATATAAGACCTACACATGTCCAAAACATATTGGGTGGGTATATTTAGAACCCTTATCACCTTATACTAGAATTATATCAACGTGGGACCTTTAAAATCCGAAACCCAATTGAAAATAAAGTAAAATTTCATTACTTTCCAAGAGTGCCCCTCCTCTCCTCTTATAAAAGGCCCCCACCTCTACCTCCATATCCACACTCCCAAAGCCTTTGGCTCCGACAAAACCTACCAATTTTGGCTCTACACATCCCTATATTACTCCTTGAAGCCTCACTTTGGGTATAAGTCTTCCCAAGGAAGCCTTTGAGCTCAAATCTAAGAGAGTTACCCGATTTTAAGGTAATGTCTTTTCTTGAGTCCTTTTGTTTTATTTTGCTTCTCCAACCCCCTAAACTCTTTTTATTCATTTCTTTTGTAACAACTATAGTATCTTCAATATACTAGGATGTTGTTATAAGAAGGATTCGAGCTACACTTACACACACCTACATCTAATGGTTAAAGGACATACTGTTTCCGTGGATGGTGAATTTATGCCTCCCGAAACGATGATTGTTCAACATTCTTATAACACATTAAAAGGTGGACATTAAGATTTCACTATATTTATATATGATATATAATATTTTTATGTTTTCTTTATGCTTTTGTATTTTTCATTTTGGGCATACCTTTATGGTATCCATTAAGGGTAAACGCGATATCTTCATTTAAGGAAGTGCGGACTACCGCCCCCTCAAAGTGATTTGATTCGTTAAATACCATATGTGGGACGTATAAAGGATTGAACTATTATATTATATATGATATTATACTTGATTTATAATATACCTTTATATCATTATGATTCCATTCTATAAAATACGAAATAGAAATGAAAGTAGCGTTCATGCGTATGTACGGCTTACCGTCTCCATGAACGATGCATTTCATTTCTTACCTCTAAATGATTATGTAATATTATAAATGCATGTATATACTGGATATATATGATATATAGATCATGATTATAATTCTTGATATAATGGATACATGAAAAAATTGTAATTATAAAGGGTTTATTTTTGACTCAAGTACCAATGATCGTTAAAACAACCGTTATTAACTTAAATTATTACATAGTGATCATGACAAGGAAATAAGTGATATAAAAGGAATAATGAACTTGAAAAAGGTTCTTAAGAAAGTAGAAATTAACTCAGGTTTATTATTCAGGACATTAAAGAACAATCGAGTCAAGTCAGACCCGAGATATGGGACTTCATCTCAATCTCCTTTCATTGAGGCATATTTTGTTTTATACACAACCTTCTTTTATATGGTTTATAAACCCCTTTGAATTTTACGTTTATTAAAAAGGAATATTTTTTATACGAATCATTTACTAAAAGACAAAAGGGAATGTTTTTGTTGTACGTATGCAGCGAAAACGACTTCTCCGCCGCCGTGACCATTATTTGAGTTTCGGCTTCCTCTACAAACCATACCTACTTTTTAAAAGAAAAATAAATATCCTGTTTTACTTTTCTTTTATTTTGGTATTGAAAATGGTTTTCATAATGTTTTTATATCAATGTGTTGTATTGATAACTTGTGATTTAAAGGTGGAAATGTTATGTTTCCTTTATGCATGTTTTATGTGATATGATTATGTTGAGGTTCTTGGGCATTATTATGAAGACGGGTGGTTTCGTGATAAACTAAGGTCGGGTGAGCCCGATATAGCTCTCCAATGCATTGGGTAACGCGAAGGAGTGAAACGTTACGGTTTCTCCGAAGAGATTTAGGGAATATACTGTGATGGGTATTCCAAACATAACCAAGAGGGTTACTCCCTACGTAAGAATGTTATGAATGCCTCAAGTTACCTTTATGTC
Organism: Viscum album; assembly: GCA_963277665.1. Classification (NCBI taxonomy): domain Eukaryota; kingdom Viridiplantae; phylum Streptophyta; class Magnoliopsida; order Santalales; family Viscaceae; genus Viscum; species Viscum album. The sequence goes on along the minus strand of OY728155.1, from coordinate 1,214,797,715 downwards.
TTACGATTTATATGATTTATTCATGATTTGATGAGGTATGTTAAAGTGCTTATGTTTTATGGGTAAGGTATGATTTCATTCTTTTGTATATATGAACTCATGTTTCCTTTCCATATTTTTTTTATATAACCCATACTGAGATTTTTATGCTCATCCCAAGTCTTTTTTGAAATGTTTTTCACAGGTCAAGGGAAAGGTACATGATATGATGATAGTGTCAAGGAAGTTTCAAGAAAGAATCCATGTTTTATTTTAAATATGTTCCATTGATGGGAAAAAATGAATACTATCTTTATGTAACCACTTTGTTTAAATGTGGAATGTAATGCAAGTTTTATGATCTAATTCTCTAAAACTCTAAACCTGAAAAGATCCTCAATGTGTAATCTTGTAATAACTCAAGATTAAGTAAGGTTTAAGGCTGGGGCCTTATATGATGTGTGTACCCAAATAAAACTCCAATGTGATGGGTAATGTACCCTGTCATACGAGGGAAGAAGGTGGTAGTTTCATAAGGATTTATCCTATGGATTTAACTAGGCTCTAATTATTTCTAAAATAGGTGTAACATGAGTTATGAAGAAAAATGTTACAAGATTCCAACATGTTTTTGTAATGATTGTGATGGATTTATAATATTTATTATAAACAATATTTATTTCACATGGCTCGTGATTATTGAATATGATGACTCTTTTATTTTATATGTTTTTATATTTTATGATTCAGGTATTGATGGGTACGATTTGGTTTTTTATTCACTCATGCTAATCGAATTATGTTATTATACCCATATGAACTTCTTGTGCTCATTGATGACATTCAATTTTCCAATTCTTATGTTCACCATTACTGATAATTAGAGAACACCATTGTTGTATTTAAACTTCCTCATGTAATAATGAATGTGGTTAAACGAACTATTTATATAATGTATTTATTAAGTATGAATTTGATGACCAATTATGAAATAAGAGAAGTTGATTATTATGACAGTTGATTTCCATCTTTATGAACTACTCATTTATGAATACATGATGAAATGAGTGGGTAATAATTATCTAAAACTATATACCTAAAAGGTCAATGGGAATTTAAGTGATTTAATATTTTATTTGGTATTATAAGTTTTTATAGAAAAAAATTGGTTCACCATCTTCGGTATCGAATCCAAAATTTTAATGTATATGAGTCTATCAAAATATATATGAGTGTGAGTTTTGTGCTACTATAGTTTGTATCAATTTAGGGTTTAGATGACATTGGAGATTAGGATATCTTCATGTGAGGTAGTCTTAAGAGTTATAGATACCATAATAGGTCTATACGACTAATTATGATATTAAGCTCAAATTATTATACACCCCATTTAGGTTTTAGGCCATGAGATCCTAAAGTGACTAATGAAATTTTTGGAGGCATTTTTTTTGGGATAAGGTATTAATAACAACTAAGATAAATATGAATTGTTATTTATGAAGGGATTATTTTTCATAGTAAAATAATAAAAAGGGAACGTCCCATATTCTGGGGGAGAACACCTCACATCCATAAAGGTAGTGGGTCTCAAACCCGTGACCGAAGGATGATAAATCGTTCATGACTTCAACTCACATACTTGATGTTCTGGTATGTATAAATCTTCTATATATATCTATTATGTTTATCTCCAAATCAGTTGAATTTTTATTTAATGAACAATGGTCTATTTCTATTGGGTTAATATATGAGAAAATCATTTTAATCTTTCGGTTTTAAAACTAGTCATGAAACATTTCAATAATTGTATGGATACTCATTTATTGAATTATTTGGTTTGAAATTTGGGTTAATGTTTAAATTTGGATATTAATGTATGAGGGTTAACTTGTTTTAATAATTATATAAAAATGTCCCATCCTTTGTGGATTTGTCTAATTTTGGAGAAAATAGGACTATTGTTTTTGATTTTTTGGATAATGTAGTCTTTTAGAAGTTTATTTTAGTGCTTTAAGCATGAAAATTTCATCCCAAATACACCTAACATGTATAAGAAGATGATATTGGGGTGGATATTTTTTAAAAAAAGAAAATATAATAATAAATTAACCATATTTCCATTTAATCTTAGTCTATATAGCAATGGAATCATTAACCTTTAGAAAAGGATGTTGAAAAAAAATGGTCCAAGTACATTAAATTTTGTTGAATCGATGTTCTTTTCGATCATCAATGATTTATGTTTTTTAGGCCCTTATCTTTACATTGATCATTCACATGATTCTTATTAATGAACACAATTACACTCTATAATTATATTGGCTTTTCTTCCATTCCCAGCTATATTCTCTTATTTGGAAACCTAGTTATGTGTTACTCTAAAATTCCTTCATATTAAATTTTCTCTCTCATAAATAATATTTTTTTCTAACCTTTATTTTGATGGGGGTTTTCAAAAATTATTTTCAATTATCCATCAATTGATGATCGTGATAACATTCAAATTGTTTGGGCACAATTTTTTAAAGAGGGGGGATATAATCACCCAACATTTTACGAGACGAAAATTATAGTCGATAACATAAAGAACACTTAACGTTATTTTAATCATGAATTACATAAAAAAATTTGTTTATATTTAATTAAAAATAACACTTAGTTCATCTTGTATTACTCACAACCATGAGATTTTCATATTCTATAGCATGTTCAACACGCAACTCCGAACTTAAATGACCCATGATATATATTATAGTTATAACTTATCCATTAAATTAGTTGGTATGAATAGTATTAAATACATTATGAAATATATTTATATATATAAATTCCATAAAAAATATAAATTATTGATATTTTTTTTTTCAAATTATCAATCAAGTTTTATTAGACTGGGTTTATTCTTTAAAAATATGTTCTATTCAAAAATGATTTATATTGTTTTTCACGAGAAAATATTATAAACAATATTTTGAAATTTTTTAAAATATATTTGTTCAAATTTTATTCTTTTATGGTATAAAAATTCCAAAATTTACTTTGGATAATATATTGGGACTTTTTGAAAAATAATATTTTTAGTGAATAGTGAAAAATATTTTCTTTTAAAGTATTTATTTTCAAAAAATTAATTAATTTATACATCCAAATATATATTGATTATTTTTTTATGAAAAATAATTAATATTTAGCAATATTTAATCCTATTAATAACTTTTAATAAACTTTATATTTTTTAGTATAAGTTTGTTTTTGGGTTTTAAAAATGTTTTTTCTAAAAACTGTTTTAAAATGAATGAAGTTTCTCTATTAGAATTAATTAAAATAATACTTAATGGTGAATTATTTAAATGAAAATAATATATTATATATAAATAAATATAAATATAAATTTATAAAATTATTATGAATAATAATAGAGTTTCTATATAATAATCATTTTCTAAAAAATACATTTATTAAAGACTCATTGTATTGTCACATCTGTGAAATTAATATTAAATTTAAATTTTCCACATCAAAGATTTAAATTTGGAAAAATGGATTAAATATTTTTAATCATAATTATCTATTATATCAAATAAGTCAAACATAAAATTTTAACATAATAATTAGTGAAAATAGTTAAAATTAGTATTAGTGATTAAGGTAAAAATGAATTTACCAACAGATTAAACGTCACAATTAAGTGCTAAAATAGGCTACCAATTTGTTAAAAAACCATTGTATGGAACTATTTTGACCCATATAACCTTAGGATACATTTTATGGGTTTTTTGGATAATATTCATAAAATTTTATTATATAATAAGTTATGTAATGAATAGGACAAAAAGAAACCCCTTTCCATTTTTAATTCTATAAAGCATTGGGATTGGGTTGAAAACGATATAAGTTTGGTTATAAATATTATTTTTCAAGAAAAAATAGTTTTTTATTTGAAATAATTTATTTTAATTTTTTATAGATGAGTTAATTACTTAAAATGCTTAAGATAGACAAGTGAAATATTTATTTAGTTTATAATTAACTAAAATAAACGATACTAAAAATATATAAAATTCTAAAATTGAATAAATTGTTATCTTACATTAATTTTATAAAATAATATAAAATTTTACATAGGTATGAGAATAATAAATTATAATTATCATTTTTCTAGATTTTTTACTCTCATAATTCAATAAATAATGTCAAAATTGACATTAATTTCATTTTATAGTATATAATATTTTATTAAATGATTTCGAATTTATGAACCACCTATATTCTTCCAATTTATTTTCAAATGTTCATAAATAACCCATATTTTAAATTCAAGTACCAACTATTATTCTTTAATTAATACATTGACCGTTAAATAGTGAAAAACCTTTTTATCATAGTAATGGTTAAAAGGGTGTTTTTTCACTTTACATGCGCTTGTGTTATAAATTATTTTCAAAACACATATAATTTTTATTTGATAAATTGGATTTAATACTTAGAATAAGTGTGTCTAAAATATTGAATAATTATCACTTATATTTAGTCTTAATGGATAGATTACTTAGGTTAGAAAATGTGTTACCTTAATGAAAAAAATTAAAAAAGGAAAAATATGAGCCATGGAACAGAATGTTTAAAAATTGTGTTTTATTGTGTGGTAGAGGTGTAGATTGAACATATAATATCTCTAACCCATTAATTATTAATATTTGAGCAACTTGATGTAATATTATCCTCCCAATAGTGAATAATTATGGTATTTAAAAAAATTTCAGTCATCCTAAACTATAAAAGGGAACTCACTCTCCTCATGTATCACCACATGCCAATCCATTTGTATCATCCAAAACCTTCAAAAACCACTTCAAAATTCCCATCTATCAATATATAAGCCTTATGTTGGGAATAAATCAAACCAAATAAGGCCTTTAATAGAAACCCGGGGAGGATACTTGAAGAAGAGGTTACATTATTTAACCAGATTGGTATTATTTCTTATGGATGATATTATGAAGACAAGATCTGATAATTCCTTCAATTTTAATTCTATAGAATTCATGAGGTTTTATAAATATTTTAATAAAGAAGAAAGAGATTGTGTAACTAACTATTTATGATATATAATTCAAATTTGTTGTGGAACGTGGTTGGGTGGTTGGGGTGTTTGAAAAATATGGAAAGAAAATAATAATAGAAAGAGGTTTATTCTCACTACTATGGACAAAATATCAGAAGGATAAAATCATAAATTTAGAAGGAAAATATTGAAGAACACAATTAGTTGAATGATGATGTGTTGAAGCATGTTGGTGAAGTTTCATTCTATTTTTACGAAATCTATTTTATCATATTATCTGTCGGATGGAGACATGCACTGTCAAGGGAGTATGGGTAAATTAAAGTGATGTACATCAGGTAAATTATATATATAAAAAATTATTATCTTTTAGGGTATTGTCTGATATTTGATCATGTAATTTCTCATATTTTCCTAAATTTATTTTTAGAAATTAGATGGGAAAATTTTAAGTCTAGGAACTAAGATGGAATGAGATTATGAGGCTCGGTGTGCCTGAAACAAATTCTTTCAAAAATGTTATGATTTTAATAGAACACATGCATGAAATTACTAAAAAATGGAATATCATTTAAAATGGTGGTCGAATCAAAAATACGAGGGCATTATTGAGATCATAATGGATGCATTACCCTAAGAGAAACCTAATATTGGTCGGTGTTGGTCATCTAAAGAAAAATTCCCTAAGGATATAAACCTATATAAAAAAAATAAATAAAATAATATTCTTCTTAATTCTGAATAAATCATGAATGGTGAAACCTATTATATATCCAAGACCACTATTTAGTTCATAATGCGGTGTTTCCTTAGGAATCTACTAACATTGAAAGCCATGGGTTGGCTGTGAAAATTATTTTTTAGATGGTATAGTGAATAAATTTAACTCTGAGTTTATTTTATTTTAATTTTATGTCAACGTATTGATGAAACAATGCAATTTCATTTAATAAATATCAAGGTAGGGATCCAAGGGTAGTATCATAACCCTAAAAATTCCATGGAGACTATATAGAGGAAACATAATATTTCTCTCAGTGGGTGACAACCGATTATGGATCAACGTTCAACATCACACCTCAGAATCGAAATAAGTTTACCAGTAAGGAAGAAATAGTTATCCTTTGTCAGCAACTGATTTGAATCAATTTATAGAGATTGTTTCATTATGATATTCCCCATTCATGATTTCTATGACGAATACAGACTAATCCATGAATAGATTAGCTCATGGATTGATCGTATATTGTGGGAGGGATTTGTTATGTTTTATCCGAATTCAATTTAATCTATTTTCCAAAACAGTCCCCTAGATGTTGACCATCAGCCAAGATTTATTGTCCAACAAAGATAAAATATTTTTTATGTTAATTTATCCCTCTTTTCTACGTGTTCTTCTCCATTGGACCGTCGTGGACAAGGATTGAATTTTCTGGAGGATCTGTATGCGATTGGACCCCCATATTTGAGGAAAAAAAGAAAAAAATCAGGATCTTTGCAGATTGGGCCTCAAGAATCCTAGATCTACAACTGCTTCAAAATCGACCCAAAAATGGTGTCATGATTGTCTGTGGATGGGACCACCGATGCGGTGGTCCAGTGCGACACGATGATGGTGGGGGAAAGGCGAGGCGACGGTGGTTGGAGTGGCATGCGGTGGATAGAGTGGAGGTGTCTAGAGGAGAGTGGAGCTGACGAACCACATGGACAGAGGGGCAGATCTGCACGATGGTTGTGGTATGCGGAGGACAGTGAAGAGAAGTATAGTGGGTGGTGGCCAAATATTGTGAGGGAGTCAAGGACAATGGTGGAGGTGAGTGCATGGGGGTTCACTGGTGAACAGGGTGCAGTGTGACACGGAATGCCCACAAGACCTAGAGGAATGTGATTTGGGCAGACCACGTGTGGTGGATCAGATAGACTAGTGTGCATGCAGTTTGAACTAGAGTATCTAGGACACTCTAGTTGCCTCATGAGACTGGAAAAGAGACCGAGAAGGCAGTGTCCTAGAATACCTAGTGGGTCAGGCCAAGCCAAACTACACAGACCAGGTTAGATGAAATGGGTTGAGTTGGGTTTTCCGGACTTGGTTGGGTTGACCGGTGGGTCGGATCAGACCTGAAGTAGACCCGGGTCAGACCATTTTATGGAAACAAACATAACATTCAATTTTTGTTTCTGTTTGACGAGTTGTTTGCAGTGTTTGGACCCTAGTGATGTCAAACTACTTTGGAGATACTCTTAGTGAGTTTTATGTGAAAATGTGAATATGACCTAAGGTATTGAGAAATGAGTTCTCTTGGAATGAGAATTATTTGAGGGGAATCCTATGGTTAGTTGTGACATTGATACTACAAGACATTATAAGACTCTATGAATTAATAAGTCTATGTGTATTATAGATACTACATGTATTAAAAAGACTTCATGTCTTATCTGGATTGAGTTTCTCAACTTGCCTATGTTCCTTATCAATACTAGGTGTTTTGTGGATTTTGTCTGAGGATCTTGTTTTTCATACTATATACTTATACCTATGTGATATGATTGTACTATTTAATTGTGGTATAATTAATTTATTTCATTATGGCGTTCCTTCATGGTGTGCCTTAGTGGAATTTCTTCATTTTTTTGCTTATAGGTGTTCCTTGATGGTGTTTTTTAGAGCTCCTTCTTGGAATTCCTTCACTGTGTTCCTTAGTGGTGTTCCGTAATTTTTTTCCTTCATGGTGTTCCTTCATGGAGTTATTTTATGGTGTTTATAGTGGGTGTGATTCATTGTGTTCCTTAGTGGTGTTCCTTCATGGTGTTTTCTCATGGTTCTCCTTCACGATGTTAATTCATGGTGCTCCTTACTGGTGTCCCTTAATAGTGTTATTTCAGGGAATTCTTTTGTTTTGTTCCTTCATGGTGTTTCTTAGTAGTGTTCCTTTATAGTGTTCATCAGTGGTTTTATTTCATGTTGTTCTTTTGTGGTGTTCCTTAGTGGCAGTCCTTCAGGGTTTTTTTAGTGGTGTTCCCTCTTCGTGTTCCTTCATTGTGTTCCTTCTTGGTGTTCCTTAGTAATGTCCCTTCATGGTCTCCTATAGTGGGTTTCCTTTATGGTGTTTCTTCATGGTCTTCCTTAGTGGTGTTCCGTCATGGTGAACATTAGCGGTGTCCCTTCATGGGGTCCCTTAGTGTTCTTCCTTTTTAGTCTTCCTTCATGGTATTTCTTTGTAATTTACTATGTAGTATATTTCCATTATGATTTTGAGGTGTCTTACTGGGTATTGTTATAATCACCCCTACATATTATTTTCCCACACATGTCGTGTCTTGTCCAGATGATCCACCAATCGATGAATCCCAAGGTGGATGAGGAACAGGTGGTTCTTAGCGAGGCTGGATAAATCAGTGTGGGTTCCTTCGAATTAGACAGTTGTTCTAGTACCTTTTCCTTATAGGTTGGACTTTTAGATACATAATCCTTGTAGTGGGATGGTTTTTTCCTTTTTTACTTTCTAGTACATTCACTTTTGTACTATATGTGAGATATTAGTAATATTCACGTATTGTTTACATAGTTTCTTTATTTTAGCATTTATGGCTTGTATATTTTTGTGTGCGTATAGGTTCATAGGATAATGCCTCCAATTTGTTTAATATTCCTACTAAGTGCTAGTATATAGCCCCTAGCCTATTGATGTCATGCATTGGGTAGTCATGACACATCACAGTTCATGACGTCTCATGACATAGTGGTATCAGAGGTCCGTTCGGTTCTACATAAGGACCGAGGGTCTATGCGGTTGGTTTGGGGAAACAATGTTAAGTGTATAAAGTTCATCTATCTAGATAGGTAATCCTGTGTTGGTGCAACATCCAACGTATCCATACACCAAGACTCTGGACACCTACTTTTCAACTCTGTTCAAGAGAACCCAGGTTTCAGGGAAAGTAATGGTACATGCATCGTATAGGATTTGGGTGTGTTCTCATGTACTTCTTAAATCATCTAACCAGGTATATTCTATTGACCATGGTATATCTTTTGTTACATAAATATGTATCCACATATACTATCATCTATGATTACACCATTTTATCTTGAGGACGATCCATTGGGTGACAAGACATTGGTACAACTATTTTTACCAGAGATAACATCTTCAGGCGGTGCACTAGCCATTACACCACTAGTAAAGTAGAACATGGTATCCAGAATACCAGTATGTGAAGTTTGATGTCAGAGTACACTTCACGAGTTCTAGCTATAGACACCCCTCATGTTATGAGGTGAGACTAACACACAAGAGGCTGAGGACTGGCTTGAGAAGGTGACCTGAGTTTTCGGTCTAGTCTAGACACCGACATATCAACTGGTGGTCCTAGCAGTAAGCCTTCTACATGGATCTATAGGGGTGGTGGGGTTCAGTTACTCAATAATATAATGAGGTTAATCTTCAATGGATAATTTTGTAAACCATTTCAGAGAGTTTTTATCTCTTTATAATCTAAGGTAAATGTGTTTCCAAGAGCTTCTACAGTTTCAGAAGGACTATGTGTTGAAATATGACTATTTATAGAGGTATAAGAACCTTTCTAGGAACTCTATAGATGTGATACACAAATAGTACCTCAAGGCTCAATCCTTGGAGTGAGGTCTACGTAGGTACATCCGAGCCAGTGTTATCCCTCTGTTCATTCCAACCTATGTTGGGGTGCTAGAATGAACATTATTGGTTGAGATTTCCATGATTGGAAAGGTACATCTGGAGGTATTGACGCACACCTGTCGTAGGGCGTGGAAAATCAATTTAATTTTTCCTAGTGCATCTTAGAGGCTGACCAGGGTCATCTCAATTGAGGAGCATTATCAATCATTTACTTACATAATCTAATTGAACTAAACTAATTTTTTTTGTTTTTATTTATGAATGTAATGCAATTTAATAAAAGATAAAACTAACATTCAATGACAAAATGCAATTAATTGAGAAAGAACTTGGACTTTATGGGTTGGTTTTTGGGTTCCATCATTCTCTTTCTTTGTATTTAAATTAAGTTTGATAATTAAATTATGAGATCTCATTAATGAATTTCTATTATTTTATTTGTTAGTGGTAAATCTCGAATGAGTTTAGCAATCTTAACTTCACCTCCTCCTATAATCAAGGTTGATGGCACACCTCGATCGAGAGTGTGAAATATTCCAAGACCTGGCTCCATCGTATGCCATTTCAACCACTGAATGGATCAAATCCATCGTATGAAGATCTTCTATCCAGTATAAGGGAGGGAAAATAATTAATAAAAGAATAGAAATGAGTTTGAGATCAGTGTCGTGGTGGAAGATTGCCACACTCGTGCATATCACTCATACTCATCACAAACTTAATAAAACATAATAATTTAAGCACAAAATAATTGAAATTACCACATACCTCCCCTGAGACAAGTCTCAGGTTAACCCCTCATATTTGAGGGTAAGAGGTCATGGTGGAGAATATGAGAAGAATAAAAGAAGAAAAGGAGAAAAGATGAAGAAGAAAATAGGGTGGATGGGTGGACACATAAATAAAAATAATGCATGAATTTTTTTAGAAATCTAAATTACAAATGAAAACTAAAAAAAAATAAAGAAAAGAAATTAAATAAATAAAAAGTGAAATGGGGAAGATTTGGGGCCGGCCTCCCTCAGTGGAGATCTCCTCCTTGGTGCCTTGAAGGAATGGATGGATAATGGGATGATTTGAGAGGGTGGAGCTCTCCTCCTTTTATAGCCATAATTTGTCCCCCGAATGATGATGCGTTGTAGCCCAATAATGACATCTTCACGTATTTCTCCCTTCTTAAATGTTGTTCATAATTACCTTGTCCGTGACCCCTTAAAATCTAAACAGATTTGGACGTGTATTCCGAGAGTTATGTCCGTTTTACTCTGAGAATTTATTCGGTCCAGTCAGACTCTCCAAAACGCAATCTTCCAGATTAGGGTGATTTAATGACCCTATAAACGGCCAATTCACGCGGCCCATCTTTCATAAAAGATGTTACAAAGCTCTTTGCGCATCCACCCACCTAATATCACAACTTTTGGGAAAATCATGGATAAGTTATGGATCCCACACCAAAACTAAGCGTAACTGCAAACAGTTTTCTTTCTCCCACTTGTGAGCTTCTTTTGAGCTTCCATATGGCCAATTCAGCTTTTATTCCAAAAATAGTAAATGAAGCCCTAGATGTTTAGAATCTGGAAAAGAAAGAATTTTAAAATTTGGATTAGTGTGTACAATGTTATGTCAAACTATAGAAATAATTTAAAACTATTAAAAATACAAAATGGCCAATTTTTACTATTTAGCTCAAAATAACACCGTTATCATTAAAATGAAACAATTCATCTTAGAGGAACACTTTTGTGGGTTTAAAAAAATGATATTAAATATAAATTAATTGAAAATATTTTCTTTATCAATTCCCCCACACTTAGCACTTGGACTCATGGACAAGTAAAAATCAAATCAAATCAAATCGAAAACACATATCAATGAGATCTATCAAATCAATTCCCAGAAACAAAAAGATATCATGCCTCATCAAAAACAGTAATTTCAAGTTCAACATTTATGATTTTAATATATTTACACTTCATTTCTAATCCCATGCACACAAAACACCTACCTCACGTTAATTTTCTCTAATCTGAAAAATGTAAATGTTGAACAAGGCTTTTATCATCCAAACTCACACAAGAGTCACCATAGGCTTGATAATTTCCTATTTATCCACCCGATGTGAGTCAAGGACATGTGTTTCTCATGAGGACTTTTCAGGGTTGTTCTGTGGCTTCTGGTTTGTAGGATTTGGATGATAAACATTCTGAGGCCGAAAAAGGAGGGCTTGGCTCTTTTTGAAGAAAAATTGAAAGATTCTAATTTTTACTCAAGCATGGTCTCCTTCACTCCCCCTTTGTAGAAAATTGGATCCATCAACATTCAATCAGCTCAGCAGCAAAAATTTCAATCCTTTCAAACATTATTTTTCTTGAAAGCTCCAAATAGGCACATATTTCTTTTTATTACATTAGAAGCTTCAGAAAGGAACAACTTCTGTTATCATAAAAGATCCAGAAAAGGCACAGCTTTCAGTAGAATAATTTTTCAGCATCACACACATATCTTCCACAATTTATTTTCCACCCAAAGTATAACCAAATGAAGTAGTACACCACAAGACATCTTCCCCCACACTTAAGTTCAACTAGATCATGCAATTTCACTTCAAGAGCAGGTAGGATAGGGAAAATTAGCATGTAATGTGGCTAACCTAACATGAAATTCATGGATAATAGGGATACAATGAAGGATAAATGTAAAGGTGGTCCATAATGGAAAGGATTATTTTGAAAAGGGGGCTTCAAACCAAATAAATGCCTCAATCATTTAAAACACACATACCCCAAACCCTCAAGTTTTGAAAGAAATAAATCAAATTTTGGTTAAAGAAAGCATGGTCTGGTTCTCTCAGGAAATGAGGTGAATGAAAAGAATATGAAAAAAATGGTTAAGAAGCCTCACAGGAAAGTGATTTCAAAGATATAGATAGTGAAATATGGCATGGGTTTCAAAAATAAGTGCACTTTTAATGAAATTCTAAATGATTTGAACTTGAAAAGAAGTCATTTCAGCATTCATTTAAGCTCGGTTCCATGAAATAGATTTGTTCACTCATTGAAATGGGTTTCAAAAATGGTATTGATAATCATTTCAGCTCAAAAGTTTCAGAAACACACCAAAAATTGAAAAATAAACACACAAAAATTTGAAAACACACATTTTTTTTATATTTTTGTGAAAACAAACATAAAATGAAAATCCTATACTACAAAGGTTACCTCCCCCACACTTAAGTGATGTAGTGTCCTCGATTCATTCAAGTGGATTTAACATGTAAGTAGATTTCTGATTGAATCACAACAGCAAGAAAGTGTGAAGGAGTGGTACAACTTGATGGATCTTATTGATAAATAGGTTGGAGGAGCGCGATCTCCTCCACTGGCTCTGATGGCAGGGTCCCAAATAATTTCTTCAACATATGTCCATTCAGAGTAAATGGATCTTTCTCTCCATCCTTCATAATATTCATAGCAGCAAAAGGATATACATGAGGAAATATAAATGTAACTTCCTAGCTGGAATGAAGTTTACCTGACATCAGCTTGAGTCTTCAGATGAATAATAACACTTTGTCTCCAGGAGAGAAGTCTTTTGGTCGAATCAGCTTGTCATGGACCACTCTTGTTCTTTATTTGTAAATCCTTTAATTTTAAAATTCTTCCCTTCTTATTTCCTCCAGCTCTTGCAACTTCAATCTTCTCTCCTTCCCAGCACTTTCAAGGTCCAAATTCATTTTCCTCCCATCCCAATACGCCTTATGCTCCAATTCCACGGGTAGGTGGAATCTTTTCCCATAAATCAGCCTATATGGACTCATTCCAATAGGGGTTTTGTAAGCTTTCATGTAAGCCCATAATGTATCATCCAAACTTTGGCTCCAATCCTTCCTGTTTGGATTAACGGTATTTTCCAAAATTCCCTTGATTTCCCTGTTTAAAACTTCAGCTTGCCCGTTTGTTTGTGGATGATAGGGAGTTGATGTTTTATGATGCACCCCATACTTATTCAGAAAAGTCTCCATTCTCAAATTACAGAAGTGAGTCCCTTGATCACTGATGATTGCTCTGGGTACTCCAAGCCTACAATATATGTTTGACCTGAAAAAATCACAAACAACTTTAACATCATCAGTTATGGTTTCTTTTTCTTCCACCCATTTAGAATCATAATAAACTACAAGCAGGATATAAGAATTCGCAAATGACATCAGGGAAGGTCCCTTAGAATCTATCCCCAAACTTTCAAAATGTCACAGAAATTCAATGGCTTTTGGGTCATTTCTTGTCTCATTGAAATATTTCCCGAAAACTATCATTTTTCACATATTTTTCAAAATTAATGACCATCTTTAAAAATAGTGTGCCAATAAATTCTAGATTCTAAATCCTTCCTTTCTATCCTCTGAGGTCCAAAGTGGCCTCCACAAGATAAAGTGTGATGAAAATCAAGGACAGATTTAACATCACTTTCAGGTAAACATCTTCTTATTACTTGATCATTGCAAATCTTCCAAAGGAATGGATTATCCCAAATGTAATATCTAGATTCAGCTTTTAGTTTTTGAATTTGGTGAGAATTGAAATGAGATGGGACCTAATATGTTACCAGAAAATTGACTATGTCAGCATACCAAGGCACTTCTGCTTCGACCAAGTACAACTACTCTCCTGGAATTTTATCATTCAGTGTGTCTCTTTCTGGAACTTCAATTTCAGCAGTGTTTGGTAGTCTACTTAAGTGATCAGCCACTTGGTTATCAGATCCCTTCTTATCCTTGATTTCTATATTGAACTCTTACAGCAGTATCATCCATCTCACTATCCTTGGTTTAGCATCAGCTTTATTCATCAAGTACCTCAAAGTTGCATGATCAGAAAACACAGTGATTTTAGTTCCAAGAAGATATGATCTAAATATTTCTAAAGAAAAAACAACTGCAAAGAACTCTTTTTCCGTGGTTGTGTAATTGAATTGGGCCGCATCTAAAGTTCTCGAGGCATATGAAATGACTTGTGGTCTTCCCTCAATTCGCTGAGAAAGGACTGCTCCAACTGCTTGGTTGGAGGCATCACAAAGTATTTCAAATGGTTCTTCCCAGTTTGGAGGCTGCATCACGGGTGGTGAAATTAATCTCTTATTCAACTCATCAAAGGATTCCCTATGTGCACCATTGAAATAAAAATCAGCATCTTTCAAAACTAATCTAGAGAGAGGGAGATAAATCTTACTGAAATCTTTGATAAACCTCCTGTAGAATCCTGCATGTCCTAAAAATGATCTAACATGTTTCACACAAGTAGGGTAAGGAAATGAATTTATCACTTCATTTTTTGATTTATCCACATCAATTCCATTTTGGGAAATGATATGATCAAGCACAATTCCTCTTTGAACCATGAAATGAGACTTTTTAAAATTTAAAAAAAGATTTTTTTCAATGCAGATTTTCAATACTTCTTCCAGATTTTTCAAACAATGATCAAAAGAATCTCCAAAAACTATGAAATCATCTAAGAAAATTTCAAAGCAAATTAAATTGTGATCAGAAAATATTCTCACCATGCACCTATGAAATGTACTTGGAGCATTAAATAATACAAATGGCATTCTTTTATATGAAAAAGTACCAAAAGGGTATGTAAATGTCCTCTTCTCTTGATCCTTGGGAGCAATGGGTACCTGGAAATAACATGAAAATCCATCCAAAAAGCAATAATGAGTTCTCCCTGCCCATCTTTCTAACATCTGGTCAATGAAGGGTATAGGGAAATGATCTTTTTGAGTGACCTGGTTCAATTTCCTAAAATCAATGCACACTCTCCAGCTGTTTTGAATTCTCATAGGGATTAACTCATTCTTTTCATTCCTCACAGTGGTCAGGCCAATTTTTTTTGGAATGACATAAGTAGGGCTGACCCACTTTGAATCTGAAATGGGATAGATGATCCCAACTTTCAAGATCTTCCCGATCTCTTTCTTCACAAACCTTTATCAAGGTGGGATTTGGTCTCCTTTTGGGCTGTCTAACAGGTTTGGAATCACCCTCAACAAAAATTCTATGTGAGCATATTTTTGGGTTTATTCCTGGGATATCACCTAAGCTCCATCCTATTGCCTAGAAATTCTCTCTCAAAAGAATAATCAATGATTTTTCTTGGGTTTTAGAAAGATTATTAGCAATTATCACTGGTAGTGTCTCTCCCTCCCTAAGGTATACATATTTCAAATCAGTGGGGAGTGGTTTGAGTTTTATATTAGGGGGATGCTCAAGGGATGAGACCAAATTGACATTTTCCACATCCAAATTTGGACCTCCTGCACACAAGAAACCATATCATCTTCCTCACTATTTAAAAAATCATCAATCAAATCAGATTTTACATCTTCCTCCCACATGAAGTCAGAATATCCAACATCTTCAGCATCCACATGTTCAATGATATTTCCAAGGGAAGAAGCCTCTCCTAAGTCTAAGAATTCATAGAGCATACCTGATTCTTAAATTGGTTCTGCACCAACTTTATGGGAATGGGAATAGAGGGAGTGATCATCCGATGGGTGCCTCATGGATTCAAAAATATTGATGTGGACCATGCTCTCTCCAAACTACATGGTGAGTGTCCCCTCGTCGACATTGATGATGGTTTTGGCTGTCTCCAAGAAAGGTCTCCCCAAAATGATGGGTGATTGTGACAGGATCCTATCTTCTTCCATATTGAGCATGTAGAAGTCAGCTGGGAATAAGAGATCTTTGACTTTCACAAGGACATCCTCCAAAACACCTGTAGGGAAAACTGTGGATCTGTTTGCAAGCTGGACCACCACTCTTGTGGGCTTCAATTCCCCCATCTGCAAAGAAGTGTATACCGAGTGAGGCAATACATTAATTGAAGAACCTAAATCACACAAAGAATTAGTGAAATTTAATGAACCAATGGTGCATGGAATGGAAAATGTCTATGGATCGTGACATTTGGTTGGAATCTGTAGCGTGATAAGGGATGAGACATTTCTTCCCAAGTTGTTTCTTTAATTACCTTGAAGCCTTCTTTTTTTGGTGCAATGATCTTTCAAAAATTTTTCATACCTTGGAATTTTTTTAACAGCTTCAAGTAGGTGTATATTGATTTCTACTTTCTGGAAGGTGTCCGGAATTTATTTTTGAAGTGCTTCTTCATGCAATTTCTTTGATTCGATCATCCTTGTTGGAAATGGTGGGGTTAATTCTTTCTTCTCCCTTTGTTTTCTTTGAATTGGTGTTTCTTGTTTCTTATTCTGTGGCCTATCCTTCTCCTCCTCCTCTTAATTTTCATCTTCTTAGAGGATTTTCACAAGACTTTTTGAGTCATTCTTCCTCAGAATAGGTGGTATTATTTCAGGTTCAGGGTTGGATGGAGGTGGGATTTCTTTTCAACATCTTGTTATGATTTCACTAACATTATCTTTAGGATTTGGCACTATTTGGGATGGAAGCTTCCCTAGATTCTTGGACATTATTTCAACAAGACTTCCAACTACGTCTGCTAGCTTTTCAACCTTATCTTCTAGGCCCTCATACTTGGATTATAGCTATTCCACAAAAGGTTTTGTGCTGATGGATTGTTTTTCATATGTCTTTATTTGGAATGGTGGTGGATGAGAAGATTGTTGTAGTTGGTAGGGTTGTTTATAAGATTTTTGGAAGAGAGGGGGGTTCTGGTATTGCTGCTGGTGGTAAAGAGGTTGACTGGGGTGCTGGTTAAATGGTCTCATCTGGTTTTGTTGGTTCCCATATCCTTGTTGGGCTTACAGTTGATTTTTTTGGAATTGTCTTGGTTGAAAGGCCATAACACAATATTCTGTCCCCTGTATCTCAGGGAACTAGTCAATATAATGAGTGGAATAATAACATAAACCACATACCTGAGCTGAAGCTTGTTGTCCATTTGCTTGTGTTACAACGATTTGACAGACTAACCTTGCAAGTTCATCAACTTTGGTTTCAATAAATGTAGATGAATCAGATGTTTTTGCCTCATGTATCCCCCTGGTTCCCATTCCTCATAGTCCAAATTATTGTGAGTTTTGGGCAATATTTTCAATTAGTATTCTGATATCTGCAGGAGACTTTTCAATCAGGACCCCCCCTGATGAGGCATCTAGAATATTTCGATCATTATCCAAAATTCCTTGGTAGAATAATACAATGAATTGGTTTTCATTTATTTCTTGATGTGGATAGATGGAACATAGCTTCTTGAAGCACTCCCAGTACTCGTAGAGGGTTTCTCCAGTTGATTGTCGTATGATGTAAATCTCTTTCTCGATGACAGTGCTCCTCGATATGGGAAAGAATCTTTGCATGAAACTTCTATTTTAGGTCTTCCCAATCACTAATCTCTCTTGTTTGAAGGTTATACAACCATTGTTTAGTTTTTCCTTCAAGTGAGAAGGGGAATTCCCTCAACTGAAATTGGTCTTCGGGTGCTCCTCTTGGCCTGAAGCTTGAGCAAGTGTATCTAAATTCTTTCATGTGCCGATTTGGATCTTCTCATGCAAGACCATGAAACTTTGGAAGCATAGGAATCATATTGACACATAATTCAAAATCATTTTGTTCAGTGGGTGCAATTAGTTGGTTATTTTTAATGGAAAACGATGGTGCACATAGATCACGTAGGGTTTGGTTGGGATTTCTAGCCATGATTTCAAGTTCAGAGTGAACACTAAGAGTTTCACTTGAATCTGATAGATCTATTTCTTCAAAAATTTCTGGTAGATTTCTTTTTCTTAGTTGGGTTAATGTTCTTTCAATTTCTGGAAGAAATTCAATTAAAGGTTATTTTGATTTTCGGGTCATTCAATTTTGATTTTTTTTATTGCGCTGCCTCCCCGGCAATGACGCCAGTTTTGACACACGCCTATCGTAGGGTGTTGAAAAAGTAATTTAATTTCTCCTAGTGCAGCTTAGAGGCTGACCAGGTTCGTCTCACTTGAGAAGATTTATCAATAATTTACTTACTTAATCTAATTGAACTAAACTAATTCTTTTTTTGTTGTTTTTATTTATTAATGTAATGAAATTTAATAAAAGATAAAACTAACATGAAATGACAAAATGAAATTAATTGATAAAGAACTTGGACTTTATGGGTTGGTTTGTGGGTTCCATCATTCTCCTTCTTTGTATTTAAATTAAGTTTGATAATTCAATTATGAGATCTCATTCATGAATTACTATTATTTTATTTAATGGTGGGAAATCTCGAATTCATTTAGCAATCTTAACTTGAACACCACCTATAATCAAGGTTGATGGCACACCTCGATCGAGAGTGTGACATCTTCCAAGACCTGGCTCCATCGTATGCCATTTCAACCACTGAATGGATCAACTCCATCGTATGAAGAGCTTGTATCCAGTAGAAGGGAGGAAAAATATTTAATAAAATAATAGAAATGAGTTTGAGATCAATGTCATGGTGGACGATCATCACACCCGTGCACATCACTTTTACTCATCACAAACTTAATAAAACATAGGAATTTAAGCACAAAATAATTGAAATTTCTACATACCTCCCCCGGGACAAGTCTCTAGCTAACCCCTCATATTTGAGGGTAATATGACATGGTGGAGAATATGATAAGAACAAAATAAGCAAAGGAGGAAAGATGAAGAAGAAAATAGGGTGGATGGGTGGACACAGAAATAAATATAATACATGAATTTTATTAGAAATATAAATTAAAAATGAAAAATAAAACAAAAATAAAGAAAATAAATTAAATAAATAAAAAGTGAAATGGGTAAGATTTGTGGCCGGCCTCCCTTGGTGGAGATCTTCTCCTTGGTGCCATGAAGGAATGGATGGAGAATGGGATGATTTGAGAGGGTGGAGTTCTCCTCCTTTTATAGCCAAAATTTGTCCCCTGAATGTTGACACATTGTAGCCCCATTAAATTAAATCTTTACACATTTATCCCTTCTTCACTTCTGTTTATAATTACCTTGGACGTGTCCCCTCAAATACTTAGTGGATTTGGACATGTATTCCGAGAGTTATGGTCATTTTACTCTGAGCATTTATTCTGTCCAGTCAGACTCTCCAAAACGAAATCCTCTAGATTAGGGTGATTTAATGACCCCATAAATGGCCAATTAAAGCAGGACTTCCTTCATAAAAGATTTTGAAAAACTCCTTTCACGTCCACCCACCGAATATCACAACATTTGGGCCCACCACGGTTGAGTTATGGATCCCACACCAAAACTAGGCAGAACTGCAAAAAGTTTTCTTTCCACCATTTGTGAGCTTCTTTTGTTCTTCCATATGGCCGATTAAGCTTTTAGTCCCAAAATAGTAAATGAACCCCGGGATGTTTAGAATCTGGAAAAGAAATAATTTTTCAATTTGGATCAGTTTAGATAATGTTATTTCCAAACTACCGAAATAATTTAAAACTGTTAAATATCTAAAATGGCCAATTTTTACTATTTAGCTCAAAATAACACCATTATCATAAAAATGAAACAATTAATCTTAGTGGAACAATTTTGTGGGTTTAAAACAATGATATTAAATATAAATTAATTGAAAATATTTGTTGTATCAATTCCCCCATGCTTATCACTTGGACTCCAGGACAAGTAATAATCAAATCAAATCAAATCCAAAACACATATCAATGAGATCTATCAAATCAATTACAAGAAACAAAAATATATCATGCCTCATCAAAAAAAGTTATTTAAAGTTCTCCATTTAAGATTTTAATATATTTTCACTTCATTTATAATCCCATGCACACAAAACACCTACCTCACATGAATTTTCTCTCATCTCACAAATGTAAATACTGAACAAGGCTTTTCTCATCCAAACTCACACAAGAGTCACCATAGGATTGATAAATTCCTACTTCTCCACCCAATGTGAGTCAAGGACATGTGTTTCTCATGAGGACTTTTCAGGGTTGTTCTGTGGCTTCCGGTTGGTAGGATTTAGATGATAATTATTCTGAGGCCGAAAAAGGAGGGCTTGGCTCTTTTTGAATCAAAATTGCAAGATTCTAATTTTTACTCAAGTATGGTATCCTTCACTTCCCCTTTGTAGAAAATGGGCTCCATCAACATTCAATCAGCTCAGTAGCAAAAAATTCAATCCTTTCAAACATGATTTTTCTCGAAAGATCCAGATAGGCACAACTTTCTTTTTTTTACATTGGAAGCTCCAGAAAGGCATAGCTTCTCTTATCATAAAATCTCTAGAAAAGGCAGAGCTTTCAACAGAATAATTTTTCAGCATCACACACATCTCTTCTAAAATTTATTTTCCACCCAAAGTATATCCAAATGAGGTATTACACCACAAGACATCTTCCCCCACACTTAAGTTCAAATAGATCATGCAATTTCACTTCAAGAGCATGTAGGATAGGGAAAATTGGCTTGTAATGTGGCTAACCTAAAAGGAAATTCATGGTTACTAGGGGCTACAATGAAGGATAAATATTAAGGTGGTCCATAATGCAAAGGATTATTTTGAGAAGGGGGCTTCAAACAAAATAAATGACTCAATCATTTAAAACACACATACCCCAAACCCTCAAGTTTTGAAAGGAATAAATCAAATTCTAGTTAAAGACAGAATGGACTGGTTCTTTCAAGAAATGAGGTGAATGAAAAGAATATGACAAAAATGGTTTAGAAGAATCAGAGGAAAGTGATTTCAAAGATATAGACTATGAAATACGGCATGGGTTTCACAAATCATTGTACTTTTCATGAAATTTTAAAAGATTTGAACTTGAAAAGAAGTCATTTTAGCTTTCATTAAAGCTTGGTTCCATGAAATAGATTGGTTTAATCATTGAAATGGGTTTCAAAAATGGTATTGATAATCATTTCAGCTCAAAAGTTTCAGAAACACACCACAAATTGAAAAATAAATACACAAAAATTTGAAAACACACATTTTGTTTTATTTTTTTATGAAAACAAACATCAAATAAAAATCCTATACTACAAAGGTTCCCTCCCCCACACTTAAGTGATGCAGTTTCCTCGATGCATTTAAGTGGATTTAACATGTAAGTAGATTTATGATTGAATCCCAACAGTATGAAAGTGTGAAGGAGAGGTACAACCTGATGGATCTTATTGATAAATAGGTTGGAGGAGCACGATCTCCTCCACTGGCTCTCATGGCAGGGTCCCAAGGAATTTCTTCAACCTATGTCCATTCACAGTGAATGGATCCTGCTCTCCATCCTTCATAATATACACAGCACCAAAAGGATATACATGAGTAACTGTAAATGGAACTTCCCATCTGGAACGAAGTTTACCTAGAATCAACTTGAGTCTTGAGTTGAATAATAACACTTTGTCTCCATGAGAGAAGTCTTTTGGTCGGATTAGATTGTCATGGGCCACTCTTGTTCCTTCTTTGTAAATCTTTGAAATTTCAAAAGGTTCCCTTATTATTTCCTCCAGCTCTTGAAACTTCAATATTCTCTCCTTCCCAGAACTTTCAAGGTCCAAATTCATTTTCCTCACAGTCCAATACGCCCTATGCTCCAATTCCACGGCTAGGTGGCAGCTTTTCCCATAAATCAGCCTATAAGGACTCATTCCAATGAGGGTTTTATAGGTTGTCTTGTAAGACCATAAGGTATCATCCAACCTTTGGCTCCAATTCTTCCTGTTTGGATTAACGGTCTTTTCCAAAATTCCCTTGATTTCCCAGTTTGAAACGTCAGCTTGCCCGTTAGTCTGTAGATGATGGAGAGTTGATGTTTTATGATGCACCCCATAATTCTTCAGCAAAGTCTCCATTCTCAAATTTCAGAAGTGGGTCCCTTCATCACCGATGATTACACTAGGCACTCCAAACCTACAAAATATGTTATACCTGATAAAATCAAAAACAACTTTAGCATAATCAGTTCTGGTTGCTTTTTCTTCCACCCATTTGGAAACATAATCAACTACAAGCAAGATATAAGAATTTCCAAATGACATCAGGAAAGGTCCCATAAAATCTATCCCCTAAACTTCCAAAATGTCAAAAAAATTCAATGGCTTTTGGGGCATTTCTTGTCTCTTTGAAATATTTCCTGAAAACTGAAAATTTTCACATATTTTGAAAAATTCATGAGCATCTTTAATAATGGTGGGACAATAAATTCCAGATGCTAAATACTTCCTTTCTGTCCTTTGAGGTCCAAAGTGGCCTCCACAAGCTAAAGTGTGACAAAAATCAAAGACAGATTTCACTTCACTTTCAAGTAAACATTTTCTTATTACTTGATCATTGAAAATCTTCCAAAGGAATGGATCATCCCAAATGTAATATCTAGATTCATATTTCAGTTTTTGAATTTGGTGATAATTGAAATGAGATGGGACCTGAGATGTTACCATAAAATTTACTATTTCTGTATACCAAGGCACTTCTCCTTCAATCAAGTACAACTGCTCTTCTGGAATTCGATCATTCAGTGGGTCTCTTTCAAGAACTTCAAATTCAGCAGTGTTTGGTAGTCTACTTAAGTGATCAGCCACTTGGTTCTCAGATCCTTTATTATTCTTTATTTCTATATTAAACTCATGCAGTCCTATCATCCATCTCACGAACCTTGGTTTAGCATCATCTTTCTTCATCAAGTACCTTAATGATGCATGATCAGAAAACACAGTGATTTTAGTTCCAAGAAGATATGATCTAAATATTTCTAAAGCAAAAACAACTGTAAAGAACTCTTTTTCCGTGTTTGTATAATTGAATTGGGCTGCATCTAAAGTTCTCGAGGCATATGAAATGACTTTTGGTTTGCCCTCAATTCACTGATAAAGGACTGCTCCAACTGCTTGGTTGGAGGCATCACAATGTAGTTCAAATGGTTCTTCCCAATTTGGAGGCTGCATCACGGGTGGTGAAATCAATCTCTTCTTCAACTCATCAAAGGATTCCCTTCATGCACCATTGAAATAAAAATCAGCATCTTTAAAGAGTAATCTAGAGAGGGGGAGAGAAATATTACTGAAATATTTGATAAACCTCCTGTAGAATCATGCATGACCTAAAAATGATCTAACATGTTTCACACAAGTAGGGTAAGACAATCAATTTATCACTTAAATTTTTGATTTATCCACTTCAATTCCATTTTTGGAAATGACATGACCAAGAAAAATTCCTCTATGAACCATGAAATGACACTTTTCAAAATTTAAAACAAGATTTTTTCAATACAGGTTTTCAAAACTTTTTCCAGATTTTTCAAACAATGATCAAAAGAATCTCCAAAAACTGTGAAATCGACTAAGAAAACATCCAATAAATTTTCAATGTGATCAGAAAATATACTCACCATGCACCTCTGAAATGTACCTGGAGCATTAAATAATCCAAATGGCATTCTTTTATATACAAAAGTACCAAAAGGGCATGTAAATGTCGTCTTATCTTGATCCTCGGGAGCTATGGATACCTGGATGTAACCTGAAAATCCACCCAAAAAGCAATAATGAGTTCTCCCTACCAATATTTCTAACATCTAGTCAATAAGGAGGATGGGGAAATGATCTTTTCGAGTTACCTGGTTCAATTTCCTAAAATCAATGCACACTCTCCAGCTGTTTTGAATTCTCATGGGGATTAACTCATTCTTTTCATTCCTCATAGTGGTCAGGCCAGTTTTTTTGGAACGACATGAATAGGGCTGACCCACTATGAATCTGAAATGGGATAGATGATCCCAGATTCCAAGATCTTCTCGATCTCCTTCTTCACAACCTCCATCAAGGTGGGATTCAGTCCCCTTTGGGGTTGTCTAACAGTTTTGGAATCTCCCTCAAAAAAAATTCTATGTGAGCATATTTTTGGCTTTATTCCTGGGATATCACCTAAGCTCCATCCTATTGCCTGGACATTCTCTCTCAAAATCATAATCAATGATTTTTCTTTGGTTTTAAAATTATTATTAGAAATTATCACTGGTAGTTTCTCTCCCTCCCTAAGGAATATATATTTCAAATCAGTGGGGAGTGGTTTGAGTTCTAGATTAGGGGGATGCTCAAGGGATGAGACTAATTTGACGTTTTCCACTTCCAAATTTTGGACATCCTGCACACAAGAAACCATATCATCTTCTTCATTATTTAAAAAATCATTAAAGAAATAATATTTTAGCTCTTCCTCCCACATGAAGTCAGAATCTCCAACATCTTCAGCATCGACATGTTCAATGATATTTCCAAGGGAAGAAGTCTCTCCTATGTCTAAGAATTCAAAGAGCATACCTGATTCTTCAATTGGTTCTGCACCAACTTCATGGGAAAGTGAAAAGAGGGAGTGATCATCTGATGGGTGCCTCATGGATTCAAAAATATTGAAGTGGACCATGCTCTCTCTAAACTCCATGGTGAGTGTCCCCTCGTGGACATTGATGATGGTTTTGGATGTCTTCAAGAAAGGTCTCCCCAAAATTATGGGTGAATGTGACAGGCTCATATCTTATTACATATTGAGAATGTAGAATTTAGCTGGGAATAAGAGATCTTTGACTTTTACAAGGACATCCTCCAAAATTCTTACAGGGAAAACTGTGGATCTGTTTGCAAGCTGGACCACTACTCTTGTGGGCTTCAATTCTCCCATATGCGAAGAAGTGTATATCGAGTGAGGAAATACATTAATTGAAGAACATAAATCACAAAAAGAATTAGTGAAATTTAATGAACCAATGGTTCATGGAATGTAAAACGTCCCTGGATCATGACATTTGGTTGGAATCTGCAGCGTGATAAGGGATGCGACACTTCTTCCCAAGTTGATTATTTCATTCCCCTGAAGCCTTTTCTTTTTGGTGCAAAGATATTTCAAAATTTTTGCATACCTTGGAATTTTCTTAACAGCTTCAAGTAGGGGTATATTTATTTACACTTTCTGGTAGGTGTCCATAATTTCTTTTTGAAGTGCTTCTTCATGTAATTTCTTTGATCCGTTCATCCTTGTTGGAAATGGTGGGGGTAATTATTTCTTGTCCCTTTATTTTCTGGGAATTGGTGTTTCCTGTTTCTTATTATGTGGCCTATCCTTCTCCTCCTCCTCTTCCTTTTCATCTTTTTGGTGGATTTTCACAAGACTTTCTGAATCATTATCCCCCAAAATTGGAGGTATTATTTCAGGTTCAAGGTTGGATGGAGGTGGGATTTCTTTTCCACTTCTTGTTATGATTGCACTTTCTGGTAGGTGTCCATAATTTCTTTTTGAAGTGCTTCTTCATGTAATTTCTTTGATCCGTTCATCCTTGTTGGAAATGGTGGGGGTAATTATTTCTTGTCCCTTTATTTTCTGGGCATTGGTGTTTCCTGTTTCTTATTATGTGGCCTATCCTTCTCCTCCTCCTCTTCCTTTTCATCTTTTTGGTGGATTTTTACAAGACTTTCTGAATCATTATCCCTCAAAATTGGAGGTATTATTTCAGGTTCAAGGTTGGATGGAGGTGGGATTTCTTTTCCACTTCTTGTTATGTTTGCACTAACATTCTCTTTTGGAAATTATTTCAACAAGACTTCCCACTGTGTCTGCTATATTTTCAACCTTATCTTCTAGGACCTCATACATGGATTGTAGCGGTTCCACATAAGGTTTTGTACTAGTGGATGGTTGTTCATATGTCTTTCTTTGGAATGGTGGTGGCTGAAAAGATTGTTATTTTTGGAAGGGCTGTTTATAAGATTATTGGAAGGGAGGGGGGTTCTGGTATTACTGCTGGTGGTAAGCAAGTTGACTGAAGTGCTGATTAAATGGTCTCATCTGGTTTTTTTGGTTCCCATATCCTTGTTGGGCTTGTAGTTGATTTTGTTGGAATTGTCTTGGTTGAAAGGCCGCAACACAGTATTTTGTCCCCTGTATCTCAGGGCACTGGTCAGTATAATGAGTAGAAGAATAACATAAACCACATACATGAGATGAATCTTGTTGTCCATTTTCTTGTGTTATATCCATTTGACGAACTAACCTTGCAAGGTCATCAACTTTGGTTTCAATCAATGTAGATGAATCAGATGTTTTTTCCTCATGTATCCCCCTGGATCCCATTCCTCTTAGTCCAAATTGTTGTGAGTTTTCAGCAATATTCTCAATTAGTATTCTGATATCTGCAGGAGACTTGTCAATCAGGTACCCCCCTGATGAGGCATCTAGAATATTTCGATCATTATCCGTAAGTCCTTGGTAGAAGAACACAAGGAATTGGTGTTCCTCCATTTCTTGATGTGGGCACCTAGAACATAGCTTCTTGAAGCGCTCCCAGTACTGGTAGAGGGTTTCTCCAGTTGATTGTTGTATGATGTAAATCTACTTCTTGATGGTAGTGCTCCTCAATGTGGGAAAGAATCTTTGCATGAAACATCTTTTTAGGTCTTACCAATCACTGATCTCCCCTAGTATCAAGGTTTACAGCCATTCTTTAGCTGTTACTTCAAGTGAGAAGGGGAATTCCCTCCACTGAAATTGGTCTTTGGGTGCTCCTCTTGTCCTGAAGCTTGAGAAAGTGTATCTGAATTCTTGCATGTGTTGATTTAGATCTTCTCCTGAAAGACCATGAATATTTGGAAGCACAAGAATCATATTGACACGTAATTCAAAATCATTTGGTTCAGTGGGTGCAATTAGTTGGTTATTTTGAATGGAAAATTGTGGTGCACATAGATCACGTAGGGTTTGGTTGGGATTTCATGCCATGATTTCAGGTTCAGAGTGAACACTAAGAGTTTCACTTGAATACGAGAGATCTATTTCTTCAAATATTTCTGGTAGATTTCTTTTTCTTAGTTGGGTTAATGTTCATTAAATTTCTGGATAAAATTTAATTAATGGTTCTTTTGAGTTGCGGGTCATTCAATTTTGATTTTTTATTGCACTACCTCCCCGGAAATGGCTTCAGTTTTGACAAACGCCTATCGTCGGGCATGGAAAAATCAATTTAATTTTTTCTAGTGCAGCTTAGAGGCTGACCAGGGTCGTCTCACTTGAGAAGATTTATCAATCATTTACTTACTTAATCTAATTGAACTAAAATAATTAATTTATTGTTTTTTTATGATTGTAATGTAATTTAATAAAAGATAAACTAACATGTAATGACAAAATGCAATTAATTGAGAAAGAACTTGGCCTTTATGGGTTGGTTTGTGGGTTCCATCATTCTCATTCTTTATATTTAAATTAAGTATGATAATTCAATTATGAGATCTCATTCATGAATTACTATTCTTTTATTTATTATTGTGAAATCTTGAAAGAGTTTAGCAATCTTAACTTCACCTCCTCCTATAATCAAGGTTGATGGCACACCACGATCGAGAGTGTGACATTTTCCAAGACCTGGCTCCATCATATGCCATTTCAACCACTGAATGGCTCAACTCCATCATATGAGGAGCTTGTATCCAGTATAATGGAGGGAAAATATTTAATAAAAGAATATAAATGAGTTTTAGATCAGTGTCATGGTGGACGATCGCCACACCTCTACACAACACTCTTACTCATCACAAACTTAATAAAAATAGGAATTTAAGCACAAAATAATTGAAATTTCTACATACCTCCCCTGGGACATGTCTCAGGTTAACCCCTCATATTTGAGGGTAAGAGGTCATGGTGGAGAATATGAGGAGAATAAAATAAGAAAATGAGAAAAGATGATGAAGAAAATAGGGTGGATGGGTAGACACAGAAATAAAAATAATGCATGAATTTTATTAGAAATATAAATTACAAATGAAAACTAAAAAAAATAAAGAAAAGAAATTAAATAAATAAAAAGTGAAATGGGGAATATTTTTGGCCGGCCTCCCTCGGTGGATATCTCCTCCTTTGTGCCATGAAGGAATGAATGGAGAATGAGATGATTTGAGAGGGTGGAGCTCTCCTTCTTTTATAGCTAGAATTTGTCCCCCGAATGTTGGCACATTTTATCCCCATTAAATGACATCTTCACGCATTGATCTCTTATTCAATGTTGTTTACAGTTACCTTTTCCATGTCCCCTCAAAATCTTAGCGGACTTGGACATATATTTCGAGAGTTATGGCTGTTTTACTCTGACCATTTATTCTGTCCAGTCAGACTCTTCAAAACGCAATCCTCCGGATGAGGGTGATTTAATGACCCCATAGACGGCCAATTCACGTGGCTCTTCCTTCAAAAAAGATGTTCCAAAACTCTTTTTGCGTCCACCCACTGAATATCACAACATTTCGTCCCACCATGGATGAGTTATGGACCCCACACCAAATATAGGAAGAACTGAAAACAATTTTCTTTCTCCTATTTGTGAGCTTCTTTTGAGCTTCCATATGGCCGATTCAGCTTTTAGTCCAAAAATAGTAAATGAAGCCCTGGATGTTTAGAATCGGAAAAAGAAAGAATGTTGCAATTTGAATCCATGTAGATAATGTTATGGCTAAACAACAGAAATAATTTATAACTGTTAAAAATCCAAAATAGACAATTTTTACTATTCAGCTCAAAATAACACCATTATCATAAAACTGAAACAATTCATCTTAGAGGAAAAATTTTGTGGGGTTAAAACAATGATATTAAATATAAATTAATTTAAAATATGTTCTCTATCAGGTATTCATTAGTGGTAAAAATTGAGTAAGAGTGTCTGTAAGGAATCAGACATGGCAGGGGAACTAGGAGAGTAGTAGGAGTTAGTATAAATTTTGACATGTTACCACCACCACCCTTAGGTGGTCCACACCAAGAATAAGGGGTTGGGGGTCGTGGGTTGGGACAATCACATATGGTCATGGCTTATGGATTAGGGGATCTAGAGATTATTCATGTTATGATATGTGTCTATTCTACCTTAGCTGCCTTATTGATAGACACATTTAATACACATTATTTTCATGAAATGAATCTTATTATAAACATGGAGATTCTAGTTTAACCATTGAATCAACCCTCTCACACGAAGAATCAAACATGAGGAGACCTAATGATCATGAACTTGTGCCTAAAGTGTGTTGCGACTCATAGATATGAGTGTTTTGGTTGGGATATCTTGGTAGTGTCGTCAAGGCCATAAAATGTCAATCATGGAATGGAATGGTTACCTATAGTTCATGTCCAGTTTCTCTGTTTTACGAGAAGAGTGCATTGTGTATGTATTGGTAGAATGAAGTTTTCCTTGTTGTTAAAAAAGGAAACCCTTGTAACACCATATGGACTCACACATAAGAGGTTTTAGCATATTATTAACCAATTGGATATCCTAAACCTTAGTTCTTGGGATGTTATGAGTCATCAACTCCTATAGTGGTGAATAAGTTGTAGTGAATCCATAAAAGGTTGAGATAGAGGTGTTGGATATTGTTTCTAAAGGACTATGAGTTTGAGATTGTCTATAATCTTGAGGAGGGGAATTTGGTGACGAATCCTCTCTGTAGGAGATCTCGTTTTCAGTTATTGAATGATGATTCAATGTATTTATCATTGGTATAGTTATCCTCTGTGTATGAAGATGGATCCTCATACCTCTAATAAATGGTTTTAAACCCTCCACTCTTACATAAAGTCTTTGAGGCACATCTTAGAGATACCAACTATGAGACATTACATTCTAAAATGACCCTAGGGAATTCCGTTGATGGATTTTTTAAATGTGGGAAGCACATCATTATTATCAAAGGATGCACAATAGTACCAGTGGAATTATAGGAGGAGGTTTTTAGGAATTTCCATTCACCCCCTTTAGTGTTACATCATGGTGTGGTGAAGAAGTACCATGACCATAGACACTAGTTATGGTATTTGGTGAAGAAAAAAGGGAGTAGCAGATTCTGTCTCTCGATGCCTCACTTGTCAGTAAGTGATGGTCCAGCCCTAGGTTCTAGCATGTTTGAATCAAAACATCGAGGTTCTAGAATGGAAGTGGGATGGGATGTTGATGGACTTCATGACTTTTTTCTCACATATGGCCAGGAGACACAATACCATTAGGGTTATCGTTGAAATGATCACCACGTCGGCCCAATTCCTAAATATTGGGGTGTAGAGTTTAGTAGAGATCTAGGGACACTGCTACATGTAGGAGATAGTATAACTCCATGGACTCTGTATGAATATAGTTTTAGATCTTGATGCTCGCCTTACATATCGGTTGTGGAAGGTATTTTGGGACATGTTTGGGACTTTGTTACGCATGAGAACAACATATCACCCACAAATGGATGTCCTGTCTGAGTAGACCATTCATGGTCTAGAAGGAATGATACGGCCTTGCATGATAAATTTCAAGCTTCAGTTGGTAGGATTCTTCATAGAATATCGATACCTTGAGTTCATGTTTAGTGGTGGCACATGAATCTCAAGGAGAGGACATGAGAGCGGGATGCTCAGATACGTTCTTAGTACCCTCTTTTATTTGGGTAACCCTTGGTTTGTCTTTTGGGTATGTAAATCCCTATGGTTTGACTATTGCAATGAATCAGATATTCCCAAGTTTTTTTATAGAAAATATTTGGAAAAATTCTGAGACTAGGCACTGCGACTATGTCTGATTCTAAGACCCGATGCGATTTTAACAATTCATTGAAAAATAATAATCATTTAATATCGCTGGCTCATGACTTTCTTGAAATGGGGAATATCATTTAGATAGGTGCCCGAATAAAAAATATGTGGGATCTTTTGAGCTTAAGATTGTGGCATTACACTAAGTGCAACATAACTTTCGTCGGTATGGGTCTTCTGATGTAGTAGTCACCAAAGAAGAACATGTAAATAAAATAATTAAATGAAAATATATTATTTTAAAATACTAATAACTCATGAAAAATGAATCAGATTGGAAACATAAGACCACCATTGACTAAATAAAGTGGTGTTTCCATAGGAAATGGCTAACATAAACCAGTGCAGGTCTGCTGTAAAAAATAATTTTAGGTTGTCTTAATGAATAAAATAAACAATGAGTTTATTTTGTTTCATTGTTACATTTACATAATGACAAAACATTTTTTTTCATTTAATAAAAAACTAGTCAGGGATCCAAGGTTAGGCTCATAACCATGGAAATTCCTTGGAGGCTATGGAGAGGAAACTATATATTTCTATCAATGGGAAGAAACCAAATTGTGCATCAACGATAAAAATCACACCTCAGATTCAAAAGAGAAACACCAAGGAAGAGGAAATAAAGATCTTCCACTAGAGATTGATATGAATCGATGAAAGGCAACTGTTTCTTTATTATATTCGTAATTATTGATTTCAATGATGAACCTGGAATAGTCCATGAAAGATTATCCAGCAGATCAATCATATGTTGCAAGATGGATTTGTTTTAGGTCAGAGGGATTCGATTTAATCAATTTTCTAAGAAAATCACTCAGATCTCGATCATTGGCCAAGAATTATTGGCCAATGATATTAAAAAAAATTCAATGTGAATTTATCCCTATTTTCTATGGATTCTTCACCATTGGATCCTCATGGATACGATTCGACTTTACCGGAGGTTCCGAACATGATAGGACCCCCGAATTAGAGGGAAAAAAGTAGAAAATACCCGATCTATATAGATTGGGTCCAAAAATGCCTAAATCTACAACCACTTTGGGATCTGGACACTGGAGGTGGGCTAGTTTTCCATGGAAGGGACCACCAGTGTGGGTCCAATGTGGAATGGTGGTGGCCCTTGCAAGGTTAGGTGGTGATGGCTGGAAGGAAGAGGAATCGATAGACTGTGTGGATAGTGGGGTGGAGCCACATGGAGGCCACGAGATGTGGAGGCCAGAGTGGAGCAGGCCATGGGCTGTGGCTATAGTGTGCGTGTATGACAAGGATAATAGAGACATTGAGAATGTGGGGGGTTGCATGCTAGTAGGGTGTGGCACAACACGTAGGGCCTACAGAAATAGGAGGCACACTGTCGGGACATACCATGTACAGTGGAGCAGACTAACCCATATGCATGGGGGATGGACTAGAGGAGTTTGGATGCTCTAGTATCCTAGCAGGTCACGGTCCAACACAACCAACGGGTCTGGTCAGGCAGGTTCAGGTCATCCATCGGCTTGAGCCAGGTTCGGAAGGTCGGATAAAACCTTATTCGGACTGTTTTATGAAAATATAAATAACATTCAAACTATTTGTCTATTTAAAAATACTTTTACGATGTTGGGACCCATTCCATAAGACGATCCTTTTGAGATACTCTAAGTGAGTTTTTGTGAATATATGCATATGAACTAAAGGATTGAGGTGTGAATTCTCTTGAAATGAGAGTGATTTGACCAGAATCCTATGGATTGTTTTCACCATGAGACAACATGAAATTATGAGACTACGTGACATACCAAGACTACCTGTCTTACAGATACTATGTGTCTTATCGAGACTGAATATTTTACTGGGACTGAGTCTCTCATCGAGATTATCTGTCTTATGGATACTCTGTGTTTTGTGTATTACATTTGATGATCCTATTTTTCATACTATAAACATATACATGTGTGAGATTATTATACTATTATTTGTGGTATACATCATGTATTTCATCACAGTGTTCCTTCTTGGTGTACCTTAGCGGTGTTCCTTCATTGTGTTCCTTAGTGGAGTTCCTTCAGGGTGTTCTATAGTGGTTTTCCATCATGATATTCCTTCACGGTGTTCTTTCATGGTGTTCCTTAGTGGTGTTACTTCTTGGTGGTCTTTAGTGGTGTTCTTTCTTAGTGTTCTTTTATGGTGTTACTTTATTGTGTTACTCATTAGTGTTTCTTTATAGTGTTCCTCTATGGTTTTACTTTTTCTTGTTCATTCATTGTATTCCTACATGGTGTTCCTTTTTTTTTCATAGTATTTTTCCTTCGTGGTTTTCGTTAATGGTGTTCCTTCATGGTATTTCTTAATAGAGTTCTATAGTGGAGTTCCTTAGTGGTGTTCCTTAGTGGTGTTCCTTTATTGTGGTCTTTTATGGTGTTCCTTAGTGGTTCTATTTCATGGTGTTCCATAGTGGTGTTCCTTTGGGGTGTTCATCCATGGTGTTCCTTCATGTTGTTCCTTCATGGTGTTCCTTCCTGGTGTTATATAGTGGTTTCCCTTCGTGGTGTCTCTTAGTAGTGTTCCTTCGTAGTGTTCCTTCATGGTTTTCCTTAGTGGGTTTCCTTCTAGGCGTTCTTGTGTTTTCCTTTCACAGTTCCCATCAGTTTTCTTTATTTGAGGTCTTCCTTCATGGAATTCCATTGTAATTTCCCATATACTATATTACTTTAGTGATTTTGGGTGTTCCTACTAAGTATTTTTATAAACAGACTTGCACAGTATTTTCTCACATGTGTCATGTCTAATGAAGATGATTTACCTTTTGAAAGAGTCCTAGGAGGACCAAGATTGAGAGGTGGAATGCGAGGCTGGACAGACCGGGGTGCGTTCCTTCATATCAAACAGTAGTTCCAGTACGTTTTCCTTATAGGTTGGACTATTAGTTACAGACTCTTTGTAGTGTGATTAATTTTGGCCCTATATACATTCCAGTACATTCACAGTTATAATCTATGTGGGATTTTAGTGGTATGCATGCCTTGCTTACTAAGTGTTTTTTATTTATACATTTGTGTCATGGAGAAATGTGCATGTGTAAAGGTACATAGGATAATGCATCCCATTTTTGGGATATGCCTACTCATCACTAGTATCCATCCCAAAACCTATTGAAGGTAGGCTTGGGGTAGTCATGGAACAGGACCCTCCTGGACATGTAAGGACAGATCATTTCAAGATCATGATATAAATTGGCTACTTCTATTTAGAAGTTAACGTTTTATATTAAACTGTTCTTATTGGTACTCTTGTGTGTTGTCTTTCATAAAATTCATTTATCCCTAACTAGAGGAAAATGATATTTTAAAAAATAAAACATAAAAATAAAATACCAGTGATTCAATCCCTAGTGGGAACATAGATACTGACTAGTCCATAAAAATTTTATCAAAGGGAGGTCACTTCATTGATTCGATTCTATTTAAAGGTTTTACATAGAAGAAGATTGTCATTGATGTTTTGAACTCTGTTAATATTAAAGGGAATAATGTATTAAATTGAAAAAATATCATATATTGAAGGACAAAATTATAACCATTATATTACGCATTGTATATTAATTTATTAAAGATGATGAAAAAATCATTCCTCATATTAAGGATTATTCTTTTATAGATAAAGAAAAGAGGTATCAAAAAAATTATGGGTGAGAAAAAAATAATATTCTTTTCTCACTCTCAGAAATTCAATTCCTTTTGGATGAGTGAATTGTAATGGATAAAATTATCTATAATAAGTTAAATACTATTTATGATGGGAAAATTAATGCTAATAAATCCATGTTACAGATTTGGAAATTTAAATATAGATATTTTAAAATATGATATGAAGAATATGTTGGTGAGTTATTCACAAAATTTAATGACATTATAACCACATTAATAATCATTTGAGATGAATTATAAGACTCAATAGTTTGTGAAAAAAATATTTATAATTATTCATGATGATTTTGATTCCAAATTTTTTTCATTGAAAGATAGAGTGCCTAAATAATTGTTTTGGATTATTTTAAATAGTATTTTCATTGCATATAAGATGAGAAAATATAATTATTTCAAAATAAAGTGAATATTTTAAAATGAAATATCCATAAAATCACATATGAATTAAAATCCAAGAATTTTTTAATTTATAAATTAGTTAGTTACTATGAATTACAAGATGATGTTATTAATGAGTTTGATGAATTTATACCTTTATTTTTATGAAATATGAAAAGTGGCCTAGGCAAGTATAAAGGAAAGTAACCACTAAATATACTTAGTTGTGTAATCATTTGAAATTTTTTAGAAAATATTTTAATACTAAAGTAATATTAATAGAGTGATGAAGAATATGGGAGGCCTTGAGGACCACTGAATAAGAAATCAGACTAGTAAAATTTCTATTAAAAATAATGAAAAAATTTTCTCTAAATATAAAAAGAGAATATTTTTCTATATTTGATTAACTTAATTAATGTTAATAAGAATTGGGAGATAGATATTATTTTTGTGAAGTTACTAGATTTTTCACATTTGAAAGGTA
Organism: Viscum album; assembly: GCA_963277665.1. NCBI lineage: Eukaryota > Viridiplantae > Streptophyta > Magnoliopsida > Santalales > Viscaceae > Viscum > Viscum album. The sequence continues at coordinate 1,214,761,863 of OY728155.1, read as the reverse complement.
AATTCTGAGAGTTTTACCAGTGATGAATATAGAAACCCGAGAGAAGAATAATTGGAATCTAAAATAGAGTTAATGATTTAAAGATAATAGAAATATTATCATGTGAAAATATAAAATAATTAGAATGAGAACATGAAGATAAATAAATAATTTCAACATATTAACAATCATTAATAAATTAATGATGAATAAAAATTAAAATTGTTAAATGAGATTGAAAACCAGAAGATGTCACTTGGGGAAAGGAAAAGTCTCAACATCATGATTCAAGTAAATATTTGGGAGATTGAGAAAGAATTTATATTGTTAAAAAAAATTGGTTCAGTCTGAAAAAGGAATATATGACTTACAAAATAAAACTATAAATGTTTTTACAAGCTACATGGTGTGTAAATATTAAATATATAATCAATATTATCCTCTAAAGTTAATAACAAGCCTAAAATTTTGGTAGAGTATCTTAGAAGAATTAGGATGTCGAGAGGACCATGTATATAGCTGTAATAAGTGAATTCACAAATTATAAAATTAATGGGAAATAAAATATTGAATAAAAAACAGATTAGGGACTCTATTAATTTTGAGAATAAGTATAATATGAAAATTTATAATTTTGGAGTCTACAAAAATTTTGGGTCATAAAAAGACCCAAATAATGATGGGAAAAAATATATTAGAATACATATTTAGTGTTTTGGACAACATGTAGGTTAAAAATAAAAATAATACTTATATTGATATTACAAGTGTTGTTGAGATTTTTGGCCTATAAAAAAATGTGTTTGTTCAACTATCAACAGTAAAAATGATCCATGGTTTTTTAGGAAATGACTAAGAGGGGTTCATCCCACTAAAAGCATACATACTCAAATACATTAGGAGAAACCTAATTTAATTAATAATAATATATTCTTACTTTTTTAAATATATATATATTTGTGATTTGACTATAAATCATGAAAAAGGTTTTCTTATTATAATAATGATTAAAAAAGTTATAAATTAAAAATAAATTAAAATCAAGTGAAAGAAAAGGGAAAGGTAAGGCACTTTTAGTTAAAACTACAATTAATGATACTAAAGGACAATGTCCTTGGATTTTTGATAGTGTGTGTTATTAAAACATAACAAATATTTTGATGTTATTGATGAATTTTAATGTTTAAAATGATAGAATATTGAATTTTGGATATGATGGGTCTCTCAGAATTAATGGTATTAGATCTTCTATTTTTAGAAAAGAAGAGTTAAAATCTACAAGGGAATTATTTATTGATGAAATGAAACATAATTGGTTTTGTTTTTATTAGGTTTTTTATGATGGAAATAATGGTATTTCTAAAATCTTCCATTTTCTTATGAAAATTAATGAAGATCCAGAGGTTTTTATAAGAGGAATGCTATCCAAGGAGAACCTCTTCCAATTTGGAGTTGCTAATAACTCATGTTATGTGAGTATGAAGGAGTAAAGTTATATATGGAATAGAAGGCTTGCACATGTGTTCCCAATATACATGGGAAATTTAACAGATTTTGGAGGTGATATTAGTTTCATTTATTTAATAAGCAACATAAAATGGAGTAGTTCCATATTATATAAAGTAAACATCTTATATTATAAAAACTACAAGGTTGATATACCAAAATATTATCCCATAGATATTATTAATTATGGTATATTGTAGGCCCATGAGACAGTAATATATAGATGCAGATAAGTATTTTATTTCCCATATTGATGATTTCACTCATATTACATGTATTATTTTTTAAGAACATAAATTATAGTCTCTCAATATGTTCAAAATATCTGGAAGAACTAATAAAAAGTAATGTATCTACATTAAAAATAAGTCCCAAAAAATTGGATGGTTTTGAATACATAAATGAAAAGTTTTAAGGATATATTGAGAAACATGGTATTCACCATGAGATTAGTTTACCAAATAAACCCCAAAAAATGATTTCACTAAAATAGTGATTGAAATCATGGTTGATACGGATCATACCATGTTGATTGAATCTGACACTTCTAAAGTATTTTGGAGAGAAGATATTAGTTAAGAAGTCTACATTCAAAATCACGTCTTCTACAAACAAAATTCAACCATGTTTCAATATTAGATATATTATAATAATATCCTCGGTTTTAATTAATTAATGGTTTTTGTAAGCCCCTATATTATCAAAATGAAAGGGATAATTCATTAGAATTTATACAAAAAATGTATCAATGTTTTTTACATATATACTCTCTAAATGGTAGAGGAAAATGATCATATAATAAGTAAAATGGAGGTATTTTTGATTTTGATGATGTGAAATTGATGGAACATTCTAAAATAATGGATTCATAGTATATTATAGATAAAAGATAATGTGGATATGATTTCATTTATGTTAAATACAATGACAAATATTTTTACAGAAGTAAACAATATTGAAGCAGTTTAGGACAAAAATATTGATTCATTCATATCATGTGATGAGGTAAAATTGTGTTCATATCATCCCATGACGATTAATAAAGTGGATATCTAACATATCAATGGAGATCAATGAAATCGGTCTAAAAAAATATGTAAATAGAGGATAACATCACACACGTCTTTGTTTTTATTGGTTTATCCAATAGATGTCAGGGAAGAATTGGTTCCTTGAGAGAGTGTTGATGCCATAAATGAGGGATTTTTTTGTATTGAGTAAAAAGAGACATGAGATATGGTACCCAAAACCTCATGATAATAATGTTATTTGAAAAAATTGGGGTTTTTAGAAATAGTTTAATCAAAGAGTTGATGTGGTAATAATTAAGGAAAAATTAGTTTGTAATGGAAACTCATAAGTTGAAGGCATCAATTTTTATAAGTACTTTTACCAAGTTTAAATACATTAAACCCATGAAATATTTATTTATATCACTTAAAAAAATATATTTGATATTCTAAATGGATTAAAACTCTTTTTTTCTTAACAGAGTGCTAGAGAAAGAAGTCTATATTGAGAAACAAAGTGATTTATTTCTTGTAAAAGAAGAGAACTATGTGGGTAAATTTATGTGGGGTTTACATGGGCTGAATCATGAATTATTACCTTGGTATTCCAATATAGATTCATTTTTTTAAAATATTAATTTCATTAAGGTAATATTAGAAAACATCAATAACGTAAAAAAACTGGTTTCTATCATTATGATTATTTATGTTCATGGTATCATATTTACTATGAATAATAAAGAATATTTTGGATAGTTTAACAGAGAGACAAATATTATTTTTGAAATATATATATATATTGATATAGATTTATTTATATCTTTCCTTGAAAATATCTCATGAGAGGGTTTATATTTTAATATCATGAGAAAAATATAATTGGTAATTAAAAAAACAATTTGGTATAGATGATTCTAAAATTATATCCACACCTATATCACTGGGAACATTGTTTTTTAAGGATTATGTTGGGAAGGATGTTGATCATATAGAATTTAGGAAATTAATTAGAATCCAACAATATTTAATTTCCTCATGACCATACCTGGTTTAAGATATTTGCATATGTTCTAGATTTCAATGAAAGCCTAAAATGTCACTTTCTTTAGCTGTAGAAATAATTTTTGGATACATTAAGGGAACCATAAATTGTGGGATATAGAATGAAATTAGGGTAAAATTGAATCTATTTGGACATAAATATACATGCTTGGAAGGTTGTGTTGATAATAAGAGATTCACATCTAGTGGTGTCTTTATTCTATGAGAATGATGCTGGAGTTTACATATAGAGAAGCAATTTTCGATGACTCTCATCACTAAAGAATTTGAGTATTTAAATTTCACACAATATACAATATAATTGAATTTTATGAATATATAATAGGGTTAATTCTTAATTATGGTGAAACTTTCACTTATCATGGAATATAATAATCAAAGTTCCATCAATCTCTAAATAATTTGGTGCATCATTCATGATTATAGAACATTAATATTAAATATAACTAAGTTCAGGTGCATGTAGAAATAAGTTAACTGAAATTGAAGTTTGTAATTATGATGGAAAATATCGCTAATATTTTCCCCAAACCAATATTGAAGGATACATTTGAAAATTTGAGGTTGATTATGGGTTCATAATATCACCACATTCAAGTATAATAAATGTTATTATCTGTCCCCTATATGATCTTTTTATTACATATTATTTTCATTGGATGAGACAAAATGTCAACATAAATCTATCTAATTTGTGCTTTACCAATAAAGGGAGAGAATATATTAAAAGAGGGGTTTTAAAAGAAGTAATATATGATGTTAGTATGGGTAATATATTTTAATAGTTTGTTGAAGTGGATAAAATAACTTTATATTGATGATTAAAATTAGTTCTATTTGAAAGACATACTTAAGAAATAACGAATATAGATCACTTCTATATGGACATCATGGTTTAATAGTTCAATGATTATAATTTTTAGATTAATATTTATTTCAATGGATTATAATTGTTGTATAGTGATACATTTATTTATTTTTAGAGATTAAGTGATATATGTTACAGGCTTAAAAATAAAATCCGAAGGAAGAGATAATTGTTACTAATTTGTTTTCATTTTTTTGGTGAATAAGATGGAGAACATTAAGTGTGCTTCTTTATGGGGTTATAGATAATTTTTAAAATATAAATAATTGAGTTATGATAGGAAGTTATCACTAAACTTCCTTGATATGAAGGTATTTAACCATGAGTAATAATGATATTTTTTGAGTAATGGTGATCTTATAGATAATATACTACTCTGTGGACTATGCATCCCCGAGTCAAGATACCACATGATGTTCTTATCTGAGATGAACCATAGTCCTTTCATGAGAATCACCGATTTTTTTTAAAATCATCATGACTCATTCTTGATTCATAGATCTTATATACAAAATAAATTTTTATTTAGTTGGAAGAATAAAAGAAATCTAATATTTTGTGTGTTTAGTGATTCTAGGAGAACATAATAGATCGTTCATGAGGAGAAAAAATAAATCACGGGGAGAAAAAATATTCTATTAGGAGAAAATATATTATATTAGAATGAATATTATGTTTTGAGGATAAAAAAACATCAATGAGTGAATAAGGAGTTACAAAGACTCACATGGTAAGAGTAGTTACTCTGAGTGTCACACAGAATGAGACTTTGACATCGACAGATGAAAATGAGAAGAAAATACAATGATAAAAAGTATAGTGATATACTAAAGTATAAATATAAATATAATGGATATAATTATTAATTTAAAGGGTATATTAAATTAATAGAGAAATTATTTGAAATTATAGAGATCTAGGGGAGATATATTAGTGAACAAAAGAAAAGATAAAGATAGATATATGTTGTTCATATCAGTTTTCACATGAAGATAAAGAAATATTGAGAGTTTACTGTTAAGTTCACCATAAAGAATGGAATTTCAATAATTTTTGAAGAGTAAATTGAATAAGGTAACATGAAAATATTTAGGGAATGAATAAATGATGACATGAAAAAATTTGTTCATAAATTTATGCATGATTACTATAAAAAATGTATTGCAAATTTATCATGTAAATAAGGAGGTACAATTTCAATAGTATTAATGAGGAAAAATTACAGGATTTATGTTAACGTGATATAATTAATATAACATGTATGTAATGATTCATATAAAATATCTAATTCTTAATAAATATTGGATTAAAGGATAATAATTATTCTGTGGTCATTTTTAATGTTTCTATGTAGTTATAATCAATTATTGATGAAGTTTCCTATGTAAGTTATTATAAATGCCAAATCTAAGAATTATTATAATTTTTATTAAAATTTATTTACATAATGTTGTATATATGTTAATAAATTAATAAGAAGAGGTTATACCTATGATCTGTGGTATTCCTTTTATAGTTATTATATAACATGGTTGTGCATGTCATATCAGATAAGAATAGAGAGAGTGATAGAAGAGGAATAGGTTTTGGATTCCTAATATGTAAAAAATAGAATATGGAGAATATTTGAATTATAAAATAAAAGGTTTGAAGTATTCAATAAGAAAATTGAGTATGTGGTCAAATTGTGTTTGAGAAGGTCCATTTTGCTATTGAAAAAAATGTTTTATCATATTATTATTGTGGGGAGCACATACACTATCAAAGGTCTAGAGTGAAATTCAAGTGATGGATATACCTTGCTTGATTTAAAACAAAAAAATAATGTATTCAAGTGGACTATGTGAACCATGATTATTTCAAAGTCACAGAAAGGACAAGATATTTCTTTTAGGGGGGCTTGATTGTGTTTTTTGTTTAAATCTAGTTATTTCTATATTATAAGAGGAAAAGGATATTATAAAAGAACAAAAAATACAAAGAAAACCCCACTAATTCACCCACCACTAACCATAGTGGTCACATTGATCGTGAATATACCTTATAGTTTGAATTTAGGCTCTTGTGAGGATGCATGGGTTGGTAGAGAAATAGTATAAATTGTGTTAACAATATACTATTAATCTCCGAGAACAGCTATTACTTGGGAGTTTATTGCCACATGTTTTTTTAGATGAGGATCTTCAATTTGGTCAAATTTTATAATAGAAATGTTTTTGGATTTAGGTTGGAGGCCTAGAAGTTGATTATGAATCATATTATTATGTGACTCTATTTTAATTTTGATAGACCATGCAGAATTTGATAAAATAAAATAATTAATTGCTAAATTAACCTTAAAATGTTTGTTTTTTAGTTTTTAGGACATTTATGTTTTTTCTTCTTAAAATATAGAAGTAGTTTGATGTCTCCAACATGTTTTCATAGATTGTATTTAATAGGATGTACCAGAAGATCACCATTGAGTGTTGGTTTAAAATGATGACACTTAGAGGAGGACACTGTGAGAGTTTTTCTTTAGGGAATATAGAAGTACGAGGGATCAGTTTTAAATAGGGATACAAAACAATGATATGAGAAGGGAGATATAGCCTTAAGTTCAATATATTCTTGGTAGGATAACATATTTTATTTAGTTGTGATTATGTTACATGGGTTAGCTTGGATATGGTGACTTTTGTTCTTTTGGGATCAGAAGGATATGATTGTTGAGTTGTAAAAATTTAGGGATCAGTTTGAAGTCATGATTCGATATTCAAACACAAAGGGTACATGTTAGTAGGAGACCCTTACACATAATTTGGTTATTTATAGGGTTTGGTATTTCAATATCTTCTCTAAAAACCTACTAAGATATAATTTAGACCTTTTTCCAGATGAAGAGGCTGAGGGAAGAATTTCTAAGAGGATTATCACCAATAGTTCCTATACCAGATTAGCCCATTTATGTTTAATTCGTATATAAAGGTTTAAGAAAAAGAAGTTGTCAAAGAGGTAATGTTTTTTGGGATCCATTTATCCTAGGATAGGAATCATAATGGAGTTTATTTATAAATCATGTGTTTTTCCTAGTTAGAATAAAATCCTGCCACTAAAGAGAATGTTTCATCCAACTTTAACAAGCATCACCAGAGCTTGCATTTCTTGGTCCCTTTATAGTAGATCGGTTGTGGGTTTATTTTATTTAAAAGGTAATGAATATAAAAAAAGTGTTGGATATTTTATAATGGTTATTGTGCATTTACCATCCCATTTCAAGCCAACAAATTGCATCATTTTCAGACGAGGAAGAAAATGCAACAAGGATTTAATGATTATGAGTAGTGAATAGTGGAAGGGGATGGTAGAGTATAACCCCAAAATATATTTCATTCATCTGTATGATTGGAGTAGGATAGTCATGGAGTTATTCAACTTCAAGTGTAGAGATTTCAGGGAAATAGATGTACTCAAATGTATCATTTAATATTGATTATGTTCGAAAATACCAATGGAATATGAGGAACTATATTCCAATTTTATACATGAGTTTATGACCTTTTTGTTTTGGAGCTACTCTCTCCTTCATTTAACCATCTCTAGTCCATTCTATGGAATTTTAGGTATAGATATTTCAAGGTAATAGTTAAGAACTATTATATTATCCCATGGATAGATGTTTTATTCGATCAGCTTAAGGGAGAAACATGGTTCTAAAAGATTAAATTGTAATATGTGAATCATTATATGTGATTAAATGTTGAGGATAATATAAAAACTTCTTTCAGATTTTTTATAATCATTATACGTTCTTTTTGATAATATTTGGTGTGATGAATACTCCAAAAAAGATTATGATGTGGATAAATTTAGGGTTTTGTGATTTTATAGATTATTTCATGGTTTTCTATACCGATGAGATATTTATTATTTCGATATTAGTGGAGGATAATCTCGTGTATAATTAGGTTTTTTTGGGTGTTATTCAATTTCATAAGTTATTTAGGAATCTATAGAAGTGCAAGTTATAGTCTTGTGAAGGTATGTTCTTGATGAACGTTGTAGCTCTGAATGGAATAACCATATATCCTTCAAAAATAGAGGTGGTTGGTTATTATGTATCCCCAATAATTTTATTGAGGTTCATAGTTTCCATGGTCTCTCTAGATACTACATATGGTTTGTACCTAAATTCTCCTAAATTTTGACCCCCCTTGATAGCCTTGACAAGAAATGATCATGTGATCATATGGAATTACCAGTGAAAGTTTATTTATAAGTATTTGATAGAGAAGTGGGTCAGTGCTCCCATTCCTCATATTCCATAGGTGGGAGTTGTTTTTTAGTTCTACTATGACACATCTTGTCTTTTTTTGGGTTGTGAGTTGTTGCATCAGAGAGTAGTAATCTATTATGGATCTTGACAATTAAAACCTCATGAGTGTAATTATATGACGCGTGATCTTGAGATTTTTTTGTTAGTGTTTTCATAGAAGTTGTAGATACATTATCCTATTGGTGAAATGTTTTTGGTCTTTGAGGTTACCGAAACATTACATATATAAATATTACATCTTCTAGCTGAATAATCAATACATTTTCCAATAACAAATTATTGTGGATTTTAATGGATTAGAGTCTTTGAATACTAGATATATAATTAACTTATTTAATAAAATATCTTTATAATCTCCCATATGGTTCACCTCTCATGGTATCTTTATTAGATATTTTTTACTTAACACCATTCATCATAACCTAGGGAAAATGGAAACATAATAAATTGTGATATAAGATTATCATCAATGGTAAACATAAGAGATATAAATCAGTAATAATAACTTTTCATAAGCATAATATTAAGAGAACATAATAATATATTAAGAATGTCATACCAAATATTTCAAAGATTTTTAATCAAGAATCATTGTATATGGTTTTGTTATGAAAAATTAAAAAGGAAAAAAGAGTGTTGAATCGTCAATAATTATTCATGAACAATTAGAACATATCTTAATCATAATACATTTGTTTGTGGTCCACTCATAATCATAAAAAATCATTTCCTTAGTCTAGGATGACAACCAAGGCTATCATAGTCAATTGGGTCCACTCATCATTCCATCATTTTATTATACAATGTTCACACCATAGATAGTCATAGTTTATATAACTACTCAATGAATAGGGTTTACCCATTATTTAAGTCCATATTATCTCATTTGATATAATTCTTTACCCAATGAATTAGTGGACAATATAATTTACGGCCCACCCATAACATAATGAAAACCATTCATACATGTTTCATAATATCAAAAATCATTCATAAATTCATCATATCATAACTCATGAAAATGAAACTAGATTCCCAAACATTTCATTATTTCATCATAGCAAAACTCATGGAAAATAAATGGATTTCAAAGATTTCTCATCATAACATAATTAGCATATGGAAAATAAATGGGTTTCATGTAATCATCCAAATACCATCATCATCATAAGTTATCCCTAAATGTGTATGGTATTATAAGATCGTATCCCCAAGGAAACATAACAATCCTAAAATTATGTTTATATAGATGTAAAATGCCTTTAAAACAACATTCAAACCTTTGTTTTTAAATATGATAAAAGTTTCCTTTACTTTTGATAATAATTTAATATAAAATTTCTAGGATATTTAGAAATTTTTTTTATTTGAAAATAGTCATGTATGGTTGTAAAGGAATATTCAAATAAAACCAAAATCATGATGATGAAGAAATCCTTTCATTCCATATAATTTATAAGAAAAAATGTTTTTCACAGATTAGAAACCAATCAAAAATGACTTGTTCAGAATGATTTTTTTAAATATATTCCTTTTAAAATTTATTATATAAATTAAAATAAAATTAAAATTAAACTTTTAATGTATTATATGTTTTCTTAAAAACATCAACAATTTTTTCTAAATATAATGGACATGGTTGATATTTTTCCTCTATTGAAAAATAAATAATTTCAACTTTTCATTAAAAATATTTTCTCATTAATTTTATGTAACGAAGTGAATAAAATTGTAATAATAAAAATAATTTGTTGGAATAACAAAAGGATAATAAGATATATGTATTTAAATAGATATTATCCATATAATGTTCAGTAATGTAAATTTATCATAGGAAATTGGAAAAGAAACTATATTATAACATGAAACCCACACTACTTTTGTACATTTTAAATCACAATAAATAAGATGAAATATAATATATTGTAAATTTATATTTAATGATTTAATAATGATTCATGATATTACATGTCAAATAGAGAGTATATACACCTCATAAAACAAGAGATATACACAATATAATATATGTCCCAAACAAGATAATTTGTAGTTAACAGTACGATTAGAAAGTCACATTTATAAGAATACCTTGATACTAAATTTAAACTATAGATCCTACCAAAAAATGTCATCATAAATTTTTTGTTGAATCTGTGCTAGTTGTCTAATATATATATATATATATATATCCTTATATACTATTTATTAATCTATACTAGGTCAATATAGCTTTCATTCTCCAACTTCATCCCAACACATTGTATTTTTTCAATTCCTGTTATATAGTACTTCACCGGGATCCATATGAATGCTTGAATACAAGTTATTATTGTATGAAAACTATTTTATAGAAATCTATTTTTCTGAACCACCTACAAAACCCATATAAAATTATATAAACATATATTTTATTGTTTAAATTATCCTCTTAGACTGACCATCCATCTGTGGATGATGTATAGTGATAATGTTCCACTCTATATAAAAATTATGTTGATGACTTCTTGTGAACTTTGCTGTAAACCTCAGATCACAATCAGATAAAATTTTACATTGTACACACTAAAAACTTAAAAATTCATTAATTTAAATTGTAGAAGCCAGATCAAGATATATATCATCTCTTAAAACAATAAAATATTCTCACATCATAATATATATGACTATAATCCAAATATCATTGTTCCCTTTAAATATTTTGGGGAGTTAGATGATGAAATTCATGGTGATGTTTTACCATTTATATTTTTGTATGTGAAATGATCATAACACTGTCTTAGACTTATATCTCCATGAATTAACATGTTGAAATAATTTTAATCAAGATACATACTTTGAAATATTTCTATTTATGTTATCCCAAAAATACTCTTTTAGATCAAAATAAATCATTGTACTTTAATGATTCATAAAGAATAGAGATTTATGTGCTGCATCCCTCAACTCATTATTAAAATATAGTATTTTTGGGAAACATGCGAAATTATTAAACCCAGTTATTCCATCATAATCATGGTTGAACTCAGGAACATTCGCCTCCTTATTCTATAATTACACATCATACTTTTGTTCCTCTTTAATCTTCACATGAGTGGATGGATAATCATTCATATGAGAAAGATATAATTTATTTCCATTCATCATGATTTTTAAATTTATCTTCTACAAATCCATAATCATTGGTTCATTTTCAGTCATCAACATTGATAAACTAACATGGTCCCTCTGACTTAGATTATCTACAACCACGTTCACCTTCCCTGGGTGGTAATGTATCAAGCAGTAATAATATTCAATTAACTCTGAACATAACCTTTGGGACATATATCACTCTCTCTATGTGAATATATAATTTAAAATTTTATGATCAATATATATATTATATTATTCCCCAAAAATATAACACCTCTATATTTTCAATGAAAAAAACTAGTATTGGAAACATTAAATCCTAATTTAGGAAATTTTTCTCTTTAATTGTTTAATTAGTATGTGGAATATTCTATCACCATGATATTGTATATGAGGATACACTATAGTCACTTATTTTATTTATCACAATATATCAAAAATCCTTCCCTACTACAATTTATTGTGATCATAGTCACACTAACCAAACTTCTTTTAATCTCTATGAAAATTTACTCATATTCATTTATCTAATGAAACATGGCTCCCATACATATTAACACTTGTTATTGGATTAGATAACTAAGAGATATCTCTAAAAAAGTAACAGTATTATCCAATTATCCAATGAAAAATACAAATATCTATCACCATGGTTGGTCAGGTTCATTTCTCAGTAACTTACACCTACGAAGGATCCACAGATACACCCTCGCATAAGGTTATATGACCCAATAATAAAACATTCTATTATTAGAATTCAGAAATATTGAATTTATTATATAGTTTCTCTTTCCCAAGGGCCTCCAAAATAATCCTCAAAATATCATGATTATCTTCCTTGATCTTTGAATATATAAGAATGTCATCAATAAAAACTAACATAAATCAATAAAGTTTTTCTATAAATTCAATATTCATTAAATATATGACGATAAAAGTGAAATTTGTATATCCAAATGGAATAACTATAAATTCATACTGTTAATGTATTATATGAAATCTTGTGTTTGGTGTGTATTCACATTTGAAATTATATTTTTAGTACCCAGAATATAGGAAATTATTATAAAAGAATTGAGCTAATAAATGTTGATCAAATAAATGTTAAATATAAGTTAAATGATATTTACTCTTGATCATTATCTTGTTATGATCTTAATAATAAATTAAAATTCACATTTATATATATATTTTTTAACAAAATGAATAGGTGCACCCCATGGTGAAGAACATGAATAAATTATTCCCTTTTCAAGATTCAACTAGAGTTATTTCAACAATTAATGTAACCAAATCAATGAAATTCTAGTTGTATTATTGTAAATAGGTGTATCTCCATGTATGGGTTCTATTTAATACTCAAATTCATTATCAAATTGAAGGCTTGTAAAGAATTTAGAAAATATATTAGTATATTGTCGAATAATTTTCCAGAAATAAATATTGAATTTCTCCCAAACCATTGGAGAAAAATACCAAGCATAAATAGGTAGTAAGACTAATAAAATATAATTAATTTCAATTGTATGTTTTTATTCGTCCTCATACAAAAATTTGATCTCAGGATGATTTGGAATATAAAATTGGATAACATTATTCTAGAAATATAATTGTGATCTCTATAGAGAGATCGTATGAATGATAAAAATACCATCAAATTACACTAAAGGGAGAATTATAATTTTTCATAGGGTAAAATATTAAAAATATGATACTAAAATAACCAGATCTACAGTGATGTATAATTGTACCTAAACCATCATGATCTACATCCAAAATTGATATAAAATAGCCCCTTCCTTTATATATGAGTTATCCCTTGGATTAGGACATCAACATTGATAATTCGCAAGTTCCCTATATATAATACATTAATTTATAAATGGTACTTTAGGATGTTATTTAATTACATCCATTAGTGTATTTATTTTTATATGGCAATGTTATTTCACTAGGACATTGTTTTCAACACATAATACACCATCATGTTCCATAGATACATTCACATGGGTGTTTATGTAAGAATCCACATTTCCATATGAGGTACATATCCTTTCTTAGTTTCAATGCTTAATTTATGCATAATTTAAATACCAATCAAGTTCATAGGTGTGTCAAAGGTTTCATGGAGTATTTAGAGCCCAAAACCCAAATTTTGAAGAGAAAAATTCTTATTGTATAGTTAATAGAAATAGTGTGGTGTAAGACACATGATTGCTAATAAATGTGCAATGATTAATAGTGTCATTGAGGTTCCATCATTGTTTGTTAATCTATGAAATTATGGGTAAAAACCATGAAAAAAATATAGTTTCTAATAGTAGTTTGAGACATAGTTTGTGTATTACTTTTCAAATCATGCATGAAAACCATGTGAAGTGTCCCTTCCTAGAGCAGTGGGTTCATGGTTCGTGAAAAATTGGGCCAACCAGGAGAACAAACCATAAGACCTTGGTATTTTTTTGGAAATTAAAATTTTCCATTAAAATTTCATTAAAATTAAAACTATTTTAACTTTATCCTTCATTGGACATAACCTACATTAGAATATCACCATTAATGCCAAATCTGGGATTTTCCACTGTTCTTCTATCCGGTGTCGGATTTAAGCACCAAACGTATTATTAGAACCACTTCGGTGAGTTCTCTATTCCTTTTGTGTCATTCGTTGTTCTTATTGATATCATCTAAGATATTTTAGTGAAGGATAATGTTCCCTAATTTAATGTTCTTTGTTATTTCTTCATCATTCTTCTGTTTTGAGTTGAATCAGAAGTTGACACAAGATAATCACCCTACTAAAGACCTATTATAGGTGGTATATACTTTTTATGAGTGGTTTGGTGCTTTATAGATATTATTTTTGTTGTGCTTCCCATCAGTTGTAAAGACCCGTAAAATTCAAGGGAAATTTCTTCTTAATTTTCTTTGGAATTTTACAAGAGCGCGGTTTCTGACGACACCTGATTCTGAGGCCCGGTGTGCCCGGAATCAATTTCCGAAGTTTGGCTCGGGTACGTTCAGTTAACGAACGAGCGGGAATTCCTAACTTTTGATTCGGTGCACGGAATTGAAATCCGAGGGCACCGATGAACTCGCAGCGCCGATATTCGCTTAAGGAGACCTTTTCTGAAGTTGCGTTTATTGCGGGACGAAAGTTAATTTTTGGGAGAATTATAAAAAGTTTAATAAAAATGTGGAACACTTTTTATTTTATTTTTATGTTAGTTAACTTCTCCCAAAGGGAGTTAAAGATGGGACCCACATCCACTTAACCTCCCTTGGGAGGATTAAGTGTGGTGGGGCCCACACGAAACCCAACTTTTCAACTTCTCTCAAAACTCCCTTTAACCCCTCTTTAATTGTTTTGACAACTTAGCTTATTAATTAGGTTGAGTTGTTTAACTTTTTCAAACCTTTGAAATTCAAAAAGGTTTGGTTGAGTTAATAAAATAAGCTCTTAGCTTATTTTATTTGGTTAGAATTGTTTAACCATCTTGAGAGAATTTTGGGTTCTTCTCCTTCTTCTTCAAACTTTGACGAAGAACGCTCAAGCTTTGAAGAAGAACGCTCAAGCTCCGACGAAGAACGCCGCTCCTCTCTTCTTCGTCTTCCGTGTCAACGAAAGGGAATGCCGCTTCCTCCTCGGACTTCCTTTGTCGGCATACGAAGATTTTCCAACGACGTACCTCTTCGGACGTACCTCCTCGTCATCGGATTTGACAAACGATTACTGCGACGCCCGACCTCCGCGACGTTGTCTTCCGCGGGTCATTGACAATCTTCGAACTTGAACCCAAGGTAGGGGTTGTTGTTATTTGTTTATTTATTTATTCTTGTTCGTGGTTCTAGAATGACTAACTTGAGGATATTGAATATTTAAATATGTGTTATTGTTTAATGTGAGGGGGGCCAGACCGCATGAACACGGCCGAACCCCCTCCTTTGTTCTTGTTAATTTATCCTGCGGTTGAAACAAGATGACGTGAGGGGGGCCGGACCGCATGAACACGGATTCTGTCTTTTGGACATAACTTGAGCCACGGACCTCCGATTGACGAATCGTCTGCGGAAACGCGATCCTTGGATCCAGACGGTCGTTTCGGTATATCACACTTAAAGTTTCGGAATACTTTGAGTTCGGCCGGGTTGGTTCGTTCACGAAATAAACCGGGCCTTCGGAGCGGAAACGCTCATATCTTGAGTTACAGACGTCCGATTGACGTGCCGTCAGCTTTGTTGTGTTCCTCTTAGTGAGACGGATCTTTTGGAATACTCCGCCTGAGATTTGGACGCAGGTGGAGTACGGTCGGGTTGGTTTTTCCTTAAAAACCAACCGGGCCCCGGGGACGAAAATGCCAATAACTCTCAGGCCGGACGTCCGATCGACGCGCCGTCTGTTGCGTTGAGTTCCTTTTGACGATACAGAACTTTTGGATACATCAACTCTCGACTTTGTGACAGTTGATGTATCAGCCTCTCGGCTCGTGGAGCGGATCCTCCTGTACGAGCTTGCTGTGTGCGGGAACCCTAGTGCTGGCTGCGACTGTGACTGCTACTACTGCTACTACTGCTACTGTGACTGCGACGACGACAGTACAAAGATCCTGTGTGGTTTCGACGACGAAGACTACAGCACTAAGCGATCCTACATGGATCAGTGCTACAGGTCCTGTGTGGGCCCGATCCTGTGTGGGTCCGATCCTGTGTGGGTCTTTGCGCTCAGCGGTCCTGTGTGAACCAGCGCCTACAGGTCCTACGTGGGCCCGATCCTGTGAGGGTCTTTTGCGGGGGTCAGTTACCTATCGATCCTTCGTGGGTCCGATGACTTCGATGGATCAAAGATCATCTTTATCGTCTTTTGAAGAAGTATAACTGTGTGAGCTGAATCCTATTGCTTTCCTGAGTGGATTGTGTTGTGCTATCCTGTGTGGATTACGTTTTTCTTTCCTGTGTGGAATACGTTTACTTTCCTGTGTCGACTGAGTTGTACTTGGGCTCGGAGGTTGGAGCGTATTTGAAATTGATGACTTAGGTATATGTATGGGCATATACCTAATCAGTGTCGGTTGTTACTTCGTGATTGTACCTTTCTTCGTGGTTTATCCTTTGTGGATTTGAGAGACCTTCAGGGGTCTCGGGGTCCCTACTGAGTAGCTTATACTCACCCCTGCACGGGCTTTGCCCGCACTACGTTGTGTTGGTTGCAGACGACGGACATCGTTGATCTTAGCTGAGGCTTGCAGAGAAGGATGGTACCTGGAGGTGGACCACTGGGCGGGACGTGCTCGGAGCGGACGGCGGGACCCGTGGAGCAGTGGAGCTATCTGTACCCACCCTTCAGGTGGGATTTCCAGTGGACAGCTCGGTGTAGCGGCTTTTACTTTTCAGTTGCTGTTTTCCCCTTTCGAGTTGTACTTTACTTTCAGTTTGGGTTTGTATACTGGCCCATTTACTTTTCCCCACTTTCAATTGTACTCTGCTTTTGCTTAGAGTTTATTTTCCGCTTTCTTACTCTGTGGTGATTGTTTACTTTACAAAGGCAATGCCTTCCCTTTTTACCGGTAATTACGCCTTGGTGCTAGTCGCCAGCCCCTGGCCTATGAAAGGCGGGCTTGGGGTAGTCACGGCACGGACCCCGAGGGCGGGTCGTGACATCAGTCCATTTAACATTGCACTGAAATTAAATTTAATATTTGAATTAATTGTAATGGAACCTTTTAAGGATTCCCACATGTTCCTTGAGATTTATTGGAGGTTGTTTCCCAAGACCAAGGTCACCCACATGGGGTGCCTTTGAGATTTCAATTTTTTATACCACCAATGGGGTGTTTATTTGGTATTTCCTAGTCAGAGGAAGCCCATTTATAAATAAATTAAACTAAAATGGATAAATATGAGAATTTTTTCCTCATTTTCATGTTGATGTTATGGGTTAATGATTTACATGAAACATGAAGTGATTTAATGTATTAATATGGAATTTTGGAAATGAGTGGATAAAATCATTGATTTGAGTTGAATTTGAATTGTGTTATAAGTGTGTATACTCATACAATTAAATGAGGAATGAAAAATTGTTACATAGTATGCCATGTGTGTGTTATGCCATGGGTCATAGAAATGGTAGAGAATGCCTTTGGACTATATGCTCCATGTATTCTCATTCTATGGGATGCTCTAGAACATGATGCCCCTTAGATAAGGTTTTTCATGGGCTCATAGTGGACATGGTTGGTAGACATGCTCCTTTGACCCCAATTCAAGCCTTATCAATTTTCCACCAAGATGGTCCTAGGGCTCAAAAAGGATTCCTGGGTCATATATACCTTGGATCCAACATTGTGGGGTCTGAAACATTCCTTGTATAAAATTTTTATGGTACGTGTGACACTTTCATGACACAACATGACCGTGGTAAATGTGACAAGATGTGTTGTACAGATCGTCCCCAGTTGATATGACACTTCTAGTAATACAAAAAATATGTGGTTGACATGTTTTTTATTGATGTATGTCGAGGCCATGTCAGTTTTTTTGAATTGCTTGTAGCTTCCTTGTTACAGGAGCTTGATACTTGTTTTTCAAAGAGCCTTGTGAGGCCAGATAGTATCACTAATTTTTTTTATTTTTAATGGACACTTTAATTTTATTTACTATTTAACAATGATATAAATTAAATAATGCTTTAACTTGTTATATTTCACAACCATAACTTTTTATCGACCTTTGGGTGGTTACCAACATTGATTGTGTCTCACACACTATTTGGGCCACCGTTGGGTACCCTAAAAGACTATTTAGATGTAGGAACATACTGGGGAAAGTTCCCATAGTTTGATGGTTGATTTTGTACCATGCTTAGGAGTAGGGGAACATAAGATCCTTCTGAAGATTGTGATTCTATTTAGAGATAAAAGTATTTTGTCTTTTTGGCATTTGTCTACATGTATTGTACCGATTCCATGTATACCGGTTTTGGATACTTTGTAGACACATGAAATGGTCATCATTTTATATGAGATAATTCTGGAATTAGGTATCTATTCTTGATATTTATCTATTTTCTATCTATTAAACTAATTCTGTTATTGACTATTATTTCTATTCCACTATTTTACCCTCTGGAAATGAGGGAATAATATCCCCAAAGACACACTATATTTCCCCACTACTAGTAGACAACATCTAGAGTTTTGAGGGATGTGATTAGGCCATGTATCCAACCTGGTATGGGGCACTTTTAAGTGGAATCCATGTCTGGGATGTTAGAAAGTGGAATCAGAGAATTTTATTTTAATTTTTGTTAATTATTTGGTGAAAATGGACATGGATAGAAAATTAGTGGAATTTGGTAATGAGTTGTTCCTAAGCATAGACAACCCACATATATGAGACAACTAAATTTCATTGAATTCAAATGGTTTATGGGGGTTATTGACTTTTATAGCTGATTTTATTCCAATTTCGGGCGATGCACATGAATTATGATGTTCTCATTGATATAATTGTGGGTTCTATTTTGTTAAAACCCAATGAGATGAGGGTGTTCCATCTTGTGCATCATTTAGGAACCCTCTAAAATTCAAATACCATGAATTATTCCATGCCATATTGGATGAATTCATTGATTTAAATATATTATGATAGGTGTTGTGAAAGACATACCTTGGCATTATCTTTAAACTCTATATCCTACTGAAAAATTCCATCATAACATTTCTGTTGACTCTGATATACATTGATATGTTTTATAATATAAATATCCTTCTTTATTATTTCCCCATATAAAATATGTCAATAAATCTTTATTTCTAAAACATCATTTAAACACATTGTATTTTTCCAATTCCTGTAAAATAGTACCTCATCAAGATCCATATGAATTCTTGAGTGAAAGTTATTATTGTATGAAAACTATTCTATAAAAATTTGATAATCCAAACCACATTTTAAATCTATATAACATATCTTCAACACATATTTTAGGGTTTAATTTTTCCTCTTAGACTAACAATCCATATTTGGATTATATATTGTGCTAATTTTCCACTCTATATAAAAATCAAGTTGAATAATTCTCTAGAACATTGAATTAATCCTCAGTTCCCAATAATATAAAATAGGATATGGTTCGACCTGAAACCATACATATTTATAAATTTGTATCTTGAGAACATGATCAAGAGATATATAATCTCTTCTTATAGTAAAATGTGATCACATTATAAGTTATATTACTATAATCAAAATATTAGTGTTCCCTTTAGATGTTTTGGGGAGTCTGATGATGAAATCCATAGTGAGGTTTTACCATTTACATTTTTTATTGGTAATGGTTATAACACCCCCATATAATTCTATATCCCTGCCTTATCTTGTTTACATACATGAAATAGAGATACATACATTGAAATATTTCATTTCATGTTATCCCACCAAATAGCTCTTTTAGATCACTATACATCATCGTACTTCCATGATTAATAGAGAATAGAGACGTATGAGCTTCAACTAATAACTCATTCCTCAAATATACCATTTTTGTGACACATGTAATATTATTAAACCTTATCATTCCATCATAACCATGGTTGGACTTAAGAACATTCCTCACCTTATTCTATAATTTCCCATCTTCCTTTTTACCTCATTAATCCTCACATGGATGGATGGTTGAACAATCATATGAGAAGGACATGATTTATTTCCATTCATCATGATTTTACGATTTATCTTATATAAAAACCTAAATATTGGTTCACATTCAATCCTCATCATGGGTAAACTATCATTCTCCATCTGACTCAGATCATCAACTACCATGTTCACCTTCCCATGGTGGTAATGTATTGATAAGTTATAATATTTAATTAACTCTAACTATTTCATTTGGAACATATTTATATTTTTCTAGGAGAATATATAATTCAATATTTTATGATTAGTATATATATTATATCTTTCACTATAATTATATTGACTCCATATTTTCAATGTAAAAATTATTACTGGAAACTTCAATTCATGATTTTATTAAATTTTCTCATGAATTTTTAATTAGACTAATGAATATGCTTATACCATGTTATTGTATATGAGGATACACTATAGTAACTGATTTTTTGTATAGATTTATATCAAAAAATACTTATCTACTACAATATAGTGAGATCACCATCATACTAACCAAACATCTTTTCACCTCCATGAATGTTTTATAACATTCATTTTTCCAATGAAACTTGGATCCCTTCCAATTCCACATTTGTTAGTGGCTTAGATTGATATGAGATATCCCTCAAAAATTAGTAATAGTATCCAATTAAGATAAGAAAACTCAAAATATTTATCACCATGGTTGGTCTGGTCCATTTCTCAATAACTTCCACATTTTATGTATCCATTGGTATACCCTTGCTTGAGATTATATGACCCAAGAATGAAACATTATATTTTTAGAATTCACAATTTTTGAATTTATCATAGATTTTATCATCCCCCAAGGCCTCCAAATAATCTTCAAATTATGGTCATTACCTTCCTTGATATTTTAATATATAATAATATAATATATAAAAACTAAGATAAATTAGTCATGATTGTCTATAAATACACTATTCATTAAATCTAGGAAGGTAGAAGTACAGTTACAAAGTCCAAATAGAATAACTATAAATTAATTCTATCAATGTATTGTAAGAAATGTTGTATCAGGTGTGTATTCACATTTTAAACTCAATTTATAGAAGCCATAATAATGTAAAATCTGGGAAAAGTATTGATCTCCTCACTATTTAACAAATAAATCTTCAATATATGTTAAATGATATTTACTCTTGACTATGATAATGTAATATTCATAATAATAAATTTAAATTAATATTTATCTATTTGTGTTTTTAACAAAAGGAATAGGTGCTCCCTATAGTTAATACATGAATAAACGAATCCCTTATCAAGATTCTCATATAGTTATTTATTTAATTCAAGTGTTTTTTAAAAAAATTGTACAACCGTGAAAGTCCCACACATGAAAAAAATAAAATAAATTAAACCCATAGGCCTAGATACTTGACCTCTCGACCACACCTAAAACCCCTTCTCATCCTTAATCGAGGACATTCTATTTAGATTATTTGAAATAGGTGTATCCTAATGGATGAAATCTATTTAAAACTAAAATTCCTTATCAAATGGAAGTATAGGAAATAATTTAGGAAATAAATCATCATATTTATGAATCATTATCCTATCATCAATATTTAATCCCCCATAACCATTTGAGAAAATAATACCTTTTAAAAAGGGTGTAAGACCCATAAAACATAAATAATTTCAATTGTATGTTTTTATTCATAATCATAGTAAAATATTATTATAGTTTGATTCAGAATATAAAATATTATTATCATATTCTACAAATATAAATGTGATCTCTATAGATAGATATTATCAATGGTAAAAATCACATCATATTCTGTTAAAGGCATAATAGTAATTTTTTATAGGGTTACGTATTACAAATATTAACATTACAACACATAATCTAGACTAAAGGATAACTGGTCCTTGACCGTTACGATCTACTTTTATGATTGATCTAGAACTTACCCTTCCTTTATCTAGGTTTTAACCCTTGGAATAGGGAATGAACTCGGATAGTTTTTAAGTTACCTTAATATAATACATTGAACTATAAATGGTATATTAGGATATAATTTATTTCCCTCCATTAATATATTTTTTAATATGGTAATTTAATTTCCTAGGAAAATATTTTCCATATAATGCACCTTTATGATCTTTAGGGACGTTTACTTGGGTATTTCTATAAGAACGTGGGTTTCTATATGAGTTATATATAATTTTTTCAATTTAAATTCTTAATTTCTACCAAATGTGAAATCCTATGATTTCATGGGTGTATCGAAGGTGTAAAGGGCTTCATCAGATCTTGAAACCCAACTTTTGAAGAGAAAAATGCATCCTGTATGGTTAATAGATATAGTGCAAGGTAGGACACATAGTTTATACTAAATGTGCATGTCTGAATAGTAGTGTGGAAGAGCATGCATTATTTTTTAGACTATGAAATTTTTGGTACAAGGACATGAATAAATTATAGTGTTTTTTTATGGTGGGATGAGACAGAGTTTTCATACTTATTGTCAAATAATATTTAAAAACCATGTGATTTGATCCTTCCTATAGCAGTGGGTGCACGGTGGGCATAATTTTTGGCCAAATATGGAGAAAAACTATATGAACATGGGATTTTTCAGAAATTAAAATTTTCCATTAAAATTCCATTAAAACTAAAATAATTTAAGTATTTTACTTCATTGTAAAGAAACTATATTAGAAGCCCAACATGAATGAAAAATATTCTATTTTAAACTGTTATTCTATATGAACTCATATTCAAGTATGAAATATCTCATTGGAACCAAATCAGTGAATTCTCAATTCTGTGTCTGTCATTCCATGTTCTTATTGATATCGTCTATTCTATTTAATTGAATTATAATATGCCATCATTTCAGGTTATTTGTCTGTTATTTTTTTTCTTCTTATTTGAGCTGAATTATAAGATGACACTTGATGATCACTCTACTACATACCTATAGTAGGTGGTCTATACATTTTATGAGTGGTTTAGTTTTTTATAGAGATAATTTTTATTGTACTTCTCATCATTCCATTTGGTTCTTCACCAAAATTAAGTTGAATAAATAAATTATATGTAATATAACCTATTAAATATTCCCACATATTATTGGAGACATATTGCAGTTTGATTCCACAGACCATGGTCACCCTTTGTGTGTGGCATTGAGATTTACCTATGTTATACCACTCATTGGGGGTCTCTTTGGGATTTCCTAGTTAATGTAATCCCATTTATAAAAAAATGAATTTAAATGGACAAATAGAAGATGGTTTTCCTCTTTTTCATGTTTATGATATTGGTAAATGATTATATGGAACTTTAATTTCTTGAATGTATTAATATATAATTTCAGAAATGAGTGGGTAAACTCATTGAATTTAGGTGAATTTCAATTATATTACGGGTGGGTATACTCATATAACTGAATTTGGATTGATGAATGGTTATAAAGGACACCATGTGTGTGTTATTTCATGGTTCATGGAAATGATAGATAATTATTTTAGATTGTATGCTCCTAGGATACTGATTTTCTTGGATGTCCTGGAATAAGATACCCCTTGGATCAAGTTTTTCTTGGGATCATAGTGGACATGGTTGGTAGACATTCTCCTTTGAACTGATCTCTATCCTAATTGAGTTTCCACTGAGATGATCCCAGGGATTGAAGATAATTACTTGGTCTTATAACCCCTGGATCCATCTTTTTTGTGGTCTAAAACATTCCTTATACAACCTGGCCCTGATACGTGTGAAACCTTCATTATACAACACAATTGTGGTAATTGTGACATGATGGGTTTTATAGATTAGATGTTGTTTATATGCAATTTTTTGTTATAAAAAAATCCACAGTTGACCTGATTTGTATTTATGTATTTCAAGAAAGTGTTAGTTATTTTTTCATTGTTTGTATCTTCCTTGTTATATGAGCTTGAACCTTATTTTTCCGAGAGCCTTGTGAGGCTAGAAAATATCACTAATTTCATAGTATTTTCTAGGAAAACTATACATTTATTTTCCACTTAAATAAGTAATAAATTAATTGATTCTTTATATTTTTATATTACAAAACATTACTTGTTACCAACATTTTGGTAGTTACCTACATTGGTTGTACCTCAAACTCAATTCAGGCTATCATTGCATACAGTAATGACTAATTATGTGCAAGTACAAAATAGGGAAAGAACCCAAAATTAAATGGATGATTTTGTACCATGCTTTGGATTAGGGGAGAACAAGATGGTGTAGAGGATTGTGATGCTATTTTCAGATATTGGTTTTCAGTTTTTTGGTTATTTTGTTACATGTATTGTACAGATTACATGTATATCTATTTTGGATGCTTTTTAGACATGTGACATGGTCAACATTATATATGTTATACTTTTGGAATTATTTATATATTCTTTCTATTTTTATATTGTCTAACTATTATATTGCTTCAACAATTGACTGTTATTTCCATTTTGTTTTGTTTCCATCTGGTAATGAGGGAATAATATCCCTATAGACACACTCTATTTCCTTGTTGTTATTCGACAACATCTAGTGTTCTGATATATGCACTTTAGGCCATGTATCCAAATGCTCTTAGTGCACTGTTGTGTAAAATATAGGTCTGGGATGTTAAAAGTGGTATTATATATTTTTTTGATTTGTTCTTTGGTGAGAATATAAAAGGATAATGAATTTTATGGAATTATGTAATGATTTGTGCCTAGGAAAATCTAACCCATGTATATGAAACAACCAAATAGCCTTGAATAAAAATGGTTGTTTTATTGTTTTTTACTGTTACAGTTGAATTTATTCAAATGGTGGGTGATGTACATTAATTATGATATATCTATTTGAATGATAGTTGGGTCTATTTGGTTGTAACCTGATGAGACGAGGGTGCACCATATCATTAAAAAAGTTAGTACCCACTAGAATTCAAATCCCATGCATCATGCCATTACATAGAGGATGTGTTTCATGTTTTCATGATGTTGTGATAGGTGTTTTGATAGATATACCCATTGTTGTGATAGAATTCTATGCAAGGGGTTGAGAAATAAGGTTGGTACTTAGAGTTATTTCCATAACCTATGTTTTGTTTTCCTAATTATTCTATAGAGGACACCTTAAGCAGAAAATAATTTCATGTTTGGTCATAGACCATGAGTCTCATGAACTGGAACATGTTATTGTGTGGATTTGGTGGATGCCATATTTTAGATAATAAAGAGTATGGGACCATGTGGGTAAAAATTTTGTGGATAATTTGGTTCATCCATTTAAAATGAATGTGAAATGGGTATGAAATTCAAAAGAAAATTGGAAATGTTAGATTAAGAACTCCACATAGACCCTACTTTTTAGTGGGCAATATGCAGTGTCTCTAGTGACTTTCGTGACTATTCCTTTTTAAACAACCATAGATTTAGGTGAACACATAAGGTTATGAACTTTTAAAGGATGTTATTGTCATTTTATCCACTTTTGAGCTGTGAAATTAGATATTGAATATTTATGAGGCCAACGTTTGGCACTATAGAGGAATTATACAATGATAAAATCTAGTCATATTCCAAGAGGGTGGAGATGACCGTGCTCCATAGGTGGTGAGGCATGGGTGACCATTTTATCATCATTTAGTGCCCACTATGACACCAACTATTTTTTCAGACATAGATGTGGAGGTAATGTTCCATTGAGAGGGTTTATCACATCATGTAGAATTTTGAGGGCTCCCTGCTTCCTGCCCTGTCTATCAATGAAATGAAGCATGTGTTCTAGTAACATCATTCCCCCCACATTTAAGGGGTATGGAAGTTCAAATTCTTCTTAGCAGTGTCTTGAGACTAAAATTTTGATCTCCATGCATATGGAGAAACCTCTGAGAGGAGACTAAAGTGTTTGACGTAAATACATTGAGGAGAGGAAAAGTGATGGTGGGATTTACTAAAACTAGATGATAGGCTATGAGACATGGTTTAGGATGATTTCAAAACAAGGTTCAATGACAACCTTTTCTCCAAGATGCTGGGGGTTATGTGGGTGAGTGATTTCATTCATCTAGAGTAGGGCGCTATGATGGTTATGGAGTACACAACATGATTTAAATTGTTTTATTGATTTGGATAAAATATCTTACAAATGAGTTATCAAGGTTGAGAAACATCAAGGAAGGTATCTAATGTGCTGTTTCATATTAGTTCAGTGTTTTCATGTTGACCATAATTTCTAAATTTGTGAATTGTGATTTTATCATAGAGCAGAACATAAGGGAAGCTAAGGGCTCAGGACAAATCCATGAAGTCACTCATCCTTGTTGTTTGAATTCCTATGGTAAGAAGTACTATTTTGAGGAATACTATGAGATGAGTACAATTCAAGATATGAGTACTAGAAGTTTCATTTTTTCCATAGTATTACAGACAAGGAACCATTAGTAATCAGTGCCACTGTGACCCATTCGAGTACCAATGTTGAGATAGTTTGGGTAATGTGAAACATTTCTATTGTAGCTCAAATCTTGTGTTTATTGGTAGGGAACCAAATTCGACACCATGTTTATGATAATGTTTCAAAAAAATTCATCAGGATAAGATTTGGAGTAGTACAAGTCGATCTGGCTGAGGTGGTGGTGGTTGTGGTTGAGAATCCAAGAAGTATCTGTACTGAGACAATAGAGTGGACATACTCTAGGTAGTGAGTTTGAGTCCTAGGGCCATAGTTCCTACCATATCAATGTTGTATAGCCTACCCCCAATGAACATGCAATCAAAAAATCTATTATGAGAGGTACAGTCATAGTATCTTATACACTTGTATCTTCTCTCTTTGATATAGGTAAATAACATAGTTTCAATTTTTAGACCTATTGTGGAGATACTTGGGCTTTAGATTTAGTTTTTTGATGGAATTTTTATGATTGGAACTCTATTGTGGATCAATATAGAGAATATAAATAAGTTTCAAGAGTTCCACCATGAGTATGTTATGTTTCAGTTCATCTGGAATCTTTATACCCTTGATATGATTGGGTTTTATGTAATAATTGTAATGGACTATATAGTAGCTTATCGAGCCTACATCAACAGCTATCACCAGAGGGTGACATTAACCACACCAAAGGGTGCAATTTATATTCACAATGGAGAATTTGTATTCTAAGTGTGTGGAGCCAGACTAGATCCTCAAGGGTTGGGCAGGATGATAGCATAGCTTTTTAGTTTGTATCTAGATGATCAAGAAGTGTGTCAGACATACTTTCATCAAGTGGTTGGTCATTTCTAGGCCATTTTTTAGATGGATTTTCTATTTTACCATTTGATAGATACACTGATTCCTTCTTTCATCTAGTTATAGGAGCTATACTATTATCCATTCCTCTATACAAGATTAATATAGTGGATTTTCATGAGATCAAGAGGTAGATAGTAGATTTGGATGAAAAAGGGTTTATTTGACACAATACTTCTCATTGTGGTTCATTATTCCATTTTATAAAAAATGTGTATGGTGCCCATAGGATATGCATGAATTATCAGAAATTGACCTAAATGATTATTAATAATTGGTAACCCTTTCAGTAGATAGATGACTTGTTTGAAAATCTTTGAAGACCTCGGCAGTTCTATAAAATTTATTTGAGCTTTGGATATCACCAAGTACATGTTCGACCTGTAGACATACCTGATACAAATTTTTATAGCAGATATGGTTTATATGAGTATCTAGTTATTCCATTATGTATCACTAATGTGATGGATGTTTTCATAGAGTTGATGAACCATGTATTCCATCCTTATTTGGATTCACTTTTGGTGGTTTCCATGGATGATATCATGGTGTATTCTCATAATATAAATGACTTTGATTCTTCTTGAGATCATTTTGGAAACTTTGAGAGAGATCATTTGTATGATATGATCACAAAGTGCTACTTCTGGAAGGATAAGATTCACTTAATGGGAATATTATCTCAAAGGAATGAGTATTAGTTGGCCCATTGAAGCTTAGTGACGTAGTTTCCTAGTAGTGGATTAAGAACATCTTTTAGATTAGAAGTTTATTAGGGATATATGGATAATACATGCATTTCATTGAGGAATTACCATGCTTAGAAGAAATGTTGAAGGTATTAACTGAGAATGTTGTGATGTTTGTGTGGTTATATACTGATAATACATCCTTTAAGGAGTGGGTGTGGGAGTTTCATGCCTCAGCTTGGGTTGTGCATCACAATAACACCATGATGTACAATGACTTGTGTCATTAGTACTGGTGGTCGTGTATGAAGAAAGAGGTAGGTGGATTTATTATGAGGTTTTCACCCTATCAAAAGATGATGGGTAAACATAACTGACTATCCAGACATCTATATTAGTTACCTCTTTCCTATTAGAAATGGGATAGTGTTGTGATAGATTTCATGACAGTGTTTCTAAGGACACCTCAAGGTAGAGATATTGCGTTGTTATTTGGTGATATGATCATGAAGGTTTTTCAAATTGTAGATTAGGGAGACCTTCAATTTTGATGATCTCAAGAGGTTATATATAATTGAGATATTATGACACCACAGGATCGCAGGAAATATCATTATAGAAAGGGGTGATCATTTTACATCTATGTTTTGGAAGTTTTTGTTGAGGTCATTGGGTACATATGTTCTTATGAGCCACAAAACCACTATCAAACTGATAGTCATTTATATTGTATAATATAGGTGACCGAGGACATATTGTGAGAATTTTTCTATAGTTTTGGGGACTATGGGAGAATAAAATACCCCTAGTTGCATTCATCTAGAAACATTTCTATCAAGATACTGTATAGATGGAACCTTACGAGGCCTTATATGGTAGGCCATGCCGATCACCCATGTGATGGTTAGAGGATGGTGGGGTAGCTTTACTATGACTATGTCACATGTAGGAGACTTCCAAGTAGGTCTAGTTGGTTTACAAGTGTATGGATACCTCACAGTCTAATCATAAATATTATGATGATACCTACAAGATACTTCTAGATTTAAATTTTGAGGATATTCTCTTTTAACATGTTTCATTGAGGCTTTAAAATAGAAAAATCGGGAGATTGGTTAATGTTTTTTCATGATATGTCTAGATTTTTGAGATTTTTGAGAGAGTCAGGTCAGAATCCAATCAGTCATAGTTACCTTATAGGTACTGATAATGCATGACATCTTTTACATATCTCAACTATTCAATTTTCATTCAAACACATATCATTATTTTTAACCAAAGGAGACTGAGTTATATGTAAATTTTCTTATTGAAGAGAATCTGATTCATATCATTGATAGGGGTATAAAGGTTCTTCATGGATGGAAAATTCCATTAGTATGGGTCCTATGATAGCATGACCATTTATAGGATGAGACATGGGAGTGGGAGGTTGATTTACATGCTCAGTAGATAGAGTTGTTACCCAAAGAATCTTCACCACCCTTGGGAGGTAAATGTAGGGATGAATTTCTTTAAGGGGAAATATTGTAAGAAACCAGGTTTTTGAATGAGGTTAAGATATTTTTTATTTCAGTTTAAATTATTAATTTTTTCATGATGAGAATAACCTTTGTGATCACAGGAGTATCAATGGTTTCTTGGGATTGTTTAGAGCTCAAAATATATCTTTTGAGGATAAAAATGAATTCTACATGGTTCGTAGAAACCATGGGTGTAGTTATCATGGTTTCTTCTAACCAAGTTAGTTTGGATGGTGGGTTGGGGGTGCTCACATGGTTTTTTAAACCATGATATTTGGGGTGCACAACCATGCAAAAAATATAGAGTTTTTTACACATGGTTGAGGCATGATTTCACATTGTTTTTATAATGTTCTTATTAACTATGTGAACAACCCCTACCAACAAAAATGGGTGAAATATTGTTGTATGGTTTATTTAACAATGTATCTAAACCATGAGATCCTATGATTTTTTTCATATTGAAATTTTCACATTAAATATCATTAATCCAAAAACTATTTTAATTTTCTACTTAATTGGATTTAACCTACTCGAGAAGCTCCATTAGAATGATAAACCAAGGATTTTACATTGTTATTTCATCTAAACTTAGATCAAGCACCGAACATATTTCTAGAACCACATTAGTGACTGATCAAATAATTTTATACTGATCCTCATTATTCATGGAATTAGCGATGGTATTTGGGTGCAAGCTAATGTGGCAAAATTTCAGGTTCTTTGTCTAGTAATCATTTATCTACTTTTTTTAGTCGAATTTGAAGTTGATACTCGATTATAACTCTTTTACGAACCTACGATAGTTGATCTATACTTTTCTTGAGTGGTTTGGGGCTTTATAGATCTTATCTCCATTGTATGATCTTCCTAACATTCCAACACGACCATGAATATAAATTTAATAATTGAAATAAATGTAATAGAACCTAGTATGGATGAAAAATAGTTCATTAATAATTTTGGGAAGTTTTTTCCCTAACCATGCTCACCCTTGGGGCATGCCTTTGAGGTTTCAATTAATATTTCCAACCATGGGGTCTGTATTTGAGATTTCCTAGTTATTAGAATCTAATTTATAAATAAATTGAATTGAAATGGATAAATAAGAGATGGGATTACTCTTTTCCATGTTGATTCTCTTGATAAATGATTTATATGGAACTTGAATTACATGAATGGATTAGTATGGAATTATGAAAATGGGTTGGTTAACTTATTGAATGGAAAAGAATATAAATTTTTTTATGAGTGTGGAAACTCATAAAAATGAATGTGGATTAATGAATGATTACATAGGATTCCATTTGTGATTTATTACATGGGTCAATGGAATGATAGATAATTACTTGGACGTTTCTCCTCCTTTATTTTGATTTTGTGGGATGCCATGGTACTTGAAACCCCTTGGATCTAGTTTTTCTTGGGTTTTCAATGGACACGGTCAGTAGAAAATCTCCTTGGTCCCCAACTCAAGCATTACCGAGCCAACACTGAGATTCTCTATGGAATATATTAGTATTCCTTGGTTTTTTATACCTTGGATCTAGCCTTAAATGGTTCTAAACATTCATTATACGTCATGTTAATTGTAATTGTGAAACTTTAATTATGTGGTATAGTGGTGGTAAATGTGACATGATGGGTTGTACGACTCGACCATGGTTTATTTGTCACTTTTATTTATACTACAAGGCCATGGTTGAAATGATTTTTATGGATGTTTGTTGTAAAGTGTTAGTTATTTCTACATTTTTTGTAGCTGCTTTATTACAGGAGTTGGATCATTATATTTAGGGATCCTTGTGAGGAAAGATTATATCACTTGTTTTGTAGTATTTTCTACTATAATATTACTTTTATTTACTCCTTGAAATTATTATAAATTTTGTTCTACTTTATTTAGTTACATTGCACATCCAAGAGTTTTTATAGACCTTTGGGTGGTTACCTAATAGGAGTATATCTCATACACAGTTTAGGATACCACTGAGTAACAAAGCAGAATATTTGGATGTTAGAAGGTACCAAAAAAATTGTCCATAGTTCAATGGTTGATTTTCTACCATGCTTCAGAGAGGGGGATCACGGGACTAAGCTGAGGCTCGTGATGCTCTCAAGAGATAGTGATTTTTGGTATTTTTGGTTCTTTTGTTTCATGTATTTTATTGATTCCATGTATAATTGTTTTGGATTCTTTTTATACACAAGACATGATCATCATTGTACATGAGATACTTTTGGAATTATTTTTTAATTCTTTCTATTTATCCATTTTCTAATTGTTATACTGCTTCCCCTATTGAATATTATTCATATTCCATTTCATTAAACTCTTGTAATGAGGGACTAATCTCTCAATAGACACACCCTATTCTCTAACTACTAGTGAGTAGCCTCTAGCATTCAAGGATATTAATTTGGGACCATGTAGCCAACTAGGATTTTGGAACTATTGAGTGGCATCTGGGTCTAGGATGTCACAACATCTTCGAACATTATCGATATGATTGAGGTAAAATATTCTTTCCTCAATTGTTTTCATCAACTGAACACTCATGACACTCCATGTTTAAGAAAAATCAACCAAGTTGAGGTTTTTTATCATATATCAAGATAGGTAATTAAGCCTAATCACAAGTTTTCACATTCCAACTCCAATTTTAGATACTTTTTCATGAGGATAATAATTTTATTGTCTATCACATTCAATATTAACATGATTACTTCATGTTACTATCATTTAATATAACCAAAATCATTGTGTGATAAGTTATAATCCTAATAGGGAATAATATAATAATTAAAATCTATTCATAGGATATCTAAAACATGAAATATTCTTTTTAATCATTGAAACTTTATGTTTAATGTATGATACTCATGGTCATTATCTATTTAAAACCTCTATAGTGGTTCTTAAAAAAATTGAATTAATGAATTTTATCATCATAGGGTGTCGTTCTTTTGGTATAGTATTCGGCCCAGTCATCAAACACTTGTGAAAATCGATTTAATAACTAATATTCCCCTTTTAGAGTCGTTACACCCAGGTGAATCTATTCTATAATAGCATTTACAATCCATTATCATGATAGAAATTTATTTTCTAGTAAAACTAAATAATCATTACATTACAAAAAAATAAATGATATTATCGTATATATAGAATTATGTATAGGGTTTTCAATAAAAGTCACTAATATTAATCTCCCAAAATAACTAAACACTACTCTAATACAAACTGATGTTAATCATAAATTACATACATAAATATTACAAATTTTTAGATTAATATTGAATACATTCTATGATAATACATGCATGAGGAAAATAAATGTTTAGTTTCTTTTTAGGCTAGATTTATAATAGAAATATTTTATAAACAATATTCAACATCCCCCACAAGGTTCTTTTATCATAGTACCCTTATTAGAATATTTATTACAAAATTAATTTTGTCATACACTATTGATAATAGAAACATAAAAAATGGTTATCTCATATGTATAGTAAAGGTAAACATAGGATATATCAATCAATGATCATATATGAGAATAATCATAGGTGTATGAGAACATGATCATAATGTATGAAAGTAATATACAAATTTTAAATGTTCATTATCCATGAATAATGGTATATGGTTTTTTCAGGAAAAATTGAATAATACATAATAGTACAGAGTCATTGATAATCAATCAATATTCCTAAGAACTAATCAAAATAATAAGATATATGTTTTTTCATATACATTTAAGTATCAAGAATCATTTACTTAGTCAAGGATCCCAGCCATGGCCGACAATGTGGATGGGTTCACTCCCTATTTCATCATATCCTTCGTCAAGGTTCCTTCCAAATAATATCTTATCTTTCAAACTCCCTTACAAAACAATGTTCACTCAATATTCAAATCCTTAGTTTGTCATGATATATCATTCTAAAATCGATTCATTAGAGGACAATACAATTCTAGGCCCAGCCGTCACAAAATGGAAGCCATATATACGTGTTTTAAAAGATCACGACTCATTATTCATATAATTTTATTATAACCCACAGAAATGAAAAAAAATCACAAACATTCAATAATTTAACTATAGAATTTTTTTCAAAAGAAATTTGTTTCATAAATATCTCATCATAACTTAATTAAGCCATGGGAATGAATGGGTTTCATGTAATTATACAAAGATCATAATAATCAACATTTGTTTTATAGAATGTTATATAAAAATATATGATCATACCCGTACTAAAATAAAAAAATCATAGGAGTATTTTTACATAGATGAAAAAGAAATTTAAATTTTTTTTAAATGTTTCATTAAAAAAATTGAGAAAATTCATTTAATTATGAATTTTTTTTTCAAAAAATATTGAAAAAAATTATTTTCCATGAAAATAGTTATGGAAAATTTGAATTTAATTTTAAATTAATGAATGTTCGTGATGATGGTAAAATATTTTCAAGCCACATATGTTAAAAGAGAACATTAATTTTATCATTTTTAAAAGTTAAAAAATGAATAGTTTGGAAGAATTATTTTTAAACATACTAATTATAAATAATTTTCAATAATGTAAAAGGTAATGAAAATGGCCCTTTCAAAAACATTTCATGTATAGTTAAAAAAATTAATAAGGAAACTTTTTAATATCATGGACATGGAATAAAAATTTTGTTAACCAAAGGGGAAATATGGTAAAAATTTATTTATAAAACTATTTCTAATAATTTTAAGTAAAAATTTTAGAAAAATTGGTCAAATATATAAAAATTATAAAAAAATAGAGGATAATAAAATTAATGCATTTAAGGGATAATATATATAATTTTACTCAATATAAATTATGCATAGACTATCCCAAAAATAAATTATATTGTAACATAAATCTCTAATTACTTTGGAAACTTTTGAAAAATAACCCATTGAATGAAATAAATTTAATTTTAACTTAAAATTTCGTGAAATATGAAATATTCATGATATATAATATCATTTGGGTAGTATATACACCTCATAAAATAAGATAGGATAATACCCTAGAATATGTCCCAAAGAAGTAAATTTGAGATGATAAACGCTTACCTCAACTCCTATATTACATTATACACATTAATTACTCCTATATAATAAATATATATCTATTATACATATATTTAAGAAACATATTCATATAAATAAAACCATATATGATTTAATTATTAAAAATTATCACCCATTTATTAAAAATTGTTTATTAAAATTATGGTTCCGTGGGATAATTATTTCGGGGTTCATACAAGTTTTAGTTTGGATGTTAGAGTAAATTTATGTATATTGAGGTCCCATAAAATATATAATATTAATCTTGTCATATTTATCCTCTGTAATCACGTATATCCATTTCTATAAAGAGATGGTGAAAATGAATTACATCGCTTCTTGGATACTGTGATCATGTACGAGTGATGTTTCAACTTTTCGATTGATGGAAAGAAATAAAGAAAAATACTAATTTACATTAATGAATAATAATACTATAATTAATACAACATATAAACATTAAATCAATAATAATAAATATAAATGAAATATAGTGATGGGAAAATAATAATTTCACTATGCGGTGGCGGTAGTCCACATATACACACAAGCGAAACATTCATTTTCTCATTCAATGGGATGGAGGATGAAAATGGTTGTACCATAATTTTAATAATATCTCAGTATATTGATGATAATATATTAATTATTTTAGTATGAATAAAATTTATTTTGAGTATGTATAATAAGATATAAAAATTTAAAGAGTCAAGTAAGATGTTTACTATTATTTGAGAGGCCACCGTTGGCTTACACCTTAAGACTTCAAATATCGGTATTAGGTGAAGAATATAATCTCTATGAAGGAGGAAATAATAATACATAGGTATTAGGGTAATTATTTTACAATATATAAAGCTATTTTTTTGAATAAGTGAAGAGATGTGGTGCCTTTTTTTATGTGAGGTAAATGAAACACTTATAATTATTTAAAATATTTTAATATATTATGCATTATAATCATGTAATGTGGAACTAAGGAACCCAAAATTGAAATATAATATGTGATAGGTTTGAGTTAAACTCAGAAAATAACATTTATTCACGTGGTGGATAAATTTTAAGCCTCATCTCCTTGTTACAAAACATTAAACCCAATTCAACCATAACCATGATAACGAAATTTTTTACCATGATAACAAAATTAATTTTATAAAAATAAAAGGGTTCTTAAAATGGGATTTATTATTCAAAAAATTTAATTATTTTTTCTTAAAAGTAAATTTCTATAGGTGGTAAAAATTGCATTTAATATAAGAACCCAAAACACATGGAAAATGGTTTTTTGAAAAATACTCGATTTAAACGTAAAAATAATTTTACAATGGAATCAAGTAAAGGGATATTTTTTTGAATATTTTTATTATATAAAATATAAATGACGTTTTTAATAATTTTGGATTTATCTAAAACAAAATTTAACATTATAATAATACCATTAAATTTGATGATGCAAAAATATTTTCTAATTTTTAAAAAATATAACTTATGCTCAAAAAAGTCAATCTTGGGTTTAAAATTTAAAAGTATTGTTTTTGAAAATTTATTATATTTCTTAAAAAAATCTTAGTTTGAAAAATATAATTTAAATTTTTTATACCATTCTTGTAACACAATAATTTCATAAAAATGATTATATTTTAAAAATTTTATTTTTCAATATTCACCCAAATATAAATATTTTATGATGATTCTAAAAAAATCATCACAATACATTTATGAAATTATTATTTCAAAAAATAAATATATTTTGTTCAAATAAAATTTTAAAATATTCCAAAACTAATTGTAATATTCATGAACAAAATGCAGTTAAAATGATTTTGAAGATAATGTATTTTTTTGAAAAAAAAGACATTACTCTCATTCGATACCTAATAATTTTAATTAAATAATTATTAATGTATTTGATTCAATTTATTATATAAAAATTTAATTAAAATCATTCATAAATAGTAATTAATTTAGGTTATTAAGATAAAGGAATATTTTTACATAAAAATAATTTAAAAAAACATTTTTTTAAATTTTCAAATGCTTTTAGTTTCTATTTCTAAACAATTAATAAACAATAAATTAATTTAATATATATATATATAAAATAAATTCCCAAAATTTAGTTGGTCCAATTAATACACTCCATTCACACTACTAGAATATAACTATAACATCAAATAAAAATAATTTAATACACTATTGGGAAAATAAGTTATACTAATGCCTTAGAAATATTAGTATAGGCCCCAGAACCATTGGAATAGCCTATTCTAAAAATTCTATGAACTGTTGGGATTATATGCATTAATATAGTGTTATACTAATGGTTTCCTTTGAAATTATTTGTATATATCATGACCAAACTTGAATACCGATAGATTGAAGTAAACTGTCAGTTTGGAGCCACACTCAAAATTGATATGTACCAATGGTTATTTGAAGCATTGATATAAATTCTTATCTCACTGTATGACATAAAAACCATCAAACACCTCTCACATAACCTATAAATAAATTAAAAACCGTGGTACACATTTATTTTATTTCAATTATTATATATTTATCATTTAACCATCTTATTATCTATATTTTTAAAAACAATTAAAATATTTTCATAAACATGTACGATGAACACCATCAACCAATTTTAGTGATTAGACATCTTCCTCACATGTCTCTTTACTATAAACTAAAAAATGTATTGGGTCAATTTATCCATCATCACCACTTGTTCTATCATAATAATCTCCAACATCATTCTGAACATCATTACCTGGTGCACTAACATCATCTTCACCATTATCATCATAATCATCATCCTCAGCATCATCATCATCTTCACCAATATTATCTTAATATTTACTTCCACTAGGACCCTAATTGAAATTTGTCAATGCATCATATAATGAGTGTATGGGTTCCATACATCAATAAAAAACATATGCAACATATGATTGATGTGATGGAAATATAAGTTTCATAGCTTTTAGGAACTATTCGGTGACTAGTTGATATCATTCAAGATTCAATATAGGTATATTTTCCTCAACCACTTCTCCATGATATTTTTGTATTTCTATGGTGTGAGATATTTGAGAGCTACTCAATTTGGTCTCATACCAAGTGGGGAAAGTCTTTTTCCTAGGTCTACATTAGAATCCCCCTAGTTCTCCTAATCTAATACCCATCTTAAATGGTCATTCCACCTGATGTGTTTATCATATTTCTCATCAAGGACCTCCAGGTAATACTGTAGAAAATTTAACTAACATATTTAATTACGAATTTTGTATCAAAATTTGAAATCTAAATCAAAATACTGAAAATCCATTATTGTGTTTGTGCATTTTTCGTACTTCCATCCATTTTCCTCCTACTCAAGAAAAATAATTTTATCGAGGATCATGAACTTTGATACCCAAAGTTGATTCTTGGAAATAACATTGAATAATATAACAGTAGATTTCTGAATAATATGAAATTGAAAAAAATCCAAAACAAATTCAATTGTCAATTTATATGAGAATAACCATCTACTCATATATTGTTTAAAATTTCCCATAATAGATTAAATTATAGTAATGAGTCACTATGTGTTATTAAATTCAATTTACACAATACATTAACATGGAAGGGACTATGTCAACATATAACTAAGTGAATTTCAAGATCAAATGGGAATCATGAATATGGAGTAAGCAATGTTAGGTTAATAATATACTGATGGACTCATATTAAACTTACCAATTAATGCTAAAGATGAGTTCAAAACAAAATTGAATGAATTAATATTTTAGCTATTGAAAAAATCTTCAAAATAAAGAACCATCTACCTAGATCACATGTTAGAATTCATATATGAAAACCATATCATTTAACTACATGGTATCTATCCATCAATTGTTTCTAATTATAAAGGGACAAGATCATATGATATAATTTATAAATGAAAATAGTATGAGTTAGTTAAATTATATTTATCTGTCAACATTCATAATTGTGTGAAATTATATACAAGTATGTATAATCCACCTATCATTTACTATTTCTAATGATTTTATAGTATTTTCAGTCCACTTTTTCAAAATTTCATATGTAAATAATATAATACAATGATACTGTGACGTTTAATTTTTTCCATTATCATTTATGGACTCCACCATTTCATAGGAGAATTCTTTTTTTTTTCAATACTATAATGCCGAGATTAAGATATGTTTGGATTGGTATATTATTTTGGTTTGGTGGTCATAAAGTCACTTTTCTCTATTTTGATATATGGTTTCTTGTTCCAGTATGTGAAATGGATGTCTTGAGCGGGTTAATGAATTGTTTATTAATGGTTGGTTATGTAAAATTCATTTTCTTTTAACATGATTGATAGGTATTTCATGAAGGTAAACTTGTGGATTTTAGGGTGAATTGGACACTACTATCATGAGGTGCATCCTTTCGGGTCTCTATGTGGATGAGTTATATGAATGGATCTAGAATGCTGTAAATTTCAGTTGTTATCCGTCTTATTTTCAAGGTGTGTATACTTTCCACTAGAATCTTTTGATGGGAGTAATTATAGTTTTTATTTGGATGTTTTTTGATTGTTGTGTTTTTATGGGGGATTCATCCCATTATCTTGTAGGTTGATGAAATGCTATAGGTTGTTCTAGAAATTTGGATGATTT
Source organism: Viscum album (assembly GCA_963277665.1). Taxonomy (NCBI): domain Eukaryota; kingdom Viridiplantae; phylum Streptophyta; class Magnoliopsida; order Santalales; family Viscaceae; genus Viscum; species Viscum album. Next base: position 1,214,722,037 of record OY728155.1, on the reverse strand, counting down.
ATAAATTGAAGCCTAAATTGTATGTAATAATAAAGGTAAAATATCAAAAAACCAGAATAAAATCATGTGGATGATGATTGAGAGAAATATATAATGTTTATTTTTGGATCCATCTAAATGTGATAACATCTTTAAGGTGGTAGAGAAATTATGGATATCCAAATGTAAGCTGGTTTAAACTATATCATATAGACACATGAAATTTTCTAAGGATGAATGCAAAAAATATAAGGTGAAGTAATGTATATATTGAGATTTACATTTTCATTAATGGTCGGTATTTTTTGTACTCCATAATACATAGGGGATCAGAAATCACCTTTTTAGTGGATTTTGTTATCAATTTCATTCAAAATATTGTGAAAGAACACTAGAAAGGTTTGATGTGATTTATCTAGTGTCATAATTTATTTAAAGATACTAATCTTTACTTTAGGATTAACAATCCAGTGAAATGTTACATTGATAAGGATTTTTTTGAGCCATAGACACCATGAAGAGTTCTATTGATTTTTAAGAAGGAATGATCCTAGAATCACCCACATGATGATAATGTTAATAAAATAAAAAGGAATAAACCTAAAATTATAAGAACATGGATCTTCATTTTAGGTATGGATCATGATTTTGTGTTGTTTTTAGGGAATAAAGGACGAAATTGGGTTTTTCTAAGTAAATTCCATGTTCTTATGGGTACACACCATGTACTCAGTTGCGGCGTACAACCAAGTACTAGCCGTGTAACGGGTTAGTACATGACCATGCAATGACCTAGCTAACCCTCTTACGTAAGGGGATGGTTGAGGCTAATACATGGTGTGTAAATTTAATGAAAATGTTTTGTAATTTTATTTTTATTTGATATATCAGAGAAGGGTCATGTCTTATGTCCGTATATGTCTTATTCTTCCCATGTTGTATACTGTAGATTGAGGGAACTACTGAAGACCATCAAATGTCTCCCTATTCTCTATATGAGCTCCAATTGAGACGTTATTGGGTGCGTAGGAATAGCACTTGTGGGTTCTCAAAAACCCTAGATCCTTTCTTCCTAATTCTTCATCTCTTGTGAGTTATTCAAGGTTGGTTGTTTTTCACCTTTTTTTAGATGTATGCTGATCTGGGATGATTCAAGGTCCGACGTTCAAATATATTGATCATGCGACATCGAGGTAGGTGGTTTTTGAATTTCTTTGTTTTTCCATGGATTATATTTTCATAAATTGTCATATACCAATTTTTGTGGTATTGCATGTTTTGAAATTAAACCATATTTATTTCGTGTAATTATTTGTTTGATTTATAAAGTTTAGTTGCATACGTGTGAGGTTAAATACCTTGGTTATGGGACACCTTGTTGGTGCATTTCCCATGATTGACTGTTTATGACTGCTTGGTCTAGGTTTCTTATTAGGCTTTACTTGTTTGTAATGCCATTTTTGTAAGGATAGAGTTACTGATTATATGAGATTCATGCGATATGCATCATGAATGTTTGAAGAAGGGAAATTTAACTATGTGAGATTCCTAAGGTAGTGTCATGTGTGTATGTTTTAATGTTATGTTGAACTGGGGGTATTGACTGTGAGATCTTCCTTGTGGTCATCATCCTGGGGGGTTTAGACCAGAGAGCTTCACATGTGGTAGTTTATAATTTATTTATGACATTTTGACCAATGGGTATTAAACATGAGAGATTACCAGGTGGTCATTTGTAAATGATTAGTGTTACGTCAGACCAAAGGGATTAGACCATGAGAGCTTCTGAGAGGGTTGTTATTAAATGAATTGATAATATGTTTGACTAGGGAGATTAGATGATTAGAACATTCCTAAAGGGTCATTATTGAATAATTTAATGATTTTGGTGAGTCTGTCAAGCCAAAGCACACTCTTGGACTCGATGTTACTTGTTTGTTCATATAGTCTTCAGAGACATATTTTTTTGTAACATACAAATGGGATACAAAGCATAGGCTAAATCCCAATGGCAACTTTATTAAATGGTTGTAATAATTAATGTAAATGAATGTTGTTAAAATCTGTAAGATTGTTTACTTTTGAGCAATTCTTAGTTTATTACTTTTTTTCTACATATTACCTGTTATAAATATTTACCGACATTTAGGTACAGATCCTTTGGTGGTTGCCTACTAGGATTCGTCTCACACCCTATTTAGGTCATGTTTTGTACCCAAACATATTATATGGTTGCAGGTATAGATAAGGTAAAAATACTTTCTTTATTAGGTACATGATAGCTTTTGGGGATGGGGAGCATGAGACCAAGCTGAGGCTTGCAATATTGATGGAGTTTACTTGATTCTCTTTTTTACTATGGATTCTGTATTTATTATAGGTATTGTTAATCTTTTGGATGTTTTCTTAGATACATATTCCATAAATCATATATATATATATATCAGTGATTCTATTGGATTTACATTCAGTCTTCCAATATTTACTTTGGTGATATTACTATTGCCACATTTTTTTAATATTTAGATTCCACTGTCTATATTTTTCCAATGAGGGAATAGTTTCCCCATTGTTTTAATTTATTCGTCTGTACTAGTCGCTAGCCTCTGGCCTTGGGTGAAATTCATTTGTGGTTATGTGACCAACCGGGTTTGAGGCACTTTTGGGTGGCACCCGTATTTGGGACATTACAAATTGGTATCAAATGGGGTTATTTTCTTCTCTGCCTTACTATATGGACCCTATAGACTGGGATAGGAAGGAATAGGTAGTTGGTGTTAATATGTTCTTGGGATTAGCTAACCCATGTTCAGGTAAAATCCATGTTAACTCAAATATTGCCATTTTTCTGGGTTTTCAATTATTACAGTTGATTTGATTTCACCGTTGGGTGTGGAACTTGTTTTGTTCTATTATTATTGATATCATTTTGGGTTGATTCTTATTGCAACCTGATTAGGTTATGGAATTCAATCTCATTCAGCATATAGTCACTTTTTATAGATCCCTTATCATGCATTCTTGCCATGCCATTTAATGTGCATTATTGATTGCATGATGTTGGGATAGATGTTGTCTTAGATAAGCATTTTTTGTGATAGATTACACGATAGAAATTGTTTATATTTTGATAGGTTATTTTTATATATAATTTATAATTTAGATGGATTCCAATATTTGGTGTCTGAGGTGTTATGAGCCCTATTTGATTAGAAATTGGTGGATCATGTTTGAACTTTTATTGATTTTTTTATGTTATGATATGAATAAGGATTTAAACCATTGATTCTAAAGAAGTATTGGCTCTCACAAATCATAATGTGGCATGAATTGTCTAAATTTTATGTTATTAAGTGTTTTATAGAGAATTTTTAGAGCCTCACTATTTGGAAACGTAGACAACACAACATGTGATGTCATGAACACATGCTATGTATTCCTCTATTCTAGAAGAACTGACTTTATTATGTACATGTTGTGTACCGTATTTTCATAACATATAGTTGTTGGTCGTGTGACTGAATATGTGAGCGGAGACACTGCGTAGATAAACAATTGGTAAGACACACCATGTACTAGGAGTACACCGCGTGCTGTAAGAGATCATGTATCCGGCCATGCATCTAAGGACATGGGTGGATGAAATATATGTTGTACATGCCTTGTTTTGTTTATAAAATCCATGTAGTAATCGTCCGTGTATCTAATCGTGTGACTAATGACATGGGTGGATGGAACATACATGGTACACAACTTGTATATGGTGAACACACCCTATAGTGTCACACTAGCAGAACCGTGTTGTTCTAGTCATGTAGAAGTAATTGGGGAGAAGGGAATATTCAAGTACATGTCATTTCTCATGAGGAGCACACCATGTGTAGGGGCTGTAACATGACCAAGTTGGCCGAGGTACATGCCCATGTTAAAACTCAATGGATCATGGTGTGTAGTGTTTCTAAACACTGTCTAACCATATTTTCGAAAACATGAATGATTACCTTCACTTGTTTCGCTCTTTCACTTCTATGTTGCTGTCGTTGATAATCTTAAACTAAGGTGTGCACTTGACCTTGTAGTGTCATTCCACAATGATGTCCTCCAGTTGTATGTGAGGTACATGGTGATGATCATTCATTGGAAAGGGTAGATCAGGGAATACCAGCAGATCCTCCCATCATACCCATCTTGGCACCAGCTGTTATACCCTACACATGTGCAGAAGCATAGTTACCTGAAGGATTTGGGAGGTTTGATAAGACTTTTAATGGAGAACCACATCCTACCTCGACTATGGTAGAGTTGACATGGGTGTTCCAATAGCAGCATCCTGCCACTCTTTCAGGGGATGGAGGACTGCAAGATACAAAGTCATGGATGGAGGCCATGCTTTCTATCTTGGAGCAAATAAAGATTCTACCTAAGAGGAGGGCAAATCTCACAAATTATATTCTATATGATTCTACCCAGAGATTGTGGGATGTTATCTCAAAAGTGGGTAGTAATTAGGATATGCCTTTGGAAGAGTTTTAGAGGGCCTTTTATGATTACTTCTTCCCTGAGATGTTGATATCTGATGGAGATCAAGAGGTCATTCATTTGGAGTAGGGAGATAATTAAATGATGAATATTTTTCTCACTTTACCGACCTTCAGCGCTTCCCACAAGTTTTGGGAGGTAACGAGTTATCACTAGTTAGGTGGTTTGAGGATGGTCTTAGGTATGGCATCTAATCATAGGTGAGTGTTTCCAAGTTGACATTGGTGACTTCTATAGTAAATCAAGCATTAATTACTAAGAACAATATGAGGATGTTAAAAGCTATGAGCCAGAGCAGTTCAACATCCAGGGTTGGTACTCTTTCTGATTCTTGTAGGAAGCACTACAGGGATCTCTCACGTGATGTTTCTTCAGGTAGCTGAGTGGTGTGCTACTAATGAGGATGGAGTGGGCACATGAGATGTAGTTCTCGAGAGACCCAGTTGAGAGCTAATTTTATGTAAAGATGGGTCATATTCAGTATTTTTGCAGGAAGTTATCACCTACAACATGTGAAAAGGGATCTATTATGACTTCACGTTCAAGTGAAGGACCACTAGTTTCTCATTAGTCGGGGAAATGGAGTTCATCAGGACATTCAGGCTGAGGAGGTGGCCAAGGATGTGGTAACAAAATGTTTGTTTTCAGTGATAGTAGGGTGGAACAACTTAGGGTATCCGAGTTGGGTCACAAAGCCATGATACTGGCTAGGAAGAGTCATACCATTGATTTCTACCAATCAGGAAACTATTTTCATTAAAAAATATCTCTCTTTCTTATTGGAAATTATCGATAAACTCTATTTATACTTTTTTAGGTTCTCAAAATTAAATGATAACAAAATTTTATGGTTTATATAGAATGGAATTGTATGAGATAACATATAAATATTCAACTTACTAACTTAATATAGTTATCGAATGAAACATAGTTTAAAAAGACTGTGTGATGTGACATATCCCACTCATCAATGTTGATAATGTATATGTCTTAGTAATCCCTATTCTTATAGGAAGATACAGAAATGAGGCCTTAATTTCTCCATAAAAATCATATTCATTTTTCATGGGTAGGTTACATATTATTCTCACATCAAAAATATATAATGAAAAAAATCTATACATTCTTGAGCCAGATATCCTATAATAATGGAAGAATTAAGATGATTCCAAATTATAACATAAGGTTTCATTGTGTACTTATTTATTTCATTAGGATAAATCCACCAATGAGAAATTAGTCCCCAATTAAGTGTTTCATTAGGATGATGAAATATTAAAGTTAACTTGCAATTGAAAAATGATGGAAGAAAATTTCCCTGACCGACAGAATACTAAGGGTCCATGTCATCCATTTTTTTAAAGAAAGACATGGATACCCTTTAAGAAAAAGTTCTATATAAAAAATAGAATAGGAAAATCCCCATCACCCCTACATTATCAACTAGTGAACGTTGAATTTCTATTGTAATAAATTCATGATGAAGAGTGTGACAATCATCCTTTTTTTGAGATTTTAGTTTCAACTCCCTTCTATTGGATCGTTTCGATATGTTGATGGAACAACCAACATGAAACTCAATATTCTAAAAATATTATAGAAATTTATATTTCTCTAAAGGATTCATCACATAATAATCATATGGAACATATCCTTTGTATTCACTGATACACAGAAGATACAGCTCTAGTTGAATACACCAATCCAAGAAGTCCCCCCATGATTTTACATCATCATTAGTCTTCTTATTGATATTTATAATAAGTGAAAGTACGATTTAAAATATAATTTCATTATGTTCATTATGTATAAACAATGACATGGAAATTTTTTTTCCCAAATGGAAACCCAAAAATGTTACTTTTCTTTTCCCAATTGTAAGTGGATTCAATGTCAACATTCTTCCCCTTAATAGGTTTCAACTAAAAATTCCATAGAAGAAATTACATCATTTAATTTGTTACGTACAAAATTTCCTTGCATATTTTTAGGTTGTAATTCAGACTCAATATTATTATAAAACCTCCGATGATCCTTTCTGTATTGATGGTCCATTAGAATGTATCATTGATGCCAATTGAAAATAAAACAACGACGATAGTTATATCTTCTATATTATGTATTCATCATAGAAATAAGATATAATAGTTTTACATTATTTATATATCCATAAATCATTACATAAGATTGGAAATAATTTATAGTTTATAGAATAGAAGAACAAATATAAAATACTTTTTTTAAATAAGCATCGAATGTATACACACCCATATAACAAAGCTGCTTAAACAATTTTATTAAAGGTTCAAGTAAACATATATATCATTCTAAATATTATAAGTTATAAATATTATTATACTCACAAAATTTAACGGTATTTTCTTTCATATACATGGAGGAATATAATAAAACTGAAAAAAACTATCAAAGTGTTGTGAGAAGTAAGCATATAACCAAAGAGATTAAAACCATCATAGGATAGACCTAGCCTGACATTACACAACTCTGCTAAAAATTACAATGTTGTGAATCAAATGTACACCATTGTAATCAATATATTAGATAAAACAAATTATCAATATTTTTTAACTCTCCCAATATTATTCCATCATATATTGGTTGATATTTCTATATTCCTGAATAGATTTTGAATCATGGGAATTAATGGAATGTGCCACATGAAAATTTTTAAGAACAAGAGATAGTTTTTCATATAAATATTACTACCATTGAGATGTACCACATTTTCATAGTCATTAATGACTGATGTTTCATCATAAAATTAAAAGCAATCTTTTGGACAATCATGAATTTCATTATTAAAAATCCAAAATGGTTAATAAACATCCATGAAATATAATGTTTTGAAGGAATATTTGTACCATTAGGTATAATGTCCATAAAAATATTGATAATATAAAAATATAAATATTAGAAACTCCATACATTTGTTTTCCATGATATAACCACATTAAAAATCCGATCTTTTCCATTTTAATACATTCATGACATATATGTGTTTTGGAATCAAACCTTAATTTTTTCACACTCTCAACATCATCGCCTTCATTATTTTCCTCACATGTATTGATATAGTTTTATTATTTCACTAGTATAATATATTTATCATGATGATTCACAAATGGTAATAGATCAATCATCAAATTATCCACACGAGTTCTTTCTTTCCATTCACGAATAATAAAAGATTACCTCATCTCTCTATTATGATTCCAAACATAATAATTGGATTGAAATAACTTTTTTGTTATATATTAGGTAATTTATTCCTAAAATAACCAAGGTATTCCAACAAAATTATAACATGGACACTATATACGACCACCATATAATGTATTATTTGATAATTCTTTTTTTAAGAAAATCCAAATTCTTTTAAAACATTGTTGAAATATGATGGGTTTTATACAAACACCATCTATACATTATATTATAGGAAAAAAAATTTATAATGAAATAAAAAAAGTAAAACATAATTAAAAATTTCATTACATGTAATTTTAAAATGAAATTCATCAATTAATAATAGTAATTATACAAATAAAATATAAGATAAATAACAGTCTATTAGCGACACCTACAAATAATGAACTAAAAAAATTATAATATGTGGAATGGACAACTGCTATTAATAAATAATATTAAGTACATATGAATTTAGGGAACAATAAATTTTAAAAATTCCATGTTTTTAATAATACATTAATCCAATAAAATAATCATTTTATTATGATGGAAAAAAATTACTCAAGAATAAAAATAATGTGTCAGCCAACATCAGAACAACAAAATCATGGTATAATAATTCCAGGGAAATTCGACCAAAATTGATAAAAATATAAATAATAATCTAATAAGAATATCATAGAAACTAATATTTATACAATAAATAAAACATATTCAATATATAATAAAGGATATAGAATCCTAAAGGTGTATAATATGGGAAATGCAATAAAAAAATTCCAAGAAAAAATTACTCATCTCTAAGTGGAAAGAAAAAATGCATCACTTATATCTTTGTATAAGCCCAAATAATATCCAATGATCATCCAAAAACTAAAATAGTAACTTTTATGTAACAAAAATAATTTAAATTAGGCATAAATACAAATATCTTGTTCATATATTGTGATAATGATAACTTCTATTAGGATTAAACTTAATCAGTCATTATTAACCATTATAATATAATTCATGATTTGATAGTTTGAACTACAACTATTTAAATAATATTTTAGTTTTCAATAAAAAAAAATAAATCATTAAATATGTCAATTTTTATCTCCTTGAATACATGAAATTTATCGACTTTTAAAAAATATATTACAGAATATTTCATTATAGTTAATAAAAGATAACATAAAAGGAATTATTATATATATACAAGGAGAAGGAGTGTCTTATAATGAAAATTTTCATGAATATTAACAATTATCTAGAGGCTAGGATCAAATTTTAATTCATATAGAAAAAAATTTAGGCTAAATGGAAATAAAAATTTCAAATAAAACATCAGCTTATAACCAATAAAAATGATAATAACAGATAAAGTAACTTTCAAATTCTGTTGCATATATATACATAGTGATTATAAAAACATGAGGAAGTTATAATCAACAATTCCATTATTTTGAGAATCCGTAACCAAAATTAATAATGAACAATCAAATTATGTGAGAAGAATTAGTTGAAATAAGGACATATTAAGAAAATATCTCCTAATAATGTTTCACAATAAAGATCATGGTTATGTACCAAAATATTCATGGTTGGGAATAATTAGATATCTTTTAGTGTATCATTTACTTGTACTATATTTCCATGAGTGAACAATGTATGCACAATTCATTTTACTTTGGAGTTACATATCATTGGGGTGTATTTTCATGGGAGCACCGTCTCTATATATTTCATTTTAGATAATAGAATCAGGTCCCTACATATTTTTCACCATGAGAGTGACACGTCGTCATAGTAATCCACATAATACTGTAAATAATATCAATAAAAATTTCACATAGATAAATAATTAAGAATTTATTCCAAGTCCCCAGCAATGTATTCATCTTCTCTCCCATAAATTATTCAATATAATCAGAAGGAAATTAATAACTCCCTAATACATTAATAAAAAAACAAATTACTTCATTAAATAATTTCATAATAAGATAAATATATTTAAATAATATTATATTGGATTTATATTAAATTAATAGAAATTTAAATTTAAAAAACAATAACACAAACACATATATATATTATAGTCACATTTATTATGAAATTCATTATAAAAAATAATATATATATATACATATGAATATTTTCATTAAATTATTGGGAATAATAATGACCTAATTGTTTCATGGTTATGTTTTTATACATAGATAACAATGAAAAAAAATTATTTCAAGAGAATAAATATTTATATATCAAAAATCTAATGTTGATGAAGACAAGAATTAGAAAAATCCCAAGATAAAGGAATAATGGTGGTGGAGAAGAGAAATACGCCACATGCACGAGTGGGGGAGAGTAAAACTCATGGATGAGGAGGGTAGGGTGAGGCTGAGGCTTATGTTATATATATATATATACCCATGTTTTTTTAAAGATAATTTGAATAGTGCAACCAATAATAATGATTTTTTAAAAACTTTGGGTATAACATTTCCCAAGAACTCTATATGAATAGTTCCTCTAAACTATTGGTAAAGATGTGTGTGGATAGCCCTATTTTCTAGTAGTGATTGTATAAAATGGTTTTTTAACATATTCTTGCATATAAAGATGATATTAGGGAAATGAAATTTATTTAAGGTTAAATATATCTTAAAATAGAAGGGTGTTATGCTCTTCATGGATCATAAGACTTTGAATTACGTCTTCTATCATTATAAATTTAATTTATGAAAGATATGGTGGATGGATTCTTTGCAGACTATGATATCATGATTCCCTTTACTCCTCTTAAATGGAATGTTGTGAAGAATTACATGAGTAGGATGTCAGTATTTGGTGCCATTTGTGGGTCTGGAGACTCTCGTAAAGTTAATGAATATATAGACTCAATATACCTTGATTGGGGAGTATTTCATGAAATAGAATGAATTTAACGAAAGACAGTTCCGTTTTACTTTGTAAAAATATTTTATGAGTCCCAAATAAGATATTTTGAGGTAGAGGATTTGTGTGATAACGTTTTTTGTAGTAATTTTATTGATGTCTCTTACAATTATGGAAACCATCAGGTTCTATTTTAAGGGAATCCTTTCATTAATTCAGTGTTGGGTAATGTTGTTGTATGTGAGTTACAAATTTCACCCTCGGAGCTATATCTTGGAGTGAAAAATATGCAACATGATCTAATGAATTATTTTTTTTCTATGGTATTATGTGATCGAATATAAATATTGTATCTCAATATATAGTCTACTAGATGGTAAAGGGTGAGAATCGTGTTCCTGGTGGTTTGCTTCATCCACTTGATGTTCCCCAACTGATGTTAGAGGAAAATTCATGGGCATTATATCATGTTTAAATAGAGAGAAAAGTGTTTATGATTATATATGAGTGATTAAACACCACTTGACTAAGTCATATCACTTATTTGATACTAAGGATTCAATTTTTGTGGAGATATGATTGAGAAAGTATCAATATGAGATTGTGAGGATTCATGGTGTTCTGAAGATGAAAATATACAATAATAATTAATATTTTAAATTGAGGGTGGAGAGATGTCTCCGACATTCTTTTGGATCTCATTTATTTCTTAGAATGGAATTTTAACTATACATAAAAGGTAATATAGAGTAAAGAATCTAAAATTTAAAGGTGATGTTGCAAGTCTATATTAGTTATTTTAGAGGATTTTGTGTGAATAACATATTTTGTCAGTGTTATATTACAACAACAATTATCAATTGACTATTGATATTGATATGTTCAACAATCTATATAGTCTTCCTTGCTCATCCTTATTATCCTAAACCATGGTAGGAGAGTCAACTTTTCTTAGACTAGAATTGGTGCAGAGTACAACAGAGAATATACATGTGATTCATGAGAAAATTATTTGAGATCAATGTTATCATTTTCCTATTCTAGTAATATGCTAATGCCTATGGAGTTTTATTATGGAGACCAAAAATTATTGAGGGTGACTCTTCATCAGGCATAATGATGTTTCGATTGTGATATTAAGATTTTTCCTAGGTAATTTGGTCCTTTATTTGTGTTTTATTTGAAAAAATACATAAAATATCAGTTAACACTACCCATAAAGATGATTTGGTTTCATGGTTCTTTCCATGTATAATAACTTCACGAATATCTTCTATAAAATTCTCATAACTAGTTGGGGTGAACTGAATGTTAAAGACTATATAAACATTGCAATGTAGCCTATGGTAAGTAATAACCATTGAAAGATAGTGATACATGTGAATGTTATCACGTTGGTTTGTTTCCTTAAGTGGTCGGATAACATGGAGGATAAATCTTGAGATTATGAGTTTCATATCAACAATCTATATTCTTAGTTTTTCAATTCTGGATTTTCCTTACTATGATGCTTTGTTAGATTCTTGTTGTGGTGATTTGTAAACCCCTTTCAATTTTATGATATCGATACTCTTCCTTTGTGGTATGTTTATTTATTTCCATCCCATTATTTTTTTCTCACATGGGAGTGTGTTTTGATGACTATTAGAGATGTAATGAGTATTTATGCTTTTTTAATTTTGTGGGTTGGATGTGTTCTGGATAAAGCAAGACCCTTTAAAGTATTCACATTGTGTTGATATTTAAACCCAATTCCTTATTTGGTTTGTTTTAAATTTATGATGATGATAATGTTATGAGAGGTATCTAATGTAAGGGAATATTATCTTGTGTATTTCCCTTTTTGAGTTTGTGGTTAGAGAAAGTGGTCGGGAGCTAGAAATAATGTTACAAGTGGAACTAATTGTGTGAACTCAATATTTATAGTACAAATTTTTATAGACATATTGAATTATAGTCTTCTTCTTTGAGGGGTTTGAGTTAGAATTCTAGTGGATCTTCCTAGAAATATTTCGTGGTGTGAATCATATATTCAACACATGAATGGTAATTCCTAGATTTTTTAGAAGGTGGCTTAATTTTCATTATATTAATTACCCATGGAATTCATGGTGTGAAAATACTTTAGTGCAGTAAATTGAGATTTTTATATCTATTTTATAATTTAGGGACCCCCCATATTTTTATTATTGTGCCTCTCCACTCTCATTCCCTAGGATACCCTGAGATATTTTTCAATGTCCTTTGAATCTGATTCAACATGATTCAACCATCATCTTCAATAGATCAATAAATAGTGACCTGAGGAAGGTTTTCCCTTATTTGATGGTTCCATTATATTTTTATCTTATTTTTCCCTATTATGGTTAGTTGTTCTATTTTATATTATTGAGGTTTCTATAATTGAATTTTATAGGAATCTTGTTCGGATGATTTTTTAGGGATTTTTGGTTTCCCATGTAAGAGACAATGAAAGTTAGTTCTATGTTTTTTATTATTATTCAAAGAAGGATGAGATATTCATGTTGAGGAATGGTATTTATTTACTATATCATTATTTAATGTGAAAGTGTGATATTGTAATGCATTAAACCATTAGTTTAGGATAAAATTAACAAAATAGAGAAAAAAATTAATGAATGAATAATGTTGTGGTTTGGGTTTGTGATTAAATGTGGTTTTATTACTGTTGATGCATTTTATTTTGATAAGATAGTGTAATATCTTTATGTTGTAGAAATTTCAATGCTTATAATGGGAACATTTCTAGAAATATGATAAACAAAATAAATCTAGAATCCAAATTGTATGATTAATGAAAGAGGCATGTTAATTTGTTATGTTTTCATCTATTTTCGTGGAATATGAATGTAATGAAAATTTTATATTTATATTGATTCATAAAATTTTATAACTGATAAGTTATAGTTTTTTTTCTAAAAATATAATAACAATAAACTAGTTGATTAAATATGAAAGTTAAATAGTTTTCAATAAAAAATAATTCTTTGGGGATGAGTGAGCCCATCCTATTATAGAAGGATCGTATTACCTTATTATATTCTCATTTTCCTTTTTTTCTTTGTCAGTATAATATCATTGAAATGTATGTTTACTCACAGAAATTTTAGAGCCTTTGTGTGTTGGTTTGGAAACCATGTATGGTTGGTTTTTTTGACAATTAATAAGATGGGTGACCAAGTCTATTTGACATATAGTTTTTTTGATATGTTTTGTAACCATAAAGGAGTGATGGGTTGTGAAATAAAGTTATAGTGATGGTTGAGGTCAACAATGGAAGGACGGTATTATTTCATGCACAATGGTGTGGGACACAAGCTCAATTGAAATGAGTTTATAGAGCAGCATGCCATTTATTCTTACTTCTCGATTAATGCTTACTAGATGGCCTATTGAACAGATGTTATTTTCTTACATTCCAACTACATAATGCAGTAAGAAAATTTTGAAGGAATTTTTAGTTATGATTTTGTATCTTAGGAAAATTCTTAGAGTACACAAATGTTTTTATGAATTATAAATGAATAAATATACAAATAGAGGTATATGTTTTTATTGATGGTAGTGATGATAAATAGTTTATATTATATTAATTGAAACCATGGGATGGTAGAATGGGATGGTAGAATGGGATAGTTGTGGGAGAATGGGTAAACCAATTGATATTTTGTTAAGTGGTTAATGATGATGTCAAACTTTAGAATATAATAACGAAAATTAATTGTAACATCAGTACTCGGATTAAGAAATTAATATTTTAATCTCAGGAAATTCTAATGTAAATTAATTAATGGTTAATTAATTAATTAAAGAATTAAAATGAATCTTGTGTTATTGATTTATATTTAGTCCTTAGTAGTAGTTGCAAGGGTCTTATGTAAAGATAGGGGAAATGCATATAATTATTGGATGTTTATATTGGTGTGTTTTTTGTGTGGTATTGTGTATATTTTATGATTTTGTACACAACCCCACCTGCATCGGTAGGAAAACTGAAACCTAAAAGGGTTTTTTGGGTGTTATACAATATCAAGGAGAGTAATTGAACATATGGATGCCTTATACCTATCCCCTACCTCCCTTTTTTACATAGACATGATTATGTGTATCCTAAGATATAATGGATAATGATGCAGGGTGTGATCAACCCATCATGATGAATCTTTATCTAACTATAATATTATATGTGATCTATAATGACTTGTGGTGTAGAGTATTCATATATTCTATTGTGGTGATTTTATCTTACCATAGGTGTATGTGCACATGTTATGATGGTTGGAGGTATAATGTAATTACATAGTCTTAGTGGCTTACTATCATACACTTGGTTACCAATGGAATGAGGTTGATAATGATATTGATGTGTAGATCAATGAAAACATGTCATTCTGGGTCCTATATAGATATTAGGTGGATAGGATAGAGGTCTATATCATATCAAGTATCACATACTTATGGATGGAATGTGAAATGTTGGCGAGAATTATGGCATAAGAGTGACAAACCATTGGGGAAGTTTATGTGGGGTAAAAATTTAGATATATTCTTTAGATATATAATTTTTTATATATATAAATTACAGAGAGAGTGAGACATTTTAAGGATAATGAATATAGTCTTACATATTTAGTTTTACTTATTCCATACATTCTATGTAGTTTGGGTCTGTTCCAGTAGTAATGGAAACTCTATAATTCTGTATAGAGAATCCTAAGATAAAGTCATAGAAGGCCCCAATTATTTGGGGATGAAACGATGGGGTGAAGTGGTGTGAAATAAAGGTTCATGGCACTAGGGTGTATGTGATTTAAGGAATCATCATCGAATGAACCATGTGGGGGGGAGTCTGAGAATTAATTCATTGGAAATGCCTCTAAGATATTGAAATATTAGATTTCGAATGAAATTTGATGGAGAACTATGTTTTCATGTACCATAGTGGCTCTGTGGCTGGATTACAGGAAACATGAATTTGATGTTGGGGTTATTGATGTTAGTATATGATATCGGGTGGCAGGTCTACCATGGGATCATAGTGGCAACTCATCTGGGTTAATGATGATATGTGCTATGGTATAGTGATGCATGATTTAAGGGAAGGAAAAATTCATTTGTTTTGTAGTAGTATCCCCCATATGATGATTTTTTGTGCATGGACCAATTACCTAAAAATCTAAATAGATTTGTAATGATGAGCGGGTTTGTATTTATCCATTAGCACCAGGAACCTTGATGTTCTCAATGAGGGAATTATAGTCAATAAACTTCAGAGGTATGGATATTAGGACTACCAAATGATTAATAGAGTATGGGGAGGGATTAGTCTATGTGTTTCATCTTCGGGCCACCAATCCAAGTAATATTATTTCCCCCTTTTGGATTGTGGGTCATGTAGGGTTTCCATCTCAATATATTAAAAAATATATTTGTGGATATGTATATATATATAAGGCCTTAATGATTTTATGTTGGGTCTATTTAGGTGTAGAGTTAGTTTAATTGTTTATTTATTGTTCTTTAATATGCTTCGTTGAAATTTTTAATGAGAAGATTTAGGTATTATCATACTGAGTATACAAGTGATGCATTCCCAACGTATACATTAACTATTTTTTATAGTAAACATGAATCAGTATCGGATCAGGTTGGATGTTACAAGCTCAAAAGTGTTATTGAGAAGTTATCGAGAGTTTTTGGAGTTCATACTCACTACCTAGTTTTAAAATTGGAACATTAAATTTTCATTTTTAGTATTATTAGTTTATGTATAAAATTACATGATCATTGATTTATTTTATTTTATACTTATTTTGGTTGTTGGTTTTCCTTCTTATCACTTACTCTTCAAATATATATTGATGGTAATGTCTATCATGTGTGTGTTGGATATAATCGTAATGCTACTTACCGACCAATGGCTTATTTTTGCTAGGCTCTGGGGGACAATGTCATAATTTCTTCATTGTTGTCCCATGTAGGGTACCATTAGAAGGAGTGGGTCTTGACATGAGGGATATGATTTGGTATATTTTATGTATTTACTCTATAATTTACATTTTTTTACAATAATTTAAATTTTTTTTCAATAATTTACTTTTCTATAATATCTTATTTATTACCTCAGAAACTTATTTTTATGTGTAAATATAAAATTACCCTTTTTAAAAAATTCTGAAATGCTAATTCCATATACGAAAAAAATTTAATATTATTAAATTTCATAGAGTGATAAAAAATAATGGAAAAATAATAAAATTATAACATTTAAAAAAATTATAAACATTATAAAATTGGTTTTAAAATTAAAATATAGGTTTATAAATTAATAAAAAAATATAAATGTATAATTTTATTTATTAAATAATAATTTTGTAAGTAAAATTTACTATAAATTTTTATCTCTAATTTATATCATGGCGGTGTCATAAAAATTATGGTGTTTCTAAAAATTTTATTTTGTTCTATTCACATAAAAATAAATCATTCTATAAAAATACAAAAAATTTACCCTAAGAAAATTTTAATATGATGAATCAATAAAATAAGTTCATTGTATCATATTATAATTAGAAAATATATAAATTTTACTATTTAATGGAGTCATATACTATAATGAAAAACATTTTTTACAGGAAAATTAAAATTTTTAAATATTAATATTTCTTATTATTATTTATTATAAATTGGTAATTAAAATAATTTTAATATATTATTCATGAAAACATTATATTTTATCATCTTTTAATTACAATATATATTTTTTAACTAAAAAACCATAGGAATTTTGTTTGTGTTATGTTTTATGATAAGGTAAAGAATTAAAAAGAGGAATTCTATCTAAAGAACAGAGGGAACATTGTAGCTATGGTTCTATATTGTAGTATTTATGGTTATGACACAAAATAAGGCCAACCATTACTTCATACCCATGCCAGATCATTTTAGGACATGTGGGAGAGAGCTCCCCCTTGAAGGGGAACTAGAAAGGTTATTCATCCCTGGAGACGCTCGGGAGGATTGTGAGCATGCATGTAGGTAATTGTGCACATGGGAGTAGTGTTCCATGATTTAGGGTGGAATTTCAAATTTAGAGTTCCATGCTACATGGTGGGAGTGTGAAGGAGGAAAATATTGGTCCCTATAAGATTAAAATCATTTTTTAAGGGAACAAAGAGGCATATATACCATCAGAATTATGGTTGTGAGTCTGATGTGGAATATATAGTTCGTAGGATATGTCATAGCTAGAATCACCATGGAATAGAGGTATGAACTAAGAAATTTATGTTTTAGTAGACCTTTATGGGTTCCCATGCTGCAACCTAAAGGGTTAAGATGTAGTCCCCATGGAGGAGGTGATGTCTATGTGGAAGCTATTTATTTTGACGTGGTACATCTATATTCAATAGAAGAAAAGATTTGGGCTCTCAAATAATATTGGATACCATGCCATAATAGACATGAAAACACCATAATTAGTTTATCATATTGAAATTAAGATCAGTTAAAGAGGAGATCGTGATTTAATGGATGAAATTATCATCCTAGTTTTATATATTTGGTAAAATAAAACTATACAGGTTGTAGTGCCAATGACCACACTATAAAAATATCTAAGGAATTGTTGTATACTATGACGTTATGGTGGAAATATCATAGTATATGGAAAACATTAGATGCTATGTATTAGCATGTATGAGCACACCACAACCAAGTTTTCTCCACACCATAGTTAGGTTGTCTCCACACCAAAACCAACTGGTTTTATTGTTCGATGTTTCCAAAGGAAAAAAATTTTTGGCTCAAAAATACCAATGGATAATTCATTTTTAATTATCAATGATAACCTAAATAATTTGGATGGACACATTTCATAATCCCATGGAAATGAGATACAATCATTATCACTAGATTGAAACAAAAGTCGGAGGAAACTTCTATTAATCTTTGAGAGAAATAGAGGGAAATTCTCGTGGATTATTTAAAGAGTGGATTTCTAGAGTATATTTCAATATCTCAACTAGATGGTTGAAGATCAAAGACAAATTCATTTGAAGAGCCTAATCCCCACTAAAAATCAATATTATCATGCTGAAGAGAAACACCATTATAGGTGTATGTTCATGTCATCTTTATGTGAAGAAGGATGACTCAAAAATCAGAGCAATGGGATCTTTATTGAGAGAGAGTGGAGAGTTATCCAAATTTTTAGGGTAGTGAACTTGGGGGGTTAGTTAGGACACTCCAATTTTCATATCATGTTGTTATATTCTAGTGAAATTGATGTATATGCATATTTTTTCCCAAGCCCCTTGGATTTATCCCAGTGTAGGTGAACCAAGTAAAAACCCATAAGTTATTTACTACAATCATCGTTATTTAAGAGGAAATTTAGAGAGAAACAAATGTTTTACTCAAGGTGATGTTATATGATCTTATTTTAAAAATATTGGATTTGAAATTAAATAACATGATTCACCCCCTCTTAGAGTGTTATCATACATAGGATTATAACAAGTGGTATCAAAATCATGTTTATTCATCTTCTCACATAAATGTAGTTGAATGGTATTCAACCATAATAGTGTACCAATATTTAAAAGAAATAATTTCATATTATGGATGATAATGATGCAACATTACTTTATATCCTTAGGAATAGATTTTTTCCCAGAATCCATCTATGGAATCACTACAAATATTGAAATTGGAAACTTTTTAGAAAGATATCATCAAGAAATGGATGTGGATTCAAAATGCATAAATTATTTTTGATTTTATCTTTCCAATACCATCAGTACAAATGTAATTTTTTAAAAAATCACATATTTTACATGTGAGAAGATTCTAAATATCTTTGATGGAGATTTGAATGCTCATTAGACCGTGTAATAGGTTCTGTGAAACAAATATGATGTTCTCAAAAAGAATTCTTATAAGATAACTAATTTCTTTCCAAATGACCAAAATATTTTTATTTATAGCATTAGAGGTCTAGTTGGTGGGATTTGATTACCTTGTATGGTCTTCATCAGGTCATGCTCTTGGAAGAATTATAGACTAGCATCTATGATTACATTTTCCCTCATACCCTGAGAGTTCACTAACCCAAAAAGTTCATGTATATAAAGCAAGGTGTCATGTTTGTATTGGAATATTCATTACATTTTATTTAATTGTATATCTATATAACACTTCAAGATGGTGATGAGTTATCGTGAGTGAGATGTTTTGAGGATGGGATCGCGTATTCCATTCACTCTCATGTAATTGTTTTCCTATCTACCTTTTTTGACAAGCTCTATTAGGTTCATATAATTGAGTGAAACCTTAAAGAATATGATAGTATTGATCACATAAGATCAATTTAGAATTATGGTAGTAGTTATTCTTATTTTAATAAGTGTATCCTTGATGTTTCTCATCAGAGAAGTTCTAGCTACAGTGTCCATACCGGAAGCTTTGTTGTTTGTCATTTCTGTGGTCGATAGGGGAATCTGAAGCCATAATGTGATAGAGACCCTCTTGAGTTGCGCGATTTAATACTCCTAGAACATATTCAGTGATTCTTCTGGACCTTTCAAGATGCTTATAGTGGATGTGGATCCACAGTAGCTCCACCATCAGGCAATGATCAGTTGCACCTTGTTAGGAAGGATGTTGGAGTTATACTCGTAGGAATAGTTGAGGAGGATCTCATGTTATGGTATCAATATATCTAATTATCTGTTATTCTAGAGTGGACATTCTCAAGGTATTCTAGTTTTAGAAAATGTCCTTAAATAATACCAGTTTCATGATTTACTACTGATACATGATGATTAGAGTGTAGAAAGGCCTTCAAAATGAGTAACAATTCTAGTAGCCTCTACTGTTTTATCTATTTTATTCTATATAGGTTACTCTAAATTGTTTATATCTTTTTCAACAATGTAATGTAATTGGATATAAATTAACTTATTATATGGTGTGATGACCTTGTACAGACCATTGGGAGTGTAGTTGGAGGGAACACACCAATGTAGGGATTTCCCCTCATGTTTTCCATTATCCCTTCTTATGGAACCTCGCCAAACTCGAGATGATCGGTTTATATTTCATTCATGGAATGGATTGGGTGGTTTAATATCACACCTATGTGGAATCCTATCATCACAAGGTGTCGTTTTCATATGAAGATACAGAATGTTTTAAAAAAAAGTGATTTGTATGTCAAGGATGATAGAGATTGACCAGATCATCATGTACTAGGTGAAGTGGCCAGTCATATTTCCAGTCTCTTCTAATAGGATCAAGGAATATATATAACATATTTCCTCTGGAGGTGGATCATTTTAGGGAAAAATTTCTCAAAAACTTTTTAGGATTACCTCACAAGAGAGATGTAGAGTTTACAATTGATCTTGTTCCTAGAGCAGCTGTAGTATCTATTCCTCCTTATATGATAGCCCATATTAAGCTCTAGGACCTCATGGGATAGTTCATGGATTTAGAATAAAATGGTTTTCTCTGACCCAAAAATTATTCTTGTTGTTTACCCATGATTTTCATCAAGAATGTGGATGGGACAAATCATTAATGCATGGATTATGGATGTTTGAACTAACTTATAGTTATGAATCAGTAACCAATACCTCAAATAGATGATCTCTTTAACTATCTCAAAATACAAAGGGTGTTATGAAAGCATGATCAGAGAGATGGATATCATCAAGTAAAATACATTTTTTTAGATATACCACATATGGATTTCTAATGTTGGTAGGGTCATTATGTGTATCTAGTTATATTGTTTGGTCATAAAAAATATCCCTCTGTTTGCATCCCCTTTCTGAATTGGGTATTCAAGACATATCAAGATTTTTTATTGTATTTTATGATGAAAATTGGGGTATGATCAAACTCAAAGAGACCATGTTAAACACCAATAGATCATTTTGAATAAATTAATAGAGCATCAAATATGTTCTAATATTGCTAATTTCCACGTATGGATAGGAAAAGTCTACATATTAGGTCCTTTTATCATTGAATCATGAGTATCCTTTGACCAAGAGAAAGCTAGTGTTGTTGTTTATTAGGATTATCCCTATGAATTATTTCATATATAGAATTTATTGGAGATGGATGGATATTTTAGTCATTTAATATAGCACTTTACAACATTTATGAACCTCTTATTGGTCTTACTATGAATGGTGTGAAGTTTTTACAGTCTGAAGCTTGTGAGAATGTCTTTTAGGAGCTAAAATAAAGGCCTACCTTGCCAATGATTCAAGTTCATCAATAACATAAAAGAATCCCTATATTTTCATGTGATGAATCGTACATCAGGATGGGTGAAGTACTAATGTAGGAGGATGGAGTCATTGTTTAAGGGTATCACCATTTTAGACCTCACAAGCATTATTACTTGATACATGACCTTGATCTAGAAGCCGTTTTGAAGGCCTTACGCCACTGAAGACACTATCTAATGTGTAATGACACAAACTTTTTTCTCAATGAAATTTTCTATTGATCTAATTAAATGTATTATTGTGACATTTTTTATATAAAATATGCACTTAATCAAAATACCATTATGAATTGTTACTGTTTCTAATATAGTCGTTGAATAGTGATCACATGATTAGTATAAATATAGGGTGTTAAGAAATCCAATTTACTCATAAAAAGGAAGCAATGGCCTCATCCAGTAGTCTTCCCCATATGAAGACCATTTTTTGGAACTTAAAAATGAGGTTCCATCATTGGGCTTCACTCTTGACCAATCCCAAGACGATATTCAACATGTTAAGCTCAAACATAATCACCTACAGGAGAAGTGGAAGTTGATAGATATTACAACTTGAGTGATGTTATCTGTGCCACCCCAAGAGTCTGTCACCATCATAGACCTTACCCTTCGGTCGTATGTAGGTGTTATAAGCAGTTATGTAACAAGACCATAGAACTATGATTATGTGCATTATTTTTGTATATAATAAATAATATATTTTATTTTTATTATTGTTACTTAGTAAATGGGTTTAAAAGCACAAATAGTATTTTTAGTTAATATTCAACTGAAAAATCTATTTTGATAAATTAATGGATTTTTTCTGTTAAATAATATTTTAATAAAATATTATTATTATTAAAATAATTTTTATTTATTATAAATGATCGTACAATTTTTATGAATATAATTGTGATTTTTATTAACGTTTGAAAGCAGTTTTTTTTCAGAACCCATGAATTTTTTATAAATGTCGGTTATTATTTTAAAAGTGAAAATAAACATATTTAAAATATTATTTTGATAAAATTAATATTATTTTTGGAATCAGGGTGTCGAAATTATCCCACAGTGAATTTTTCATAACTTATTGAGAGAATCAAATTTTTGGGTAAAACTTAAATACTGTTTAAATATATAATGTATTTTATGACATCATAATGACCCTATAGTGACGTAATAAAAAAAATAAACATTATGATCGGCCAATATATATTTTAACATTAGAATAATGTTATTTTAGGACTATTTGATATATTTTATAAATCCTTAGTGGACCCTTCAAGACTTATAAAACATCTTAGCCTTTTTAATTATTTTCCTTGAGTGTGTGACACACCACTACATAAGAAACCATATTATTTTAAGAAGTTCATACATAGGACCTATAAAATATTTTTTTCCACTCCCCTTTTGAAAAAACCATGGGAAAAAACCATGGTATGGTTTGCATTTTTTATTAGTTCAATGTGTTGTGTCCCAAACCTAAATAATAAATAATTTCCTCTCCTTTCCTATATAAGCCCATCCAAGATCCCACTTACTCTTCACTAAAAGCCTTTTGAGTTCGTCCATCCTCTGCCCTAATCACCCTAGAATCCTCCCAATGCCCCCTATACTCCCAAGAAGCCTCTCTCAGGCCTCTTCCAAGACTTTGGGATCACACTTCCAAGTAAGGAATTCCATCCTTTCCCATTTTATCAATGTTTCTAAATATTGTTATGCTCTTTTATTATCAGTTATATATGTTGAGGTATGATTTCTAACCTCCCCCATACTACCCTATTTATGTTTTAATTATTAGATACCCCTTTTCTCTCTCATTAATGCCTCCCATGTAAACTCGTTACCATGTCGAAATTCTTTAAGTAATTTCTCTCTCCTCATTTACATTCCAGAACTTCATTTGTATTATAAATCTAAATTCCATTACATATATTGGGACATGTATATATATGAACCCCTTACTATCCTTTATATATATATATAATGAGAGATAATTTTCTCTGTCATCAATTTTTTTTATGAAGTCTTATGTCACGTCGTAAAGCTGCCAAAATTGCACTGCCATTTTCGGAGCCAAAATCATGGTGCAGTGAATATCATTCCCATTTCTCTATCAAGGATATTCAACTTTATGCACAATTACTTATTAATGTAAGAGTTTCATGTTTTTATTCCACATTCCTTTACTAAAGAATAAATTATTATGTTTAATGAATATATGATGTATGATCTTGTGGTACACTTATACATGAAATGAAATGTTTAAGAAGGGTGCACCCTGACAATGCTCCAATGCCTAGGGTAAATATTAGTATCATGATGTGTCAAGTGAAAAGAGGATTTAATCATGTTAATTCAAGTGAAATGAGGATTTACTCAGACTAATTCAAGTGTAATGAGGGTTTACACATGTTTCATGTACAATGAGCCTTGGATCGCGCTAATTCATTGTTAAGTGTTGTTACACATTTCCATGAAATGATAATCAGGATATATCATTTATTTATGTTCAGGTTTCTTTTATGCTCCATTGATATAACTATTTCATAAGATGTATGGTATTATTCATGCTATGCCTACTTTAATCCATTACTGTGCTTTATATCCAACCCTTTTAACATGTATGTCCTCAGGTTATCTCATGCCATGCTATGTATGACGGAATGTCGTGGTTATGTAAAGGGTGTTTTTAATAAAGATTTCATGTGTTTTATGTTTTATGTTGTTATGTAATGTTTCCAAGACCAAAAGATACTATACCTCTCAATCATCTATGTTGTATCATGTGAAGGGTTTATGTAATAAATCATGTTTATGTGTGTAATAAAAAGAAAGGTTATTATAGTGGATATCAGAGAATAGGATTAGTTAATTTTTGGATTAGTATTAGGAAACCCTAGTGAAAGCCTTAGGCATAAGACTATGTATAATTACAACATCCCTAAATTTTGGTGAGCATTGAGTAGGTGTTTTATCAAGGAAATACTTCCCTCTCTAGAAAAGAGTAGGTAGAGGCGGTTCTGGCCCAGATATACGTGAGAGTGAAAACTCTGACATGAAGTTTCGAGCATGACCCGAGGTATCCTAGTACACAATAATGTGCCTTACTACGCTCTTGAATACTACACTCTTGGGGGATATTCATTGGTAAATTCAGAAGTTTAGTATAACCCATTATTATGGGGAATAAAAAAATTCCCCTAAGAATATATGTTAGAAAGTAGATCATGGATAACATAGATTGAAGCCTATAGATTCATAAGATAAGGAAATAAAAGTTGTTTAAATGCTATCTATTTTTTTTATTCTATTACCCTTTATGTGTAACCCCTAACATTCCTTTTATTCCCACCAATGGCCAGTAATATGATGACTAAGGATAAAAACCAATACAAAGATCAATGTGATGACTGTTCTAATGAGATTCCCAATCAGATGGGAGTAGGAATCATAGACTTTTTCATAGATCTCACTCAGTTATATCAATATTTAAATAGAAACATGGGTCAAGAGGAACATTCAACCCCCCTAATAAAAAACAAGTCGCTATCGAGAGATTCAAGAGACAAAGACCTCCTACTTTTAATGGATTATCTGATCCCTCAACTGCCCAACAATGGATCAATTGCATTGAAAAAATCTTCTCCATCCATCAATGTTATGAATATGAGAAGGTTGTTTCAGATGCTTATCATATGGAGGGTGAAGCTAATCAATGGGGGACATTGATAAAAAATACTAATCTTGAGGAGGAGATCGAGGTGTTGGAATGGAAGGATTTCCAGAAAATGTTTTTCAATAAATATTTTCCCCATCACCCTCTAGATTAAGATGGAAAGGGACTTCATTTCCCTCAATAAAAAAAGATGAGTAATCCATCTGACCATACAAGGGAAACATCACAGGGCTTGCACCATATTCCTCTAGCCTTGTCGTTACCCCCGAATTCAAGGTTGACCACTTCTTTGGTGGGCGGAAAACTAGCCTGCGAAAAGCCCTGTCGATCTGTGACTTCGACATCTATGAGGAAGTTGTCTGATGTTCCTTTAAGGACAAAATGGAGATCAGAGAAACTCAAGGGTATCATAGGGATAATAATCGTATGGTGTACATCAATTCTTGAAGTCTGATGGGTAAATCCAATTTTTTTATGAAAATATAGCACCCCATATTCCAAAGGTGTGGAAATAAAAATCCCAAAAATTACTAGAAGGGGGTGAGGAAATGCATTAGTTGTGGAAGATAAGGGAACCTAGCTATTAACTACTGACAAGAAAACCCCATGGCTGCAACAGAGGAGAGGAAAACTCCATTTGAACATCAATGCATTGTTCATTGCTTCAATTGAAAAGAACAAGGGCACTTTCAAAATAGTTTCCTAAGCCAAGGGTATTCAGAGGCAACCAGCAACCTCTAATACAACAAGGGAAATCATTTTCCAACACTACCACCAAGTGAACCCTGAAAAAGAAGTGGTGAAAGATACTCAAGTTATTAATAGTGAATGTACTTTTTTATTCTGGTTATATGCATTCTTTTTTATCCAACAATTTTAGTAAAACATTCCCAACACCACCAAAAATCATGGACGTAATGATGTTGGTTAGTACAAAAATTGGGAAATCATTGCATCCCATGTATATAACTCCTACCCTATCATAATCGGTGGATTAAACTTCCTGATGAACCACATCATACTCCCTATGGTGGAATTTGGTGCAATTCATGAAATGGACAGGATTTCCCTAAACAGAACCAACAAAAATTGTCTTGAGAGGTAAATCACTCTCCATATAGAGAATCGACCGCCCAAATTCTATACAAGTGCGAGGAGGAAGATGAATCTTCATTAGAACCATCATCTAAAGCATGGATATTACTGTCCAATGATCAAACGTACCTGGAATAGATGATTGAGTCTAAGTAGGAAACCATCCTTGAAGTCATTATTATTGTGATGGAATTCTCTGAAGTGTTTCCCGAGTAATTTCCTGGTCTTCCTCCTAGAAGAGATGTTGAATTCCCAATTGACCTTATTCCTGAAGACTTTACAATATCCAAGACTCCGTATAGAATGGCTGTTTTGGAGCTTGAGGAGTTGAATAAACAACTAGAGGAGAATCTAGATAAAGGTTTTATATGCCCGAGTGCTTCACCCTAGGGTTCACTAATCCTCTTCCTCAAGAAGAAGGATTGGTAAATGTGCCTTTTCATCAATTATAATGATCTTAACAAATATTACGATAAATAACAAGTATCCTCTTACATGAATTGATGAATTGTTTGATCAACTAAGTGAAGATTAATACTTATCCAAGGTAGATTTGCGGTTAAGATATTACCATGTAAGGGTGAAGAAGGAAGATATCTCCAAGACTACCTTTCATACAAGATACAGGAACTATGAATTCATATTAATGATTTTCAGACTCACTAATGCTCCAACAATCTTCATGTACTTGATGAATAGAGTCATTAGAGATTACATAGACAAATTTTTGGAAGTCTTTATAAATGATACTCTAATATACTCAAAACCCAAGGAGGATCATGAGGAGCATCTAAGAACTGTATTAGAGACCTTGCAAAAGGAGAATCTCTATGAAAAGTACAAAAGGTTAAAGTTCTAATTGATGAATGTCTCATTCATGGGTCATATCATCATAAGAAATGTGATATATATTTATCCCTCCATGATAATTGCAATAGAGGGATGGATGAGGCCAACATCATTAATGGATATTTGTAGCATCTTGGGGTTAGCTGGATATTATTGCTGATTTGTGAGAAATTTACCACGATTTTCCAACCCTCGTACCAAGATAACTCGAAAGGGAGTAAAGCTTTAATGGAGTGATGAATGAGAAGAGAGAATCATGGAGTAAAAAAGGAGGCTTATCACTATTCCTATGGTCGAATTACTCATGAGTGAATAATTTTTTTTTGGTATTTAGTGATGCTTACAAGAAGGTCTTGGGTTGGGTGTTGATGCAGAATGATAAAATGATAGCCTATGCCTCATGGAAGCTGAAAATAATTGAGAAAAACTATCCCACACATGATTTGGAGTTGGAATTTGTGATCGTTGCATTGAAAATCTGGAGACATTATCTCTATGTGGAGAAGTGTGAGATATATATTTATCACAAGATCCTCAAATATATATTCACACAAAAAGAGTTTAATATGCGCAAATGGAAATGAATAGAACTAATCGAGGATTATGACTGCTCAATCCACTACTATCCCGGTAAGGCAAAAAATATGGTATATTCTCTAATTAGAAATGGTCCTGCATTAATATCAAAGATGTGAATTGAAAAGGTTCCCATCTTATTAGATTTTCATAGGATGTACATGGAAATCCTTAAGGGAGGAACATCATCAATCATTTATCAAATTATTTATCAACCATCCCTCATTAAAAAAATAAAGAATGCCCAATGAAAGAATGTATAAATTTTGAAACGGGTGGAAGCTTTCTGAAATTGGAAATCCTCAGAGTTCATTGTTGACAATGATAGAATTTTGAGATTTGGGTCACGATTATGTGTACCATCCAATCTAGAGATTAAGAATGAGCTTAGGTATGATGCACACAGCTCAACCTTCTTTATTCACCCAGGGATCACAAATATGTATCGAGATCTCTAGGAAATATTTTGGTGGGACAATATGAAAAGGGATATTTCTAAACATACATCAATGTACCTGGAATGTCAGCAAGTGAAGGATGAGAGGAAAATGTATAAGGGGATGATGCAACCACTACCCATAGAGACATGGAAGTGGGACATCATTACCATGGAATTTGTCACTAAAATTCGAATGAAATCCATTGGAAACAATGATATATGGGTCATTGTGGATCGTCTTACGAAGACATCTAAAATTTTCACAATTTGAGAGGACTTAGTATTGGTTCAACCTAAACGAATTTACATCAAATAAGTGGTAAGGCAACATGGAGTAGAAATATATATATTGTATACAATCATGATCCTAGATTCATCTCAATGTTTTGGAAAAGACCCCAACATGGTCTAAGCACTGAACTGAAATTCAGTACGGCCTATTATCCTCAAACTGATGGCCAATATGATTGAACTATTCAGAAAATGGAAGATATGTTAGGATTTCATTTTATGTACTTCAATTGGTAATGTGAAAAACATATTCCACTGGTTGAATTATCCTACAATAATAGTTTAAATTTGTGTAACACCCCAAGATTCTACGGTACGCTTCTCTTTGAAAAATGTGATAGCGTGTGTTGTACGCAACACCGAGTTCTAACAACCAATCAAACTAGCCGTTATGAATAGTAATACCTACTTTTTGAAATTATATATATTTTATATTTCAAAATGGACTTCATTTTTGGATTCGTAATATCGAATTTAGCCTAAGATGAAATTTTGGTACTTTTCGGATAACTTTAATATTTTGATGAATAGTGAAAATTACTAAATTTTAATTAAAAACATCTTTTTTAAACAAAATAATTAATAGTGAAATATTATGAATTTGAGTGGTTTTATAGTATATTTAGAATATATTTTTACCATTTAATATAATTTTGGTCATTGGACATAATTTTACAATTAAACCGAACATAAACAAGTGTCAATCTTTTGATAGTTATTATCTCTTTAAAACACGCTTTTTGTTTTGACAACGGGAATTAATTTTAAATTAATTTCTGCCACTTCTGTGATTTGAATTTAGAAAAATGGATTCCATATTTGGAATCAGGATGTACAAATTGTGTAAATAGGTAACTTTTATTTTTAGACATTTTGAATAATTATTGCGGTAAATATTTTATTTACCATGGTTAAGGATAAATCCGGTAAATAAGGGTTAAAAAATAATATTATAATAATACTAAATTACCCTAAAACGTGTCCTAGCCTTATTGGTTGATACAGGTTTGACCATAGGCATCTTTGGGTCGATTTTGGGACCCCATGGTGCCACTTGTAGGTGATAGGGACATTTTATTTTAATTAAGTTAAAATGAATACAAAAATGACACAAGCATATATCTTTTAGAAAAACAATTGTTACATAGGGTTATATATGTTGGATTTTAGATTATAAATATTAATTATAAAGATAAAAATATTTCCTACATAATGATATTTTATTTATAATTTTTAGACATTAAATAATTTAATTTATTTATGACACAATGATGATGCATTAATTACTATAATAGTGAAAAATTAAAATAATTGATATTATAAATACCCAAATAAACATAATATGAAACTTTTAATTAATTAAAATAATTTTATAGGATATTATGATATATTAGTATTTATTTATTTGACTTTTTTAGAAGTAATCAATCTGTTATGAGTTTCACAAAAATCAACTATTGAATAGTGTAAAAATTGACATAAAAGAGTTCTTAAAACAAATATTATATTATTAATTGATATTAAATTCCTAAAAATATAAGGTTCTACCAAGAGACTTATATCATGATAGGTTCATCATTAATGGACCACTTGGGGGTCTATTGGATGTATATAGTAAGTTTATTAACCATATTATATAAAAATACAAAGAGACATTGTAAAAGTGAAACTAATTAACTTAGAGTTAATACTTAAAGATAAGGTTAATATAAGTACCCAAACCTGTATAAATTCTATTGGTTGAGTTGTGTTCGACCCATCCCCACCTTAAAATTTAAATAATCAACTTTGGAGCCTTTATAAACCGAAAATGAATTTATTATAAATTAATATTTCTAGCTTTTCCAAAGGTTCCCTCACCCCTCTTATAAAAGGGCACTCCTCCTTCTCTTTTTATTCACACCTTCAAAACCTTTTGGTTCGGACAAACTCTGCCCAAATACTCTCCCAACTTCCCTCACTACAACCTAGAGGCCTTAGTTTGATCAGAAAGCCAACCTAAGGATCCCTTTTGATCAAATCAAAAGGAAGAACCCGAAGAAGAGGTAATGTTTTCACCACCCCTTTTCAAGTTCCTTTCTTCTTCCACTTATTCTTCTTTCTTTGTTGTTACCATTCTAAAATAATAACTCCAGTATCATATATATACTGTTATTTTATTATAAATATGGTACAACCATATTCAGTATTCTATCCACCCTTTGAATAACATGTTACCATATGTGCGTACGTACGACTTACCGTCTCCACGTCGTGGTATAATTGTTATTCAATATATTATTATTTGGATGGTTATAATAATGATGTGTAACTCATGTAAATAATAAATATAACATGTTAATGATTCTTTATATATGATATACCATCTATTTATATATTATTTAAATATCAAAAGAATGATATTGTCGCTCGTGCGTACGTACGGACTACCGTCTCCACGAACGCGATGAGATTCATTCTCCATCGTATCCATTCAAGTATAATTATCATTTGATGATTTAAAAATGATGTTTAAGGACTTGATATCATTCTGTATATAAAAAATATACAACCTATCCATGACAAACATGGCTTATGTAACAAAACATCTAAAAGAAAACGAGTAAGTTAACACCCAAAACGATGATAATTCAAAGATATTATTGAAAAATCAATGTTAAAAGAACATATATGATATCATATTAATATATATGATTATTGTATAATTTAATAACAATTATTTCACCATTATACAGTAGGTTAACCTACCCCAACCAAGGAAAAGTACAAGGTAAGGGTTATTTCACAATCTCTTCATTATCCGAGGTTGTTTATATGTAATAATCTACTGGGATCTCTTTATCATCCACATCCATGTTTCTTAAAAATTTATTTCAAAACATCTTTAATATTCACACGAATATGGGTTAAAGTCATTTATACCCTTGTTTGACTTTTTATAAGAGGTTTATAAAGGAATCTTTCCGTCGTTTTCCAAACAAGGTGCTTTTTAACCTTTTCGACAAAATTAAGGTAAGAATGTTTTTTTAACTTATACGGTGGGTGCGGTTATTTTCCGCCGTTATAAAATCTTCAAAGATTTCCTTACAAGATTATAAGAATATTTTCAATGAAAATGTTTTATTTTATATGGCTCTTAAATGATTTCAGAAATAGAAAGATATATTTCTCTAAAAAGAGTTTAGATTTCATCTATGTCAACATCCTTTGATGGATTTTACGCTTATTTGAAGTTGATTTATTATGACGCAAAACTTCTATATTGTATTGAGGGTTTTGTGATATATTTGACTGTGGATGTGCTATTTTTATACCATTCATAGTTTATGGTGAAATTATTGACATTTCATATGCTAGTTTTAATACGAATGTTTATGTTATGTTTAAACCTTTTCATATGGGAATGCATTGGACTTAATATGTGACGGGTGGAGCCTGTTATAGCTCCTCGATGCATCGGTAGGTCTCATGAGACAAACTAGTGTCTTGGCACATGGCCTTGGAAAAATCTTATTTATAGTCTTGGCACAAGGCCTGGGCTATGTGGTTATGATAGTCTGGCATTATGCATTCCATCATTATGAAAGTGGTTATTGTTTTTGCATGTGATTATTCGATTAGTAGAATATCCATGTAAATAAGTAAATGGAATTATTTCATTTTATTTATGCCATACTATGTTGAAAGTTCAAGTTTGAAAGGCTTTTGTTTTAGTATACATTGCCTTAAATGTTTATTCTTATTTATGAAAGTTTCCTCTATATTGTTATCCTTACTGGGCATTTGAGCTCACCCCTTTTCTATGTTTCATTTTTCCCAGGATGTGAAGAAGTAAGTTATGAATGACCTGCAGGGATATTATGAGGGGATAATAGTGTGGACTGTGGAGACATTATGTTGTTGTAGTAGTTTTTCATTTTATGATGTAATGTAAAACTTATTAATATATCTAGTGTTTCCGAGGCTACTAAACCAATCGGTCTTTCGAGATTTGATCTTTCTTGTGATCATGCCAATGTTATATAATAATGCACCGACTCTGGGTAACTAGGGTCGGGGCGTTACAGTTGGTATCAGAGGAAGTTTAGTACAAAACTTGGAAGCTAGATTTAGATAAACTCTGATTTGAGCACGTAGACCTAAGATGAACTTTTAGGATTAGTATAGAAGAACTTCCTAGAATTTTGGTATTATAGAGATTTGGTGAGTTTTCCGATCAATACATCCCTGTCTGGATACGAGCAGGTAGAGGCGGCTCTGGCACAGATGTACCTAGGGGTAAAAACCGAAAACACCGCTTTGAGCAAGACTCGAATGGGACCTAGTGCACGACAACGGGCCTTGCTGCACTCTTGGTTACAACACTCCCGGGGGATATGCTTAGGATAACTCTCATTTTATTTACAAATCATTATGAAGGGTTTATGAGTATATACTTTCTCAAATAAAACATTCTTATGATTATGGATTATATCCATAAATAGTTCAATTTATGTTAAGTTTTTTATAAGTATTGGATTATGTATTTTGATTCATAAACTGATCTAGTTTATGCCATTGTTTAGAAATGGCGCCTAGTAGAAGAAATGGAAACCGTATCAATGCACACACTCCATTTAGGGATTGACCTCCTACTCAAGATAATTATAGTGGGGATAGTGATGCAACTGGTTCCGATCAGCTAATCACCATACTGGGACAACTTACTCAGGTTATGAATAATAACCTTACCCGTATGGAGCACCCTGATCCACAGCGTGGAGGATCAATGTTAGATTGATTCATGAGGCAAAAACCACCAATGTTCAATGGGAGTACAAATCCCTTAGTAGCTGAGCAATGGATAAATTCTCTAGAAAAAATATTTCAGGCTTTGGGGAGAAGTGAAAGGGAAAAAGTTATCATGGCAGTTTACCGCCTCACTGAAGATGCTGATCAATGGTAGTCTTTGATTCAAAACATGAAGGAAGATGATGAAGTATCAAATATGGAATGGAGGGAGATCAAATATCTATTTTTAGAAAAATAATTTCCTCGCGTCCATCGAGCAGATATGGAAAGGCAATTTCTGAGTCTGAGACAGAAGGAGGATGAGAATGTCGCAAAGTATGAGGCTAATTTTACAAGGTTAGCAAGGTATGCTAGAGATTATATATGTAACCCAAGAAGTATGATTGATCGTTTCTTTGATGGGTTAAAACCATTTCTTCGTCGAGCATTAGTCTCACAATCCTTTTCGTCGTACGAAGACATTGTCTCATGTGCTATCAAGACCGAAAAGGAATTCTCTAAGTCTTATGACTTTAAAGCAAAGCAAGAGAAGAAGAGACCTACTGATCAATCTGGGAATGAAAATAAGGGGAAGAATGGAAAGGTTGAATATCCATCTTATGGTAAATGCAGGAAGAAACATCCTGGTACTTGCTTGAAGGGAATGAGAGTCTGTTACAAGTGTGGTGAAAAAGGCCACCAAGCTCATGATTGCAAGGGGAAGAAGGAAGCTACCAACGTTCAGTGCTACAATTACAGTGAGATGGGGCATTATGCAAATGCCTGTCCTAAGCGTCAGGAGAACTTACCTCAGGAAAGGCAAAGGGATCAAGGCCAAGCTTATGCTATCACTACTGCTGAGGTAGAAGCTCCGAAAGACGTGGTGGAAGGTAATTTAATGGTTTCCTCAAGTTTAGAAAATGCATTATTTGATTCTGGATCATCGCATTGTTTCATATATTCCCAGTTTGCTAAGAAAATTAGATATTTCCAATTTGATTTAATAAGGGATTTGTCAGTTAAAACTCCTAAGGGAAGTATCATTGCAACAAAGTTTTGTGAATCAGTCCCCATTAGAGCACATAAATGTTCTTTATCTGCTGATCTCATCGTCATACCTATGATTGAGTTTGATATAATCCTCGGTATGGACTGGCTTTCGGACTATGATGCGAAGATTTATTGTAATAAGAAAGAGGTTACGATTCTTGATGATAATGATAAGGAACACCTTATCTTTAGAGAAGAATCGTCACCACCTAATTCTTATTTAGATCCACCCTCAATAGCTCAACTAAATTCAATTATTGGGGAGGAAGAGAATGAAATAACTGTGGGTGAGGAAAGGAATGTTCAAATAGAGGATGTACCTATTGTGAAAGAATTTGTAGATGTATTTCCGGAAGATTTACCTGGAAATCCTCCAGAACGAGAAGTTGAGTTTTCCATTGATTTGATTCCTGGATCTAGGACTATATCGAAGACCCCTTATAGAATGGCCACTGTAGAGTTAGTTAAACTAAAGAAACAACTAGAGGAGTTGAGTAATAAAGGATTTATTCGACCTAGTGTTTCTCCATGGGGAGCCCCTGTTCTTTTTGTTAAAAAGAAAGATGGATCTATGAGGTTATGTATCGACTACAGGGAGATCAATGCTATAACGATAAAGAACAAGTATCCCCTAACTCGTATTGATGATTTATTTGACCAACTGCATGGAGCTCAATACTTTTCAAAGATTTACCTTTGATATGGATACCATCAGTTTTGTGTGAAGAAGGAAGACATTCCGAAGACAGCATTTCGAACCAGGTACGGGCATTACGAGTTTATTGTAATGCCTTTTGGATTGACTAATGAACCCTCTGTATTCATGGATCTGATGAATAGAGTTTTTAAGGAGTATCTCAATGAATTTGTGGTGGTATTTATTGATGATATCTTGGTATACTCCAAAACCTATGAAGATCATGAAAATCACTTGCGCATTATCTTGAAGACTCTGAGGAGGGATGAATTATATGGGAAGTTTAGCAAGTGCGAATTCTAGCTTCAGGAGATTTCTTTTCTTGGCCATATTGTCTCTAATGATGGAATCTCTGTTGATCCTTCTAAGACCAAGGAAATCCAAGAATGGCCAGAACCTACGAGTATAACTGAGGTACGTAGTTTTACTGGTTTGGTAGGTTATTATCGACGTTTCGTCCAGAATTTTACCCGATTGGCTGACCCATTAACGAAGCTCACACGTAAAGGGGTTAAATTTGTTTGGACAAAAGAGTGTGAAGAATGTTTCGAGGAACTGAAGAGAAGATTAGTCAATTCTCCTATATTGACTCTACCATCAGGGAATGATGGGTTCGTTATTTATAGTGATGCATCAAAGAAAGGACTTGGTTGTGTCCTTATGCAGAATGATAGAGTTATTTCCTATGCATCACGACAGTTGAAAATTCATGAACAAAACTATCCTACTCATGATCTCGAGTTAGCAGCTGTGATCTTTGCTTTGAATATATGGAGGCACTACCTCTATGGTGAAAAATGTGAGATTTATACTAATCACAAGAGTTTGAAGTATATTTTCTCACAAAAAGAACTCAACATGAGGCAAATGAGATGGCTTGAATTACTCAAGGATTATTATTGTACAATACACTACCACTCGGGGAAAGCAAACAAGGTGGAAGATTCTTTGAGCAGAAAATACCATGGAGTTTTGAACATGATGAGAATTGAAAGGGATCCAATATTCATGGATCTAGTGAAGATGGACATGGGAATAACCAGGGAAGGTGAAACATCAATGCTTTTTCAAATGTTTGCCAAACCATCTTTACTAGAAAGGATTAAGAGTTCTCAGACCGATGATGAAGAATTTCAAAAAAAGATTAAAGCTGTGAATGATGGGAGACTGAGAGACTTTGTGTATGAAGATGGAATTTTGAAATTCGGGAATAGACTTTGTGTTCCCGATATACCTGATCTAAAAAGGGAATTGTTGGATAATGCTCATAGTTCCAATTTATCTATACACCTGGGGAGCACCAAAATGTATAGAGATTTGAAGGAACATTTTTGGTGGGACAACATGAAGAGGGAGATTGCTGATTTTGTGTCAAGATGTATGTTTTGTCAACAAGTGAAAGCTGGAAGGCAACAGCCTGGAGGAGTCATGCAACCTCTTCCCATACCGGAGTGGAAATGGGACAATATTACGATGGACTCTGTCATGGGGCTACCAAATACTCCTAGAAGGAACGATGCAATATGGGTTATTGTTGATCGTCTTACCAAGTCAGCACATTTTATTGCTATAAGAGAAGATCAACCCCTGGAATGTCTAGCAAGACTATATATTAATGAAGTTGTGAGACTTCATGGAGTACCCCTATCGATTGTTTCTGATCGTGATACCCATTTTACTTCAAGATTTTGGAAAAGTCTTCAGAAATCCCTGGATAATGAACTTCATTTGAGCACTGCCTACCACCCTCAGACAGACGGACAATTAGAATGGACTATTCAGACCTTAGAAGACATGTTGAGATCTTTCTCACTTGACTTTCAGGGTATGTGGGATCAATATTTACCACTGGTAGAATTTTCCTATATCAATAGCTTCCATTCGAGTATTCAGATGGCACCATATGAAGCGTTATACGGAAATAGATGTCGTACACCAACCTGTTGGGACGACGTTGGTGAAAGAAAACTTGTAGGCCCAGAACTGGTGGAGGAAACGGTGGAAAAGGTGAAAGTAATCCAAAATCACATCAAAGCAGCTCAAAGTAGGCAGAAGAGCTATGCCGATAATCGAAGTAAGGATTTGGAATTTCAAGTCGGTGATCATGTTTTCTTGAAGGTATCTCCATGGAAGGGAGTCATACATTTTGGCAAGAAAAGTAAATTGAGTCCCAGGTACATCGGACCTTTCGAAATTCTAGAACGAATTGGGGTTGTGGCTTACCGATGGGCAATGCCGCCAAGTCTCTCCAAAGTTCACGATGTGTTCCACGTATCTCTGTTGAGGAAATACATGCCCGACCCAACGCATGTACTCACCTATGAGGAATTAGAACTGGAAACCGATATTTCCTATTGTGAAGAGCCCGTCAAGATTCTTGATACAAGAGAACAAGTACTGAGAAACCGGACGACGCGTTTGGTAAAAGTTTTGTGGAGAAACCATAAGATGGAAGAGGCAACATGGGAAACCGATGAACTTATGATGAAGAACCACCCGAGTCTTTTCATGCGGTAGTATTCTAGAAATTTTGAGGATGAAATTATTTGAAGGAGGGGAGAATGTAACACCCCAAGCTTCTACGGTACGCTTCTCTTTGAATAATGTGATAGCGTGTGTTGTACGAAACACCGAGTTCTAATAACCAATCAAACTAGCCGTTATGAATAGTAATACCTACTTTTTGAAATTATATATATTTTATATTTCAAAATGGACTTTATTTTTGGATTCGGAATATCGAATTTAGCCTAAGATGAAATTGTGGTACTTTTCGGATAACTTTAATATTTTGATGAATAGTGAAAATTACTAAATTTTAATTAAAAACAACTTTTTTAATCAAAATTATTAATAGTGATATATTATGAAATTGAGTGGTTTTAAAGTATATTTAGAATAAATTTTTACCATTTAATATAATGTTGGTCATTGGACATAATTTTACAATTAAACCGAACATAAACAAGTGTCAATCTTTTGATAGTTATTATCTCTTAAAAACACGCTTTTTGTTTTGACAGCGGGAATTAATTTTAAATTAATTTCTGCCACTTCTGTGTTTTGAATTTAAAAAAATGGATTCCATATTTGGAATCAGGATGTCCAAATTATGTAAATAGGTAACTTTTATTTTTAGACATTTTGAATAATTACTGCGGTAAATATTTTATTTACCATGGTTAAGGGTAAATCCTGTAAATAAGTGTTAAAAAATAATATTATAATAATACTAAATTACCCTAAAACGTGTCCTAGCCTTATTGGTTGATACAGGTTCGACCATAGGCATCTTTGGGTCGATTTTGGGACCCCATGGTGCCACTTGTAGGTGATAGGGACATTTTTTTTGTAATTAAGTTAAAATGAATACAAAAATGACACAAGCATATATCTTTTAGGAAACCAATTTTTACATAGGGTTATATATGTTCGATTTTAGATTATAAATAGTTATTAGAAATATAAAACGATTTCATACATAATGATATTTTATTTCTAATTTTTAGACATTAAATAATTTAATTTATTTATGACACAATGATGATGAATTAATTACTATAATAGTGAAAAATTAAAATAATTGATATTATAAATACCCAAATAAATATAATATGAAACTTTTAATGAATTAAACTAATTTTATAGGATAATATGATATATTAGGATTGATTTATTTGACTTTGTTAGAAGTAATCAATCTGTTATGAGTTTCAAAAAAATCAACTATTGAATAGTGTAAAAATTGACATAAAAGAGTTCTTAAAACAAATATTATATTATTAATTGATATTAAATTCCTAAAAATCTAAGGATCGGCCAAGAGACTTATATCATGATAGGTTCATCATTAATGGACCACTTGGGGGTCTCTTGGATGTATATAGTAAGTTTATTAACCATATTATATAAAAATACAAAGAGACATTGTAAAAGTGAAACTAATTAACTTAGAGTTAATACTTAAAGATAAGGTTAATATAAGTACCCAAACCTGTCTAAATTATATTGGTTGAGTTGTTTTCGACCCATCCCCACCTTAAAATTTAAATAATTAACTTTGGAGCCTTTAGAAACCGAATATGAATTTATTATAAATTAATATTTCTAGATTTTCCAAAGGTGCCCCTCACCCCTCTTATAAAAGGGCACTCCTCCTTCTATTTTCTTCACACCTTCAAAACCTTTTGGTTCGGCCAAAATCTGCCCACATACTCTCCCAACTTCCCTCACTACAATCTAGAGGCCTTAGTTTGATCAGAAAGCCAACCTAAGGAGCCCTTTTGATCAAATCAAAAGGAAGAACCCGAAGAAGAGGTATTGTTTTCACCACCCCTTTTCAAGTTCCTTTCTTCTTCCACTTATTCTTCCTTTGTTGTTACCATTCTAAAATAATAACTCCAGTATCATATATATACTGTGATGTTATTATAAATATGGTACAACCATATTCAGTATTCTATCCACCCTTTGAATAACATGTCACCATACGTGCGTACGTACGGCTTACCGTCTCCACGTCGTGGTGTAATTGTTATTCATTATATTATTATTTGGATGGGTATAATAATGATGTGTAACTCATGTAAATAATAAATATAACATTTTAATGATTCTGTATAAATTATATAACATCCATTTATATATTATTTTAATATCAAAAGAATGATATTTTCGCTCGTGCGTACGTACGGACTACCGTCTCCACGAACGCGATGAGATTCATTCTCCATCGTATCCATTCAAGTATAATTATCATTTGATGATTTAAAAATGATGTTTAAGGACTTGATATCATTCTGTATATGAAAAATATACAACCTATCCATGAAAAACATGGCTTATGTAACAAAACATATAAAATAAAACGAGTAAGTTAACACCCGAAACGACAATAATTCAAAGATATTATTAACAAATCAATGTTAAAAGATCATATATGATATCATATAAATATATATGATTATTGTATAATTTAATAACAATTATTTCACCATTATACAGGAGGTTAACCTACCCCAACCAAGGAAAAGTACAAGGTAAGGGTTATTTCACAATCTCTTCATTATCCGAGGTTGTTTATACGTAATAATCTACTGGGATCTCTTTATCATCCACATCCATGTTTCTTAAAAATGTATTTCAAAACATCTTTACTATTCACAAGAATATGGGTTAAAGTCATTTATACACTTGTTTGACTTTTTATAAGAGGTTTATAAAGGAATCTTTCCGTCTTTTTCCAAACATGGTGCTTTTTAACCTTTTCGACAAAATTAAGGTAAGAATGTTTTTTTAACTTATACGGTGGGTGCGGTTATTTTACGCCATTATAAAATCTTCAAAGAATTCCTTACAAGCTTATAAGAATATTTTCAAAGAAAATGTTTTATTTTATATGGCTCTTAAATGATTTCAAAAATAGAAAGAGATATTTCTCTAAAAAGAGTTTAGATTTCATCTATGTCAACATCCTTTGATGGATTTTACGCTTATTTGAAGTTGATTTATTATGATACAAAACTTCTTTATTGTATTGAAGGTTTTGTGATATGTTTGACTATGGATGTTCTATTTTTATAACATTCATAGTTTATGGTGAAATTATTGACATTTCGTATGCTAGTTTTAATACGAATATTTATGTTATGTTTAAACCTTTTCATATGGGAATGCATTGGACTTAATATGTGACGGGTGGAGCTAGATATAGCTCCTCGATGTATCGGTAGGTCTCATGAGACAAACTAGTATCTTGGGACAAGGACTTGGCAAAATCTTATTTATAGTCTTGGCACGAGGCCTGGGCTATGTGGTTATGATAGTCTGGCATTATGCATTCCATCATTATGAAAGTGGTTATTGTTTTTGCATGTGATTATTCGATTAGTAGAATATCCATGTAAATAAGTAAATGGAATTATTTCATTTTATTTATGTCATACTATGTTGAAAGTTCATGTTTGAAAGGCTTTTGTTTTAGTATACATTGCCTTAAATGTTTATTCTTATTTATGAAAGTTTCCGCTATATTGTTATCCTTACTGGGCATTTGATCTCACCCCTTTTCTATGTTTCATTTTTCCCAAGATGTGAAGAAGTAAGTTATGAATGACCTGCAGGGATATTATGAGGGGATAATAGTGTGGACTGTGGAGACATTATGTTGTTGTAGTAGTTTTTCATTTTATGATGTAATGTAAAACTTATGAATATATCTAGTGTTTCCAAGGCTACTAAACCAATCGGTCTTTCGAGATTTGATAATTCTTGTGATCATGCCTATGTTATGTAATAATGCACCGAATCTGGGTAACTAGGGTCGGGGCGTTACAATTTGAGTATTTGAATGGCACCATATG
The DNA here is from genome assembly GCA_963277665.1 of Viscum album. Lineage (NCBI taxonomy): Eukaryota > Viridiplantae > Streptophyta > Magnoliopsida > Santalales > Viscaceae > Viscum > Viscum album. Next base: position 1,214,680,316 of record OY728155.1, on the reverse strand, counting down.
AGGGCCTTTATGGGAAAAGGTGAAAAACATTTGCATGTTTGGATGAAGTCGATGACCGTAAGCTTCTAGGATCAGAAATGGTCGATGAAATGGAAAAGAAGGTTAAAACCATTTAGCAGCATATCAAGGGAACCCAAAGTCGATGGAAGAGTTATGAAGATAACCGTCAATGAGACCTTGAGTTAAAAGTTGGAGACATGGTATTTCTAAGCATACCACCATGGAAGAAGTTCATGAGGTTAGGAAAGAATGGTACGTTAAGTCCTAGGTACATTGGCCCCTTCGAGATTCTTGATCGTGCTAGGGCTATGGCCTATAAACTAGCACATCCACCTACCATGGACAAAGTACAGAGTGTCTTCCATGTATTCCTCTTAAGTAATTACATACCAAACCCTTCAAATGTTATATCTTTATAGGTAGTACAGTTATAGGATGATATTTCTTATAAGGAGTAGCCGGTGAATATATTATATTATAGGGAAAATGTTATACGAAATAATTCAATTACCCTCATCAAGGTGTTGTGGAGAAACCACAGGATTGAAGAATCGATGTGGTAATCAGAGGAAGTGATGAAGCATAGATACCCACATATGTTTTAGTGTGGGAAAAGTAATTTTCAAGAATGAAATTTTTTAATGGGGGAGATTGTAACGACCCAAAATTTTATCAACAAAGATTACTCTAGATCTATTTAAATGTATTATTATGAAAAATGGTTATATAAAATATGACCTTCCATGGTTTTAGGTTTTTCGATTTCAAAATACCATTAATAATTGTTTCCATTTGTAATATAGCTGTTGACCAATGATCACATGATTAGTATAAATATAAGGCTTTAACAGATCCAATTTACTCAGACAAAGGACGTGATGGCCTCATTCAGTAGAATTTCCATGTACGAAGCCCATTTATCGGAGCTCGGAAAAGAGGTGGCATCATTGGGCTTCACTCTTAACCATGCCCTAGCCAATCTTTAACATGTTAAGATTGAACAGAACTTCATATTGGAGTAGTGGGTGTTTATAAAGATTATCACTAGAGCGATTTTATCCGAGCACCACTAGAGTCTGTCACCATCACATGCCTTACCCTTCGATCTTATGTGGGTGTTATAATGGATTATGTATCAAAACCTTATCACTATGATTATGTGCATTTTTTTGAATATAATAAAAAATATACATTCATTTTATTATGGTTACTTGATAAATAGTTTTTGAAGAAAAAATAGTATTTTTAGTTAATATTCATCTAAGGAATCTATTTTGATAAATTTATGGATTTTTGAATTAAATAATATTTTAATAAAATTTTATTATTTTCAATTTACTTTTTATTAATTGTAATTGATCATATGATATTTATGAATACAATTGTAATTTTTATTAAGGTTTGAAAGATGTTTTTGTCGAAACCCATAAATTTTTTATAAATGTTGGTTTTTCTATTAATAGTAAAACAATTAAATATTAGGAAAATTATTTTTTATAAAATTAATATAATTTTTGGAATCATGATGTCTAAATTATCAAATGGTGAATATTTCATAATTTTCTGAGACACGTAACTTTTTGGGTTAAAATCAAATACCGTTTAGATATATAATGTGTTTTATGACATAATAATGACCAAATATTAATGATATAAAATAATCTAAACATTTTTTTGGAAAATATATGTTTTCCCATTATAATAATGTGATTTATGGTTTCTTTGATTTATTTAACAAAGCCTTAGTGTATCCTTCAAGATTTATAAAACATTTTATCTTTATAAATTTGTTTCATTGACAGTGTGACAGATCTCGACATAAGCAACATGATTATTTTAAGAAGTTAGGCCATTAGACATAATAAATATTGTTTTCTACTACCATTTGGAAAAAACCATGAGAAAAAACCTTGGGTGTTTTATTGATTTTGATTAGTTTAATGTGTGGTGTCCTAAACCTAAATAATAAAGAATTCCTTTTTCATTCCAATATTAACCCACCAAAGCTCCTACTTCCTTTTTCACTATAATCCTTTTTAGTTCGTCCATCCCATTTCCTCATCTCCATAGAATCCTCCCAAGGGGCCCCTATCTCCCAATAATCCCTTCTGAAGCCTCTCCCACGCCTTTGGGATCACACATCCAGGTAAGGGATTCCTTCCTTTCTCATTTCATCCAAGTTTCTTAATATTGTTATTCCCTTTTGTTTTCAATAATAAATGTTGGGGTATGATTTCTAACCTTCCAATAATTCCCTATTTATGTTTCAATAATTATATTACCCTTTTGAATCTCATTAATGCCTCCAATGTACACCCATTATCAGGCCGAAATTTCGTAAAGAATTGCTCTATCCACATTTACTTTCAAGAAATTACTTTGTATTATGAATCCAAATTCCCTAACATATTTTGGGACATGTATATATATAACCATCTTACTATTCATTTTATGTACATATTATGAGACACACTTTTCTCTCTCATCAAATTTTTTATGAAGTCTTATGTCACACCGTTATGCTGCCCAAATTACACTACCATTTTTCAAGCCAAAATCATTGTGTAGTGAATACCATGTCCATTTCTCTATAAATTGTATTCACCTTTATGCACATTTTCTTATATATAGAAGAGTTTCATGTATTACTTCCACATTTCATTACTGGAGCATAAATTATGATGTTTAACAAATCTATGTTGTATGATCTTGTAGAACACTTATGCATGAAATGAAATGTTCAAGAAGGGTGTGCCCTTATAGTGCTCCAATGAATTGGGTAAAGATTTGTATCAGGATACATAAATTGCAATAAATATTTACTCAAGATAATTCAAGATCAATGAGGATTTAATCATGCTAAATCATGTTCAATTAGGGTTTACTCATGCTCCATGGGCTATGAGTATGAGCTCATGGTAATTCCTTGTTAAGTGTTGTTTCCACATTTCCATGTTATGATAATCATGATATATCATGCCTTTATGTTAATGTTTCTTTTATGCTCCATTTATATTACTATTGCCTAAAATTTATTGTATTATTTATTTTATGCCTAGTTTACTCCCTTACCAGGCTTTATAGCTCACCCTTTTCACATGTATATCCTCAGGTTATGTCATGAAATGATAAGTACGAGGGAATGTTGTGGTTATGTAAAGGAAGTTTCCAATAAAGTTGTTATGTGTTTTATGTTTTAAGTTGTTATGTAATGTTTCTAACCCCAAATAAACAAGACATGTCGATCTTCCATGATGAATCAAGTGAAGAGTTTATGTAATAAAGCATGTTTTATGTGTATAATAAAAAGAAAGGTTGTTATATAATGGGTGAGATCTTTTTGGTTTATACATATAACAAGGGCCTCAAATATATCTTTATGTTGTTTGAATATAATTTTAAACAATGAATATGGGTTTTATACATTCAATCCATTTAATTTTAGCTTTCATATATGTAGAAAATTGGAAAGGCGGTGGTTGATGTGGTGATTTAGAAAATGTAGTAACTGGTCATGTTGGAAGCAAGTAATAAATAGAAATTTATAACACTTTTTTATAATATACATATGGATTTTTAGTATATTAAATTTTATCTTTTCTTGTAACCTTAACAATAACCACTTCACTCCTACATGGGGTGAAGAGAAGGCCGTTCTTAGATAGAGTGGGGTTGGTCCTATAAGAGTGTATTTCATGTGAGGACCCACCTCATGATTGGTATATTAACATAGATGACATACTATGTCTACATGGGCATGCCTAGGTTTATACTTATATGAGATATTAAATGATGTGGGAGTCCCACACTTCTCAGTGGGATGTTCAATTATACATCTCCATGATTTGTAATGATATGTGGCTCCAGAATTGGTGGCTAAGGATGAAATGTTAGATAGTAGTATTCATTCGTATATATTACACCTATCATTAGGTGATGGTGGATATCTAGTTAGCTACTATATTTTTACAGCCGTTTCTAGGATCAAAATATAAATGGGAACTTGTTTTGACTGATTTTTTCATTATCTTTCCAACGTCATCTCAGGGTAGCAATGTAGTATGGGTAGTCATGAATCGCCTTTGGATAGTAGCCAAATTTATTTCCCTCTAGAAAAAATTATTAGTTTATGGGATGGGATAATTATATATTTTTGGGATTATAAAAATATATGGGGTCCCTTTTAATATCATTTCAGTTAGGGAAACTTGTTTAACATTCAGGTTTTGGTAGAGATTATTGAGATCTATGGGTACACAGTTGCTTTTGAAAATATATTTTCACCCCCAGGACAATGGACAATCAGAATGAGTGGTGCATGTTTTTGAGGGAATTCAATGATAATTATCCTTTATTTTGGTGGTTCATGGGAGAATCATATCTTTCTCATTGAGTAAGCCTATAAGAATAGACATTAGAAGATGATTTAGATATATTTGTATGAGGCCCTATAGGGTAGGTTGTGTCATTCAACCATGTGTTGGTCAGAGGTAGGAGAAGTAGTTCTACTAAGTTCTCGTCTCATATAGGATACTTCAAAGAATTTATAACTAATCAGAAAGCATATGTTTAATGCTATGTATAGACAAAAATCATATGTTAATCACAATTAATTACCCCTAGAGTTTGAGGTCGGGAATTGTGTTTTCATGTGGCTTTCACCCAAGATTTAGTATAGTCTAATATAGAGGTAATGGAATCTATAGAATCACTTTTTCAGAAATTTTGAGATTCTAGATAATGTCGGGATGGTATATTATCGGTTTCCATTACATTATAGGTACCATTCAATGAACAAATTTCTTCTATATTTTGTTACATTGTCGTTATCATGCTGACTCATCTCATACTTTTTGTCCTAGAAAGGATGAGTCATGTGATGATTCTTTGTTTGAGTAGTATCCCATATTTTTCATTGAATATAACATGAATGTTATTTGAGTCTGTTTTATCACATTATTATGGGTGTTATGAAAGCATGAAATGAACATGATGAGACCTGAGAGTGGGAGGCAGATTTAAATTCTTATTGGTTATAGATATTTTTAGAGATGATTTCATAACCCTTGGAATTATAACTCGGGGATGATGTCTTTTTTGGGGGATGAATATAAGAACCTAGATTTTCTACAAGGTATGAATCCATTATATTTTTGCCTCATTCTTTATCTTGGAAATAATATGGATGCCTAATGAGTTCAATAATGTTTCAATTGATATATAGGGTGTGATAAAAGCTCATAATGCCAGATGGTGTAAGAATGAACAAGGAATAGTTGAAACCGTTCTACCTAGCCAACATGGTTTTTATGAATAGTATTGGGAATTTCAGAGGGTGGAGAGGGGTGAACAGTTTCCCCAATTCACGTTCCTATAGGTAAACAACCATTATAATTCTATAGAGGTTTTAGAAGATCAATATATCACGACTGGCACATGGATTCAGAAACTATGCATCCAAACCGTGCATGGTCCCTCCTTAGATAGTGATCTCAGTACTGTAGGTGCATGATTTGGCCATCCATGCATCCAAACCCATCGAACCGTATTTTATTTGTTAAAATGAACATTTTAATAGTAAAATTATATTTAATCCACCCCTTTCCCTTTTTCTCTATTTACAGTAATTGAGGACACCCTTCATCATATTTTAGCTCCCACCATGGAATCAATTCGTCTCTTGGATATCTTCATCATCCGGGAACATAATAAAGAGTCTTTCATCTTATTAGATTCTTTTTGGTAAGATCTTTAGTACTTGGTATTCATTCTTCACTCTTCATTCCATGGATGATGATTTTTTGATTTAAGAACATTGGCCCTATTTCTGGAGTGTTAATCTATTCTTTAGTTTTCTTCCAATCTTGGACAAAATACATGTTGATATTGGATATCAAGAGTTTTATAGTTATACATTTGGTGGACTATTATTTTTCCCTAAAAGTATCATTGTGTATATTATTTTGTGCATTCCATTTTAACCAGGCCTTTCCTTAAAAATTCATATTCCTTTACCATATTTTATAGACTCACATTACAGAGAACTTTTTATACGTATTCTTTATGCCATTGGAGTTTGTGACATGAACACCATACTCTTTGAGTATGTTGTATTCATTTTTATGTATTTATGAATCTTGTAATAATTTCTTGATACACTTTTCAAGTGTGTTGGCATGAACCTATTAATGTCTTTTTACTTCTTATTTATAATGCATTATTAATTAACAATTCCCAACACAAGTGTATATTATACAGTCACCACTTGACCTTTTTAAGGTATGTGTTCTAATATAATGATTAAATTATTAATTTAAAATAATATTTATAGATATTACGTGGTCTAGAAAAATTGTAATTTGAAATGAATTGGTTCCATGTCATATCTACCATTGTCACCTTAGATGAAAGGTAATGGAATTAACCCAATGAATTAACTAATGTAAAGTATATATTTTTAGATATCACTTCTCTCTATTCTTATAATTAACGAAAATAGGTTTTATGTCCTTAATTTACCTTGTAAGTTGGGTTGAAATGAAATGGAATGTACCTAATGGATTATTTATTGGCATGAGTATTACATAGACTAATTAAATAATGATTTATTTATAAGATTCCCATTATATATAGACCTTTTTATCATTATTGGATTGGTTATACTTGAGCTATCCATGTATTCCTGATAGAATTTCTTGAGTACAAAGATGATGTAAATTAGATTCATGGAGTCTGTTTCCCAGGGAGATACCCACCATTGAACATGGTCCTTTTAAAATAGGCGATTCCCAATTTGATTTTGTAGGATCTTGTCACTATCTCTCAATATATTAGGATTCCTCAGATACACAATGTGGAACTATCATGATGTCTTTAGAAATGTGGGGCCATGGATTCACCCATTGGGTCAGGTCAGGCCTATCATGTGATTACCTTGTATAATATTCTAAAACATGGTTAGAATCCTTTAAAGTGGGATGAATTTGAAATTTTCCCTTAGAGTACACTCATACCCCATTTATATATAGACCACATGAGATATTAATATTAGTTGGATAAACAATGAGTATAAGGATGTATTGGTTTCTCCTTGGATCCTTGTTAATTATGATTATAATCTATTTCATTATTGATAACACTTTCGCATGATTAATCTATATAAAATTAACTTAAATGAATTAATTAATTGATCTCATGTTCAAAGACATAACCAAATTAAATAAATGAAAGTAAGAGTTATTATTTTGGAATATCATTAAATTTATATTCCATCACACTACATAGTTTAATTCACAAACTATATTTGTATATATGAAATCAGTGTCAGCCTACATATATTGATGTCACACTCTATCTAGGTTGTTGTTGTTACCCATGATGATTATATTATTTTAGGTATAGAAAAGGGGAATCATTCCTCCATGGACACTTGACTTGCTTTTTTAGTCTGGATCATGGTTATAGATTACTAGGACAGTTCTCAAGATGGATGGATAGTTTTTTTTCCTTTTTTATAACATCTATGATACTATTTTCTTTCTCCAGTGTACAAATGTTTTAGTATTTTTTAGAGACATGGAATCACACCATTAACAATTTTTATTTAAAACTATTATAGCTTTTAACTATTATATTTTTCTTGAATGATTATATTTATTTATACTAAATGACATTTATTATACATATTCTACTATTTATATGCTATTATATCGTTATGATCCACTATGGTATGAAGTAATAGTCTCCCCCTGCAGACACTCTATGCCCTCACTTCTAGTCAGAAACATCTAGCATATGTGGAGGAATGCATGAGGCCTTGTTTGCCACCAGGTTCAGGTCATCTTGAGTGGAACCCATTTATTTATTTCACACCATGATTACTAATCGAAGATTATAGAATAAATATGTTATAAAAAACACATAAAAAGAATATTGAGTGAAATGATGTTGTTGTGAATAAAATTTGAAAAATTATAGGAAAACATTTTAAGATATTGACTAACAACTGACCAATATATTAATATGTAAGTGTTAAATAATCATAGGGTTCAAGGGGTGTTAAAAGGGATTAAGATAAATCAGATGAAGGACTAGAAAATTTTGAATATATATAAATTACAATAGGTTCATCGATAAAAAATGCAAGTCTGAAATCACTGAATGAAATATTTTTGGATACTAGACAACCCTAGTCCAGAAAAGAAGTTGAAAGGTTTAAAAATATGTATTTTCATTATCATGTAAATAAAAAATATCATTTAAATAAGATTTTAATGATGATATTTGGGTCAAGGATTTGGATGGGGATCTAGACTTAATATAGAAAAACAATACATTGTATTTTTAACCAAGTCTAGGTGAAAAAATGTCATCGGAACCAAGTGGGTGTAATAAAATAAAATAAAATATGTTGGAATGGTGATTTGGAAAATTCATGACTTGTGTAAAAAGGTTATTCCTTAATTGGATGAATTGATGTCGATGATATGTTTGTTCCCATTGCACAAATTGAAAGTATTTGGTTATTCCTAGAGATGTAAATTCACAAGGGGTTAAAAATATAAGAAATGGATTTTAAATATGCTTCATTGAATGGTTTCCTTAAAGAGGAATTTTATATTGTGAAACTAGATGGGATTCTCCTCTATGAAGATTATAGAGACACAAATCTTTATATCCTAGAGATGGTGTCTTCTTTATCACACTGGGTAAGATGTAAGGAATCCAATCATGAAGGGCCAAATATTTTATTATTTTAGGTAATCTACATACATACCTGATTTCCATATTAAATTTCAAAATGATAACGATGACATAATAATTTCTAAATGATATCATTATTACCTATAGGATATAATTTCATATCAAACATATTACACTTCATGGATACCTGAGAAAATAAAAAAATGATGATCTCAAGTGCTCAGAAATGAATATGTACAACCAAAGCTATCACGAATACATAAGAATAATAAACATGGGAAGGTAAATAACTAAACACACATTCCATTTAAATAACATGAATATCATGATAATATAATGCATAATAATTATGGAATGATAAATATGAGAACACACATTCCATTTAAATAACTTGACAATCATGAAATGATAAGGCTTATTCAATATAGATGGGTATATAAATGTAACAGATGAAATTTAATAAATAAATGAAAATGAAATGCATCAATAGATAATATACCAACTAAAATCTCATTAATAATAATATTAACTGAATTCTCTATTAAGTACATGATTAATTATTGTCATCATGTCTCAAGCACATGATACCTCTATCATCAAGATCTGTCCTCAATAATGTTTAAAATTAATTTATAGAAACCCAATTAATTATTTCTAGAAAAATGATTTGTCTCAAGAGTCCAATCAATGTATTAATGGGATATCTATAAATGGTCCTCATCCACATTTTCTTGGCCAAAAGGTTCCTCACATATTAAATAATTTATTTAATTCATGAACAATGTGCCTTGTCATGAAATATCTATATCGAGTAAAGAAGATATATTTTTTAATATATCCCCAGAAAAAAAATATCATTAAATTTAAAACACAATATGTAGAAATTAAATATGTTCTAATAAATAAATATATCCTGAATAAATAATATGTATATTTAGGGAAAATTAGTTGTCCAAGGATCATAGGTAAGTGAATATTTTAAGGCAAAGATGATGACTACAAAATTTAAAAAAGTCAATATGAATAAATTCTTTTTTCATAATGATCATAAACCATAAAATAAATTTATATGGATATTTTTCATAAAACATAAACATACTGGAGTATGAAAAAATGGTTGTTGTTGTTGATGAATATGAATACCAGAAAAAAAATATTCAAGAAAATTCTTGAGGAAAATATCCTTTCTATTTGGAAAATCACATTTTAAAATGAAATGTTAGAATAAAATTATGAAAATAAATTTCATTGGAAAATACTTTGAAATATAAAAATGAATATTTAAAACGTTTTAGTGCTCATGATGTTTGAAAATTATTCTCATGTCATACATGTAAAAATTAAGATTCCTTTAACTTTTTCAGAAAAAGACGAACATGAGATATTTTCAAAACCACATAAATATTACATTATTTTTTTTGTAAAAAGAAAAAATGGGTAAAAAATTATTCAATAAATAATTTGGAAAATAGTTTAACAATATTTTAATAATTATTTTGGAAATGTTTTCTTCGGAATGAAACATATTTTTGACCGAAGAGAGAACTAAAGTCGTATTTTCTTAGAAACAATTTTCTAAAATATTTATGTACAAAAGAGATGAATATGTTACTATTATAATATTATATCTTGAATATATAGAGTCAATAAAATGAAACAAGTTTATAATATAATGTTCAAATAATTTAATTAAATATAATTTATAGAAAGAAATAATCTAAATTGAAATGAAATTATGAAATAAACCCTTACAATGATATTAACATTGAATTAATAATAAATAAATGTATTGATTTTGTGTATAAACTATAAATTTTCATAATACTATTAAAAAAACTTTATATAATAAAAATTAATTTAAGCCATAATATTATAATATCATGGGTGACTAAGAAGTCATATAACCCTATGAAAATAAACCGAGTTATGAAATTTTTTACCACTTAGTCACATTTAACTCAAATACAATAGATGAAATAATTAAAATTTAAACATAAAATAACATGAATTATTGTGGAATCATGATATTACATGTAAAATGGGATGTATATACAACATAAAAAATTTATTAGTTAATAACATAATAATTTTCCTCATTGAAAGGAGATTGAGATAAAATTCCTTAAAAGATCCTATTAGTGATATGGATATTAATCAATGAATATATTATGTGCATAAATTATAAATCCACATAAAAATTATAAATAAAATATAGAATAATCTTATTTCATTACACATGTAATATTAGAATTACATAATCAATGAAGTAGAGTTTCAATCCAATGATCGGAAATTGGGTTAATAAATCCATTACCTAACACTAAATTTTGGTTAAACATACTTTGAACTCTATTATAGTGGTTTTAGAAAAATTATAAACTTATAGTAGACCCATATTGATATATACAACATTATATATGAACCTTTTATAGAATAGTATCACATGTCTGTTAATTATCTTTCATTATTTTATCGATTGTTAGTATTAACTGCCTTTTTTTTCTAAAGCATGTTTCAATATAATGTATCTAGTTCTTTCTTAGATTATATAGTTCAATAATTTCGATAATAATAATCATTACATAAATATCAAATTTATACCTAATTTTTTTAAACCAATAATAAAATATGGTTATGAAAAATGTTGTATGTTTCAATCGTAGAGATTATAGGTCGTACGTACGCATGATATATACTTCCATTTTCCAATAATCATTATTGAAAAAAGGTAAGTAATATATTATCATTAAATAATTATTATAAAATAATATGTACCATATTATTTCTTATATATATCATCCATGTGGTGTGGTGATGAGAACGGAGTCACATCATTTTGTGAAGGAGGTATTCTAGACATACATGAATGATGTTATCATCATTTATTGAGTGAAAAAATAATGAAAGAAAAAGATATATATATATATATATAAACTATATTAATAATGATTATAATGAAATTATTATCATATTTTTTATTTTATAAATCATATATTAATAAAATTATCCTTATTAACTTATATATAAATCATTATTGAAAAACAATCACATCGCTTCATGAGAAGATAGTTCACTGTACACATTAGTAGTGTTATCGTATCTCTTCTGAAATGTAAATTATATATATATATATATATATATATTATATAGTGACCCTGGCAGTATAATTATTTTATAAATATTATATATAAATTCTTTAAAATGATCATTATCCCATACCGTTGTAATGACCCATGTTTTGAATCACATGAAATTCCAAGGGAATTAAAACTTTTGAGTTTACTGGATAGACCGTTTTTAACTAATATTCCAAATAAAATTTCAAACGATGAAACACTTAAATGTATGTTTTGGACATTGGTTAAGGAACTAATGTTCCACAGATTTCCCTATGAGTTTTGTGAGTGTTGAACCTAGAAAATTAAATGTTTGGAGGGTCTACACAAGGTGCACTATTTTTCTGGAACTTGGCAACCCTCAGTAGTAAATTAAGTGACATTATAAAGGTGGGACGCTAGTGCTTCACATGGGATGTGCACATTTTTTTAAATCATGCATCTACCCTACATGATTTGCCGAAAATGGGATGTAACTCATCCCTATTCACTATATGGTTGGTGCATAGTTTTTTGAACCATGTAGCCAAACTATGCTTGGTGTTTGAGGTTCCTAGTGGAGGGCACCTAGTTTTCCAAACTCTGTGATCCAAAACGTGCAAGGTTTATTCTTAAAAAATTAAATAAATTAAATTAAATTAAAAATGATATAAAACCTAATAATCTACCCCTTTCCCCCAACCTAGGTTGTGTGACACACCCCTCTTCCCGTTCTCTCTAAACAAGAAGGACGCCCCTCTCAAATCCTCTCTCATTCCTCAATTTCAACTTAATTTCATCCTAATTCTTTTTTTGATTCTTCAACATAATGCCTCTATCTACCATCTCTTTTTTTGGTTGGACGTTTATCCAAATTTTTTGTTCACAATTTCATCATGAAAAAACCCTAGGGATAAGAATAAATGGATTTTTGGTTTCCCTTCTAGTGTTTGGCCATGAAGTGAATCTCTCGGGACCTCTATATATGTGTTTTAGTGTTTTATTCTAAAGGGGACACATTTCAGATCTTTTTCAATTTTACTCCACCATTATAGGTAAGGTTTACATCTTATGCTTTGCCTCACCAGGTTTATTTGGGGTCCTTTAGTGGAATTAAGTTCTAGTATTTATTGGTAGTACATTTGGTCATCATTGAGGTAGATTTGAGTCCCCAAAGTCAATGTATATATACCTACATATGCATAGGTGAGTATATATATATATATGTATGTTATCCTGTTATATATAATTTCACCCATAATAGTGAATATATATATATATATATATGGGGCTAGGCATGATCACATATCTATATTAAAAACATATATAGGTGTAAGTGGAAATGAGTGTATGGATATATAATAATGTTTATTTGGAACCTCTAGTATATATTAATCAAAATGGGAATTGTTGACGCTCCTTTCTGTCATAGATATTAACGACTGAAAAAAAGGAAATACCTTAGTCCAAAGTGATTCATCCTTTTAAGAAACATCAAAAATCAACAAAGGGATGAACAAGGAGAACATTGCCCATAGGTCGCGCAATTTCCCTCATGGTCGCGCAAGTACACTTGCGCGCCGCCTAGTGGTCGTGCAAGTCTACTTGCGCGACGCCTTATGGTCGTGCAAGTGACTTGCGCGACCTAAGTGATAACCGCCCGGTAACCGCCCATGGTCTTCTCCTGCCTATAAATAGACCATGCGGGCCCCCCATTCGAGAGGATCTTTTTCCAGAAACTCGGATTGAAGCTCCCGACGCCCAAATCTCTTCTCAAAGCTTCTAGAACACTTCTAAGGTAATTTCTTACCTAGAACGAAAGATCTAAAGAGAGGGAGGAAGGCCTAAGTGTTGAAATTCATCAACACTTGCGCGTCTGAGTGGCCATCCCTTAAGGGAAGTGGTCACACTTGTGCGCCGCCTTACTCCTTCAATAGAACTTGCGCGTCCCTTTGTTGGAAGAATCTCAAGGGGATCCTAAAGGATTTAATAAAGAGTCTCTCAAGTGTTTCAATTCTAGTTGAATATCGTGCAAGTACCCACCATGTCGCGCAGGTATACCTGCACGACCAATACTTGCGCGCTCCCGCAATACTTGCGCGCCTTCCAAGACTTGCGCGCCCCTTCCTTTTTGGGTGAATTTCTTGCCCATTTCACCCCTCTTAATCCATTATACCTTTCCTTTTCAAGATTCAGTCTTCAAGACACTCTTCAAATCCATTTATGGCATGATTTCTTGATTTGACTTCCTTATCTGAAAGGAATTCTGTGGAATATCTCTCAAAACCTAGTGATTTAAATATCTTTATGTCACTAAATATGGAGAGTTCATTCATTCAACCTCATCCTTTAAGATGATAGAATCCTTAACCTGGGTCTCCTTTTTTGGAATAATCCCTAGTCATAAGTCCTCTAATATGGGCATCCTCTTTAGGAGTAAGCCCCAAGTCCCTTAATTTTTGGGCATCCTTCTTAGGAGTAAGCCCTAGATCTTCTAATTTGGGATTCCTTTTCAGGAGTAAGACCCAGTCTTAAATATGGGAATCCTTCTTAGGAGTAAGCCCCAGATCCTCTAATTTGGGCTTCCTTTTCAGGAGTATGCCCCAGTCTCAAATATGGGCATCCTCCTTAGGAGTAAACCCCAGTCTCAAATATGGGCATCCTACTCAGGAGCAAGCCCAAGTCTCAAATATGGGCATACTTCTGAGGAGTAATCCCCAGTATTAAATATGGGCATCCTTCTTAGGAGTAATCCCCAGATCCTCTAATTTGGGCTTCCTTTTCAGGAGTAAGACCCAATCTCAAATATGGGCATCCTCCTCATGAGTAAGCCCCAATCTCAAATATGGGCATCCTCCTTAGGAGTAAGCCCCAGTCTGAAATATGGGCATCCTCCTCAGGAGTAAGCCCCAAACCATAATCCTTAACCTGAGCTTCTTTTTCAGGAATAAGTCCCAGTTATAAATCTTGGGCATCCTTTTCAGGAGTAATCCCCAAGTCCCTTAAATTATCTTTAACCAGTCCTAATTTACATTTGATCTGGGATTCCTTCTCAGGAGTAAAACCCAGTTATTAATCCTCTCCTAATTTGGGTTTCCTTTTCAGGAATAAGTCCCAAGTTGGAGTATTCAAATCTCCATGAAGCACATATACCTTTATGGACCCTGTTCCTGGATTTTCTCCCTAAAGTAAATCCTAACCTTCATTTATCTGGGCAGTCATACATACATAAGCCCCACATTATTTTACATCTTTCATGGCCCAATTGTCTATTTTATTACCAATACCTCTTGTTTCTCACACCGAGCATGACACACGTGAGCTTAGAGTGTAAAAGTAATTGTGCCATCCTTCTTTGAGCCATCAATCATAAACATCGTACTCCTTTACTCTAACTAAGTGGGTTCTGATTCCTTTTTGAAAACAAAGGATACCTAGGTATCCCATCTACGGGTTCGATCCCAACTCTGAAATAATTCATGTCCTTCTGAATGACAATAAACTTCAAGTGCCCCACTGAGTGGCTTTAAAACCAGCCTGGTCATCATAATGACCGAAAGACTTTTATATAAATGTTTTGAAGTATACCATTGACCAAGAATCTCTAAATAGATATAGATGATTCTCTATTGATGAAGAACCTCGAATACATATAAAAGATTCTCTAAATTTCTTACATATTTAATCATTGATTGTTAAACTGAAGGAAAGCTCATTTTATACTTGGTAATGTAATAAGGATTCACGAACATAACTTAAATCTATAAAGAGAGTCCCGGAATAGACAATAATTCCCCTCAAAAAGGTGTGATGAGTCCGACCTCCCATCTGTTGGGAGGAGAAAGAAAGGAAGTGATGTCAAGAGGGGGGGTGAATTGCCTTTTAAAAAATGATTAACAATTTAAAATCAAAGTTGAAAGTGCAGCGGAAATAAAAGAGGCAAGACACAAAATTGATAACGGAGTTTGGCCTAAAACCCAGCCTACGTCTCCGCTCCCAACTCAACCGTTGAGAGATTTACTACCGCTTGCTTTTCAATGGTTGTAGCAAGAAACCCGCTAGCCTTTTTAAAGGTGAAGGCTAGCTCACCTATTACAGCTTGCTTTTTAATGGTTTGAGCAAGAAACCCACTAGCCTTTTTACGGGTGAAGGCTAGCTCACCTTTGACTCAAGCCTTTTAAAAGGTAAGGCTTGACTAACCTCTTCACACCTTGAAGGTGGTGTGAGAACCCAAAAGAGAGGATGAGAGAAAGAGGTGGGGTTTGTAGGTACAAACCCAATTTGATGCTCAAAATAAATAAACCAATGAAAAACCGTATTTGGAGAAGCCTTGGGCGCCAATGGATGATTGGAGTTGAAGACGTGCACTCCCAAGCTTCTTTGGTGATACTCCTTGGACGTGGAATTGAGTTGGAGCGATTGGGGTTCCTTGGAGGAAGTCCGCCGGAGGTTCGCCAAATGATGAGAAATGTGTCCGTTGGCTTCACAATTGTTCCGACAATGTTTCGGGGCTTCAAGGTCCTTTATTTATAGAGGGGGAACCCTCATATGGCTGTTGGAGGCCTTTGGAGCCGTTGGAGAGGCTTTCAGAGCCGTTGGGAGGCAAGTGGACCAGCCTGGTCAAAGGCCCAACGGCTAGTTTGACTGGCTCCACCGGCTGACCGGTGCAGAGCCACCGGTTGGCCGGTGCTTGCAAAAAGGAGAGGCCTTCGGGCTCAGGCTCCACCGGCTGACCGGTGAGAGGGCCACCGGTTGGCCGGTGCTGAGGCAGTAGCTGACACTGTTCTGGCTGGGTGCCACCGGCTGGCCGGTGCTGAGGCCACCGGTTGGCCGGTGCTGAGGCAGTGGCTCAGCCTTCTGCCTGGGTGCCACCGGCTTGCCGCTGGTGAGGCACCGGTTGGCCGGTGGTCTGGACAGAAAGATGCCTTCTGTCCAGGCCTCCATCGGCGGGCCGGTGCTCTTCCATCGGTTGGCCGGTGGACTGAATTTCAGTCCACTTTTGGCTTTTTTCCTTCTTGGCCTTCTTGGCCCAATTCCTTGGCAACATGAAATTATGCCTATCATCCAAAAACACTTAAAACAAGATTAGATAAATAAGTGAGTGATTGTGATCATGAAAATCAAACCACGAGGGGTACGAGAGGTACAACAATCTCCCCCTATTTTGATGATCACAATCACCAAAACAATCAATGTAAAATACAAAAAAAAGAGGCATGCTTTAAAGGATTAATTGAAAATAAAGCAAAGATTTTTCCCCCAATCAACCAAGAATTTCTCCCCCTTTGTGATTATCAAAATAGCACGGGGCATAAAACATGATTGAGGGAGAAAAGATTTTAAACCAATTGAAATTTTTGAAATTTGAATTGAAAGTTTTGAATCAAAAATTTGAAATGAAAGTTTTGAATGAAAAATTGAATAACAATTTGAATTTAAAGTTTTTGAATGAAAAATTGAATAACAATTTGAATTGAAAGTTTTTGAATGAAAAATTGAATAACAGTTTGAATTGAAAGTTTGAAAAGAAAATTTAATAGAAAATTTTGAATTGAAAAATTTGATACCAAGTGTTGAAATTGAAAGTTTGAATAGAAAGTTTTGAATAAAACAAAAAAAAGCTTAAACAAACCTAACTCCCCCTAAATAATACAACAAATCACCGGGGAGTGGTGTTTGAAACCGAGACAAATTTCGGTCCAGTGAGACTCGCTAAGAGGGATTTTTCAATCCATACTTGTCTTGTGGCGGGTCTTCTACTATAAAATTCATCATTGAAGAAAATAGTTTTGGGACTACCATACCGGGCATTTTTGCAATTGCACTCATAAATTAAGTGCCCGGGTTTTTTGCAATAATTACAGAATTTAAATTGGGAGCTCCCCCTTACAAAAACAGTTGGAGCATGGGAAGAGGAAGCTTGCTTGGAATAGCCAAGCCCTTCGGTGGTTCTAGATATGCGTTGGGAACCAAGGAGATTGTTCAAATTTTGTTCACCTTGGGTGAAATTGGCAAGGGATTCCTTTAAATCTTTGATGGTTGAATTCAAAGAATCAACATCGGGAAGATTTTGAACTTTGAGGGACAACTCTTCCTTCTCTTTGAGAAGTTGTTCTTTTTCGGAAGAGAGTTTTTTGAAATTTTTTTTAAAGAAACAAATTTGGAAGAAAGTTCATGAAAACCTTCCTCCAATTGATCTCTTGCATGTTGGAGATCCTCGTAAGACAAATGATTTAAAGAGTTTGACGAACTAGAGGATGAGGAGTCGGAATATGTTACCTCATGTACTGCCATTAGGCATTTTTTACCGTTGTCGCTCGAGGAGGAGGAGGAGGAGGATGTGGAGCTATCACTCCATGTGGCCTTGAATGCCTTCCTCTTTTCCTTTTTCTTGGCCTTTTTCTTGCGGGATGGGCAATCGGGCTTGTCATCGCCTTTAGTACCTTCATGGGTTACTTCTAAAAGATTCCAAATATCATGAGAAGATGAGCAAGTAGAAATACGATTAAATTCATTACGGTCTAACCCACAATGAAGAGCATTCATGGCTTTGCCATCAAGCTCAAAATTTGCAATGTCTTCGGGGGTCCATTTGGATTCATCGGGAGTAGATAAAGAATAACCATGCATGACAATTTTAAAAATAGGATAACCAATGCTTTTAAGAAAAGTGGTCATGCGGGTTTTCCAAAAAGAATAGTCGGTTCCATCAAAAAATGGAGCACGACCCAAAGAATAGCCTTCGGGGGCGAAAGAGGTTGATGCCATCAAAAATGGATCTTGAATTTGAAACCGGTTAGGGTATTACTCAAATTTCCCTCTGATACTAATTGTTTGGCGGAGAAAGAAAGGAAGTGATGGCAAGAGGGGGGGTGAATTGCCTTTTAAAAAATGATTAACAATTTAAAATCAAAGTTGAAAGTGCAGCGGAAATAAAGGAGGCAAGACACAAAATTGATAACGGAGTTCGGCCTAAAACCCGGCCTACGTCTCCGCTCCCAACTCAACCATTGAGAGATTTACTACCGCTTGCTTTTCAATGGTTGTAGCAAGAAACCCACTAGCCTTTTTACAGGTGAAGGCTACCTCACCTATTACAGCTTGCTTTTTAATGGTTTGAGCAAGAAACCCACTAGCCTTTTTACGGGTGAAGGCTAGCTCACCTTTGACTCAAGCCTTTTAAAAGGTAAGGCTTGACTAACCTCTTCACACCTTGAAGGTGGTGTGAGAACCCAAAAGAGAGGATGAGAGAAAGAGGTGGGGTTTGTAGGTACAAACCCAATTTGATGCTCAAAATAAATAAACCAATGAAAAACCGTATTTGGAGAACCCTTGGGCGCCAATGGATGATTGGAGTTGAAGACGTGCACTCCCAAGCTTCTTTGGTGATACTCCTTGGATGTGGAATTGAGTTGGAGCGATTGGGGTTCCTTGGAGGAAGTCCGCCGGAGGTTCGCCAAATGATGAGAAATGTGTCCGTTGGCTTCACAATTGTTCCGAAAAGGTTCCAGGGCTTCAAGGTCCTTTATTTATAGAGGGGGAACCCTCATATGGCTGTTGGAGGCCATTGGATCCGTTGGAGAGGCTTTCGGAGCCGTTGGGAGGCAAGTGGACCAGCCTGGTCAAAGGCCCAACGACTAGTTTGACTGGCTCCACCGGCTGACCGGTGCAGAGCCACCGGTTGGCCGGTGCTTGCAAAAAGGAGAGGCCTTCGGGCTTAGGCTCCACCGGCTGACCGGTGAGGGGGCCACCTGTTGGCCGGTGCTGAGGCAGTAGCTGACACTGTTCTGGCTGGGTGCCACCGGCTGGCTGGTGCTGAGGCCACCGGTTGGCCGGTGCTGAGGCAGTGGCTCAGCCTTCTGCCTGGGTGCCACCGGCTAGCCGCTGGTGAGGCACCGGTTGGCCGGTGGTCTGGACAGAAAGATTCCTTCTCTCCAGGCCTCCATCGGCTGGCCGATGGTCTTCCATCGGTTGGCCGGTGGACTGAATTTGAGTCCACTTTTGGCTTTTTGCCTTCTTGGCCTTCTTGGCCCAATTCCTTGGCAACCTGAAATTATGCCTATCATCGAAAAACACTTAAAACAAGATTAGATAAATAAGTGAGTGATTGTGATCATGAAAATCAAACCACGAGGGGTACGAGAGGTACAACACCATCCTCTCGACTAATAAAAATTCCTAAGCCTCATCAGTTCACAAACTAATGAAGCTCCTACCTTTGGAAAGTAGGCCCAAGTGGATGCAGAATCATTGGATGTTTCCGGTTCTACGAACAAACCCGTTAGAAACCGATCGGAATGTTTGAATCTCCTATCCAGGAGGTCATCCCCGAATTCCGAGGGAAACAAAAAATGGTGAACCCGACGTGAATCCTTAACAAAGTTAAAATGATGTTTTACCTATTTGTTAAGCCCCTATTTAAAAATCAATAAGAGGGATAACAAAAACAATCATTGACATGTGTGCTCATCCAAAGGATGAAGTGGCTGAATTTTATCTTGATTACGTCTGTTATATCAAACAGGCACTCTTTTCCAAGATCTTCTGTATTTCCATAATGGCTGCTCTCAAATTCACACCTGTGAATACTGCTGCTGCAAATACCATTGCTGCTATTCCTACTGGATTGTCATCCGCTCTGAGAATGAAATCACCAACTCAGTGTCTTCAATGCTGGGTATCAAATGCACTGGTTAAAGATTACCGTCAATACAGTACCATCCCAACTCTGGAGGCTGCCCGACAGGCCCTCCAAGTGAACAACTCACACAGGTCGTCCAGACAATGACAGCCAGTGATCAAGAGGCAGGCGGTGCTGACTTCCATCTCCAACCGTTTCAGGTCTTTATCCCTGGAACGCAATTTCCATTCGCTCCCTTACTATGAGGAAGTGAATGAGCAGGTCCCTTAGGGCCTTAATTCAAAAAGACAGGAGTCTTCCCGAGGGCTCCCATCAACAATCGCCGCCAGACTCGTGCGACAGTGCACCCTCAACATGATGAGGGTACCGACTCCAGGCATTCGGATCAGGTTCCTCGAACCCGATCAGGCAAGACGAACCGCCAGAGACAGAATCCGGTTGAAAAATGGGCAGGTTTTCATCCCTGACATCTCCGGAGAAGTCCACCAACCTCACTTGGTGGAAAAAAATGAGAAGGCACACACACTTGTCTGTTTTAATTCTGCTGTCCAACAGACTCGTCTGGCAGCACCACGCCAATCCCGCCAGGCAATTCCGGCGGAGTACTATAGGCAGGAACATAGACCTGCTTATACATCACCGGTTAGTCAGTAGGCTCGCCTGACTACATATGATGGATCTTGTCAATCACATTTGGCCAAGTGTAATCAGCAGGCACATACACCTGCTAGTACTAATCAAGCCTACCAACAGTCTCGCTAGGTAGCGCACAGAGAAGTCAGTCGGAAAGCTCCGATGACAAACAGGAGACAGACTCAACTCTCTGCCTCCACACTTGAGTACTGTCAGGATTCACTGATAGGAAAAGGAGGACAGGAGCAGGCACATACACCTACTCCAAGCCCAGAATGGACGTATATCCCCATTCCGGCGGCTGAAGTCACCAAGCATACATTGTTAATGGTGAAAGAGCAGAAGCAAATTCCTGCTCATAATCTGGATGCTTGCCAGGATATCATAACAGCTTCAGCATCATCTCAGGGAAATACACATAAATCTATCCCTAGCAGTGGAGTGACACATCAACGATTCACTCCGGAATAGACACACACATCTGTTCCAGTCCAAGAGGGTTATGGGGCATACTCCCCCATATCATACAGACAACCAAGTCAGGCACATACACCTGATTTGAGTGGAGATCGTCAGCCTAACCTAACCATCTTTCCTGATCAGGCACATACACCTGCTCAGAGCAACCACTTTCGTCAACTAGTGGTTTCCAAAGAGAGTAAGAAGGCATCTAAGAAAAATATCCGCCCAGCACAGTCAGGAGATCAAAGGCCAATCTGTAACAAGGCCTTGCTCGATGCTGGAGTTCTTGAAGCCCTCAGACATTTATCTGTTGGAATTCAAGATTCTACTCCCTTAGTTCCCATTAATGGGAACATTAATTCCGAAGTTCTTCAACAGACACTTCCTCATGAAGGCTTACTTCGTGAAAATTAGGTCAATCTTGAAGTTTCGTCTTCAGATGAGAGCCACAGGAACCCTCTGTGTGGTCAGAAGACCAAGGAGAAAGAGATCTCATCTTTTGCTGTAACCCATTATGGTGGTCATCCCCATGATGATGAATTTTGCTTCGAAAGTCCTCTCTGCAGTAGTGATTTACATTTCCTGAAAAATACTCCAGTGGACAATGTAGTGCCGAGAAAGCCCTCTTATCTTGAGGCACCCGCAAATGCAAAACCAGTCATGTCTGATGCTTTATCGCTAGCAAGTGAAATACTTTCTCAATCAGAAGATAGCCCAGGGTGTAGGTCATTCTCCGAACCACCCCTAAGTCATGCATCTTCTTGTTTGATCAATGATCTCTCTACCAATCTTGTTGAATCCTATAAAGCAACAAGGAAACACCAACTCTGGTCAAAAAAGGTAGAAGAATCTTCATTTAATGACGAAGAGGAAATGCTGAACATGAAGGAAAAAACTGGAGAAAAGTGAGGTACCAGTCATGTTTTGGCCTTTGGCTGACTCCCAGTATGACATTCCAAAGATGTTGACGGAAGATGGAGTCTATGATATTCGTCTCAACATATGGAAAACTCTTTTTCAATTGAAGAAGAAGGTATTATCTTATGATGAATATGAAAATCATCTTAAGATAATAGAAGGGCAACAATGTCATATTGATTTGGCATCTCTATCAGTCTCTCGGTATCCGAAGGATGAAAAGAAACAGAGAAACCTTCAACATTCATGCCTTGGCGCACTAAGAAAATTGCGTCAGTTAATTGCCAATGTTCCATCTAGTGTTCATATCAGAGGATGGGGTGTTCACGGAGCACTACATTTCACAGTGCTTTCCAGTCAGCAAAGCCCGCCGAAAATGGTCTCATGCAATGTTATTTCCCATGGCCGGCCACAGTCAATGGGCTTTGTTCATAATCAAAAGATTTCTCAAGAACAGTCTTCAACTAGTTCCTCTAAAAATCAAGCATATAGAGAAAAAGTTGTTGAATTTCTCCTACATCAAGAAGGTGAGAATATTACACAAGCCTCTCGTATGGAGCAAACACATCATCAAATGACAGATGTTTTGGAAATCATCCAACGGTTTGTTGAACCAGGTGATAAAAGTGGATATAGGCTAATGCATCCAGCTAATTTCCGAACTAAGAATCGCAAGATCAAGAGAGCTTTTAAGAAGGTCTCAGACATAGCATGTCAAGAGCCACCCCAACTTGCCAGACTGGGGACTCCTTTAACCCAACCCTCAGAGTCAACAAATGGGATTCGAGGAGTTCAGCGAAAGCAGCAGGAACATCCCCAGTTCATGAGACTGGGGACTCTTTCAAATCATCAATCCCCTTCTCATAGAATGTCGGTCTTTTCTCGATTGGAAAAAAATCCCCAAGAGGAACGAAGAGCCAAATTATCAGGAGATTCCCTCCAAGTTATAGCTCGTAAAGAAGTTCCTAAAGGATTGAATCAACAAAAGGTAATGTCTAATCAAAGACATGAAAGAAGACAATATCACTGAAATGTTGATAGAAGGGATGTGATGCATTATGTATCAATCAATGTCATCAATTCCGTTGTTGATAATCCACCAGAGGAGGCTCACTCAGGGGATTCAGATGAAGAGTGTCCTGCTCAAGAAAATGTACGTGCCGATACAAATGAAGAAGGTGTGCGTACACGAAGTCAACGGATTACTCAGAACCTAGGTAATCCACTTCCTTCTCTCCAAAAAGTATCCAACAAAGGGAAGGGAAAGAATCAGGTTACATATACTTCCTCTGGAGAAGGACAATCGTTCTCATTAGAGAAAAGGTTTGCACAACAGGACGAAGAAATGAATGAATTAAGAAGGTTGAATGCAGAACTACTTCAGAGTAGTCTTCTTCTTAATAACGCTGAAGTCTGATAGCCGAAGGAATTTGTTGCAGTTACTGAGATGGATCAGGAATATCCTCTTTTATCGGTACACCCTCAGAGGTCTAATCCCGCGGGTCAAACGCAACAACGGTTAGCAGTGCTACCATCAGTTGCAGCACCAATCACTACGTCTATCCAAGCTCCACTAATTTCACCTACCCAAGAGAAAATTCAACCTGATGTTTCTCAAAAGTTAATAACTACTATTGAGTCATTAACAGCTCGGTTAGAAACTATGGAAGGGAAACGGGCACAAGTTCAACCAGAAAATAATGTTTATCTGGAATGGGTAGATTCAATTTCTCCTCCATACAGTTTTGGAAACCCTGTTTTCCCTACATTCAATGGATCAGGCGACCCTGAACAACATTTGACGCATTACGTGTCTTGTTGTGATCCTATGATGGGAACTCCAGAGCAGCAAGAAGTAGTGAAACTCAGATGCTTCGTGCGAACCTTGCAAGGACCGGATTTTGTCTGGTATACAAGCTTGCAATCCTGGTCAATCATCGGATGGGAGGATCTTTTCCAAAAATTCATTCTTCAGTTCAGCTCAACTTTTCCAAAACGACAGTTTTCGATCTTACAAACTACAAGAAAAGGGAGAATGAAAGAGTCTCTGATTTCATTGCTCGCTGGAAGGGATTAACATATTCCCTGAGTTTAGCACTACCTCAAGAGGAGCTGTTGCCAATCTGTGTGGCAAATTTGTGTGATGAATTACGCACACCATTGATCCCTGTGAAATACGCAGGACGGTTTCAGGACCTTACATCAATCGCTCAGCTGATTGAAGATTCCCTTATACAGGCTAAGGTTAAATCTCGTGTAATTCCATCAGCTCTAGGAAGGAGAATGGGTAAAGCAGAAACAGCTACAGTTATGCTTAAACAAGCACCTGTACCTATTTCTACTTCAAAACCGTCATCTTCTCGAAGAGATCCACCTCTTGAACACCAACAACAAAGGATATTTCGTCCAATTGATCAAAGAGATTAAAGACAAAAACAATTTGAGGATTTGAAAAGTAAAACATAATCTTTCCGAAATGAGCAAGTTCCTGGTTACTACATTTCAGCTCTGGAAAATAATTTGGTTCAGTTACCAGTGCCCAAGAGGCCAAACAAGGAAGGATATGAAGACCGTCCCAATTATTGTCCCTTTCATCAAATGTTGGGGCATCCCATCCAGGAGTGTTTTGTCTTCAAAGACCTCCTGCAAAAGATGGTCGACTTGGGACAAGTCAAGTTGAATGGTTCTTTGACTCAGGTAGCATGTGTTACTGCTACAGTTCCAGAGGAGGAAGGTGAATGGAAAGAAGTCAAAAGCAGAAATGCATAGAAGTATGATGATTGGATGGTCAGAAAGACAATCAATCGGACTCATGCCATTTTGCAAACACAATTAAAGAAACCAATTATGTCTTATGCCATGAATATTGCGGTAAAACCCTTTTTGTCAGAGGGAAAGTCCTCAAAGAAACGGTTTGATTCAAAGAAGGAAAAATAATCAGAAGAAGATGAGTATGTGTCAAAGCCTAAATTGTCTTTGACTCTGGCATACTTTATGCCATCTACTTCAAAACCATGGGCATCGAACCATCAAACGACACAGCCTAAAAAGGCTAGTCAGGAAGATTCTTTATTAGATGAAGAGTTAATCTTCAGTTCTGTTAATATGATTCAATTAACAGATCCATATTCCAGTCGTAATTTCAATTTAGATGAGCCTGAATTCCCTGTATCAAATAAGGGAATCCGAGGAAGTTCCAGAGGTTCAGGATATAAGGGAAGCCATGGATCTTTCCGAAGCCACTACTCTAATTCTACCCCTACTAGCACTGTGTATGCAGAAGAAACTCGTGGTAGAGCCCTTCAGCGAGCTCAAAAAGAACAAGCAAGTTCTTCGGCCAATAGCCAACTCAGTCGTGGAACAGTTATTTTAGAAGACCGATTGAAGATTCCATATTCTTTATCTCAGCAAGTAAATGGATCTAATAGGTCTAATCTTCCAAAACCAAGGATATTGCCAACTTCTATCCCAATACAATATGCATCAGATTCCAAAGCATCTGCTTCCAAGGTACCTGCTAAACCGCATATTCCTATTGGGAAACACAGACATTTAGATCAAAAGTATGATATATTGAAACACTTGGCCCAAGTACCAGCCAAGTTATCAATTTTGGATGCTTTGAATCTGTCAAAAGATCTTCGGGAAGCACTCATCGAAGCTTTGTCAAGTCCTTAGGAGTTTGAAGCTGAAATTGCTGCAGGTGAAATCTATCACATAGAGAATAATCCTGAAGAATGCCATGCAGTGATATCTTTTACTGATAAAGACGAAGATGATGTTGTGCATGGGCACATAAAACCTCTGTACTTATCTGGAAAAGTCAATGGTGTAGATATCCGAATAGCTTTCATTGACAATGGTTCAGGAGTCAACCTCATGCCCATTCGTACACTTCGTCGATTGGGCCTCACAAAATCCGATTTATCTCCTTATACCATGATGTTACAAGGATATGATAAAAATGAACAAGAACCACTGGGCGAATTTACACTCAGAACTCAGTTTGGAGATCTTGTATCCAATTCGGATTTCATGATTGTTGATCAAGACTCAGCTTTCAATGTCTTGCTTGGAAGACCTTGTCTACATCAACATGTGGCTATCCCTTCATCATACCATCAATGTCTCAAATACTGTTTCAATGATCAAGTTGGAACATTGTATGGTGATAAGACCCCATTCAAGACATGTGAATCTTAGTACATTGAGGCGGAATTTTACCACATGAAGGGAAGAGAGAAATCTACAATGAAGGAAATTTCCAAAGTTAATGCTCCATATGGTTTGGAGAAGATTCCAATAAATCCATTTACACATGTGAGTACAGATTATGTGTTACCTATCAGTCAAATTGAAAAAATAGGCCCAAATCAAAATACTCTTATAGAAAGATCCACAATGTCAATTACGAAAATCGAGCCAGACAACATGGGAGAAATTGGTAACCTACCAAACAGTGATGAAAGCACAAGTGGTGACGTCTTCATTTCATCTGCTGAAATCCAACAGGTCTATACTTTGCCAATCAGGCCAGAAGAAGTTATAGCAACATCAGAGGTGAATAATGATGTCAATTCTCAATCCATCATCTCCTCTTTATTTCCCAAAGAAGGCCCTTTATCAGCAATAGGGTTGGAAATGGAAGCTTCTTCTTCAAAATGTGAAAATTTTGACATCTCTTCTGATCATGAAAATTTCGTTTTGTCATCTACTATGCAAGTAGAAACTGAAGAAATAGCACATGATGAAGAGGAAGAGGAAGATCTTAGAGATGTTCCTCCAACATTTGAAGAGGGTATCTCTACCACTGTGGATGAACTCAGAGAAATAAATCTGGGTACAGAGAAAGATCCACGCCCCACTTTAATTAGTGCATCCATGACCCTTGAAGAGCAAGACATGTATACTTCTTTTCTAAAGAAAAATAAAGATATTTTTTCTTGGAACTATACAGAAATTCCTGGGATTGATCCTGATGTTCCTACTCATTATTTGGATTTACCAAAAGAACATCGAGGATTTATGAAAGCCGCGAGAAGAACACACCCAACTTATGCTTCCAAAATTGAAGCTGAAGTGGATAAGCTGATCAAAGCTAACTTCGTCAGAGAATTTCAATATCCCAAGTGGTTGGCTAATATTGTCCCTGTAAATAAGAAGAACGGACAAGTTAGGGTTTTCATTGATTTCAGAGATCTTAATCGGTATTGTCCTAAAGATGATTTCCCAGTTCCTATTACAGAACTCTTAATTGATGCGACAAATGGCTATAAGTACTTTCCTTCATGGATGGATATTCTGGATATAATCAGATCCGAATGGCCCCAGAAGAGGAGGAATCTACAGCCTTCAAAGCCCCTCAAGGTGTGTTTTGTTACCGGGTGATGCCCTTTGGTTTAAAGAATGCAGGTGCATCATATCAACACGCCATGCATCGTATCTTCAAACCTTTCTTAGGGAAGTTTGTTGAATGATATGTAGACGATTTGGTGGTTAAATACATAGAACGTTCTAATCACTTGGATGATTTGGAAGTCATATTCCACAAGCTTTGACAATATAATTTGAAGATGAACCCCTTAAAATGTGCTTTTGGGGTAACCTTAGGAAAATTTCTCGGCTTTGTTGTACGCCATCGTGGTATTGAAGTCGATCCTGAGAAGACCAAGTCAATCCTTGGTATTTCATCTCCTCAGAATTTGAAAGAATTAATAGGACTTCAAGGACACTTAGCCTATATTCGGCATTTCATCGCCAATTTGGCACCCAAAAGTTTACCCTTCTCCAAATTTTTTAAAAAAGGAGTCACTTACCAGTGGACTGAAGAATGTCAAGAAGCGTTTGATGTTCTCAAGAAATACCTCTTGAGTACACCAGTACTCATGCCACCTGTTGAAGGAAGACCACTTATCCTCTATGTGACAGCTCTAGAGCGATCATTGGGTGCCTTTCTTTCTCAAAAGAATGATGCTGGGAATGAAAATAGCCTCTACTATCTCAGTAGAACTATGCTTGAAGCAGAAACCCGGTATTCAAGTATTGAGAAGTGCTGCCTGGCATTAATCTTTGCAGTCCAGAAACTGAGACACTACCTACAACATCACGAGGTCCAATTGGTATCTCACAATAATACGCTCAAATTCATCCTTAGTCGTCCAATGCTTACCGGACGTCTAGCAAGGTCGGCAGTTATTTTGCAGCAGTTCGATATTCAGTATGTGTCTCAAAAGGCGATAAAGGGACAAGCTCTGGCTGATTTCCTGGCTGAACATACTTCAGTGGAAGACACGTCTTCAGATATTGAACTCCCTGATGATGAAGTTTTCTCTATTCAAGAGAGTCATCAATGATGGGAAATGTATTTTTATGGAGCTTCCAGAAGTCCAACAGGGAAGAAAATGGAAAATCCTAAATTCAACAAAGTTGGTTCAGGAATTGTACTCATTTCTCCAGATAAGGCATTGTTACCTTATTCAATTTTGTTGTGGGAAGGTGGGACTAATAATGAAGCTGAATACCAAGCTCTTATCATAGGCTTGGAGTTAGCGCTTCAAGCACAAGTGAATCACTTAAAGGTGAAAGGTGATTCAGACCTGATAATCAAACAAGTCAATGAGGATTATGCCATCAGAAAAGAAGAATTACCCCCTTTGTATGATTACGTCAGAGAGCTAATGGCAGAATTCACTTCAGAACCGACATTTTCTTATGTCCCAAGATCACAAAACGCTCAAGATGATGCGCTGGCTAATATAGCCACAACTCTAGCAGATCCAAATCGGGACGAGACAACCATCAGTATTGCCCACCGTCATGCAACTTCACCTATGTTCAATCCAGAACAGAGGAAATTAATGAAATTAGTCCCATTCCTAAACCGTATGGTCATACTACAGGATGGATGTCACCTATCAGGGAATACCTTTAAAATGGAACACTTCCACCTAATAGAGCCGAGAAAGAAAAAATCTGGCAACGTGTGGTCAATTTTACTCTTTATGATAGCCCAAACCACCTAGAGAAAATTCTCTACAAACGTGGTTTTGATGGAGTTCTCTTCAGATGCATTGATGGTGAAGAGACAATGGCTGTCATGAAAGAAGTGCATGCAGGAGTCTGTGGTGCCCACCAGTCTGGACATAGATTGTTTGATCAAATTCGAAGGCTTGGATACTTTTGGCCTTCAATGATACAAGATTGTGTTAATTTCACAAAGAAGTGTCATTCATGTCAAGTACATGCCAACTTCATTCATCAACCTCCAGAGTTGCTTCATACAGCTAAATACTCGTGGCCATTTGCCACATGGGGAATGGATGTGATGGGACCTTACCCTTCAGCTACGACCAAGCAGTTTAAGTACATTCTTACTGCTACTGATTTCTTTTCCAAATGGGCAGAGGCAGTACCTCTCAAAGAAGTCAGTTCTAAATGCATTGTTAGCTTCATCATGTCTAACATCATTACTAGATTTGGTGTCCCTCATACCATATTGACGGACAATGGCACCAACTTCTATTCTTTTGAGGTGAAGAAATTATATCAATAATATAACATTAAATCCAACCATTCATCTCGGTATCATGCAGCGGCCAATGGCCAAATAGAAGCCTTTAACAAGACTCTTTCAAATATACTACAAAAGATGGTGGATAAAGATAAGAGGTCATGGCCTGATAAACTCTTTCATTCTTTATGGGCTTATCGAACTACCACCCGCAATGCAACGCGGTCAACTCCATATTCATTGGTATATGGAACAGAAGTAGTCTTGCCAATTGAAGTTCAATTGCCCTCACTTAGAGTAGCCATTTGTGATTAGTTATCAACAGATGAGCAATCCCAAAAGCGATTGAATGAATTGGAACGGTTAGATGAGAAAATATTGTGCACTTTGCACCATTTTGAAATCTATCAGAATCGAATAGCACGATCTTTTAACAAAAAAGTTCGTCTTCGCTCATTCATTCAGGGAGAATTGGTATTAGTTCTCAGAACTCCAATGATACCAGGAAAGAAACCTCCTAAGCTTGATCTAAAATGGGAAGGACCTTATTCAATACATAGGGTCTACTCTAATGGAGCTTATTCATTAATCTCGATGGATGGAGAACTCATTAATACTCCAACTAATGCCAGATTTTTGAAGAAGTATTTTGTATAAACTACAAAGTATTCACCCTATTGTACCCGCAACATGACACTAAACTATGAGGCACCAGTTTATCCTTGCTATATGACGTTAAACTATACAGCAATGGTCCAGTATGATCTTAAACTGCAACTTCGTCCCACACGAAGTTAAAACTGTGAAAAAGTTCCCTAAAAAGTCCTGTATGACCTTAAACTACACCATGGTCCTGTATGACGTTAAACTGCACCATCCATGGTCCATGCATATGACCCTAATCTATTTGAAAGTCCCTTACGTCTGGAAAGAAGTTAAACTACATAATCATCAAAGGTCCCGTAAGACCTTAAACTGTACTTATGTCCAGCATGACATTAAACTGCACCATCCACGTTCCATATATATGACCTTAAACTATTCGACCTTTTGTCCAACATGACACTAAACTGTAGAAAAAATCCCCAATGCATCCAAAATGACGTAAATGGTTTGTTATTTTTTCCTTACTGCATGACATTAAACTGCGCAGTCCCCCTTTTTTGTCCAACATGACATTAAACTGTATTGTCCACACCGTCCTAACTACATGACGCTAAACTGTACAGAAAGTCCTTGATACGTCCTACATGACATTAAACTGTATTTTGTCCCTGGTACATGACACTAAACTGTGCAGCACCAATAGTCCTAACTGCAAGACTTTAAACTGCATAGTCCCTTGATATGTCCTACATGACATTAAACTGTATTATGTCCCCGCAACATGACACAAAACTGTGCGGCACCAGTTCGTCCTTGCTATATGACGTTAAATTATACAGCAATGGTCCAGTATGACCTTAAACTGCAACATCGTCCCACACGACGTTAAACTGTGAAACATTTCCCTAAAAAGTCCTGTAAGACTTTAAACTACACCATGTTCATGTATGACGTTAAACTGCAGCATCCATGGTCCATGCATATGACCCTAAACTATTTGAAAGTCACTTACATCCGGAAAGACGTTAAACTACATAATCATCAAAGGTCCTGTAAGACCTTAAACTGTACTTATGTCCAGCATGACATTAAATTGCACCATCCACGGTCCATATATATGACCTTAAACTATTCACACTTTTGTCCAACATGACACTAAACTGTAGAAAAAATCCCCAATGCGTCCAACATGACGTAAATGGTGTGTTATTTTGTCCTTACTGCTTGACATTAAACTACGCAGTTCCCCCTTTTTTTTGTCCAACATGACGTTAAACTGTATTGTCCCCACCGTCCTAACTACATAACGCTAAACTATACAGAAAGTCCTTGATACGTCCTACATGACATTAAACTGTATTTTGTCCCTGCTACATGACACTAAACTGTGCAGCACCAATAGTCCTAACTGCAAGACTTTAAACTGCATAGTCCCTTTATATGTTCTACATGAAATTAAACTATACATCATTAAGGTTGTTGTTACCTCTTGTTTCTCACACCGAGTATGACTCACGTGGGCTTATAGAAAACCTCAACTGTAACACTCTCTTTAGGCCGCTAACCATGTATAAGTCCCAACAAATTTTTTTTAGGCCGTTGTCCCCAAGAACAACTTGATTATTAATTCATTCTTTAATTGAACTACACAGACTTTGATCCTTGCTTTCCAGGCTGGGTATGTAGGCAACCTCCCAGGGTTCAAGCCCAAAAAAAATCTCTTCACATCGGTTCACCGCCATCTCATATGATGCTGATTCGTGAAACCGCCCCTAGAATCAATATCTTTACATTGATTCACTTTCGTCCTTGTTATATGACGTTAAACTATGCAACACTTTTGTCCGGTACGACAGTAAACAACAATACTCTTTGATTTCCTCATCTAAGAGGGAACCATTATTTACATTGATTTTTCAATCATGTTTCATTTCAAAAGACTACATGCATACATGGTAATGCCTAAATTTTTTTATCTCGGGTTAAACCATCATTTCACTAAAGTCCCCTTTCACCCTTCACATGTATGAACCAAATCTGTACAAAGGGTAGTTCTAGAACTACGTGGGCTTGATTCCCATCCTTATGGGATACGTAGGAACATTCGAGTGTCCCTCGAATTCAGTCCCAAGTCTTTTGGGCCAAACCCCAAATTTCACTTTCAGTCCCTTGGCTGAAAAGTCCTCATGAAAACACACACTGTGTATTCATTATTATGGTCCGAACTCTATGACCCTAAACTAAGATCTCTCATACTTTTTTCCTGCACGACGTTAAACTGCATTTCAAGAACTACGTATGTCTTGATTCTCATTCTTATGAGATACATAGTGAAGTCCAAAATTTCAATTCAGGACCCAGCCACAACATGATTATGGTTATCATTGACCTATGTATCTCTATATACATTGGAAAATACCCATCTTTATGTGTTATAATCCGAACCTTAAATATTTTCAGATCTTCATAACCCTTTTCATGACTTTTAGTCACAAAAATGTCAAACTTCTGAGAATTCTTTTTCCTGACTATGCAGTACGTGCCCATAGGTGGCCTTGCATAAACAGTCCACATAACAGACTTGTTACCCAAAAGATACTATTTTATTTAACTATGTTGCCAATGCCCTTAGGTGGCCCTGCAAAATTCAACCCCCTAACGGGTTTTGTTAAATGATGGTAACTTCATTCTTGGGAAGAATGCCTCTTTTGTCTTTATTTGTCTTAAACGACAATATGTAGGGATCCACAAAAAAATAGCCATCCTTAACATATTTGTCCCATATCCTTTTTTCATGATCTGAAAGTATTCAAGTCTATGGTTTATTCTTCTTCCCTATGTTTGGGTCAGACCTTCGTAGGAGTGATATTCATCCATTTCTTCGATAATCTTGTCTGGAAATATCTTCTCCATATTCAAGTACCTCTTTCCATACAGCAAACTTTATACTTTAGAAAATTTGAATCTCCATAAACATTCACTGGCTTTTAGCACTAGGAAAGTAAATTTATGAGAGTTCTTTTGCCTGACTATGCAGCACGTGCCCATAGGTGGCCTTGCATAAACAGTCCACATAACAGACTTGTCAGCTGAAAGATGCTATTTATTTGACCGTGCAGCCAATGCCCTTAGGTGGCCCCGCATAATTCAACCCCTTAACAGGTTTTTTTAAATAATATTAACTTCATTCTTGGAAACTACTTCTTATAATTCCTTTTAGCTCTCTTTCATATCATTCTTCAGATTCAAATATTCTTAAGTCATAGCTTACATATTTTCCCTCATACTTGAGTATGGTACTATGTTTTCAGATGAGTTTTCAAGGAATTGAGTCAATTCTAATCCATTCGGTCAAAGCTATTTCGACCTTAAACATTAGCCTTTGTATGTCTGACATGCATGACTTTAAACTGCCAGATTTCTTGTTTTTATTTTCACCTCAGAGTCAAATCCTCTTTTATCTCCGGATCCAACTCTGAGGGGGGAGTTTTGTTGACGCTCCTTTCTGTCATAGAGTCTAACGACTGAAAAAAGGAAATACCTTAATCCAAAGTGATTCATCCTTTGAAGAAACATCAAAAATTGACAAAGGGATGAACAAGGAGAACATTGCCCATAGGTCACGCAAGTTCCCTCATGGTCGCGCAAGTACACTTGCGCGCCGCCTAGTGGTCGTGCAAGTCTACTTGCGCGACGCCTTATGGTCGTGAAAGTGATTTGCGCGACCTATGTGATAACCGCCCGGTAACCGCCCAGGGTCTTCTCCTGCCTATAAATAGACCCTATGGCCCCCCTATTCGAGAGGATCTTTTTCCAGAAACTCGGATTGAAGCTCCCAACGCCCAAGTCTCTTCTCAAAGCTTTCGGAACACTTCTAAGGTAATTTCTTACCTAGAAAGGAAGATCTAAAGATAGGGAGGAAGGCCTAAGTGTTGAAATTCATCAACACTTGCGCGTCTGAGTGGCCAGCCCTTAAGGGAAGTGGTCACACTTGCGCGCCGCCTTACTCCTTCGATAGAACTTGCGTGTCCCTTTGCTGGAAGAATCTCAAGGGGATCCTAAAGGCTTTAATAAAGATTCGCTCAAGTGTTTCAATGCTGGTTGAATATCGCGCAAGTACCCACCATGTCGTGCAGGTATACCTACGCAACCAATACTTGCGCGCTCCCGGAATACTTGCGCTCCTTCCAAGACATGCGTGCCCCTTCCTTTTTGGGTGCCTTTCTTGCCCATTTCACCCCTCTTAAGCCATTATACCTTTCCTTTTCAAGATTTAGTCTTCAAGACACTCTTCAAATCCATTTATGGCATGATTTCTTGATTTGACTTCCTTATCTGAAAGGAATTCTGTGGAATATCTCTCAAAACCTAGTGATTTAAATATCTTTATGTCACTAAATATGGAAAGTTCATTCATTCAACCTCATCCTTTAAGATGAGAGAATCCTTAACCTGGGTCTCCTTTTCAGGAATAATCCCCAGTCATAAGTCCTCTAATATGGGCATCCTCTTTAGGAGTAAGCCCCAAGTCCCTTAATTTTTGGGCATCCTTCTTAGGAGTAAGCCCCATATCCTCTAATTTCGGCTTCCTTTTCAGGAGTAAGCCCCAGTCATAAATATGGGCATCCTTATTAGGAGTAATCCCCAGATACTCTAATTTGGGCTTCCTTTTCAGGAGCAAGCCCCAGTCTCAAATATGGGCATCCTCCTTAGGAGTATGCCCTAGTCTCAAATATGGGCATCCTTCTTAGGAGTAAGCCCCAGATCCTCTAATTTGGGGTTCTTTTTCAGGAGTAATCCCCAGTCTTAAATATGGGCATCCTTCTTACGAGTAAGCCCCATATCCTCTAATTTGGGCTTCCTTTTCAAGAAGAAGCCCCAGTCTCAAATATGGGCATCCTCCTCAGGAGTAAGCCCTAGTCTCACATATGGGCATCCCCCTCAGGAGTAAGCCCCAAACCGTAATCCTTAACTTGGGCTTCTTTTTCAGGAATAAGTCCCATTCATAAATCTTGGGCTTCCTTTTCAAGAGTAAGCCCCAAGTCCCTTAAATTCTCTTTAACCAGTCCTAATTTATGTTTGATCTGGGATTCCTTCTCAGGAGTAAAACCCAGTTATTAATCCTCTCCTAATTTGGGTTTCCATTTCAGGAATAAGTCCCAAGTTAGAGTATTCAAATCTCCATGAAGCACATATACCTTTATGGACCATGTTCCTGGATTTTCTCCCTAAAGTAAATCCTAACCTTCATTTATCGGGGCAATCATACATACATAAGCCCCACATTATTTTGCATCTTTCATGGACCAATTGTCTATTTTATTACCAATACCTCTTGTTTCTCACACCGAGCATGACTCATGTGAGCTTAGAGTGTAAAAGTAATTGTGACATCCTTCTTTGAGCCATTAATAATAAACATCATACTCCTTTACTCTAACTACGTGGGTTCTGATTCCTTTTTCAAAATAAAGGATACGTAGGTAGCCCATCTACGGGTTCGATCCCAACTCTGAAATAATTCATGTCCTTCTGAATGACAATAAACTTCAAGTGCCCCACTGAGTGGCTTTAAAACTAGCCTGGTCATCAATATGATCGAGAGACTTTTATATAAATGTTTTGAAGGATACCATTGACCAAGATTCTCTAAATAGATATAGATGATTCTCTATTGATGAAGAACCTCGAATACATATAAAAGATTCCCTAAATTTCTTACATATTTAATCATTGATTGTTAAACTAAAGGAAAGCTCATTTTATACTTGGTAATGTAATAAGGATTCACGAACATAACTTAAATCTATAAAGAGAGTCCCAGAATAGATAATAATTCCCCTCAAAAAGGTGTGATGAGTCCGACCTCCCATCCTATCGACCAATGAAAATTCCTAAGCCTCATCAGTTCAAAAACTAATGAAGCGCCTACCTTTGGAAAGTAGGTCCAAGTGGATGTGGAATCATTGGATGTTTCTGGTTCTACAAACAAACCCGTTAGAAACCAATCATAACGTTTGAATCTCCCATCCAGGAGGTCATCCCCGAATTCCGAGGGAAACAGAAATATTTACATAGGGTACAGGTGTCCATATGTATAGGTGAGGATCTATACTCTCCTAAGTAGGTAGCATCATATTCGAGTGGTCACCACTTGAAATGTAAAGTGCTAAAGTGTTCCTCTTGGCCTTCATTTGTTGTAGGATCTATTTAAGTTTCCCCATTTTATTTAAGAATACTTTAATGGAATTTCTTTCAAACATTCCTAGATAAATATGAGTTAAATATTATTTTAGAAAAAATGCATTGATGACTTGATAAATTCCTATGGAATTTTGTGTTAAATATTCTAAATAAATTGTTTAAGGAACAATGTCATTATTTAATAATAAAATTCCTTTGTTGAGGTGTGATGTATTTGAAAAGTCATAGGGGTGATTACTTATTTTAATCTTGCATTTCCATATTTATTGGTATTTCATTAGAATTTGATATCATTATTTGGAAGGTGGGAAATAAATGGAGTTACCCATTGAATAAAAAAATAAAATAAATTAAGGAACCTTTTAAGAGAATTGGAAAAATTTTAATTGGAATTAACCATGTAGGTGATTTACCTGTTCTAATGACACCTCCTATGTTTCCATCAGTATTATAAAAATGGTTTATCTTGCTTTATTAAATTTAATGTCATTGGCTAAATAGTTAGCCTAAAATGGAATAGAATTAGGTGTTACAACCACATCTCTTGTTAATCTAAAATGAGTGAATAATGAGAATTTAATATCTTAAATGGTTGATATATATTTAGGATGGTTAAATCATACCTTTTGTTAAGTTTAATTGAAATTATATTGTGAATTTAGAAGGAATAATGGAATTGAACGTGGATAATTAATTGCATAAGAGGTATTTCCTTATATATTACATGGTTTAGAATTATTACGCCTTATACATGGGTTGTGTGAGGCGATAAGGTATTTTTGAGCATAGAGACACATGCTCCCTGACAATAGGTGTTGAGTATGGTGACTCACACTAGTGATACGACATTGGTGTTGGAATTTAGGTCCCATTTTCCAGGATTAGAGTGTTTTCATGGCATGTTCACTTTCCATCTCGAGTGACATGACTGACTTTTCCCACTCTATCATGATGTAGGTAATGTTACCTATTTCATAATATTATAGTCTCATAGAGTAGTTATGGATTTCTATTAGTTAAATCCTAGTCCATCAAGAACTAGTATTCTAGGTATATGATTATTAGGCATCAGCACACACTTGGATCATTTAGGTGGATAAAATATTTAACTAAAATATATATATATATATATATGATAATACTATATATATAGTAATTGTTTAGAATTATTCCAACTATGATCCGAAGAAGTTATAGTTGATAGGTGTCCCTTAGGATCCTGGGCAGGTTTTTTTCATTTATTCAGCTCTGTTTATTATTTTTCTATTCCATCACATGACATAATTTAAATTTCATGAATTTTATTGGTTTATATACTATGGGTGTTAGCCAAATGAGATTTATATCTCATAACCTACTCTGGTCACCATTTCATTAGGGTAACTAAGTAGTCCATTTGTAGACAGAACATTAGACCTTGCTTGATATAGTGTGCATGTACTTAGGAGTTACGAGCATAGGACCAAGATGGAGCTTGGGATTCTTTTGGAGATTTCCAATGAGGGATTTTATTTTATTTTTGTTTATTTATATTTGTACTTCCATTTATCATGTATCACTATTATTGTCTATATATTTATTTATGAAACATCAAATATTATGAATGCTTTGTATAAACTAGAATTGGCTACATTAATTCAACTGTTTACTACTTCTGATGTTATCTTATATTCAGTTTTAGTTATACCATTTTTTTACCTTGATCACAAGGGTATAATATCCCCATTATCACCTTCGTAAACCCTCTCTACTAGTCAGAAGCCTCTAGCATATTGGGAGACATGCTTGAGTCCATGGGACCCACCAGTCCAGCCACCATTTTAATGGTCATTCAGGTCGGGATGTTAAAAACTTGTATCAAAGCCTTATTTTTCAGTTCAATTACTAATTTTTGTAGAAAGATATGAGATAAGAAATGTGTTGGTGTTTGGTAAATAGTTTTTCATATGACTGATCACCCCACATATGAGAAATGACCTAGAGTCCAAGGATGAGATTTTTGTTCATGGTGTTTGTTATTATAGTTGATATGATTTCACATTGAGGGAATGGTGGAATTTCTACTACTTATGACATCTGTATTTTTTAAATTCTTTCCCTTATAATGGTATGACATAGATGAATAATTTCATGCATCATTATAGGAATATAAAGATTCCAATGCAATGTATATCACATGAAAAATAGTTGCATTTGTAGGTTTTCTGTAGATTTGAATGTGTGACTTCAATGTTATTCCATGATTTTCCTTTATTTATCATGTCTATTTCGAAAACATGCTTTAGTGTTTAATTTCAGATTGTTTTTTTAGTATTCAGATATTTTATTCCATTTCTTTTTATACACCACAACTTTCCTATTTATATGCCATGATTTATGTCTATAACATGTTTTTAGTGATTACTAATTTTGATTGAATGTAAGGAAATTTTTATATATAAATGTTTGATTGGGATAAATATACTTCTTCTCATTAGATGATTTAAATGGTTGAGATTACAATGGGAGTCAGTTTTCAATTGTAAGGTGTGTGGGAAACTTATAATGGGTAAAAAGAAACACATGCAATAGAACTATCCTTCAACTTCATATATATATATATAGAGAATTTTTTTAAAATTAGAAGTATGATAAATAATGATGATAATGGGAATTGGTTTGGAGTAAATGATGACAAATAACATACTTTATTGTGTATAGGTGATTGATGAATTGGTAGATGGCCAACCATATAATAGAACAGTTTTGTATTTACGTGTGGTATTGTGAAATGGATATAAATATAAGGGGTTGTTTAATTTTGATATGAAATAAAATGTGTAACTTATAAATGAAAAACCGGGCCCATGTAGGTCAGTTGGGGGCTTTTTCTTATGAGAAGAACAATTTTAGTGTCTTCAAAATTTTCAAAATAGAGAAACTCCCTTTAGGTTGAATTATGATAAACCCAAGTTAGATTAGGGGGACCTTATTAGGCAGCCATATCTATTAAAATGAATTCACATGATAAATTTCCTAAAGAAGATGATATGTTAATAAATCATTAACATTTTAAATGGATGTTTTATGAATGTTTTCTATTTTTCGTGAAATTTAAAAAGTTCTTTTGTTTATGATTAGTACTTGTTGATTGAAATTAATTCCATAAAATGATAATGATTAAATGTGAACAAATGTAAAAGGATTGAAAATGTAACCCTGTGTTGTATCCCTTATTTAAACCATTTTGTAAGGGCAGATTAAACCATCCTTTGAGTATCCTTGGAATGGAACAATAGATATTTTTCGTAGGCTTCCTTATATTCAACATGGGCTTAAATAATAGGATCTTGAGACTAGTGAATTCAGTTTGGCATGGCCTAATGATAAGTTCGATGTTTTTCTTTCTGAAGTGGTTATACCATGGTAGGTATAACCTTTAGTATAAAATTAATTTCTAACCCTATGATTCATTTCGACATTTAGTTTCATTCAATTCTCAATATCCATTGTAATACCCTTCTCTTATAAATGATTCCATTTCTCAGATTATTTTTCATGATACTTATAGAATTTATATGGGTATGGTAATCATGTAATGCTTTTTTTAGCAGATTATACATGCCTTTGGAATTCTTGGGTAGTTCGTTGGTCGATTGACCCTTTTACCCCTTAGTGGTGGATGAATTGGCCTATTATCATATGGGTGAAAGATCATATGGGGAAGTATGACTCTGAGCTAATTGTCTTGTATGGGAAATCTGATGCTTGAATGAATATGGGAGATAGCCTATGGATAATATCTAGGATGTTTCATTTTCTTTTAAAACATCAAGGTAGTATGCGTTCATATATATAGTATCTGTAAAGTGTTAAATGTTGTAATGAATCGGTTGTGTTCATTGAGATCATTGATACTTGAGTTATTGAGAATATACTCAGGTTCTCTTCATAGTATATTTACCTATAATGTAAAGGATTCATGAACATCCCAATGATTAAGATGAAATTTCCTTATTACTCATTTATTTTTAAATGTCGATCTATTTGGTTTTGGTTTTTATTCCATGCGTTTCATGTTTGAATTTATCACCATTCAAGCCTAGCACATTTTTTAGAATCTAGGTTATTTCTCCTCATTTAATAGCTTGGTCACTCCTAAGGAGGTTAACATCATTTCGGTTATGGAAAATGTGTCATTCTAAGTATGTAGAACAAAAACTAAGAGGACCCATTAGAAATATTGATTTTTGATCAAATTATTTTGAGGCTTGAATGTTTGAAATCATGTCTGGGATTTCTCAGAAGAACGATGTTGGTATTGGTTAATTGTGTTTGAAAACATTGAAAAATACTATCAATCATGGAGGTAATTTTATGTTAATCCCTGAGAGAACACTGACCACCTCCGGTGGTATAATCTTGTAATCATCTTGTGGTGGTGGTTCAGATGGTGAAGCCAATCCACTACCTTGAAGTTGACTAGTTGTGGTTAGATGTTCTTCTTTTTAATAATTAGGAAATATTGTGTAGAAATGGATTAAATAATCATACTGTACTAT
Organism: Viscum album; assembly: GCA_963277665.1. Lineage (NCBI taxonomy): Eukaryota > Viridiplantae > Streptophyta > Magnoliopsida > Santalales > Viscaceae > Viscum > Viscum album. The sequence goes on along the minus strand of OY728155.1, from coordinate 1,214,639,003 downwards.
GGAATAGTGATGAGAATATCCCATATATATATATATATCATACTTGATTCACAAATAGATAATTATTCTAATGGAATGCTACAGTTTAAAAATATTATTGTTTTGTTGGGTGGTTTCCTAAATAATTCACACTATATGGGTGGTTTTTATCTAGGATCATTTAGTCATGAGTTATTCTTCGGTTCCCATGTAGGAACACATTTTAACTAATATTATACACTGGTCATCTTCTTTTTATGTGACCAGTAGGAAGATGTCATTCTAAGTCTAGTCAATGTTATAATGTAGATGACTTTACCTTTACCAACATCTCAATCATAATCACTCAGTATGAACTACATTCAGATAGTAAAATACAATTCATTATAATGAATTTGAGTTTATACTATACTTTTTGTTGTACTTGGATGTGAATCTTAGAAGGGGTGGTGATTCTAGTGGGCTGGATCTAGATTTCACCTCTGTTTATGTTGTGGCACGATTGTTTAATGGTCTGGTAGTAGTTTGACTATGGAACGACACCATAAGTTGGCTGTTAGATTTAGTGAAAGTATCAATGCTAAATATATGATCCTTTAGAAGTACAGATTCACATTTTAGTATGTTTTTCACTGCCCACCTAAGTCTAGCTTCCTCTATAATGTTAATTTAAAGGTGAATTTACTTGTATCCATCTTGTTTAATGAAAATGGTGAATAGGGAACTGTTTCTTACACATTGTCAGGTTGAGATGAGTGTAGTTTCTATCATCCAAGGCCTTTTTAAGAAGCTTTTTAAACAGATCTAAATGAGAGTGGAATGGAATTTACAAATTTTCCATCTTGAAATCACTCCAAGAGAACCAATAAGATGCTTATAGGAATTCTTTTAAGACAATTTTGATGGTGGATGTACCATTACTCAGAATTGGCCTATTTTTATTGTCATGGAATGTGGTGGAGAGAACCTTGAGCCAGATGATTGATGAGATGAAAATGTGATTGTGTTTATAGATAAAAGGGGTTGGGTAAGGTTCATTTTTGTGCTTCAGTTGGGAAATGTGTGCCGTCTTATGTGTTTTTGGATTATGTTTCGTATATTTAAATGAATACTCAGAGGTGAGTTGGGAATTTGGAAACACTATGAGACCAGTTGAATGGTGATTCATTAACCTTTTAGGTTGAGTGATATTTCCTATTTCACCTGAAGTATTATTGAGTATAAGAAGTTCTGAGGTGAGGATGTTGTAATGAACCATGTTTTGAATAAGAATAAATTACAAGGGGTTTTGAACTTATAGTTTTATTAGATGGACCATTTTTTTAAAATGACAGTTGGAATGAAATTATGAGTGTTGGAACACATAAATAATGTGTTTTTGGACATGGGTGAAGGATAGAGGCATTCTTTGGAGGGATTTTGGAGTTTTAGGAGAACCATACCAAGATAATCAATGGTTTGGAGGGTCTGCACAGGGTGCATGGTTTGTGTGAAACTATGTAGACATTACCTGTAATCATTACAACCACATGCATCTGGGGAAGTGGCAGTGTGCATGAGTTGTGTATAATTTACCAAACCATGCACCTATCTAACATTATTAGGGGAAAATGGGAATTACCTTGACACTATTTACCACACAGTTGGCGTATAGTCCCCCAAAACATGAAGACAACCCTTGTTGGGTGCTCTAGGTGCCCAGTGGAAGATGCATGGTTGGTAAATGGTTTTCAAAACCTAGTAACCCAAACTATGTAGATTTTATTATTTGAAAAGGTAATTAAATTAAAATTTAAATAAAATTAAAACATAACTATCTACCCATTTTTCCCCACCTGGGTTACACAACTGACCCTTCCACCTCTCCTCTCTTGGTCCATATGATGCCCTTTTTGTTTCCACTCTAAATCCTCAATTTCAACCTAATTCATTCTAGATCATCAAATGATTCATCAATGTATGTTTTACTTCCACTTCTTGGTATCACATAGTTTATTTTGGGTATTTTAGTGGTTTCAAGATTATAATATTTATTTTTAGTATGTTTTATGGTCCTTGAGGTGGGTTCAAGTCACCAGAGTCAATGGAAAATTTCTGGCATATGCGTAGGTGATCATATATATTTGTATGTTCCCTTGTTATGTATATGTTCACCCATGTAAGTGAATATATATATATGGGGATATATTTTCTTATTTCTATTTAATAAAAAAAATATGGGTGTAAGTGGAATGGGGTGTATGCATATATAATCATGTTTGTAAGGATACCATTGTGCATATTAATGTTCCCGAGAATATATACATGGGGTCTATGTGTCCTTATATACATAAAGAGGTGCATATTCATAGTGGAGTGTGAAAACAACTTCATGTAGTATTTTATTAAAACGTAAAGTTCCAAAGTGTTATTCATGGTATTCTATTGATGTAGGATCCCTTTCCTTTTTCCACACTTTATTTAATTATGCTTTGATTTCATTCTTTTATTACTTTCCTTGGATAGAAATTAGTGTGGTACAGTTTTATAATAAATACCATGATTAATTGAGACATGCCTATGGAATTGAGTTTTAAATATTCTTAATGGACTATTTAATGGAAAATTTCATTATTTAATAATAAAACCCCTCTTTTGAGGTTTGTTGCCTTAAAAAACTCATAGTGATGATTTATTATTTCAAGATTGCCTTTTCATATTTCTTAGTAGTTCATTATTATTTGATATCATTTTTTTGAATGAGAAATGTTTATAACATATGCCTTAAAAATTTTCTTCAATTGTGTTTCACCCTTGAATATAATTGTTAAATAATTCAAGGCACCATTGAGGTTCCTGAACCAAATTTTAATTTGAATTATCCATGTAGGTGACTTTATTTTTCCAGTGAAAAATCCTAATTTTTAATTATGTTTCTAAAATATTTTTATTTAATTAATTAATTTAAATGCATGTATTAAATTGTTTGTCTAAAATGGAACTGAATAGGGTGGTACGACCAAGCCTCTCAACAATCTAACAAGCTCAAATATTGAAAATTTAATGGTTTAAATAGTTTAAGTATATGTAGGATTGTTACACCTTTCCATTTGTTAAGTTTGATTGAAATGATCTTCTAAATTGAAATGAATTAATATAATTGAACATAGATAATGAATTTCATAAAATTTATTGCCTTTCTATTATATTATTAAAATTGTTTATTGATTATACAGGGGTTGTGTATGATGATAGAGGATTTTGGATCACGTATACTCACACTCCCTTAAATCTAGTGTTGAGCATTCAGACTATCATCATTGATACTTGTGATATGATGGTGAGGTTTATATTGAGCATGGCGACCCACACTCCCTAACATCAGTTGTTGAGCATGATGACTCCCAATAGTGGTACAATATGGGCGATCAGATTTATGTGCCATGTTCTCTGATTATAGTGTTTCTTTGGTGTGGTCACCCACCATCCTAAGTTATGATCATTACATCCCCAAATTTATCAATATGTAGGTCATGAATCATATTTCATGAGCTTATATTCTCATAGACTGGTTATGGATGTCTATGAGTTATGTCCTAGTCCATCTAGCATTAGTATACTAGGTATAGGGCCATTATGTGTTGGAACACACATGGTTCGTATAGGGAGATTCTATATATAACTAAACTATATATATTTATGTTAAAACAATATATATAGTCACTGTTTAGACTTATTCTGGATATGATCCAAAGAAGTTATAGCTTCCAAGTGTCCCTTCGGAACCTAGGTAGGATATTGTTCCGTTATTCAGTTCTTTTTATTATTTCTCTATACATGCACATAGGATAATTTTAATTTAATAGACATTATTGTGCTTGAAACCATGGGTTCCAACAGATATAGATTTATATAGAATAACATACTTAGACCACCATTTCACTGGGGTACCAATGTATACCTTCTAATTATAGGACCATGGACATTTCTATTGTTGTGTGCATGCAATTGGGATTTAGGAGCACTGGATTGATCTAGAGATTATGATTCTCATTGAGGTCACAATTAATGGATTTTTATTAGTTTCATTTATTTATTTAAGTACTGAACATCATGTTGTTTCATTTTGAATATCTATTATTTTATTTCTACATCATTATCTATAAATTCATTTTATTTAAAAACTGGAATCAGACACATTAATTCAGTTATTATATGGGTCTGCTACTGCTCTTTATGTTACTTATTTATTTATTATTATATTTTATACTATTTAGTATCCATTATACATTTGTGCTACTCTATTAATAAGGTTATATTATCCCCTCAATCACTACATGACACCCTCTCTTATAATAATAAGCCTCTGGCATACGGGGAGACACACTTAAAGCCATGGGTATAATGACACTCAATTTACAAACATCGAAATTACATATCATTTTTAAAATTCAAAAACATTATAAAAATAGATTCCCAAAGACCATAGCTGGTATAGTGGCTTTGAAAACATGTAAAGATAAACATGGGTACATATTGGAGCTACATCATATCCCACTAGGTTCTTCTTGACTAGAACCATTATTATACATTTGAAACATAGTACATACCATCATAACCGGGGAGAAAGGAAACCTTAAAGGGGTGATCTCAAATGTTCAGTAAGGGTAAACAAGGGAGGCATGTAAGAAAAAACAAGACAATAAGGACATGAGAATGTGATCATGAAAAGGGATGATCAGACCCTATATATCAAAGAACATAACGCATATGATGGTATAAATACTGGTAGTTCATATGACATGATTCATAATGAAACAGAAAGAAAAATCCAAGAAATCATAATATATAAATAAAAATAGAAAATGTGGAAAACACATAATCATATAATGATTTTTATATTTTCCTAGGCATCATTTTCAAGACCATCTTAGTGGTCAAAGTCCTTTACTAAACTGGATATCCCACATTTTATCCCTGTATTATTCAACTGAGTGGCCCTAATTACATCCCTGTATTACTGAACCAAGTAACCCTCATTATTTCCCTATATTACTAAACCATGTAACTATCGTTCCATTCCTATTATATCTCATGATATATAAATCATTACCCAAAGCATTGGAGGTTGAAATAGGTCACACCTGTCAAATAATGAAATAATACATACATATGCCACAAGATAATAATTAAACATATCATAACGCATAAAATGAAATGGTTATAAAAAACAGATAATCATATCATAACCTATGGAAACAGACAGGTTTCATAATCATTTTATTATAAGAATAACCCGTCAAAAGAAGTGGGTTTCAAAAGCATATAACATCTGAAATAGAAACAAGTTTCATAAACATCATGCCATCAAAACATAATCCATTCATAGAATGAATATGAATGGAAACATTGAATAATTCCACATAGACGCATGATTTACACTAATGTATATTATCTTAGATGAGAAATAATTTTGAAAGTTCTTTTTAAAACACTTCTTTATGTAAGTATCATGTTTTCATTGAAAATTGATTTTTTTTTACATAAAACCTTTTGAAAACATTTGTCTTTGAAAATTGATTTGAGAACTTATGAAGAAAATTTTTAAAATAATAAAATATTTTTAAAATCTAATTTTTCTTGAGAATGATCTTAAATTATATTTTTAAAACTTTTTTCAAAATATCTTTTTTGAATACAATAGATTTCTGACCAAAGAAAGAGGTGGCCAAGTTTTACTAAAACATTATCTTAAGTACCAGAGAGTGGAAATGGTACTAAAAATGAGGATATCTTGAATAAAAATAGGATTTGGAAAATCATTAATATTATTTAATTATAGATAAAAATATTTCATCCATGTAATCATAACAATAAACAATATTTAAAAAATGGGGAGACTATCTCAATAAACTCTTACAACTTGTTGACTTGGGATTATACTCTCCATGTAAGAAATTAAATTATAGGAAGCATAAGATATCATGAAAATATTGTGATTCATGATATAAAATATTAAATTGAAGTATATAGATTTTAAAAAATTAGGCTCATAACAAAAGACGAGTCTCGTAGAAGGAAAATTGAGACAAGACATTTTTATCGATTTGGTGACATTTGGAACATAAACACCATAAAAAATGGTTAATAAAATGGATATCTGAATACCCATAAAATTATTTATATTATACATAGAATACAATCATGGGTGGTACATAAACTACAAAAAATGGAATAATGATGAATATAACATGTATCTCATAGAAATTAAAAGTGAGATGAAATCCCCATACCATGTCTCTTGACTCTCTCCATACTCGTACAAGCATATTTTATAATAAATATAACATTTTTATACATATATATTATAATATTTTTATTATACATAATACAATATATGGTTTGATTATAACCTTATATGGCCCACTTGTTAATGATCCTATGTTAATGTTTTAGTTCAGGTAATATTCTTTTTGTTCTTCGCTTGTTTGTTAATTTGTTATATCATTGGCCCTTATACATAAGTCATGATTAGATAATGTAAATAATTATATACATACCATTTATATTTATTATATTCATATTATAATAATCTATATGATAAATAAGTATGATATAGAATACACCATTCATGTAGGCGGTAAGTCTTATGTACGCATGAATGATGTTTCTGTTTTTATTATCATATTGAAGGAATGTAATTAAATGACATGTGTATATATTTTTAGGTGTGTATATATATAATTTTTATATTTTTATTAATATTTCATATATATCATATAATTTCATTTATCTCATCCTTAATACATTCCATGTGGTGTGTGAACCAATCACATCGCTTTGAGGGGGAAGTAGTCCACACTACCTCAAAAGAGATTAACTTATTAACACCAAATTGAAAGTAAAAAATGATGTCTGTTGTAAAAGGAATAATGAAGCTTAAATGCATAATAAATATAAAATAGAAAATATAAAAATATATCTTTTATCATAATTTCTACCATGATTGGTGGTAGAGTTGAAATAAAAAAATCAATGTTTTGTTAGCCTGTTGTTCACTGTTAATAGAAATAGTATGTTGAATATCAATTAGATGGAGGTGTGTGTAAGTGTAGGTCAAAAAATTTTCATTAAAAAATACTAGTATATAGAAAAAATATTTTTTTCACAAATAAATGGAATAAATAGTGGGTAGGGTTGGAGAAGGAAAATAAATTAATGGAACTTGAGAGAAGACATTACCTATAAATCAGGTAACTCATTTTGGTTTGTGCCAAAAGGAATCCATGAAAATATTTATACCTAAATAGAGGATTAAAGGTAGAAGCGGTATTTTTAGAAGGCTAATTAGGAATATATTTAATGAAATAAAAAGGTTTTAGAGGTTTCAAAAATGTGTAGATATGTTTTCCATTTATAGGGAAGGAAAATGGCTCACTTCAAATTTTTATAATCATGTTATGTATGAAAATGTTCTTAACTAATAAGTCCTAAAAAACCAAGAACAGTCAAGAATGGAAGTTATATATAGAATAAATATGAACATAAAACTAGTTTTGGACAATTTTAATGGTAATTTGGGACATTAATTTTACGATTTAGTCCCTAATTAAGTTTAATTTGTCCTTAACTAATGTGATTAATTTTTATCACTTTTACGAATCATTTTGGTAAAAACAAAACATGGAATTATTAAACACTAAATATTAGACTGAATACAATAGTATATCTTATATTTCATAAATTCAATTCACATATGTGCTAGAATTATGATTATTTCAAATCTTGTGGACGAGATGAAATAATGGGGTTTCAAAGTAGAAAAAAGATTGAATGTTCGTTAAAATTTTATAATCAGTTTCAAAATGAAATTAATTATAATTAATTAAATATTATTAATTTATGTAATATTTATATAATGGGACATTAAAACTAATTTTTAATATCTTTTATTAATAATAAATAATTAGATAAAATGGTAGTTTTTAACTAAAAAATAGTATTTTTCACTATTCATCCAAAAATGAGGTTTGAGAGAAAAATCCAAAAAATTAATCCTATGATAATTTTGACATTTTAAATTCGAAAAATAATTTTATCTTTTCAAATTAAATTTTAAATGTGTCTAAAACTAATTTTATTATTAAAATTGGTCTATTTAAAATAAATTGTATTTTTCACAGAAAAAGGACTTTACTAAAAAAACTTATTTCCCATTATCAATATGTTTTATTTATATAAAACAATTATGAAAAAATTGAAAATTATTTATTACTATTCATATAAAAATGTTTAATGGATAGGTTATAATTAAGTAACTAAAACAATTAAAAGTGATGTTTTATAGAAACTTACTGTTGCGTGTATCATACACCAACTTAGTGTCGCTTGTATCATATGTGAACTTTGTGTTGCGTGCAACATTTAAAAATTTATTTTAGTGTTAAGGTAATCCTTAAAATAGTGACTTTTTTTTAGTGTTATGTGAAGAGAAAAAAATATATAAGGATTTAATTAATTAAAAAATCACCAAAATCTCGAGATGTTACAATGTGACCTAGCAGTCTAGCTACCATTTTAGTGGTCAGTCGGGTTGTGTTATTAAAACCACGATAGTTGTTAATATGAAAATTAATGACATCTAATTTTGTGGTGGTAGTTCTGCATACACCTGAAAGTTTATTTTGTAACCCATTTGATAGAAGTGAATATGGTCATCGGTATTTACCTAAACATAAAAAAATATAAGTATATGTAAGATACTAAGGTTAGTATATTAGAATTGTATAATAATAATTTAAGAAGAAATTGGAATAAAAAAATAAATAGTTGTTGAATAATGTTACCTATCCTTCAGGTAACCTCCTTAGGTTTTCACTAGATCCATCCAATGATTGATTTATACAAATAATAAGGAATATATGATGAGGGGAGGGAATTTAAGATGTCATTGGGAATGTTATTTTCAAATCTAAATTTATATAAAGGTCTGTGGAATATAGGATAGGAGTGGCCTTTTATAAGTGATGTTCACAGGAAAAATTTTAATTTTCGAAAAAGGAAATGCTTTACAAAATTTTTTCACTTTCTAAAAGGGACCAAAATGATGTATTATAGAGCCTTAGACATTAAATGGTCAAAATATGTCCAGAAAATAGATTTTTGAAAAGATTCTAGTTCATTTTATATATTATTGTTTAAGTTTTACCCCATAGTAAATCCATTTTTACCTTAACCACTATAAATAGTTTTTACCTTAATTTTGGTATTTTATTTTTACCATTTTCACCATTAATTTTGGTAAAAAATTAAGATGATATTATAATATAATATAAATTAATATTATTCTATATATTTAATTAATTTTTAATAATGTAATACACATGAGTGGAAAATTTTAATTAAAATGTAATCTCACGGATGCAATGAGAAATCATGTTTTTAATGGGAAAATCTCTAAACATTTACAATTTATTGATTTACTAAATTCAATATAAAAATCATTCCAATGTCCAAAATAGGATAAATAGATATAAAATTTAACTAAATATACTCTAAAATTAATACAATATATAATTTAATGTTTCAAATTAGTTAATCTAAAAGCCTTTTTGAATTAAAATTCATTATTTACAACTATTCATTAAAAAAGTGAATATTTCATAAAAATCCCAAAAAATTAACCTGTAGTAATTTTGATACTATGATTTAAATAATTAATTTTATTTTTTAATTTGTTTTATAAAATATCTAATAATTAATTTCAAATTATGTTCCCAAAGTGTGACTAAACAATCTATTAGAAATAAAAAAGTTTTTGATAAATGATTTCATTTTATTTTAAATAATATTAAATTTATTCCTAATAAAAAGATAACCATAATTCTAAAAATATAGTTTTAACTATCCATTCCCTCTGATTTAATGGATTTTATGCAACAATATACTATTTTATGGTGCACTTAGACTCGGGGTTTCATGTTACAAAAGGTATCGAGGAAATTATATTTAATGAAATATATTTAATATATTGCTTAATCTCAGTGTTTTGTTTTTTCGTACCCTATCTAATGCAACTTTCTTCTGTTATATTTTTAGGATGTTACACTACACAAAAAATAAATAAATTGTGGCCTCTAAATTTAAACGTGATATTAATAATCAAGGGTTTGATATTGAAGATTATTTTGTTTGAAACCCACATCATAAAAAGAGTTAACAAAAAATTCTATTTACAAGAGTGAAAGGGAAGTAAAAAGGATATAAGGAATAATGCATATCCAATTTCCTAGAAGTAATACATTGGTTACTTGTTTATATATAGTCATGCATGAAAATTAAAAATAATTAGAGAAAGTGGTAGAGGTTATTGATCACAAAAAAGTGAATGATCAATTGAATGTTTAGGATATCAAAACCATTAATATAGTAGGCATGAAACATGTGATTCATATCATCCAAAATTGTGGTATTGGGATAATATTTTATTTAAAGATCTATTTTCCAAAAGATGAGTATTTATTTAACAATATAAGAATATTTGAAAATATACATACCTGAGATGTTTATATTATATAAATACAATTTAGTCCCTTTTTTGTGCTTTGATCAATTTATTACTCATCACATACAAAAAATTTAATATCGAAAAATGAATTTATTATCCCTTAATTACAAATTCTCATTTAAAGGATTGTATGATCCATACTAGAGGAAGAAGTAATTCTAGCTGTTTCTAACTATTTTCTTAAACCAAAATGTCTAGCACAAGTAATACAATAGAAAAAATTAATATCTAAGCCTCAAAAGTAATGCTAATGGTTCATCATTAGTACTTATTTTTTAAATAATACAATAAAAAATGATATATTAACATGGAAGTCACATATTCTAGTGGTAGGTGGTATACCCTTATCATCCTTTGATCATGGGTTTACACATGATATAATTTATGAACATGATTAGTTTTCACATAGCATGAAGATTTCAGTTTTTATAATACAATGTTATTATAATTCATATGATTAGCCCAAAACAACTATGATGGAAATATTTGATGTAAAATTAATCATTAAATAAGTTTTTCACTAAGGTTTTCAAAACATCATTTTTTTCAAAAAATCTAATAATATAATTTTAACATTATTAAAATTTCATTAATGAACACATCAACACTATAGTTTATAAATACCTTTAAAATAATGTCTATAAAATGTAACGTCATTATTTCTCAATTTTCTTTTCAACTAAAATATATTCTTGTTATGATTTCCCCCCCAAAAAATTCTTACATTTGTAGACTCCCATCACATAACATCTACAAGGTGTGTTTAAGATATTGACCTTATGGTGAATCATAAACTCATAAAAACATCATGGTATCCATAAATCTTACTTTAATGAAGACATAAGTGTTTTTCAAATTTAGCATATTCTATATTTGTTTTATAATTCTTGTAATCAAAATACAATTGGTAAATTACATCAACAATTTAATTGTTGAATAACAATGCATTAATATTTATAATTTTTTTTCAATATAGTTCATTCAATGATCTAGGGTTTAACCATTAGAAAAGGGTATTAAACTAGATAATTCCTTGGTTCTCCATAATTTTTACAACCAATCTATAAATTGATTCATTGGATGAGAATTATTTCCTTCCATCATACTCTTCATATTTTCTTGGAAATTCACTTCTCTATACCCTTCAATTCCACACATAAAATATTTTCATATTACATTGATAATTATCCCAAGGTTTATTCCATATTTATTACATGATAGAAATTGACCATCCTTTCCTCCATAGTCTTCATCACTCAAGTTCTTAGAAAACTATATACTTCTATTCTTTGGTGAGTCTGAGAGATGGTTAAGGTATTTTATGGTAATAATAATTCTGAAAAAATGATTAAGAATAATCACGATGTCTTTCACAGTTGTAATCATTCCATTTTGTTTCTCATAGTCAATATATTTTACTCCATGTTCAATTTTAACATGATTTCTTCTAGTTCTATCTATTTACTGAAACTAAATAGTATAATGTGTGAAAAAATAATCATAATAAAAAACTATATAATTATCTATTTAATTATTAATTAATGACACATTATTTTCAATATAAGACACTTTATGTTTAACCTAGTTCATTCATTGTCATCATATATTAAAATAATTCATAATTTCATATAAATAAAACACGAATTATACAAAGCATATCCGCTGATTGTATCGAAAATAGTGTATAGTAAGACCCTTTTTCATACACCAGGTGATTATCGGGTCAAGAAAAATGCACCATTTTCCGTTATTTCCCCTTGGTATATCTATTCTAGAACTGTGCCCCATTTTAGTATCCAAACAATGAGTTTTTTCAATAAATAAACCACATAATATCTATGTTAATAAAACATTATAATGTACCAATATACATATCTAAAAGTCAATCATAGGGTTATGTTACCATGTATATTATTTTCTGAATATTATTCTAATGATTTAATATAAAAATCCTATAATACCAATTATAGAGACCCCAAACCTATTATCCAAAATCTGTTTCCTAATTTATTACATTGGAATAATATATATAGAATCATGTCCCGATGGAGTGAAAAGTTTAATAGTATTGGAAAACAAGATAAATACATGATTCCAATATTATATTTGAAAATAAAAATTAAAAAGTAATTATTTTTGGTAATAACTTTATTCAAACTAGAATAAACCTACATATCGAACATAGCAGACATAATGGATTCTTGAAAAAATTAATCAAATAACTGTGAGATCAAATGGCCACTAAGGGTTAAGTCCAATCGATGATATCATGAATCAATAAGCCTAATCAGTATGTTAAGGTAAATAAATGAACATATGTTAAATTTAAACAACCTTACTATCATGATCAGATAAGACATAATAAATATGGAAACTTAAATAACTTAACAAACCTTCCTTTTAAATAACATTAATATCTTGATAAGATAAGGAATAATTAATATGGAAAGGTAAATAATAGAAAACTCAACCCATTTAAACAATAATTATGAGTGAGATGAATCTAAATATAATATCATAGTGAAAATATAAATGAAAATATTAATAAATAAATTCTCAATGAAGGAAATATATTATTATTAGATTTCATGTCTTAAGAACATGATACTTATACCATAAATATCTATCCTCAAGACACATTAAAACAGAATGGTAGAAACCCATTTGACTATGTATAGCCAACTAATTTTCCTTGTAATACTTGTCGATGCATCAAGGGGAACAATATAACTAGGCCCCACCCATGTCTGAAATTATAAATCTTTCCTCACATATCAAATAATCAATTTAATTTATAAAAAATGTGTCTTATCGTCCAAAATATTTACTGAATAAATAAGAAATATTTTTTCAATTTTGTCCAAGATAAAAAGATAACTTTCAATGTATGAAAATGTATGAAAAAATGATATACGGTTAAAAAATAAACATATCTATGATTGGTAATATAAGTATTTAAGGAAAATATATTGTCCAATTATCACAGGTAAGTGAATATTTCAATATAAAGTTAATGAATACAAAAATGAATCAAGAGAGAGAACATCTGTACTTTAATTTGTCCAAATTATCATAAACCATCCATAAAAAGAATAAAGATAATATCAATCTACGATATACCCATTCTAATAAGATTTTTTTTTCATTTATGAATATAATTACCATAAAATGTTCTAGAAAAACAATCTTGAGGAATTTTTTTTTCCCATTTAGAAAACAAATTTTTAAAACTAAATGTTTGAAAAAAAATTTAAATACTTTTCTTTGAAAATAACCTTTAAATAATATAAAACATGCTTTAACAAATTTGAGTAGTCATGTTGCCATAAAATAACATTCATGTGATATGCATTAAAACAAATATTTATTTCATTTTTTATGTGAAATCAAAAGAGTAATTTTTTTTTGAAAAAGGCACGAATATTCAATTTCAATGTTTCTAAAATATTCTAAATTGGTAAAAATGTATTTAATACAAAAAATTGGGTGAAAATAAATTTTTAACTGAAGGGAAAATGAAGTCGTATTTTTAAAATAAATTCTCAAATATTTTAAGTACCAAAGAGTGTAGAATAGTAATGTTGAATTAAAATATTAGTAATAACCACAAGGGAATAAAAATAAATATGTTTATTAGTAAATGGTGAAACTTTTTCCTTCATCTAAAATTGAACAACAAACAATCTTGATTAGAAGGAGTTTTTGAAATAAACCCTTATAATGATCATAAATATGATTTTAGAATTAACGAATCATTGATTATGTGAATCAACTATTAATATATATATAAAAAAATGAACGAAATAATAATATAATAAAATTAAATTTTATGAAAAATCTTATAATATCAAATATGATGAAGATGTAATATATCCCAATTAAAAGAAATTGATTTTTGAAATATTCACAACTTGGTAAATTTTAAATAAAATAAAATTTTCTAAAATAATTAAAATTGAGATAAAAAATAACATAAATGCTTATGGAATCATGATACTACATCTAAAAAGTGTAATATATACACCATATAAAAGAAAATGGTGCATTACATACAAAGTTTCTATAATGAAAGGTAATTGAGACAGAATCCCTTAAAAGATAATATAATTAAATTATGGATTAATTATTGAACTTATTATGTGTATCAAAGTAAAATCCACTTAATAAATGTTTAAAAATAACATAAATGTATCTAGTTTCATTAAAATCATAATATTATCCTGAAATAATTAATACAGTATATATTTAAACTAATTATTGAAAATTTAGTTACAAAATACCTTAACTAGCACATCCTTTTGGTTGAGAATAATTGAACCTCCAGTATTGCAGTTTTAACAATGTTATTAAATTTTAAAATGATAATATTAATTTTTAATATATAATATATTATCCTTTCATAATAAATTATTACACATTATTTAATTATATTACATTATTTTTTATTATTTTGGGAGTTAATTTCCATTTTTTTCTCATGTGTGTTTTGTCATGAAATATCATGTTCTTGAAAAAATTATATTATTCAATATTATCCATAAAAAAATTAATCATATAATTAACATATTTTTTCCTCAATTTTACTTTTGAAACCAACCATAAATTATGGTTATAAAAATGAAGTATGTTATGATCATAGGGACATTAGTTCGTACGTCTGCAAGAGTAACATTTCTATTTTCCAATGATCATTATGAAAAAAGGGTAAGTAATACTTATCATTAAAAATTGATCATAATAATATAAATAAAATATTATTTATTATTTATATCATTCATGTGGTGTGGTTATGAAATAAGATTCACATTATTTCATGAAAGTAGTCCACACATACACGAACACCATTAACATCTTCCACTGGGTGAAACGGTAAGAACAAAAATGATATATATTATCTATTCTTAATAAAAAATATGTCATGAATATAATAATAATTTTATGTATAAAACATATATTCAATAGAATTATCCATATTACAATCCATGAATATTGTTAATGAAAAATGAATCACAACACTTTGTGAGGCGGTAGTTCACTGTACACACAAGTCACATTATCACATCACACAAGGAATTGAATGTAAAAATAGTTATGTGTGATATAATGATTATATAGGTATAATTATGTTATAAATATCCTATATATTCTTTATATCCATCATAATACCCAACCAAGAGTGGTGGTAATCAAAAAATGAATGACATCAGTTCGTGAGGTGGTCGTCCGCCGTACACATGAATGATGATTTCTTAAACCATTTAAGGAAAGTAGAGACTGTTATAGGTAATGAAATTAACATAAAAACCTATAAGTTTATTTATTATAATTAATTTATTATATAATTATGGGTTAATTATAATTTAAGGATTTGGAGGAAGAAATACAATGAAAATGATTATTGAAGAACGTTTCAACTCCTTTGAGTAATTTCCTTAGGTTTGTACCAGAGCATTCCAGGGTTAGATTTATTCTAAAAATATGGATTATATGAGGAAGTTTAGGGATGTTGGTAATTTATTTTGGTAGGTCTCAAAAAAAATTGGTTTTATAGTGTGAATAAGAGATGATATAGGTCCCTTTTATAAGTTTGGAGAGTGGCGTACTTATGAATTTTGAAAAGAAAAATGTGTACCCTTGTTTTCACATGAAAATGCGTCCAACATGTATTATTAAATATAATTTTACATTATAGTGATGAAATATGTCCACAAAATTGGTATTATAAAGGTTTTAGTTTATTTTAAAACTTATCATTTTAGTTTAACCCCATGAAAATACTTTTTTCCATAAATGTGATAATTAATTTTTACTATTTTCACTATTCATTTTGGTAAAAAACAATGTTTAAAATATCATATAATATAAATTATTATTTTTAAATATATGGAATACATTTTATAAAAAATAATTTCATAGATGGTGAAAATTTTAATTTAGAATTAATCCTACCAATGAGATGAGAAATAGGGTTTTGAAAGAGAAAATATTCAAAAGTTTACAATGTTTTAATATCATAATTCAAAACAATAGTGATTAAGATGACATAAATTAAATTTATATGTATAATTAAATTAATTTCACTATAATGCTAATATAAAATATAATTTAACCTAATGATGTAATTAAATAAAAAGGAAGCTTTCATTTTAAATTTAGTATTTCTCACTATTCATTAAAAAAAATAATATTTCATAAAAAACTAATAAATTCACCTCAAGAAAATTTGGATACTATTATTTTGTAAAAATAATTCTAAAATAGGTAGAAACTAATTTTATATTAAGTGTTCAAAGCACGAATAAACTACCTTTTACAAAAAATAAATAATTTCAAAATAAATAATTATTTTTATATAAAATGATTACTATTCTATTTCATATCAATGTAAAAATTTAATTTTCATGAAATATATAATACAATTAATACCTTACAATTTAACTACATGCTTATAATAGTATAATGCAACACCCTGAAATTTTATGAGAAATATTCTTTTTAATTTCTCTGATATCTTGTGTTGTATGCTACACCAAGATTTGGTTGCGCTATACACAACATTGTCCTAGCTTGTAGTATACACAAACACTATTCTTGGCTTGTTTTTCCCGCAAGAACGACCTTCCTCGATAGCGTGTGTTGTACGAAATACTAAGTTTCACTAAACAACGATATATTGTTATAATATTATTATGAACTAGCCGTTATGAATTGTAGTAGCTACATTTTGAATTTTATGACATTATAATTCATCTTACACATATTATAGAAATTGGTATGAGAAACAAATAAATTTTTTAGGTAAAATAATTATTTTTAAAAAAATACAGTTTTACCACCTTTTGATGGTGCAACCACTTTAAATCTTGTTTTTGACGTGTTTATAAGTTCAATTTGACAAAATATACATTATTCTTTGGAATCAGGATATAAAAATTTACTTTGGATAAATTTTTCATATTATTCTGATAAATTTCATATTTTAATGAATAGTAAAAACAACCTTTTTTCATCATAATAATTTATATGGTTAATTTATAATATTTAAAGGTTTAATATTAGCATTTATCTTACATTTAATTCATAGGTAAAATCATTTCAATCTTTTGCAATGTTTTAACTTTTCAAACTCGTTTTCTTAACAACGAGATTAATTTTAAATTAAATTCTGAAATTTATGTGATTTGAATTTGGAAAAATGGATTCCATATTTGGAATCAGTAGGTCCAAATTATGTTAATAGGCTACTTTCTATTTTTGGGGACTATGAATAGTAACTACGGTAAATTTTAATTACCATAGTTAAAGGTAAATTGGGTAATTAAGGGTAAATATAATATTATAAAATTAGCATAACATTTGTATTACTATAATTGGATGATTATATTTCGTCATAAGGAATATTTGGGTCGAAATGGAATCCATTTTGACCCACTTGGATGTGATTCAAACCATTAATTTATTTTATTTTAAGGAAAGTGAAATATGTCTCACTCAAACTTTAATAAGTATAATATTTTTTATATAAGGTTATACATAATATAAATTCTATTATAAATACTCATTTTAAATATAAAACATTTTTATTTGTTATGATAATTTATTTGTAATTTTTAAGAAATATTTAATTACCTTAATAGCTGATACATTAATGATGCCGAAATTATTTACTTAGTGAAAAATCAATAATATAGTTTTTATTAATGTAATAATACCCATAAAAAACCCAAAAACATGACCAAAAATTATTTTTTGAGTATATCTATACCATAATCATCCAAGGGTTTACTTTGGGACCATTTTGAGCCGTATAAAAGAGATTAGGGCATTTATATTATTTTATTTTAAATGATGTCAAAGTTGTCACTTTCATAATTTAATAAATATAAAAATTTATATGTTGTTATTTTAAGATGAAAAATTAGAGTAAAATTATTATTATGAAATATGTTATATTTATATTCATCATAGTATTTTTATGCAACAAATAATTATATTAAATAATTATACAAAAATGTCGTAGTAATTATTTCATTAAGAGAAATATCAAACAAATGGTTTTTAAAATATTACAATAAATATTATATGAACTAATTAATGTTCTCCAAAATATTTATATATGAATATGACATTTCAGTATTCTGTTAAATATTTTTTTGAGTATATCCTTTATGTGTATTTTATTTAAATTCAAATAAATGAATAGTGTCAAAATTAACACTATTGTTATTTTATAAAAATAACATATTATTAAATTGTTTAAAAATCACAAAAATATTTAAAAATTATAAATTGAGATTGATATAGTCTAAAATTTCATTAAGTACCCAATTATAGATAATTCACAACACATAAGTAAATATTCATAACAATTTAAAATTTAGAATATTATTACCACACATAAATTAAATAGATTAAATACGGATAAATCATGTTGATAGGGTTTAAAATAAATTTCCAACATGTATAAATTTTATTGGTTTATGATATTACAACCCTATCTCATATAATATTCGTATTTGAGTCTTTTTGGATGTTTTTAAGTGGTGTTTGAATTTATATTAAGTGAATATTTTTGAGGTTTCCAAAGGTGACTCTCTCCTCCCTTATAAAAGGGAATCCCCTCCCTCTCCTCCTCAAAAATATTTTATCCTTCATGTTCGGCCAAAAACATCCCATTTCACTAACACAATTCCATAGAAACATATTAGAGGTCTTGGTATTCTTCAAATACAAACTTTAGTTCCCTAAGAGGTGGTTAAGAGGAGGCGTATCGAAGAAGAGGTAATCTCTTCTACCGATTCTTTCAAGTTTCTTTATTCTTATAATTCCTCTTATTTAGTTGTTTCATTATATAGAAAGAGCATAAGTATAAATAATATACTGATATATTATTATAAATATTAAACAACCCCATTTCACCTTCTATCTATCCTACCGAAAACTAACTCACTGCGCGGGCATACGTACGGAATACCGTCTCCACGCTGTGGTGTAATCTATTTTTCCACCGCCACCTTACATGGATGGGTATAATGCTGTAAATAAAAACTATATATTTTTATTATAACATCATACTGATTCTGAGATATTATATTATCCACTAAAATTCCATTCAATAATTATGGGAATGATATCACCACTCGTGCGTATGTACGGGTTACCGTCTCCACGACGCGATGATATTCATTCTTCATGTTCACCTTTCAAGAATGATTATGAAGTATATATAATAAGTAATCATGAACGATATAATGTAATAATTATACTGTATTTATGTACATATTTGTTTCATTTACTTAATTTCATTCAATTAAATAAGGAAACGAATACAGCGTTCATGCGTACGAACGACCTACCATCTCCAGGAACGATGTATTTCAGTCCATTTATAGATATATAGTATATATTTATATGAAAAATATATATGTCATATATATATATATATATATCATGTTCTATATTTTGGAATTAATTAAATTAGGTTATAAGTAATAATATCAAGAACAACAAGTCTAAACACGTACGATAAATGAAACGATTTTACCTAAAATGTTGCTTTAACAAGGAACTAACAAAAGAACGGATAATATAAAGTCATAAGTGAATCATATATGATATAATAAATATTATTATGGTTCTGTTACAAGTTAATAATATGTTTAAACCCACTCTACAGGTGTCTCGGACACATACGTTGGAAATTGAAAATAAGATAAGGGAAAATTTTGCAATCTCATTTTTATCTGAAATTGAATATATGTAAGTATTTAATGGGGTATATTTTTCATATATGTCTATAAAATGTTTTTAATAAAGTGGTTAATATTCTTCCATGTATGTTTAAATTCATGTTTACCCCTCTTTGACTTTTACTTTGTGTTATGGATGAAATCTTTCTTTTGTTTACCATACGTGGTACTTTTTTACTTTTCAGGCAAAAGTACAAGGAGCATGTTTTTTTAACATATACGGTGTGAATGGATTTTTACCGTTTCATAATTCCTTATTTTCATGAAGCTTCCTCTACAATATTTCATGATTGTTTTAAAAAAAATCCTTTTATTTTGAAATTGTATGACATTTTTTAAAATATAAAAGGATTTTGAAGAATAAAGGATATTTTCCTCAATAATTCATTTCAAGTGTTTTATCAAAACAATTTTCCATCTAAAATGAAGATATTTAATCTGTTTATGTTTCAAGTATAGTGACTTTATTATTTCCATGGTTTTATTCTTGTTATGATGAAATTATATCTATTTGTTTTATATGGATTATGTTATTATGGGATGATGTTTATGAAACCCATTTTATTCTTTGGGTTATGAGGAATTATTTACGTTTATTTTGTGGCACAAGTAAGAATAATTTCATTATGAGATGGGTGGTACATATATCTCCCTCCAATTCATTGTTTAAATATTTTTATCTCATGAGATATACGTGGCTGGAAAGGCAAGTTAATCTGGTTCAATGATATAGGACTGGAACGAGGAGAAAACCTGATTTAGTAAGGGACTTTGTCCACTATGATTGTCTTGGTAGCAATGCCTTGGCTACTATAGAAACCATATCAGGTGATTAATGGTTTTCCACAATTACATGTTTTATTTCCCATGCTATTTTAGCATGATTGATGTTCTATTATGACTTATGCCTTATGTACTACCATGTTTTATGTCATTGCTCAATATTTTGATGTTTAAACATTATGTTCATTTTTTTAAATTCAAATGTATATGTTTTGTTTTATTTTCTCCATGATTACCCTTACTGGGCATTTGAGCTCACCCTTTATATGTTTTCTTTTACCCAGGATATAAAGAAAGGTTTTAGGTAAGAAAACAAAATGGGGATATCGTTATGGTAGAAGTTGAAGATCTTTCACCATGATTAGAAGATTATGTTCCGAGTTTCCAAAGACACTAAAATAATAAGGTCTTTGGGCATCTGTTTCTTTTCATGTATTAAGTATTCCAAAAAAGTAATGTAATGTCTATGTACTTCATGCTATGGGTCTCTACATATAATATATTATAGTTCGTTTATGATCATGGTTTCCTGTTATGCAAGTTATTGAAGTGAATAAATTTAATGAACTATTTTTCTATAGATTTTTTATCTCATGATTGTGTGTCGCGTGCACTATATAATAAAATGTTCTTATTTTATAATATTTGGGTTATTGAAAATATAAAATAAGAGTATCTCAACTAAATAATGTTTTTTATGGCCTCAATAATGATGTAATGGCATCATATTTCAGATTAGAAGAATGTCTAAGTAATCTCTATTTTTATAGAGGAGGGTTTGTTTATAACCTCAATATCAACATGGAAAATAAAATATAGGAAAGGGTGTTTATATTTCTCAATGAAATTTTCATTTTAGACTCAAATTTCAACTAATTCACAAAATTTTCAAAACACATGATGTGTGAAATTGAGATGTATCTAATTGGTGAAATAACATTTTTCATTAGTTTGTAGGTAGTTTAATGATTGGGTGGGTTATTTATTTCTCAAAATACATATTCCATGGAAGATTTAATAATATTCATGATGGAGGAATCAAGGCCTAGGGAAACCATAATAGAGACCAGACATGAATTTTCCAATATATGAGCTAGAAAACAAGTAAAAAGATTCAACATATTGTATAATTCATGGGGGTATACTCTATTTGACCTCCACTCAACTGGAAATTTTATTTTTCTCTTTTAATGTCTCTCTTATTTTTAGTGACCACATGAAAATACATATGATGGTTACAAAAATAATAATTAAACATATACATCATATGCTAAAGTAATGATTTTTTATTATAAATATTACCAAAACAGTCTACTTGGATTAACTAATTTAGATTGAGATGGTTTGGTAGATGATCGAAAATACACATTTGGTAGGGGATTTTATCCTAAGAGTTCATGATTTTTATGTTAAGGAAACAAGAATAATTTCATAAAATTGATAACTGTAGAGGATTATTCCATTACATTAAATAAATTACGCAAACAATTTATATTAATGAAACATCAATTTCATGATGTTGATGTTAAAGTTATTTCCCAATTTTTGAATATGTGTGATAAATTAATTTTTAGAAATATAAGATAAAATAATATCTAACATTTAATGAACCAAAACATTCAGACCAAATATCATTCCACAATGTAGAAGGTGGAGTAAGAAGTTGAGTTTTTAGAATATGTGTCAATATAAGATCAATTATTCCATATCTAGACATATGTATTTCCCAAAATTGTGTTTGGAAATAATTTTATTGATCTAAAATTCCAAATCTATTCATTCTCTTAATGGATTTTGGGATAGAACCCCACTCCATATAGTTACATTCATAACCAAGGTATGTTTTTTCATCCATGTTTATTGCAAATATAAACCCATCATTAAATATTTTTAAGGAATTTATCTATTTGAGTTTGTTTATAATGAGGGAGAAAATATAAAAGTGTGTTTGAAAATGGGAGAAAAAGATAGGGAAAGGGGGAGATAAAGTCAATGAAAAACTACTGGGTGATTGGTGTGGTTATTTAAAGAATTCAGATGTGGTCAATAAATTTTTTTCAATCAATTATTTTCTATCACACTAAGAATGTCTCACATGGAATTATAATTAATTATTACTATCTCATTAAAACCTATTTTTAATGTCCAATGTATGTGACTCTTGTAGAAGTGGTTGGAGTAATTTTAATAAAAATAATGGAGTGATTATTGGCCAAAATACCATTGGATTTTTTTGTAGGTTGTGTTTGTTTAAAATGTGAACAAGTAATAAGAGTGATCATGAATCCAATACAGATTATAGATAAAATATAGGCTTCCTACCCAAAATACTGATAGTTTAACTTGAAAAAAGGCCAAAAATAGCTTCCCAGATAAGGTTGCTTGATCCCGCACATGTGTGAGAGAGATCGACCAAGTAAAGGAACTAGAATTTCTATCTAGCCATGGCATCACCTGGTAGGTAAGAGAGTACACACAATTACACCTTGATATTTTGTGGAATATTAAATTTTAAATAAAATTAATTTTTTTGATATGCTTTGATTCATGAATCCTTGAGTCTAAATAAACCCTAATATTTTATACCTTTATAAACAATCCATATAATTGGTTAGTATGAATTATATTAAATAAATTATGAAACACATATGTATTAAAAATTTATAAAATAAACTCATTGGTTACCAATTGTTTATAATTTAAAATATGAATCATTTAGAAGAAGAAAAATTATAAAAGTAAATTTTTATTTTAAAATTGGAATTTCAAAATTATCTTAGACTGAATTTTTGAATATTTTCTGAAAAGATTAAAGTTTTTTGATGAATATTTAAAAATACTGATTTTTGTTAAAAACTTTACTTTTTTAGAACGGTGAATCATTGGTCAAATGGAAAAAACACATTTATGAATACAATAAAATGCTAGATATATTGAATAGTGTGTATTTGAGTATAATCTTTCACAAAAATAGGAAAATGTTCAGAAATAAAATCACCTTACTAGATGAGATCATTGTTGGCACTTTGTTGGAATGTATATCCTCATGATCATTCGTTTCCCTAAGCACAGATGTGATAATGTTGTTGAAATTAGAGAGTAACCTCAAACACTCTATCCATGATGCTTTTAGTTTCTATAAAAGACGTTTCATGCCTTTGTGGACTTCTTGAACAACAGTAATGGAGTAACATTCAATCCAGAGCGTGTCTAATCCTTTCTATCATGTAAAACCCTAGGAATTTCAGAATCATGAGATGATGTGATGCCACATGTTCCATAGATGTAGAGACCCGAAGCCTGACTTACATGGACTTTACATTACTTTTACGGAATACTTAGTACATAACAAAAACACACACACAAGGATCGTAATAGTTTGGTGTCTTTGGAAACTCGGAATAAAATCTTCTAATCGTGGTGAAAGATCTTCAACATCTCCCATAAATAACTTCCTTTTTTTTACCTAAAACCTTTCTTTATATCCTGGGGAAAAGAAAACATAAAAGGGTGAGCTCAAATGCTCAGTAAGGGTAAACGAAAGAAATATCAATCACATCGTATTCATAAGAACATAACATTTCGGAAATCATAACCTGCAAAAGAGAGCATAATTTCATAACATGGGATAAATCATGGTAGTGAAATGTAATCACAATAATCATAACTTAAAACATGAAACTTTTTGGCATTCACACATAATCATAGAGAATCATTTCTTGTTAGTCAAGACTCATTGCCAAGACTATCTTAGTGGACAAAGTCCCTTTCTGAATCGAGTAACCCTCGTTTCAGTCCTGTTTCACAGAACCGGTATAACCTACCATTCCAGCCATGTCTATCTCATGAGATATAAAATCTTTACCCAATGCATTGAAGGGAGATATAGGTCCCACCCATCTCATAATGATACCGTTCTTATGTGTGCCACAAAATCATAAACCATACATCATAGCATAACCCATGAAATAAAATGGGATTCTTAAACATCATGCCATCATAACATAATCCATAAACAACTGATATCATTTCATCATAAGAAAATTGAAACCATTTAAATCATAGAGGAATTTTACATGAAACATACACATATGAAATAAAGTCATCTTAGATGAAAAATAGTTTTGACAAAACACTTGAAATTAATTCTTGAGGAAAATATCCTTTCTTCTTTAAAATCATTTTCTTTTCACAAAATTCAATGCAATTTTAAAAGATAAGGGTTTTTGTTGAAAATAATCATGCAATCTTGTAGAGGAAGCTTCTTGAAAATGAGGCATTATGAAACCGTAAAAATCCGTTCACGCCGTATAAGTTAAAAAAAATATTCTTCGTACTTTTGTCGAAGAAGTCAAAAAGTACCTCGTACGAAAAACGACAAAAGATTCCTTTCATATCTTTTACTAAAAACTCACCAAAGGGTAAAATTGGATTTAAAAAATTGTAGGTGGATGTAAATAACAATACATATTGAGGAAACATATATGTGGATGATAAAATACACCCCAGTAGATACCAATGTATAAACAATCTCGGATAAAAATGAGATTGTGATATTTCCCTTACCTTAGGTCCGATTTGCTTCGTATGTGTCCGAACCTCCTGTATAATGATTTAAATAATGTCATTGACTTATTAAAGAATCATATTCATTGTTATGATATCATATATGGTTCACTTATGACTTTAAATTACCCGTTCTTTTGTAAATTTCATATTAAAGAAGCGTTTTGGGTAAAATCGTTTCATTTATCGTAGGTGTTTTGAATTGTTGTTCTTGACATCATTATTACTTATATCATGATTTACTTACTTCCAGAATATAAAATATGATTTATATATCATATATATTAAGTATATATATATATATATAATAGATAGATAAATAAAATGAAAAACACCGTTCATGGAGACGGTAGTCCGTACGTACGCATGAACGCTGTTTTCCTTTCCTTATTGTCTTGAAATGGAAGTAAGTAGATGACATACATATATATATATATATATATATATTTATACATAAATCCAGTAGCTTTACAATGTCATATATTTCATTTTTATTTCTAATATATACTTTATAATCATTCTTACATGGTTAACATGGAGGATGAATCTCATCGCGTCGTGGAGACGGTAGTCCGTACGTACGCACGGGCGATGATATCATTTCCATAAATATTGAATTGAATTGGAGTGGATTATACAATATATCAGAATAAATATGATGTTGTAATAACTATTTATAGTTATTCTTTACACCATTATACCCATCTATGTAAGGTGGTGGTAGAAAATAGATTACACCACGGCGTGGAGACGGTATTCCGTACGTACGCACGCGCGGTGATTTCTTTTTCCGTAGGATGGATAGATGGTGAAATAGGGTTGTTTCATACTTATAATAACATATCAGTATATTAATGATACTGATGTTATTACTTCATAATGAAACAACCTAAGAATAAGAAGTGGAAGAAGAAATAAAGATGAAAGAATTGGTAACGGTAATTACCTCTTCTTTGAAGCGCCTCTTTGAGACCTCCTCTTAGGGAACTCAAATTGGTCTTTGAGGAAGACCAAAACCTCTAGGATGTTTCTAGGGAAGTTTAGAAGATATTTTGTCAGGGGTTGGACGAGCTTGAGTGCTCAAATTGGTGTGAGGAGGAGGGGGAGGAGGTGTCCTTTTTTAAGGGAGGAGAGGGGCACCTTAGGAAAACCTCAAAATATTATTTTATATTAATGTCAAAATCGGTTTATAATGGTTCCAAAGGGTCTTATTTCGAAGATAATGTGGGGAGGGGTCTAAATCCTATCAACCAATAGGATTTAGACATGTTTAGGGTATTATTTTAACCTTATCAATTAGATTTAACTCTAAGTTAAATAATTTAACTTTTACCGTGTCTTTTTGTTTTCTTTCACTATATGGTTAATACACTTACTATAACATGCCAAACGAACCCCAAATTGTTTATTATTAACATATATATCCTTATATAAGTCATTTGACCGAACCTTAGATTTTTAGGAATAAAATAACAATTAATAATATAATATTTTATTTAAAAACTATTTTGTGTTAATTTTGACACTATTTGATATATGATTTTTGTGAAAGTCATAACAGAATTATATGTTCGAAAAAAGTTGATTAAAGCCACAGTAATATATCATAGTAACCTATAAAATTAGTGGAATTCATAAAAAGTCTTAAATTACATTTAATTTGGTATTTATAATATCAATTATGTCAATATTTCATTAATAAGATAATTACTGCATCATCACTGTGTCATAAATAAATTAAATTATTTGATGTCTAAAAATTACAAATAAAATACCATCATGTAGGAAATCTTTTTATCTATCTAATTAATATTTACAATCGAATTTATCTTATGTACAACCCTATATTAAAATTTTTTTAGTAAATATACTTTGATTTTAACTCTTTTAACTCTTCTTGGAATTAAATAATAATTAATGTCCTAATCTAATCCAAGTGGGCCTAAATGATAAGATTTTACACTTAAGGTTGTTTTTGGTCGAGATACACTTTTCCAATAGAATTAGGACATGTGTTAGGGTAATAATAATATCATTTTTACCCTTAATTACCCTATTTACTTTTAACCGTGGTAAATAAAAGTAAAAAGTTACTATTCACCAAAAATTATTTTCATCTCATTGAACCACATTTTACTTACTGACATCAACCGTGTATCTCGGATTTTTGAAATTCCATTCACAGAAGCGGTAAAATTAAGTTTTATGAAAAATTCAGTTTTTTTAACTACCACTTAGAAGTTTCACTATTCATCAAAAATTGATGTTTTTCAGAACAATGCCAAAATTTCATCCTAAGCTATATTTCATATTCCGAATTCAAAAATGAAGTCTATTTTACCAAATTCATAACATAGAAGTTTCATTAATTAATTTTATAGTTAAATCTCGCTGTTAAAACAAATAGTGTGTTTTTTTAAGAAACAATATCTATCAAAAGATTGACACTTGATTATGTCTGGTTTAAATGTGAAATTACATCCAATGACCAACATTGTATTAAATTGTAAAAATATATTCTAAATATACTTTAAAAGCACTCAAATTAATAATTTATCACTATTAATTATTTCGATTAAAAAAGTTGTTTTTAATTATAATTTAGTAATTTTCACTATTCATCAGAATATGAAAGTTATCTGAAATGTACCAAAATTTCACCTTAGGCTAAATTCGATACTCCGAACCAAAAAATGAAGTCCATTTTGAGAGCTAAAATTTCTAAAATTTTAAAAAGTGGTTATTACTATTCATAACGGCTAGTTTTAATAATATTTTAATAGCATATCGTTGTTTCGTGAAACTCAGTATTGCGTACTACACACGCTATCGAGGAAGGTTGCGATTGCGTGTAATGCAAGGCAAGTCAAGGATGCATGTTGTGAAAGCTCCTTTTGGTGTAGCGTACAACACAAGACATTAATAAAATTAAAAAGAATAGTTTTCATAAAATCTCGGGCTGTTACATTCTACCCCCCTTAAAATGAATTTCGCCCTCGATATTCATCTGGGTTATAAATAGTTTACTATTTGAAAGTTTCTTTAATAGAAACCCACATCGTAAAAAGGAATACCAAAACTTGTCTTTAAAAACTAAAGTATGAAATGTAACGATTACCCAAATAAACTAATCACTGGGTTTCCACATAGGTGAAAATATGGATATGGAAGAGAAATCTAACCATCATGTTCTGATGGAGAGTGGTAGAGAACATGGCTATGGAAAAGCCAATAATCACAAATCCATAAATTTGTGACGACCTAAGGTACCATCCGATTCATCAGGTATAAGATCACTAGGACAACATTTTTGGTTTTCAAGATCATTTCCCTAAAGTTGAAAATTTGAATTAGAATAAATTCTTTCTTTATTTTGGTACAATCTCACTATTGTTCATGCCTTGAACAATTTACACTTCATCTCTTAAATAAATGAAGTTGAATTTGTTATTCGTGAAGTGTTAGCAGATCATGTGATAGAATGACGGGTCATTCCATCTGTCTCAAACAAAAGGTTAGCATAAGTCGATCTATAGTGAGATTAATCACATATGGTTCCTAAAATGGACTTATACTTCATATATCATACTTTTTAATATAATAAAACTAGTTTCTACTAAACAGGGACTTCTTGTAGGCCAGTGGTAGGCGATAAAGGCCAGTCGCACTTCGGTTGTGGGTTCGATTCCCACAGCCTTGTCCGACGCGATGGGCTGTCGCCCGTCCTGCAGGTTGTCCTTTTTCTAAATCTACATTACTATAACATCCCATCAATAATATCTAAAAAAGAACTTCTATCCTTAAACAATACTCACTTATGTCCAACATAATCCATTTCAATCTTTAGGCTTATCCATAATACTGCAGTCCACTCTCATAACACAGTGAAAACGATTACCAGAGATTTAATACCATCGTTGATCCCCATATATCATAAGATATGTTTTTTTGGTCACATTACAAACATTCAAAGTCCTTAATCATGTATTCTCTTGAATACCTTAGTGAAAACATGAATGCAGTTTAAAGTTAACACTTTCCACATACCAAAATCCTCAAAATTCTATATACTCAAACCCTGATATCACTTAGTCCTTATATCAATCATGAGCTCATGAATACTATTAAACATTTCATTTTCTCATTTTCGCATATCATCTTATTTCCAAAAAATATCTCAATCACTTTGAATACCACATCAATAAATATTGCAATACTCAATGATACAACATTATTTTGGAATCCCATTACATAAACACTTAATCATTCCACCACATCGTTGTCATATTCAACATTGCCAATAGTGATCGCATGTGACTTCCCTTTGTCCTTTGACTTCAGTGGTTGCTCATGTTGATCATCAGTAACCCTTGGATTAGGGCATTTATTAGCATAATTCCCCATTTCCTTGCACTTGAAGCATTGAAGTGTTGGTGGTGCGTTCTCTGCAGTGTTTGCTTTATTCACATCATTAGAAACCCTTTGTCCATTACTTCGACACTCAGCTGCTCGATGACCTTCTTTTCCACACTTAAAACATTTTCTAGTCCCTTTAAGACAATCTCCACCATGCTTCTTTCCACACTTTGTGCATAAGGAAACATTCATCTTCTTTTCACCATTATTCTGAGATTTCTCCTTGAACTCCATCTTTCGTTTCTTGTCAAAACCATGAGATGGATATGTAACACCAACTTCCATTTCTACCTTGATAGCACAACACACAATTTCTTTATAGCTACTGAAGTCTCTTATAGCTAATGCCCTTCGAAGACTTGGTTTTAAGCCACTGAAAAATCGATCAACTTTACTTTCAGGTTGGATGGTAATGTCAGATGCATACCTTGCAAGTCTTGTAAAATTCGCTTCGTATATACCAACAGATTCATCATCCTTTTGCTTTAGTTCAAGAAACTCCTTCTCCATCTTTGTTCGAAGAATACGAGGGAAGTACTTATTTAAAAATAAGTTCTTGAACTCGTCCCATTCCATGGACTCAATTTCATCTCTTTGCCTTGTATTCTTGATAAGATTCCACCATTGATCAGCTTCACCTTCCAAACGATATACTGCTAAGATGACTTTATCATGTTCAGAACATTGAAGAACTGAAAATATCTTTTCAGTGGTACTGATCCATTGTTCAGCAACAAGTGGATCAGAAGACCCACTGAAAGAAGGTGGAAGTTGCCTCATGAAGGACTCAATAGAATATTGTTCCCTTCTCTGCTCATTTGGAAGTTCAGAATGATTCATAGCTTGTGTAAGTATAGCAATAAGATTTTTCACTCCATCTCCCATAACATTTGTTTGTTCAGGAGGACAATCATTGCATTGTCCATTGCATTGATCAACACGGTTCCTTCGGGTTCCAGCCATCGTCTAAAACCCAAAAAGAATAGTGTGAGAGGCAAAAATCATGCTAGGGAAAACAACATAATAAAGGGGAAGTAACTTCGATATCTAACATCTTAGGTTTAATTCTATGATCGTTAGCGTAGTTCTAGTTCTATAACCTATACATATACTTAACCTTAGGGACATCCCTAGACATACCTTAGAAATATCTCTAGGGATCTCACTAAAGTTCTCGCATCCTAGTTTCCAAAGGTTGACTAAACCTTTCCTTTGATACCAACTGTAGAGACCCGAAGCTTGACTTACATGGACTTTACATTACTTTTGCGGAATACTTAGTACATAACAAAAACACACACACAAGGATCGTAATAGTTTAGTGTCTTTGGAAACTCAGAATAAAATCTTCTAATCGTGGTGAAAGATCTTCAACATCTCCCATAAATATCTTCCTTTTTTTAAAAACCTAAAACCTTTATTTATATCCTGGGGAAAAGAAAACATAAAAGGGTGAGCTCAAATGCTCAGTAAGGGTAAACAAAAGAAATATCAATCACATTGTATTCATAAGAACATAACATTTTGGAAATCATAACCTGCAAAAGAGAGCATAATTTCATAA
This sequence comes from Viscum album, assembly GCA_963277665.1. Classification (NCBI taxonomy): domain Eukaryota; kingdom Viridiplantae; phylum Streptophyta; class Magnoliopsida; order Santalales; family Viscaceae; genus Viscum; species Viscum album. The sequence continues at coordinate 1,214,607,400 of OY728155.1, read as the reverse complement.
CATGGGATAAATCATGGTAGTGAAATGTAATCACAATAATCATAACTTAAAACATGAAACTTTGTGGCATTCACACATAATCATAGAGAATCATTTCTTGTTAGTCAAGACTCATTTCCAAGACTATCTTAGTGGACAAAGTCCCTTTCTGAATCGAGTAACCCTCGTTTCAGTCCTGTTTCACTGAACCGGTATAACCTACCATTCCAGCCATGTCTATCTCATGAGATATAAAATCTTTACCCAATGCATTGGAGGGAGATATAGGTCCCACCCATCTCATAATGATACCATTCTTATGTGTGCCACAAAATCATAAACCATACATCATAGCATAACCCATGAAATAAAATGGGATTCTTAAACATCATGCCATCATAACATAATCCATAAACAACTGATATCATTTCATCATAAGAAAATTGAAACCATTTAAATCATAGAGGCATTTTACTTGAAACATACACATATGAAATAATTTCATCTTAGATGAAAAATAGTTTTGACAAAACACTTGAAATGAATTCTTGAGGAAAATATCCTTTCTTCTTTAAAATCATTTTCTTTTCACAAAATTCAATGCAATTTTAAAAGATAAGGGTTTTTGTTGAAAATAATCATGCAATCTTATAGAGGAAGCTTCTTGAAAATGAGGCATTATGAAACTATAAAAATCCGTTCACGCTGTATAAGTTAAAAAAAACATTCTTCGTACTTTTGTCGAAGAAGTCAAAAAGTACCTCGTACGAAAAACGACAAAAGATTCCTTTCATATCTTTTACTAAAAACTCACCAAAGGGTAAAATTGGATTTAAACAATTGTAGGTGGATGTAAATAACATTACATATTGAGGAAACGTAGATGTGGATGATAAAATACACCCCAGTAGATACCAATGTATAAACAATCTCAGATAAAAATGAGATTGTGATATTTTCCTTACCTTAGGTCCGATTTGCTTCGTATGTGTCCGAACCTCCTGTATAATGATTTAAATAATGTCATTGACTTATTACAGAATCATATTCATTGTTATGATATCATATATGGTTCACTTATGACTTTATATTACCCGTTCTTTTGTAAATTTCATGTTAAAGAAGCGTTTTGGGTAAAATCATTTCATTTATCGTAGGTGTTTTGACTTGTTGTTCTTGACATCATTATTACTTATATCATGATTTACTTACAGAATATAAAATATGATTTATATATCATATATATTCAGTATATATATATATATATAATAGATAGATAAATAAAATGAAAAACACCGTTCATGGAGACGGTAGTCCGTACGTACGCATGAACGTTGTTTTCCTTTCCTTATTGTCTTGAAATGGAAGTAAGTAGATGACATACATACATATATATATATATATATACATAAATCCAGTAGCTTTACAATGTCATATATTTCATTTTTATTTCTTATATATACTTTATAATCATTCTTAAATGGTTAACATGGAGAATGAATCTCATCGCGTCGTGGAGGCGGTAGTCCGTACGTACGCACGAGCGATGATATCATTTCCATAAATATTGAATTGAATTGGAGTGGATTATACAATATATCAGAATCAATATGATGTTGTAATAACTATGTATAGTTATTCTTTACACCATTATACCCATCCATGTAAGGTGGTGGTGGAAAATAGATTACACCACGGCGTGGAGACGGTATTCCGTACGTACGCACGCGCGGTGATTTCTTTTTCTGTAGGATGGATAGATGGTTAAATAGGGTTGTTTCATACTTATAATAACATATAAGTATATGAATGATACTGATGTTATTACTTCATAATGAAACAACCTAAGAAGAAGAAGTGGAAGAAGAAATAAAGATGAAAGAATTGGTAACGGTAATTACCTCTTCTTTGAAGCGCCTCTTTGAGACCTCCTCTTAGGGCACTAAAATTGGTCTTTGAGGAAGAACAGAACCTCTAAAATGTTTCTAGGGAAGTGGAGAAGAGATTTTGGTAGGGGTTGGCCGAGATTGAGTGCTCAAATTGGTGTGAGGAGGAGGGGGAGGAGGTGTCCTAGTATAAGGAAGGAGAGGGGCACCTTAGGAATACCTCAAAATATTATTTTATATTAATGTTAAAATCGGTTTATAATGGTTCCAATGGGTCTTATTTAGAAGCTAAAGTGGGGAGGGGTCGAAATCCTATCAACCAATAGTATTTAGACAAGTTTAGGGTATTATTTTAACCTTATCAATTAGATTTAACTCTAAGTTAAATAATTTAACTTTTACCATGTCTTTTTTTTTCACTATATGGTTAATACACTTACTATAACATGCCAAACGAACCCCAAATTGTTTATTATTAATATATATATTTTTATATAAGTCATTTGGCCGATCCTTAGATTTTTAGTAATAAAATAACAATTAATAATATAATATTTTATTTAAAAACTATTTTGTGTCAATTTTGACACTATTTGATATATGATTTTTGGGAAAGTCATAACAGAATTATATGTTCGAAACAAGTTGATTAAAGACACACTAATATATCATAGTAACCTATAAAATTAGTGTAATTCATAAAAAGTCTTAAATTACATTTAATTTGTTATTTATAATATCAATTATGTCAATATTTCATTAATAAGATAATTACTGCATCATCATTGTGTCATAAATAAATTAAATTATTTGATGTCTAAAAATTACAAATAAATTACCATCATATAGGAAATCTTTTTAGATTTCTAATTAATATTTACAATCGAATTTATCTTATGTAAAACCCTATATTAAAAATGTTTTAGTAAATATACTTTGATTTTAACTCTTTTAACTCTTCTTTGAATTAAATAATAATAAATGTCCTAATCTAATCCATGTGGGCCTAAATGATAATATTTTACACTTAAGGTTGTTTTTGGTCGAGATACACTTGTCAAATAGAATTAGGACATGTGTTAGGGTAATAATAATATCATTTTTACCCTTAATTACCCTATTTACTTTTAACCGTGGTAAATAAAAGTAAAAAGTTACTATTCACCAAAAATTATTTTCATCTCATTGAACCACATTTTACTTACTGACATCAACCGTGTATCTCGGATTTTTGAATTTCCATTCACAGAAGCGGTAAAATTAATTTTTATGAAAAATTCAGTTTTTTTAACTACCACTTAGTAGTTTCACTATTCATCAAAAATTGATGTTTTTTAGAACAATGCCAAAATTTCATCCTAAGCTATATTTCATATTCCGAATTCAAAAATGAAGTCTATTTTAGCAAATTCATAACATAGAAGTTTCATTAATTAATTTTATAATTAAATCCCGCTGTTAAAACAAATAGTGTGTTTTTTTAAGAAACAATATCTATCAAAAGATTGACACTTGATTATGTCTGGTTTAAATGTGAAATTACATCCAATGACCAAAATTGTATTAAATTGTAAAAATATATTCTAAATATACTTTAAAACCACTCAAATTAATAATTTATCACTATTAATTATTTCGATTAAAAAAGTTGTTTTTAATTATAATTTAGTAATTTTCAATATTCATCAGAATATGAAAGTTATCTGAAATGTACCAAAATTTCACCTTAGGCTAAATTCGATACTCCGAACCAAAAAATGAAGTCCATTTTGAGAGCTAAAATTTCTAAAATTTTAAAAAGTGGTTATTACTATTCATAACGGCTAGTTTTAATAATATTTTAATAGCATATCGTTGTTTCGTGAAACTCAGTATTGCGTACTACACACGCTATCGAGGAAGGTTGCGATTGCGTATAATGCAAGGCAAGTCAAGGATGTGTGTTGTGCAATCTCCTTTTGGTGTAGCGTACAACAAAAGACATTAATAAAATTAAAAAGAATAGTTTTCATAAAATCTCGGGCTGTTACAATAGAAGCATCCATGATTTTGGCTAAAGTAGTCAATAAATATAGAACCACAACCCTTCAGACCTGTATTACCTTTTAATGATCCATCAACATTGATTTTAATCTATCCCATAAAATTTGACTTCCAAAAATCATCATAGGATCTATCTATAAATTTTATTAAGATAAAAATAGCCTAATTCTTCAAAAACATGAAATCTTGGATAGAGTTTGGCTATGTCCATCCTGATTATTGTCAGCTTCCTAAGGAGTGGTGAATGTTTTTACCAGACCATCTTGTAAAGATAAGGGGTTACGACTTATTGAATGGATTTTAGAACGTACAATGTAACATACATTAAATCATTATCCATAGTTGTGAATAGGTTGAGGTGATAGGGAGTAATCTATAAATATGTGCAGTGGTGCTACAGATCCGCAAGAGTGAAGGCCCGTTGATATTCAACTTCAAAAAAATTAAAAACAACCTTCCAACCAGCCATGGTAGTGGAACATGAAAGGAAAAGACGGTTCACATATTCCCTGTGCATATTTAAATATATAAAACATGCAATAATATGAAATACTAAAATATTATAAGTGGTCATTAGTAGGTATTATGTTATTAGAAAGAATACAATCTACGGTCACATGCGATGGTCTGATCCATGGTTTGTGAAAAAATATCTATAAGGATAAGTCATTGAATGATTCAAAAAGATTAGCATGATAATAAATTGTGTGGTCAAGAATTATTGTCCATGATTGTTTTTATATTAGTGTTCCACCACTAGAATAAAAATCATAATTATAGTGGAGGTTTTGATAGTCTTCTAGTATATCCATAATGAGAGAGGCTAGAAAATATTCAATAGAGACATGAGTTTCAATAGAAAAATTATGAGAGTGTATAAAAGAGATAAGAGGATCACCCAATAAATTTTCAAGCTATGTTAATTGGGGACTCCATATAGTAAATCCATATTTAGTGTGACATAATGTTAATAAAAGAAGATCTTACAACCAGCCAAATAGAAGAGTCCAATTAGTGTCAACTTCCCTTTGTAAAAATGTGTTTAAAAGTAATATTAATAAATTTAAATTATTATTAATACAATTTAGGTTTTGAAAATCAATATTTGGATTAATTTTGAAATAAAAAATATTTATATTCGAGATAATATTTTCTTTTAAGAACTATATTTACGTTGACATTATGGGTTTATTTTCTAATTAAAATAGGAAAATTATATGAATTGAATTTGGTAAAACATGTTGCATATTTGAAAGAAAAATAATTGATATTTTTAATAATTTCAACTGTTTTCATAAGGAATACTAAAAACAATAAAAAAAATTTCCTGTAATTAATGTTAAAATAGGGTTTTGTACATGACATGGGACAATGTTAAAAGTAATTATTAAAAAACATAGGGATTTTATTTTATATATTGGATTTCATATTTAGAATCATTCTATGATGATTATCTAATCATAACCATTTATTTTAATTCTTAATGCATAAATTACCTAGGTAAATAAAAAATCTAGTTACCGTGGTGAATCCTAAAATGATAAAAGTGATTTACAAAAGAGGATAATGTAACAACATGTTTATATTTTTTGGTGGTTGTTTTAATCGATCCAATTTTATATCCAACCCTTTATTAAAAATATTTTGAGTGACTTGGGTTGACTGTGACTTCCCATTATTGAATAGTTTGGTTTTTTTTATATTAATGTTACCACTACTCAATTACAGAAGGGAACCAACTCCCCTCACTTCGTTTCAATTATTAAGCCATTTATATTGAATAAAACGAGAAAAAATATATTTTTAAAATCTATTTCAACATTTTATATATTTTTTACCTCCAAAAGACCATCCCTAGATTTCTTAATAATAGACCCAAAAGAATATTTTACAAGTGAAGGTAAATGTCTTCACTAAGTTGTTTCTTTTTTTACTTCTCCTCTTCCCACCATAATTCATATATTAATAATTAAAATATATAAACACTTATATATATCATATATTTTTATGTTATTATATTAATTTAATAACCTATATCCATCACCTCTTCCAAAAAATGGGAAACGAAACTAGTGTTGTGTGTACATGGGACTACATCCTTGTAAACTGATGTAATTTATTTTCTATCACCACCTCAAAAGACATGATATAATATATGATTAAATATATATATATCTCTCTATGTTTATGTGATATTTAGGAAAAATTTATCACTATATAACAATAATATATCAAATAACATCTTACCTTTCCATTAATTTGAAAATTATAACATTGTTCCAATGTACTTTTGGATTACCACCTCCACAAAGTGATGTGGATAATTTATTATAAAAAAATTATATGAATTATATATATAAGTTCATTTAAAGTAAAATTATGATATTTATTATTTACCTATTAATATTGAATGATAAAATAATGCATTTCCTCTTTCCTTCATCATTATTGAAAAATTAAAATGTTACTCTTATGCATGTATGACTTACCATCTCCATGATTTTAATGTATTTCATTTTTCATAACTATATTTAATTATTGGAATTAAAAGTATAATTTCAAATAAAAATTTATAATTATATCTTGATTATTAATATTTATATTATGGAATAATTAACACTTTTACAATATCCAATCTAAAAAATTCATTTTAGATATATGAACAAAATATCCTAAAAATATATGACATGATCTCAATTGATTAAATAATTAATAATAACATTTTAATAACTAAAATAAAATGAATAAAAAACATGATAAAGGTTTTTAATAATGTAAATAATTACAATATGTTTATTATTTTGGAAAATAAATTGCTTATGTGATGAGTTAGTCCTGTTGTAAGGGATTTAATCTCGATTTCCCTTCATTGAGGTGTATTTTATTATAATGAACCTATTTTAATTAATATGACTTATATAATAAATATTTAAAATAATATATCAATAATACAACATAAATAAAGGAATTTACTGATACATTTCAATGTATTTCATCCAACAGTATTTGAATTGAATGTTACTAAGTGGTAAGTTGTTATGTTACTCAATTTATTTTCATTTTGTTGTACCAATTATTCATTGTATTTGATATTCTATGATTTTATGTATAATGTATTATTTTTATTTTATATTTTATTAATCTTTTTTAATTTCTAATTATATTTTATAAGCATAACCAATTCATTTATTAATTCTAACATCATTTTTATAGTCATTATATGGCTTCTTCATTTGAGATTGTCTACTTTGGGACATATGTTATGTTATAAACCTATTTTATTTTATTTGGTGTATTGAATACCACTATGATATGTTATATAATGAATATATTTATATACATGGTATTTACTGTTTTATTTCATTTTATTAATGTTATGGGGGTTATGATTTTAGAAATACCAAATTAGTAAGGGTTTATTTCATATTCTCATTGTTATTCAAGATTGTCTATGTTTAAGTATCCATTATAGTAATTATAAGATATTTATATCATAAAGATAAAAATATTTTCATTTACTCTATTAATTTTTAAAAATAATAATCATTTTCTTCTATTTTAATCTTTTAATTACTCAACTGACCAGGAGTATTTTTTTAAAGGAAAATTTATTTTTTTTCTACTAGGTTGAGAAAATTTTCCTTCATTGTCCATATTTTATAAAAAACTATTTTCCTAAATATTTTTACTATTTCACAATTATCTTTTAATTGAATTATTACCCAATTTATTCAAAATCTTTAAAAATGAATCTTCTTGTCATTTTCTAGACATGGTACATTTTGAATTATTATTAAAAATGGGAATATAGTATCTGTTTTATCATACTAGACATGAAAACAATTTCCTACCATCTTGAAAACTAATTTATTTAAAGCTTCATTCGAATTTTTCTTTAATTATTCTCTAAATAATTTTTTTTTATAATATTATATAAATTTTATTTTTAGAATATATTTTCAATGAAAGAAATGTATTTTACCCAAAGAATAATTTTAAAGGTATTTTTATGGTATTTCCACTCTTCTTTGGTAACAACAATTAATTTTAATTATAGCCTATTATAGATATATTGTAATAATTCCATAATTAATATTTATCTACATGGTATTTTATTGGTTTTATTAGGGAAAATATAAACATTTCACATACTATATTTTAAATAATGATTTTTTTTTATTATGTATTGAATATTTAATCACCACTTTCATATGATAAATTAATTGATCATAGAAAGTTACATACAAGGCCCACTATATCCCCTTGGTACATCAGTAGGTCTCACGAGACAAAATAGATTTGGTATTTGGTTAAGGATTTAACTATTTCATGTGTGATGTCATGGGAAAAGGCCATAATGTTTAGTTTATGATGTTTGGAATTATAAATTACCTCATTATGAGATTAGTTATTGTTATCTATATAATTATTTAATTATTTATTAAAACCATGATAAAGATTCAATCTTGTGCGATTATTTATATGAAATTATTTTATCATTATTTAATACAAACATATTATTCTCCATGATCTTGCTATTTTTTAAATGGAATTTGTTTTCAGACACTTTTTTTTCATATTTATTATGCCTCATTTATTCCTGACAGCTTCTATTGTGAGCATGCCATTACTGAGCATCTAAACTCACCCAATTCTTATGTTTCCTTCCCTAGGACAACATGAAAAGTAATATTGACATACTAAAGTGTAAATTGGTGTTCTCAAGGGAAATATTTTGTTTTATTTTATTATTTTAAATATAATTTTAATTTAAAAAATGTATCTTTATTTTCAATACAACAAAACTATTCGGTCTTTTGGGGTGTGATTTCTTATATTTTTCACCAATGTAATAAAGTAACCATAGAATCTAGGATTTTCTTATTTGGGTAATTATAGATGATATTAAATAATGTTTAATAAGATCTTTGGGAACTATATCTATAAAAAATATAATAGTAAATATATTCCTATGATTGTTTTTGATCATATATCTAAGTATAAGATAACAACTTATGGTTTTTGAGGTAGAAATAATTTGGTTTTACAAGAAATACATCCTTGTATAGATACTATAAATAGATATAGATCTAGTATAGAGGTTTCAAGGGTTAATAACTCAAAAATTGGTGTTTTTTTTGAATTGATAATTACCTACTGAACAAAAATGGTCCTTCAAGTGCATATAGTTTGACACTCATTTGGGACATGACCTGGCTAATTCACATTTTCTTTAGAAATCATCATGAATGATTTTAATAAACGATTCTAATGAATTACGTGGGTTAAATCAAATGTGACTTTGATTGAAAAAAAGGATTCACGAGTTATACATCTGATAAATAATTATATGGTTTTAGAGTATGACTATTGTTAGTTGCACTATTGTTTTTTTACCAATACACAAAACTAGAAGGAATCATTTTAAAATTTATTCTAATGGAAAATGTGGTGATTATGAGAAATCATATGGGATGATGAAAAAAGATAAATATTTCATGATTACAACTAATCATTTATCACAATATATGATTTAAAATCTACACCTTAACCAGCTCCCAAAATCTTTAGAAAAGAGAAGAATGAATTTCATTGAGAGTAAGAGTGATAGAGACTGTGGAGGAGTGAGGGACCATCTTACATGTTAGGAATTTTAAATGTGACATAGTAGAGAATATCTTAAAGGAAATAAATAATAAATTATATGTGGAAGATAAGGGTAGAAATCAATGAATTTCCAAGGAAAAATGAAAAGTACGATGGAGGAAAAATATCATCCTAGTGATCCATTTGTAAATTACTTTCTTAAATATGGAGAACCTATGAATCATATAAGTCAATTAACACTTATAAAGGTTAACTCAATAACCATGGAAGGTTTTTTGTTATTCCAAACATTAATGTTCAATGATTGAACTATTTATGTATCATAATTCAATAATTATTTTGTAAATGTGTTTTACAAATGATACTATGGTTATAATGATCTTGAAACATATACAAATTTTTATATAGATGTTTTGATTTAATGATTTTCATGGATATTTTGAATAGTACTAGCATCCAATAAAAGTGATTTAGTGGTAAGGTGATATTTTTGTAGAAATCATAATAATGGGAAATATAATTTTAAATATATGCCTATTTATAAGTAAATCATTTTAGTGGGAATAAATATACTATTGATATCGATGATATAAATGGGATATTTTTGGCATCCTTTTAAATAGTTAGTTATTTTGAACAACTGGTTTATTTTATGTTGTATGGTGTTTATAACAGTTTTGATTTTTGGAATAGAATAAATAACATGTGATTTTATTTATGGAATAGAGAGAGAGTTAATTTTTGTAAGTATTCATGATTTCATTAAGGATAAATGGTAATTCAGGTTATTACCATTTTTTAGGATAATATAAAATTTTTATAATCACATATTTTGTATTTGATATTATGAGGTATTTTCTGTTTTAAATGGATAATGTATAAACAAAACCTTCAAATTTTTTGTTCATAATTTGTTTAGACATATTTTGGAGGAGTGTTTAGTTTTTAAATTGCATCTTATAAATAATTATATAATACGATATTTTATACTTCCAATTATTGGGAAGAAGTCGATGAAATGAATCTTATAGGCACAAAACTTGTGTAAGAGACAATAAAAACCATAATGAATATTTAAAACCAAATTAATGTAGCTCAAATCAGGTGAAAAACATTCACTGATAAATGAAGAAAATAATTGTAATTTCAAGTTGGAGATCGTGTTTTTTTTGAAATTATGCTTTTGAAAGGGTTTTATAAGGTTAATTAAAAACCAAAAATTAATCCCTAAGTATTTCAATTCATTTGAAATCCCATAAATAGTTAGAACTATGGATTACCATTTGGAAATTTCAAAAATTACCTCAAAAGTACATGATGTGTTCCATATATCACTATTGTGGAAGTGCAATCTAAAAACACATATGTGATCTCCTCTAAAAAAACAAAATCCGAATGTGTTCAATATTACTATAAAGGGAATGTCATGATTATGGAAACTAGTGAATAAGTTTCAAGGAATTGGATGACTAGGATAATCATGATTCTTAGTAGAAACAATAGTATAAATTAAGCAACATGGGAACATGAATGAATTATCACGAAGCACTAAAAAAATATTCTATTTTTAAAATATTATAAAATTTTATGATGATGGTTTTTGAATGAGTATTCAATGTAACACCCCGATATTTTATGATATATATTTTATTTATTTAATCTTTTCGATTTTTTGTGATACACACAACCTTGAGTCTAAATGAGCAGTAATACTGTATATTATTATAAAATAGTCATTGCATTGAAGGTTTTGAATTTTAAAAATTAAATTATTATAAATATATGTCATACATGTATATTAAATAAATTCATTGGTTATTAATTGATCAATGATGGAAATAAGAATCATTTTAATGAAAAATTAATGTTTTGAAAAAAATTATGCATCCATTTTTTTAAATTTATAAATATTGAGGAATGATTTAAAGGAAATTTAAATTTTATATACTAAATAAAATATTTATCATTCATATGATATATTTTTTAGGTATAAAGTAATAATAAACAGTCATTTTGGCTTAAATATTATGTTTTTCCCTAAAAACATGTTTCTTCGCATTTTACAATATTATTTTAAAATTTATTTTTCCCAATTTTAGAATAATTATTTTAAAATTTTAACTTTATATTTGATATTTCAAAATCAATATTATCTAATATTTATATTCATATAATATTTTCAAAATGATAATTACTAATAAAAAGTATAAAAATCAAATTATTATTGAAAAATAAGTTTTCATTTAAAGAATATAAAAAGATCCATTTTCGTCAAGATTGTGTCAAATTTTGAATTAGTTTAATTATATTATTACTAATCCTATATAGTTCATTTTAATCATAAAACACTAGAAAATTGGTATAATTTTTTTAATGTTTACAATAACTCTTTCTTTGGAAACCCGCATTTTCATCGCCCTTGTGAGATTGATTTTAATTTAAATTCTGTCACTTTAGTTAATAGATTTTGGAAAAATGGATTCCAAATTTTTAATCAGACTAATTAATTATTCATAGTATGATTTTATTATTTTTTCAGAAATAATATTTGGAACATTAAAAATTAATTAATGTGATTAATTTTAAAATAGGGATTTTCATATTACATGATCCTATGTTAAAATTAATATTACACACACATAGTACTTTTATTTGATAATTTGGATTTCATATAGGAAACAATTTTTTTCCAAATAATATAATATTTATCATCAATTTTTATTCTAATAGGACAAATTACCTAGGAAAATAAAAAGACTGGATACCATGGTGAAAACAAAAATGGTAAAAGTGAGTAACCTTAGATGATAAGGGAATATGATTTTTAAGACAAGCTTAATTTTTTGGTTTTAGGATTTTCATGAAATTATATTCTATCATCTCATTTATTTATAGATTTTGTGGCACATGGGTTGACAATGACTTCTCATTATTGAATTGTTTTTGTATTTATTGAAAAGACACTCCTCCCCAATTATAAACGATAATCTCCCCCATAACTTATTCTTGAATATTAATCCATAAATATTGACCAAACCCTCCCAATATATCTTACAAAAATTAATTATTCACATTATATATCTACTTTTATTTCTAAAATTCCTGCCCAAGGGTCCTTAATAAGATATTAAGAAGATATTTTTCTTAGTGAAGGAAATTGTATTCATTAAGTGCATTATTTTTTACATATTCTCTTACCCAATTCATTAATCTCTTAATATTTTGAACATAAAATTAATAGTAACTAAAATATACTGATATTTTATTATATTTAGGTCATAACCTATATCAACCACCGATTCCATCAAATGGGAAATGAAACTGTCGATAGTGTGTATGACAGACTACTACCTCATGAATCGGTGTAATTCATTTTTTCACAATAAAATATATTTTCATGATATAATGATGGTTTTAATATATATATGTTTGATAATAAATAAATATGTATCAATCAATATAGTTAAAATATTATTTGATTTCCTACTATTCCATTCTTTTAAAAATTATAATGACATTTTCTTATACTGTGGATTACCACCACCAAGAAGCAATGTGATTCATTTTTCATAATCATTTCACAAGACTGATATATGTTTAAAGATATATTAGGTTATTTATGATATAAATATCATTATATAAATACAATATAACATATATCTTCTATCTATCAAGATCTTTAAAAAATGAAAATGTTACTCATGCGTATGAACGACTTATTCCTTATACAAAATTATAAAGTAGTTTATTTTTCATAACTGCAAATAATTATTAGATTTTAAAGTCATATTGATGTAATAAAATGTTAATTATTCTATTATTATTATTTTATATATAATTGAACAATTAAAATATATTCCATATCCAACCTACTGATGTTATTTTTCACATATGAAATGAATATCGTCAAAACACCTGACGTGAACATAATTGATTATGAAATTGCATATAAAACATAAATAAATGAAATAAAATGTACAATAAAATGAAAATATTTTATTATTAAATTAAATAATTAACATAATTTTATTGTTAATTATTATAAAGAATATATGTGATGTGTCATGCTTTATGTAAGGTATTTTGTCTCAATTTTCTTTAATTGAGGAATATTTCATTGTTAGTCACTTGAATTATTTAATTTGGTGTATATACTACCCATTTAATATAGTATATCATTAATCCTTCATATTTAATTATATATTACATTATAGTTAAAAATATTTTATCTATTTTAATTTTATATGAAATATACCTTGTGGTAAGGGGTTTCATTTACCAATTTCTTTTCATTGGGTTATACTACATATTCATTGTCTTTGAAATTAATAGATTCTATGAGTAATTAATTTTAGTTATTTTATTATCTAATTAATATTTTCTTATGGGGATTTACATTTTATACACATAATCAATGCATTTATTAATTATCACATCAATGCTTGGATCATTGTTTGAGTTCTTCATCCTAAAATTCCTTTTTTAGACACAAATTATATTATTAAAATATATACATTAATGAGATATATATACTATAACATTAATAAGATATATAATTTATATCTTTACATTAATTTTATTTAATGTTTCATTAAAATTTATTTATTTTATGCTGTTATTTTTTGGAATTTACCATTGTGTAAAGTGTTTATTTCAGAATCTCATCATTTTTTTGAATTTTTTATGTTCAAGTCACTACTAGGGGAAATATATGTAAATTATATATGAAACCAAATATTTATTGTCCTCATATGTTTTTTTTTTCAGAATATTAGTTTTTTATTTCATTTCTATCTTTTATGAAATCATGATACCAAAATATTTTTTTTAAAGAAAACCTTTTTTTCTTCCCGATATGGAATATTTTTCATTCATGTATATATTCTCTTAAAAATGTAAAAAGATTATTTTTATTATTCTCTAATGAATGTTAAAAATTAATTTTAACCATGTTTCAAATAAAAAATTAAATTTAATATTCATATCATCTTCCAAAAATGTTACTTTTTAAATTCTTACTAAAAATGTGAAGGGAATATTTCTTTTAACATAATCAGAATGAATTGAGTTTACCATAATCATGACCAGTCATTGCATAAAATATTTCTTTATAAGATTATATGTTTAATTTTAAAATAAAATCTTTCCCTAATATTATGGTTTTTTTTGTCTTCAAATGGTATTTTAAATAAAAAAGTGTTTTTTTCTAAAAAAATATTTTAATGAAATTTTTATAGTATTTCTATCCATTAATGAAATAAAGCTTTCATTTTACTTATTATCCACACATGACATGTTTTCATGATTCCATCCTTGTTCTTTTTCTGGATAGTTTAATATTAGTTTAATTGGTGGAATATTAACATTTCTTATGGAAGTTTTTCAATATGAATGAATATCTTAAATATATATTAAATTGTTTTCTACCCCTATAATTTGATTCATGTATTGGACTTAGTAGATTATGTTCAGGGTCCAATATATACCCTCCAAGCATGAGTAATTCACTTGAGATAAACTATTTTTTGTATTTGTATGAGGCCTTTTCTGTTTTACGTATGATGTCTTGGAGAAAGTCCTTTGGGGTTAGTTTATGATGTCTTATATTATGTATCACTTAAATATGAGATTAGTTATCGATGCCCATGTGTTTATTTTATTAGTTATGGTATCTAGGGAGAGTCTTTAATCATATGTGATTTTTTATATGTAATTATTTTATCCCCACTTACTCCTACTATAATATTCATTGTGATTATTCTATTGATTAAATAGACTATATTTTAAGATATTTTCCTTTCCATATAGATTATTACTTAGGTATTCAGGATAAATTATATTGTCTGTGTACCCTTACTGAACATCTAAGCTCATCCCGTTATTATGTTTCTTTCCCCCAAGATTCTAGTAAATGTATTATGATTGATATACAAAGATATGATAAATGGAATAGTAGTGTTATCAAATAAATAAATATATTTTATTTTTTGATTTCAAATGTAATGTGATATTATTGTATGTATCTAGTTTTCTTATAGTACTATATTATTCATTATTTTGAGATTTCATCTTTTATATCTACAAAAAATGTGATAAAGTAACCAAAGACTCTAGGATAATAGTTTCTTAGTGTTTACACATATGCAGGTTAGTGTACACATGAGAATATGGATCGCATCAAAGGGAAGTGTCATGGAGGTAGAGGTCCACAATATAGTCTAGTCGAATGGTGGAGGCCAAGAGTGCACAGAATTACTCATAACTATTTTTTAAGCGAAAATAGTGTATTATTTTTCATTGGAATTCAAATGGTGTGTTCAGTGTGGAACTGTTTTTAGGCTTTTTAGTAGCCAAACACACCCAAATATAGACGTTTGGTTTGAATAATTATGGCGGAACTGTTGTTTTTGTGGTGCCTCTTCCATAATGAAAAGGGCTATAACACAATCCCCTTGTATAAAAATAACTCCAAGCCATAGCTACACCATACTACATAGAGTTTCTAAACATTGCAGAAGAAAATAATTTGGGATCTACAATCCTATAGAATACAACAACATTGTAGAATAAGTAACCCACTAGTTATTCTAGTTGGTTAAATTTTAGCAGAGTTGAGGTGGGGATTATAGTGTAATGTAGTACATTATTATCCTAGTTTTATGGATCTAGTCAAATGAAACTCTCTATGACAAAGTTTTGATAAAAACTACAAAAGAAGATCTGATAAAATATTGATTGTATAGTAGTGAAGGCTTCCAATCCCTAAAATATGAAAAAAGGTAATAATATTCCTCAATGTGTATGACCATTCTAAATCTATTATGTATCAATGCCCCTTCTAGGTTGTCTCTATTCCACAAAGGGTTGTTTTACTATTTGATGTTTCAGGAATACAGGGATTTATGGATCAAAGATCCTTATGGTTAGTTCGTTTTTAATGGTCTATCTTGACCCTAATAATAACGAGGGACTATTGAAATAATAACCTATAAAGGGGATACAATTTTAATCATAGGATTTAAATTCAATAGTTAGGTGTTTTTTATAACTTATATAAAATTAAAGAGGCATTTATTTGGTATTTTTAAGAGTATATTTCTATATGTTTTCTCTAAATTACATCTAAGAGATTTATGGTCAAAGAAGACGTCATTAAAGGAGTCTCATCATTACTATAAATATATATTTTTTTCTACAAATAAATACTATTTTAGTTGTGTGTTCTTATAAACATATAATAAAGAAAAAATATTCAACAATTTGTGTAGTGAGTTCATTGATGAATGAGATATGTGAGTTATATAAATGTTCATAGTAGTGAATAAGGAGGTCTGGTGAGGTGACTATGCATTTTATTTTATATAGTGAGATTTTAGTGAATTTGAGGCATAGAAACATTCTTGTGAATGCACTATAGATGTATCCCAGTGTGGGTGAACCTAGTAAAATCCTTATATTGTTTACTTCTTTAATATATCATTGAGTGAAAAGGTAGAGATAAATCAAAGTGTTTCTTATGTTGAGAGAGTAAGATCCGTATTTAATAAATAATTTTTTTATACAAAAACACAAGGATTCACCCACCCCCTCTTAGGGTGTTATCATCTATAGGATTCTAACAAATTTAGTTTCACATTTCTCATAAAAAAGAAATTTTTTATTAAAATAAATTTTTAAACATAACATGATTTTTTGGTTATCTTTCTTTAATAGTTAAATTTTATAAATATATTTTTATTAAATAAAAAATTGTCTTTTATATAAGACAAGAAACATGAAATTTTAAAAAATATATGTAGTATGTAAATAATTTGTTACATTGACAAATACATGTTTATATCATCCAAAATTCTATTACTTTGATTAATTATTATTATATATATATTTCATAATATATTTACTCAAATTTATACCTTCCAATTCAAAATTTATTTTTAAAAAATTATATTTCAATCTAACAAAATATTTCAATAAAGTTTCATCATTATTTTCTTTAGTTTGTAAAAAAAAATCATAGAATTTTAATTAATGGGTGATACACTTTCCCTTCTTAATAAAATATTTAATGTCACTTTAGGTTTTGATATATAGGATCACAAAATGGTAAGACCATAAAATAATAGTAATGGACAAGGATGGAACAATTTCATAAATTAATAACGTGTTACATTCTGTGGATGAAAAAACTAAAACAGAGTCAATTTCAAGGGTATTAGAAGGGGTTAAATGTTTTTTTTTCAATGATTGGTTTTTTTACTAGTGGGAGTAAATTTTTTAGAAAGGATTATTTTAGTTAACTTATTTTAAATAAAATATTAAAGGGACAAAAGAACCTTATTTAATTATCAAATCTCTATTAGAAACATGTAAAGAAGTATTTCCATAATATTTTATAACTACTACCAAATATGTAGTTATATAAATAAAATCAACAAATCAACATGATTTCATCACATCATTATAAAGATCATATTTAGGATCCTTATTTCATGGCGTTCGATTATTCTCCCATAAATAAGGATATACCAAAAGGCTAACAAAATAATCATTGGTATATAAAGATATATTTCATTGAATAAACTTTTTAAACTATTTTCAAATAAATAATAATAAAATCAACATGGAAATGATACATTGTTGAGAAATATATATTATATTATGTAAAATAATTAGATGGTAGAACTGTTATACATATAGACATTAAGAGTCACACCAATTTAATCTTATTCAATATATAAAATAATTATTATTAATATAATTCATTAATTATAACTAATCTTCATTTAATAAATCAAAAATTTTATTTATTTATAGTAATATGTTTATAAAATCCTGGTTTTTAGGATTCATTAATATCAATAAATGCAATATGAATTGATAGTGAGACTAATATGATTCTAAATAAGAAGAAAACTTGAACAGTTGTACTAATAGTATTGTATAAAGAATTTATTTAATAAAGACAACCATATATCGATCTCACTCTTCAATAAAAGATCTTGTATTTCTTGTGATTTATATGTAAATATTTAATTTTATTATTTTATCACTTTAAATCCATTTTAGGTGCATAATATATTAATTTTTAGGTTACTTGTAGACTTTATAACAAAGAATATGAATTTTAGTGATAATGGGTTAATATTAATTGAAGGAAACTCATTAGTTGTATGAAAGTGAATAATAACTATTTTACACCAATTAATGTAATATGTCTTCAATATTGAAGAAGTAAATCACAAAAAATGGAATTATTTATTTAATATCTATGTAGTCTAAAACAAATAGAATGTTTGATAATATTAAACCCATGATATGAAGATATGAAATGTTTATAAGTTAACATTTATAAATTGGAGTATAACAAATTCAACACCATTATATATTTTATTCATAATATTTTTAGCATAATTTTTTCTAAGATAAATAAATTTATTTAGTTGTTAATATAGACAATGAAAAGGTTTTAACAATTCCTGTGTGTCTTGTAATAATGATAATTTTCCATATTACATATATTTATATTTTTATTGACACTATATATATATATATTGTTATTGAATCTAAAATTATGATGAATTAAATCTTCACAAAAGTAAAATTATTTAATAAATAAAATAGAAATATTGGAATACAATGAAAATATTAATTAATGTTTTGATTATTCTTATTTATTATGAATAAGAATAAACAAGTAAGATATCATGAAATATATTTACTAATGATAAATTATTTGTTTTTTCAACCATTTTTAAATTGTTTTAATGAAGAGAAGGGTTGTGATTCATGAATAAATAAAGGATACTTCATCAATATTAATTATATATATTTTTATAATCATTTAATATTTTAAATGAGTTTTTTTATTGTAATGTTTGTGTTACTAATTGTATTACATTGTTCATACTTACTTAACCAAAATGAAGGATTGTAAATTATTTTTATTTATCATAATAGGAGTGAGGTGATATGACTTTAACTTAATCCAGCACATATTAGTCATTAAATTAAAATGAATATCTGGTTATTCATACATTTTAACAATAATGGTTCAAACCTATTTAGGGGAAACATATGTTCATGTGAAAGGTTGTGAATAACTTTATAAGTAAACATATCTAATTCACATAAATATCATATATATGTGTGTTTAAGGGTGTAAAAATTAGATTAGTATCAATTTATATAGAAAAATATAGATTATTTTTATAACATTTTTGTTGGTAATTATTTTCTCTGTCATGTGGTTACATAAAGAAGACTACCCATCGTATGTATAAAATTTATTCTTAATTATTATATCCTTTATACCACAAAATGATTCTGTAATATTTTATTTTATTAGTCAATATTACACTTTTCTATTAAAGGATGGAAATTCTCTCCTCCATATTTTTATTTCCACTTTTTTATTGGGATTCAACATTTTTTATTAGTGTTTTCATCTATTGGTATCATTTTAAGAGATTTATTTCACAGAATATTCTATTATTCCACTGACTATATCCTAGAAAACCAAAAGTAAAAGTGAAAAAGTAAAATATTTATTATATATAGTTTGGATATTACTATAGGATGTATTTCATAGGTAATATAATACTTTGATGGAAATGACTACAACTTCTTGAAAAATATAATGGAAGGATACTTTAAAAAAATTAGTTTTTAATATGAAACAATTATAGAAAAATATTTTAAATTATCTATGTGTGATATTAATATGGTCTTTAGTGATTGTTAAATCATATATTATTTAAAATATTATTTTTCTGCTATTCTATATTGATTAATTTGTAAAAACAAAATCAGTTAAATTTCAATAGGTAAGACAAATTTTGGAATTTATAAGATTTTATAAGTTACTCATCATGGGGGATATAATCATTATAGGAACAATATTAGTATATTGATACAAAAATAAAAATATTTTATACCATTTTATATTTTAATTAATTAATAGATGTGCTACCAATTTCCCGAAAGAGTGAATTACATGGTAGGAATATGATAAATCATAGAAATTTAAAAAGTAGTGGAATGAATCTCAATATCCAATACAATGAATTGGGATGATAAAATAATAGTTTTTGATGAAAGAAGTAATTTTTCAAAATACTCTCTCGATAAACCCATTGGTTCTCTCACATAGTAGGAACATAAATCAGAAAATATAAATGAGCATGAAACTAGTAAATATAAGACCACTCAGATTTACATTGTTAGCATCTATTACTACTCTAATGAGATATAATATATATTGTACAATATTTTAGAGATGTATAAATTGATCAAATTGATAAATGAGATAAGAAAGTCTAAGAAAATATTAAACAAAAAGGATAATAAATACCACAAAGGTAAAAAAGATAAATATTATAAGTGTATATATAATGTTTGCATTGAACAAAAACATTTATAGATTTCTTATATTGGGGAGGAAGATAAAGAAACACTATTAAAAGGATAAGAATAAATTTTTTATTCAAATTGTTTCATATAGTGGTTGAATCCACAAAAAACCCAAGTAAAGTGGGGGAAATAATAGAAATATATTATTGATGTATAATTTGGATGGCATATCACCATTAACATTATCATCATATATATAAAATGAATCTGATTATAGTAAAAGTACTGATTTACCTAATGGGATATTATAGAAAATGAATAAAAAAATAGTTAAATAATCTATGAATGTTACTAGCCTTTATCAAAATTTAAATATGACTCATAAGATAATGGGGAATGATTTTTAAAATCTAAGAAAAGGTAATAAAAAATCAAAATAATTCTTCCTAGAGTGTTAATGATGTTTATGATGATATTTTCCTATTAATAAGGTTAATAGGGAATGTAAAATAGATGTTAAAATTTTGATAAATGGGAATAAAATTTATAAAATCTTCAACAATGTAGGCATTATTAATAGTGAAAGTGGAAATTGTTTTCAACAAAATCATCAGAGATAATTCAATGAGGTTTTTATAAAATAACATTGAAAAATATACATTGTTGTTTTTATGCTATAAAATGATCCATGTACGGTATTTCTGGTAAATATGTATACAATTGTGTAAAAACACATACTTAGTCATCAATATCCAATAATTTTTTATTATCATATTTTTTCAAAATATTGTTCCTAAAATTTATTCTTTTTGGGTTCTTATGAATTTTATGTTAATCTTATATAATACAATCTTAAATATATTACCATATGATGTGTTTCTTTTAGTTAGTATGGATTTAATTATTTCCTAATCCACTAGTAGTTTACATATAACTCTTTTTGTCAACTGTACATACTCGTTCACATTTCATGTTTTGGTAAATGGTATGATACCCAATATTATCTCATACTATATTTATTTCTTATCGATATAAATTAAATAATTATCATTTATTGTTTGATGAATTATCTATATAATTATGGTGTTATTCAAATTTGAGTTATTTTTTTGAATAATTGATAATTACCAGAATAATATGTCTATCTATATAATATACTAAATTATTATTTTATTTTTATAATGTGGAGACTGTTATAAATGTTATGTCACAAATTTGTTAATATAATACAATATATATTCTTTAGAAAATTAATACAGGAATTATGCCTTTATAGTTTTATATTTTTTATTTATTGAGGAAACTATGAATTCTTTTTGTAAGAACTAGTTTTTCATATATTTATTATATTATACACTGAGTGAGACTATTTATATGTGCATGAATTTATTGGATCCTTTATTTTTTTCAAATTCAGGGGGAACCAATTTTGTTTAATAGTTTGATAATAAATGGATATGTATTCACAATATTACGAAATAATTATTTGCTAAAGAAAACCCATAATTTTATGAATTTCACTAAGTGATGGTTTGTTCAAAAGTAAACCATATGAATGTAAAACTCACCATATCATGATTTAGTGTGCAGAAAGACAATTTTTTTGGATAATACTAGACTAAACTATATTCTATCAAATAAGTTATTATAAATGGATTATAATTTTTTATGATGATATTAAGGAGATCAAATTATTCAAATTAATTTTTTTAAACATTAAATAGTAATTTTAATGATTGTATCAAATGTTATAAGGAGTTAAAATATTATAATATTGTCAAAAAATTTGGTCAATAATTTATTGAAATTTTATAAACTGATGAATTTTCCATTTAGGTATATATTAATTTCTTCAATCCATATTCATACTATAAGGTTATTTCATACAAATGTTGTTTAACAATATATGAAATACATTAAGTTCTTCATGTAATTTCTACCATCTATCTAACTCAAAGGGTCATATATTCCATTAGTGTGAGACAGAACCTTTATAATAATAATAATAATCATACAACCCATGTATACTAATAGGGGAATGATTCTATTGGATACCATTGAAGATTATACTTCAACCATGTGATATAACAATGCTTAATTTATTTATAATAAAAATGGTTTGTATGATTATCATATATTGTTTTCAATTTTTGAAAATGGTTGGATATTATTATAGTCAATAGAATTTTTTCTACTATATATATATAAGTGTCATTCCATCTAAAACCCAAAAAAAGTGTCAAAACCACTTCTATTTTATTTGGTTTGAAAAGTTTTGTATATTAATTATCTCCAAAAATGGGAAAATGTGTTTTTCTATAATTGTGAAGTGTTTACTATAAAATAGTAGAATTTTATAATTATTTTAATAATAATGATATTTATTTGTATAAAATAATAACGGTTTATCAATTTTTTATAACTAAATCATGATTAAATTGAATATTCCAAGGAAAAATGTTTTAAAATAATAAATATATATATATATAGGATTTTTTACATTGTGGTTTTAATTAAAAATAGCCTCAGTTTGTATGGGGATTATATTTCCTTATGAAGAAAAAATGAAATTGATGAAAAAAACCAATTCATGATTTAATATTTTGAAATTAAAGTTCCCTATCAAAAATAAATTATATAAATGAAAAATAGTGTTATTAATTTTGGAAAGTGTTAACTTATGTAGAGAAACATACAAGGTAATAAAGAAATCAAATGTGGTTTTATAATTAATTATGAAAAATTATTTTTTTGTCTATTCAAAAACCTTCATTGGCATGGGCCTTATGGGTCCACACCTAATTTGAATAAAGTTTCATATAATACAAAATTTTATTTATTCTATGATATATATTTCTATATCCTTCAATTTAAAAATTTCATGAAATGATATAGTATTTATAAGTTCTAAAATAAGGTTAGATAAAGAAATATTCTGTTTTACCAAATATTCATATATCATTATAGGAATAATTTAAAAGAAGTCTTCATTTTAAAAATTTATTTAGACAAATGTGAAATGGTTTTATTGGTTTTGATCAAAGGTTTCAATAAATATATAATAAATGATATTAAAATAAGGTAAATTATTTACATTATCAATATAAAGTATTCATATATTGATGAATATGAAAAGTATATATATTTTTAGAGAATCAAATATTTTATTATAAATGATTTAATATATATATGTATATATATCCCATGTATTTTTGTAAATATGTAGTTTTTGAATTAATATATAGTGTTTACATTAATCTTTTATGTATTTTTTTCTCTAAATTCATGTCTACATTATAAGTTTTTTTTGAAATACTAAAAAATATGTATTTCATGTATAATGAATTGAAATGTTCATTTATTTGGGTATTCCTTACTCATTAAATATTTAAGAATATAAAGAGATTCTATTTTAATTGGGATAATTCATTGGGTTACATTGTTTATTCCTTTCTTATAAATTTCATACTATGCCTATAAGGTGTCTAGTGATAGATAAAACATAAGATTTAGTTACCTCCAACTAAGAATATGATTTTTCTGCATTATCAATTTAATAATTATTATCTATTGGGATTTATACATATTAGGTTTTGGGATTATATTGGAGTCAATTTCTCTCTTAAGAATTGATATTTGTATTGAGGAACTTTGTATCGGACTTATCACTAACATTAATGATTAATCACATTTGATGGAGTATTCCATTGATCCAACAATTAATACATGTGATGTGTTTTAGTGGTTATTACATTGGTTATACAATGAATCAATGTATGGTAGTTACACATACTATGTGACATGAATACATACCACACCCAAAATATCTCCACATAAAATATCGTTAAAATTAGTGTTTTATATGATAAACCATGAAAGGGAGATTTATGTATGCGATGCATAAACTTGGTAAAGGAATTGAATCTCATTTAATGTCTGAGTTAATGCATTATTAACTAAGGAGTGTCCTCATGCCTATATAATGAGGTCATTTCCATGAGATGGTTATATAGAAGTTCAATCGAAGTTCCCTTATTCTAATATCCCCTTCTTTTTCATACTTTTCATCATGAAATGTTAACAGATCATAATGGGGGAGGAGTACCAATTGTATGATTCCCAATTTAGGTGAAAAATATAGATAACTAGGGAGATAATAGGTTATTTTCTTCCACTTGGTGATCTTTATCAACCACATCAAAAGAATATGAGGACATTTTGGAGGAATATTCGCTTCTATTTATACTTTTTATAGGTTATTCATTTTCAATTTGTTTTCTATTATTCTTGCATGGAGATCTTGAGGATGGGTTTTAGATGCCTTATACCTATTCTAATAATCCTTATTAGCCTCATATGAATCCTTTTAGTTGTATCAAAGCATGATATATTTTATGATTTGTGAATTTTTTTAGAAATGAATCATAGTGCAAAATAGAGCACAATTTTTATTTCATTCACCACTCTAAATTCAATTGATCACCACAACATATTGGGGACTATAGAGAGGAAAAATGGATACCAAGATGGTACTATGACTTCGAGGTTTCCATTTTAGACACAGTTTGTGTTAATTATTAATATATATTATATGGTTAAAATGAAAAAACTAGGATGTAGAAATGATTCTCTATTTTATTTAACTTTTCTCTCAATAAAATTCTCTCCATGACATGCTACATGTCATTGTAATTATAGGGTTGGTCCATAACATTCCCATTTCATTTGTAGTTATAAACTTTTGAGGTTATCTTTATAACATTGAACAATTATTGGTACAACATTGATGTAGTTCTAATGGTTTAACCAAAACAGCCTCCAAATTTATGATACAACATAAATTCAAGCCATGGTGGTCCATAAAATGTAAATGTTTTGAATATTAAAAAAATATTATATAGAAATTCTTAAAAATTATTGATTTTAGACATTATATGATGAGATTTTTGTTCATGTATAGTAAGTGGTAAGATGCAATATTTATTAGTTATAAATAGTTTATAATTTTTTAGATAAATGCTTATGAACATTTTTAAATACTTAATAATATTATATAAATAACTCTTACCAAATTATTTTATCATTTTTTTGATCTAAAAATAAAAAGTTTATTTATAAATCATAAGGGGAAATTATAAAGGGTTTTACAAATTACTTAATTAGGAATAAATATAAAAAATTTATATTTAAAATTACCAATTGTTTGTAATATTTTATGTCAGGTTTTTAAATTAAATGAAAATTATTTGGGTATTATTTACACCATATAAAAAAATTTATAATGATTGATTTTATTAAGGATTTAGTAACTTTTTTTATTATATTTAGGTTATTTATGAGGTGTACATATTAGAAATTGAATTATAAAATAATAATAATTCATTAAATATCATATAAAATGTCATATGTTTATAGTATTGAAAGTTCATAAAATGATGTGAATATAATGATTTTATACTCCTTGTTATAAAATATCAAGAATTATTAAAATATTGACTAAAATTTATAATTATTTTTATTTATTCATGAATATTCATATAATTTTTAAATATAAGAAATTTTAATTTATTTAAATGATTATCCAATGATTTATTATTTTCAGTTATAAATTTTTTATACTATGAATAATTATATTCATAAGTTTATGTGATAAACTACTTATTAAAAGATATTTGATTCTTTTATTGGATGCTAGGAGTGTCAATATTAGATTTATATTTCTTTCACCTTATACATGGTTTGTTATTTAGGTTATATTCTTAAATATAGTTAAATGATATATTTTATCCATTTATGTTTTAGAATTTTTAAGAATTGAATTATCTATTGAGTAATGTATCCCCATGAAGAGGTACATAGGGTGAGACTAATCACTAGTCTGGTTTTTTATGAATTGTTCTTAAAAAGTGAGTGGTTATCTATCTATTGTAATGGGATTACGTATGAAATGATTTTCAATGTCATAAAATTATAATACTTTACATGAAGTGTTTATATACCTGATGCATATAATGATTTTGAATATGTATTAATATCATTGGATCCAATGTTTTGTTTAGTAACATGATCTAATGGGTTTTTTAAATATTTATAAATCAATATGAATTGAGTATATTAATTTGGTTGAGGGAATACGATTTGAAATCTAAATAATTATAAGCATGATTACATAAGGGATTAAACGTGATATATGATGGTGAGATTAAATCACATTAATATAGTTAATGTTAGATTCTATCCCGATTGAAAATTTTCAAAACCTTTATTATACAACAGAATATGTCATTATAATGTTGTGTTTCCCTAGAGTATATTTTTTATGGAAATAAAGTAATAGGTGACCATGTTTTCCAATGGGTAGTCATGATAAATATGGTTTACCATAGATAGGATTATTTTAGTCTATTTGTCAGTTTTTTAGTTAGAGTAACTGGGATAACAAAATAATATTATTCTACTGGATGAATGATGTTGATTTTATCTATACAATGGGTTGGATTAAGGGTTGTTTTCTTGACTATCTATGATTCATGTTTGATATGATTAGTATGACATCATAGCTAAATAGATGAAATAATAGATAAATACTGAGGTAATAATATTATTAGTGAAATATAGTTCATGGGGCTAAATTCGATATGATGAATTGAGAAAAAATTATTCATCATTTTAATAGGATCCCATTTATTATAATTTTTTTTAATGGTAATAAAAATGATACTATTCTGATAAATATTGTTTTAGAGATAATGACTTAATCCTCATTTAGTTTGACTCTGAGATGTATTTTGGATAATGAAAACATAAACATAAGAAGCTTCCAATACTATTATTAGAAATTATAGTAGTTGTCAAATGATATGGAAGGTTATATGTTTTAGATTTACCACTTACTAAGATACCAGCAGGTGATAATATTCCCCATATAGAGATAAATACTTATGATTAGAATCTTAAATATTCACAGGTCATATTCACACTCATAGTCATAACCATGGAGTCTATTTTTCAAAATAATCAAGTGACTATGGATATTAATAATTTGATATACATCCTTAAAAGTCTCTATCCCAGAAAATAATGAAATGAAATGCATAGGTATCATAGGATATGTTTTTGATAAATTGTTGAAGGAACATCATCCTCAACCTATGTTCTAAATATCATTCAGAATAATAATGATTAAGAGACTAAAGATTAGCATATAAACCTGTATTTGGACACATATTTCATTCTATAATAATTAGGGGAATCTCTCTAGAAATTTCTTGTTAATTACAACATGAATAAATTTTTTAAAGCATTACCTGATCACCTCAATATATTGAGTATAGTTGGGAAGGGAATGGGTTGTCCAATCTATGATACCATAGTGATTATACAAAGAGGGTAAATGTTTTTCTAATAAATAAAAAAGAAGTCATGTAGATTACACACTATATTATAAGCCATAGAGGAAGATTCAAGGAAAAAAGTTTCAATTTGTCAATGTTTTTCATTGAATAATTAATTTTACTGATTAACTAAGAGTCTATAAATAGTCACATGTAGATTCTACCCTAGGTATAAATGTTATATAACTAAAATATTTTATTTTGTATGGTATTTAATAAATTTGTATGTTTTAAAATATTTTTAAATATATAATAGGAAAAAATAAAAGGGATGGTTATATTTTTATGCTTAAAGAAATAAACAAAAGAAGTTGTTGACTATATTCTTCATGGATGGTTGAATTTAAGTATACGATTTTTTATATTATTTTTCAATTATGAAGAGAATGAAATAATTTTGTTTTAAATAAAATGGGTTTAACTTTGTTAACATGGGTTATAAATCATTAATATCTATGACATGTCTTATGGAAGATAATCGTAACAGAAAAATAGAATGATAAAAAATAATTCCATATATGATATGGAAACAATATATTATTTATTAAATATTACTTCTAATAAAAAAATTATTTTATTTACTTAAAGATATTATTAAGTGTTATTTCACCGTATATTGTGAGAAGAATATAGTGTCTAAGAGGCTAGTGTGGGTATGTTTGAACATATAGAAGTCCAAAGATAACAAATAAAAAAATGTTAGTATAAAGATAAATTGAGTTTAATTAATATTTTAATGTGTTTATTTTATGTGATTTTAAGGTAAAAGAGTAAAATTTATTGCAATAATTTGAATATCCCTATTTTTTAAAGAATTATAACAATAAAAAAGTTATAAGCAGTTTATGTACAAAGTTTATGAAGTGACGATGATTAGAAATATAAATAATCAAATTATTATTCAAGGAATAAGTTTTAGTGAATATTTTCTATGGATAATGATTAGGAAGATAAGAAACATTACAAGTAGATAACCGAATTTTAAATCAAAAAAATATATTCTTTTAAAGTAAATAAGCCTCGAATACATTTAACAAGTTGAACGTTTTTAATTTCTATCATATATATGACCATTATTCAAACATTATTATAATATAAATTTTACTCATTTAATAGTTAGGGGTATGTTTTTATCATATAGTAATATGAGGATGTCTTAGGAATTTCATATTTATATAATGAATTAAAATAACCTAGAATGTGTAGAAAACATATGTTTGATCTCAAAGACTATAATATATAAATTGTTTTATAGAAGATGATGTATGTTTTTTATATGTATTATTAAAGGAGTTAAAGAATATAAAATGTATCATATAAAATTAAACATACAGGTTATCCTTTATTCACATTTTATTCATAAATGTAAATATATATCTATATTCTAAATTGTAGTGATAATTGACTTTTTTAGTGTATGATTTTGAGTTATCCTTAACTAATTTCCATCATGAATTATTATAGTTTATAATGACATTTAAAGTTTATAGTTTGTGGGATTATTTTATAGAAATAGAAAATATGATTATGAGGCAAAAAGTGTGCCTTTTTTGTGATGGACAATCCACAGTTTATTCCAAATGGAATTCCATACATGATTCCTTTTCTATATATGGGTTAATGGATCAAACATGGATCCCTACTACATAAGGTCAGTGAGATACAATTAATAAGAACATTTATACTCTAATACGATTATTAAATAATCTCAAAGTGACATAGCTAATTCGGTGGTGGTTGGGAATGCTTA
Organism: Viscum album; assembly: GCA_963277665.1. Classification (NCBI taxonomy): domain Eukaryota; kingdom Viridiplantae; phylum Streptophyta; class Magnoliopsida; order Santalales; family Viscaceae; genus Viscum; species Viscum album. The sequence continues at coordinate 1,214,577,392 of OY728155.1, read as the reverse complement.
TTATCATGTTGTTGGTCAGACCTCAACTGAAATGGGATTTTTCATTTCATATGAAGAATTTGACATTTGAGCCCTAGATTGAGATTGAAGGGAGAGTTCACAACCTTACAAAGATAAAATATATGATTACATTTTCAATTCAAATAAATTAAATTTGATGTAATCATCATTAAAAGTGATTTAAATGTGATGTATTCATCAACTAGGAAAGACTATACTCAGTGAAAAAAATAATGTATTAGTACGCTACATGGGATTAACATAATTTGTTTTTCACGGTCACTAGATGCCACTAAAAAAGTGCACATTTGAGTGTGAATATTTTCATATGAATAGAGAAATATAGAAATGTATAAATAAAAATTTATATGATTTATATCATGACAAATAACATTATATCATTAGTTGAATTGATGTTTTCTAGAGGACAATCCTTGATTGCAAATATGAATTTGATGGAGTAAGACTTTTTGGTTTACTAAATAGTGTTTGATTTTGACTCATAGATATACTGAGTTTTAGATCTGATTTCTAGAGTTATTTTATTTAAATAGATATATGGTGTAATAGGAAAAATTCTCTTATTTTTTAATGGAAGTGTTGTATTGTGGGAGTATTATCTATAGTCAACACTTATTTCGTATAATGTGTTTTGGAAATTATATATTTGGTAATATGTTGGCTCAATGCATGATATGAATAAAACCTATATGTGTGAAAAAATACATAACCATGAAATTACCCATGTTGGATATCATTAAAAAGTGAATTTTATTTGGTAAAACATGTAAAGTAGAATCATGCATGAGAGTAATGATCTTTTTCAAGGAAACAATAAAGGCTCTTTAGTGTATATTTGAATTGGATGGGTCAGGGATTTAATTTTTTTTCACCAAATTAGCATAACATCGTCATCTCTAGTGATGCGTTGTCGGGTATAAAAGCTCAAGATCTCACATGAACAATTAAAGGATGAAAAATATATCAGAATAATTACATCAATCAATTTAATGGAAATTTCATTAACCTATCATCATCAGTAACTATTTCTCAATGGACCCAAATTATGATCTCTTGAGATCATCCAAAAATGCGTTGAATATATACAAAAACATTGATCATCAATATTTTGGGTGGTATCATGTCGATTTGATGAAACCTCTGATATCTTGATGATCACCCCTATGTCGATCCTGTGATCCTTGAATGATTACATGGAACTATTGCGTGAAATGATTTCTTCTCTCTATAGGATATAAAAGTGTTAGGAGAGAGATCCCAAATCCTTTGAGTGAATAATACCCTAAATGAGAGAGTCTTCTCACTTATTTAGTGTGGTATAAAATACCAAAAAATGTCTCTCTGGACATCAAACACGTTTTCCCAAAAAATACTCCCTAAATGACCTCATATAAATAATTTACTAAGTCATAAATATAATTTATATTTTTATCCCTTTCATGTAATATAATAAATATATTTCAGGATAAGAGGGATTCATTAAACCAACACTTTATTTCAGAAAATACTAAAAAAAGTTAAATAATATTATGATTTTCTTTCATTTAAAATTTTTCCATGTATTCACTTAATATATTATGAATATGTTAAACAAATTACTTTGATACTAAATATTATAAACTAAAATTATATATTTTTTTCTTTCATAATGATCGTTCATGATCAGACATCACTTAGAACTCACGATGGGTCCCACCATGTCATTTACTTTTATTCATTTAGAATGATCGAAATGTTTTAATACAATAAGTGTGTGACCATCCCATTCCTTATATAAATAGTAGCTAAAACTATTCATAGACTTGAAGATGAGTCTAGAAACTCCTCTTGGCCTCTTTAGAGATAATGAATAGTCTAGCAATGAAAACCTTTCCTAAGAACATTATCCGTTTAATATAATATATTTATCTTGAGATATCTTATAAATTATGATTAATACAGCATGTCATTATGCATTATTACATTATTTTTCATTGACTTTACTGGATGGAGTAACCTTCATATACCATGGATATGGATTTAGTGATGGTACTACCAACTTGATCAATTGGGCAAGATAAATCACATTATTTTAGAAGTGAAAAATTATTTCTTTATTATTTAATCAAATATTATTCCAAAAATGAAGAAAAAAAATACACGGTTCATTTATATGACCTAAATTCCATGGTTTTATTCATTCATAAAAGTACAAAAAAAAAGGGTACACATTTATAAAAACCTTTATTCATGAGAAAAATACACATGATCATAGATGAAAACCGCCAATGGCACATGAAACATATGGTGTTTCTATTTTAGGTTCAGTAATCTTGATCTCATATACCTAATATCACCATGTGTGAACTTCATGAGAATAAGTCTCGAAGCTTATGAGCACCCAGTAGTTGATGGTTACACATCATCTGTGTCATATCAATATATTGTTTTTTGACCATAGGATATAATTTTATGATTAATAACATTGTATATTTATGTTCTCATTATATCATTGGAAAATATAAATCATTTCTATATAACAACTAATTTATGGAAATTACAATATAAATAGTGGATATAGGAAAATCAACACTGTTATGGTAATTATAAAACACGCATAACTAATTGTATACATGATATGGTTATCATAAATTATTTTTTATGTTTGGTCTAGAGAACCCAATTTTAAAGAAATTAACCACTATATAATACATTATTTAATTAATTTATCACTAAGGAGAATCCTATAACCTATCTAAAGATGAAATTTCCATGAAATAGTTATATTGGGGTTAGACCAAAGTTCCCCTAAGCATGTAACTCCTTTTTCTTCCACTATTGCATCATGAGATGAAATCACATCAAGGAGGGTGAGGATTCCAATCCACATGGTTATTAGTTCTAAAATAGCCATTGGATACCTTGGGAGGTGTGAGGATTTTACCTACCACTATTGCGATATTTGTAGACTGCATCAGAAAAATATCAAGATATATCAGAGGAATTATTAGTGATAGGTAAACATGTTTTTATAGGCTCTTATTTTCAAATTTTTACACCATTATCACTTTTTAATTCAGAGGGATTTTGGTAAAGGTATATAGATTGAACTTTATTATTCAAATTATATTTATTAACCCTTATAAATCCCAATATTATTCTAGAAATGTTAGGGATGTGTACCTATCAAAAAATTCTTTTTCTTATGTTTATAGTGGTTTATATAATTATAAACCGTTAAATGAATGGGGTTTGTGTACCTTATACATGACTTTTATTAAGATACATATAAAATAAATAATTTATCTATAAATTTTAATATATTAATATATTCTGAAAAAATATTTGGTTAATTGAAAAAAAACTAAACTATATGATTTTAAGAATTCATGCATGAAGTAAATACATTAGATAAGATGTTGAGATATAAAATATCTTCTTACAATACTAAGATTTAGATTATTCCAAATTAAACACTTTTCAAGTTATCGATTCTAAATATATGTAATTTATTCCAATGTTTAGCACCAAGAGATTATCATGTGAATGGAGATAAAAAATGGGAAACTTAACCAAATAAGGTTCTTGAATATGACATGAATTATATTCATACATAGTAGAGAAACAAAAACTATTAGGATACTAGAGGCATGGAATGAATACATACCCATATGATATATTTTTTCAAAGACTTATGTACTCAACTATTCAATAGTCATATATGAGAATATTTAAAATATTATAAACATAAATAGATCTGTTATGAGAGAAACAACCAAGAGAAAAAAATATTCAATAAATATATATCTCACACCACTAATAAATATAAAAAAAATTATAAAATGGGATATCATTTTTCTGAGAGAATATTTTGTAAGAATGATTTATAAATTATTCTAATACATTATAGTCTAGAGATAGAAGACTATTTTGTAATTAAAAATTAAGTCATTATCAAACATATATTGGATTCATTTATTATAAAAGAAGAATAATATTTGAATAAACTTCCTAGAATATAACTAAAAATTATAAATATTATCTATACTTGAAAAAAATATGTGTTAGTGAATATCCTTTCTAAATATTCAACAAGTGATGTTGTTTAATAAATATATCATGGTTCTTATTAGAAGCATAAAAATGATTCTCTTCATGTATATTCACTAATGGTTATAAAAATGGAACGTAATTCATAATGAAACATGAGAATATGGATGTGTTCAATATGGTAGATAACCATAAAATTTTAAAACAATAATAATCAATGGTTGAGATATTTTAGGTATAAAATATATTTTTTGGACATAAATTAATTAAAGGAAATTTATTCTTATCTCATGTACTTAATATGGTTGGGTAGGTTAATGACTTGGGTAGGTTATGTTGTCTATTAGACATGGATCTAGATATATATGTCAATCTATAATCCTTGTCAAAGAGGTTCAAAAAATTTATTTTTCAGTGACATAAAAATAAATTCCAAAATGTTTTACTCAATCACCTTAATATATTGAAGTTAGAAGAGAAAACTATGTGATGTTTAATATATGGTGTTTTGATGATAGTACCAAATTATAAAAGATTAATCTATAATGATAAGAAAACTATTAGAGGCTCCAATACTAAAAATGATTCATTATAACCTAAAATATATGTAAATAATGAGGGAATTATTTTTCATTATAATAAGACATGATATTGATAATATAATTTTTTAATATAATAAAATTGTTTATGAAAATTTCATGGGTACTAAATATTAAGTATTAAGGATTTGAAAATCAATAATTAAATTTTAAAGGTTATATGATACAAAAGATATAATAAAAAATTGTTATGAACATGTAAAAAAGATCAAAATTAAGAAAAAAATTATAGAGCTTGAATTTTTAATTAAAATAATTTGGAAATATTTATTATTATGAATAAATAAATTAAAATTATTTCTCCAAGAATGAAATAATTTTAAATTATAATTATTTCTCCAAGAATGAAATAATTTTAAATTATAATCCTATATATTTAAAATTTTATCTCATTTCTATTTATTGTTAAGAGAATTATATTTTTAAATTATGGGTATTTTTAATAAATAAGATGATATATTGTTGAGACATGGTTTATAATTTTATTTATTATAATACATGGTTTGAAAAAAAATGATTGAAGAATATTAATCTAGGATAAAATTTTCTATCTATGTTATTTATTAAAAAATGGTGGAATGAGTTCCCACTACCCATCTCTAGTATATTTTCAAATAAGTATTTTCTTTTTAATGATGACTCTTCTAAAATAAAAAATATCTCCATAGGATATATCATTATAAAGTTAATTTTTAAATATAAGATATGGAGCATAATAATATTCTAAAAAATATTTCTCCCATTGCTCTTCCCAACATCCTAGTCTTGATGGTCTCACAAAAACAAAAATATCATGTTCCTTAATGAGGTACTAAAGGAGATGATATTCGTCAGGTTAATACTCTTTATTTCACTTTTAATTTCTTTTTTTTCTCAGATAATAACCTCACCACCCCTACAAAACATCATGATAACTAAATTATAATATATATACAATAAGTTTACCATGTTAATGAAATATCAATCATCAAATATATTTTCTTCCATTTTTATCTTAAAAATGAATATATCATCCATGATATGTCGATTTACCATCTTCACGAACAATGATTTTTTTACACTACCACCTTAAACTCTGTTAATAAAACCTTTATTATGGATAAATTAGATTATAATATGTAAATTATAACTAGGTTCATGTTCTGAAACCAATATATAAACATAATATCAAAAAAATTATACTTGTTTGTGATGGTCGTAAATACCACCAAAATAAACTAAACATTTCTTTCACTAACATTTTCTGAAATGAATCATCCTCATATAAGAAAACACAATGATATATGGGGCAATTTAAAATTTTTGTAATTATTTTAATACCTTTTCAATACACTTTTAGGTTTCCTCTTCCATTTGAAAGGATCTCACATAATTATTCCCAAGGCATCCAACCATAAAACCATGAAATGAATTCTCTTTGAAGAATGAAATAAAACATTACAACTCAACAAAATTACCAGAAATGAAATAAATAAAATTATAATAAATAAAAAATGTTTCTAATTGGTTATTACATCAATTATTAATGAATCAAATTTTACTATCCAATACATAATGTGCAATTTAAGAACACATTCAAACATAAGGTAAGAGATCATCAACAAACCACTATTTTTTCCATTAGGTTTCACCTTATATCACCTTAACCCAATATAATTATTATTTATTCTTATAATATTATTATATATTCTTCTTTTATGTTCCTAAAATATGTATCCATATCAATTCATCCTTCTTTTCTAGGGAAATTCTTATTTTATTTGGCCCCCTTCTCAATTCCTCCAGATAAGCGAGCTCAGTTAAAGGGAAGTTCCCAATTTCTTACCCATTTTCATGTACACCCCATAATCTTTTTTAATCCAACATTAATTTTATAAAATCACTCATTTAACCATTAAAAAATAACTTATTTAATTTCTGGTTTTATATAAAAAATTATTCATTTGTCTTCTTTAAAAAATCATTAATATTTTCACAAAACCACACTAACATTGCTAATTTCTAAATATAACCACTATTTTTAAACATTATAAATTTAGTTTGATATAATTTATCATTATATAAGCCTATTTTTCATTACTATTGAAAAATTATGGTTAAAATTAATTATTTACTGTACACCATTATTACATGCTCATTGGTTATTTCAGATGGAATGATTGTGATACCCATTTGAATCTATGGGTAAAGCTTTTGTTGGATTATATATAAGGAAAATATATTAATCTACTTGTTATTATGAGTGAATTTAGATTTCTCTCCAATTCATTGGATAATTCATAGTTTCATGAGATACCACGTATGGGATTAGGGAGTAAACTTAATCCATAATGGGAGTTTTTTCAACAAGGGATATAGTCTTTGCAGTTAGCCTCGACTCATGTTTATGTCATGTTATGTGTTGATTATAAATTCCAATGTTTCCATGATTAAATGATCTTATGTTATATATGTTTATTCATGTTTCATGCCTTCTTCTGTCATCATGTTATGTCTTCTAACTCATTTTATATTATTTATTGCAATGATTATTCTCATACTAAGCTTTTTAGCTCATCTTTTTTTCCATTTATTCCCCAGGTTATCCTATACAGAAGTAAGATCATAAATTTTTTTAAGAGATAAATATGGAATATTATTAAATATATTTTTTATATTTTTAATTTTATTTAAATTTTCATCTTAATAAACTAGAAATTTCGATCCTCTGTTTTTATTTGATGGGTCATAATGCTAAAAATCATCTAAGAATATGTGTTAGAGGATAGGGTTGATGTTTTTAAAATTATAGAAAAGGATGTTATATAATAATTGGGAATTCAAACATGGTATCATTGGATAATGTATGGATCTCCTCTTAAGGTCTTCATGTGGAAAGGGCTGCTACTAGGGATGGTGGTGTGTCCTTACTAGGAGGTGTAGCCACCAATGGAGTGATTTGATAGGTATTGATTACAGTCTACTAGAAATAATTATATAATGTTGTATTTTGTATCATAGCACGGTCTAGTTATTATTGAATATTTGGACTTATAAACATGATTATGATCCCTATGTATAATTCTATCACCACTGATAACCTAGATTGAATGTTTGGGAATCCTATGTTAGGATACACTTTTAATTTATATTGTTATCCTTATGTGATCAAATTTCTTGATTTATATTCTTATGAGATAAGTATTGAATCCCATATAATTATATATCCATTTTATTGTTTAATGGATATAAAAATGAAAACTCTTTCTTACAATCAATGTCATATGAAATGGGACACATTCTTTAATGAATTTCCAAATCAGATATAAATGAGATCTCAGAACTTTAAGAAAGTACTAGCACTAATAGCTAATGTCATGAAGAATAACATGAATCATGTGTAATAACCAAATTCTCTAAATAAAGATAATTTTACATTTGAATCCTTTAGATGAAAATAACCAATTATTTTTAGTGGATCAATAGGTCCTCTAGAAAGAGAAAAATGAATTAACTCTATTGAAAAGATATTGTATGTCCTCTTGTACTCAGATGAAGAGAAGGTTGTGATGGCCGTCCATAATTTTGTTGGGGGAAGATAATTAGTAGTGGAAACTGACAAATAACATTGATAATATGAATATATTTTAATCCATGTTATTTAAATAATTCAAAAAAATATTTTTCACAAAATATTTCCCCTAAAATCTATATCTTAGGATGGATGGAGAGTTCCTATGTTTAATTAAAAAGGAAGAGAATTATATCAGATCATACGGGGAAAAAATAAAATGCTTTCACAATATTCAACTAGTTTTTTCATGAGAACTAAAATCAAGGTGTATTTATGCTTTATTAGTCTGTAGATGTGTCGAGGAAAAGCATTTGTGATTTGAGACTTTGGAAGTTATGGATAGATTTTAAATAATTCGATTGTGGTTGATATGGAGACTATGGACTCTCAATGGTATGATGGGATTGAAGATAAAAAATAGAAAATGATGTTTAATATGGGAGGGTAAATAAAAAAAATCCCTTGATGGAAACAAAACCAAACATCCCACATGACCGAAGTGTGGGAGAAAGCATCATGTGAACTATATAAAGGTAATAAGGAGATGATTAAATTTGGAAGGGTGGGGAATCAGGTGAATTATTACTTATTATATATGAATAAGTCTATAAATAAAAAATAATAGAGGAAGGATTGTATCAATACTTAGCATCAAGTGTAGTGTTTCAACTTCAAGAAATATGGGAATTATGTTAGGAAATTCCCTAAGACAAGGGTAGTCAGAGGAAATCAACGAAAACTAACTTTATAGAAACAGGGAAGAGAATATCCTATATCTACATCTAAGGTGGAGCCCAAAAATGATGTGTTGATATGGATATTGGTTAGTCATTCAGAAATAGAAATATATTATTTGATTTTGGTTCTAAAAATTATTCCATATAATGAAAGATTAGTTGAACTATTCAAACATCACCTAAAAATAATAATTTTGAGTTATCCATAAGAACCGAAAGTGAGGAAATTATTACGTCTAAAGTATATAACTCATTACCAACTAATGTTTAGGGACTTAACCTCACATAAATTCTCATCTTACCTACTTTATTATTATTTTATTTTATATTGGGAATGGATTAGATATCACAATAGAAGGCCAACATCTGTTATCAAGAATGGGAGAACACTCTTTACATCTAAAGGAATCCCCCAATTCTGTAGAAGTGTACAATGATGTGGATAAATATCCATTAGATTAATCAACCTAATTGTGGAAATTATTTCCTTACAATAAATAATAAAAAGTTCAAATGATTGATATTTTTAGAAAGGATCATTCTTGATGAAAATCACTTTTTGAGGGACTACACGGATGTGTTCCCTGAATAATTTATTAGTCCTCCTCCTAAACGAGAGTTTGAGTTCACAATTGAACTTATTTCCAAATATATGATTATATATAATAATCCTTATAGGATAGATACCATTAAAATTGAGTAATTAAAGACGAAATTAAAAGAGAATTTGGAAATGGGATCCATACACCTGAGTGTTTGACCATGGAGTTCACCAACCCACTTTTTTAAAAAGAAGGATGGATCAATGTCCCTATACATTTATTATCATGATCTCAATAAAATCATGATAAGGAAAAATTATCCTTGACCATGGATAAATGACTAGTTCGATCAACTACACTAAGATATGTAATTATCTATGGTGGATATTTGATGGGGATGTCACTAATTAAAGCTGAATATTGAATATATTCCCAATATTTCCTTTAAAATGAGGTATGGAAACTATGAGTTCATAGTAATTCCCTTCTGACTTACTAAATATTTGTCAATTTTCAAGGGATTAATTAATAGTTTTATTATATATTACATAACAAAATATGATGTAGTCTTCATAGAAGCTATTTTTATATACTCCTATAGTGTGGAAGAACATGAGGAGTATTTGAATACTATGATGAAAACTTTGTAAAGATATAAAATATATGAAAATTATAGTAAAAGTGAGTTATAGATAGAGGATGTATCAATTTTTGGGCATGTCTTCATTAAAAAGGATATTATTTGACCATTCTAAGAAAATTAATTCAGGAGTGTCCCATGCCAACAAATGTGATGTCGATATGTAGTTTCCATGGTTCATCTATTTATTATTAATGATTTCTAAAGAACTTCTTATGATTTTTGTGCCCAATAAAAAATCTTACTCAGAAGGGAGTAATGTTTTTCTGGACCAGTGAATATGGAGACTACATTAAAGAGATGAAAAGTGTCTTATCATTTCATTCGTACACACATTACAAAAAATTGGTGAACTCTTTCTATTATAAATTGATTCTTCAAACATGGGTTTAGGTGGTTTACTGAGGAAAAATAATACAGTGATAGCCTAATGATCAAGGAAGTGAACATTTCATGAGAAAAACTATCCAACACTCCATTGAGTGTACAAGTTTGTGATCACTTCATTAAAAATTTGCTGGAATTATCTCTATGGGGAGAAGTGTGAGATATATACTAATCATAAAAACATCAAAATTTGTATCCACAAAGAGGTAAATAAACATGAACCATCGATCATGGTTAGATCTCCTCAGGGATTATTACTGAAATATCCAATATCATCCAACTAATGAAAAAGGATTGGTAAATAAAATAAGTAAAAAGGAACCTATAACTTTAACAATGATAATATTTAACAAGGATCCAGTCGTATTATACTTTTAAGGGATGTATATGGAATCATAAAGGATGATATATCCACTATCCTTTCTCAAATGATTTATCAACCATCCCTTATGTGGAAAATAAATTATTCTTAAAGAAAATATGTGGAAAATTATAAAAAGGGGGAACCTATAAAAAAATGAAAATCCATAGAGTTCAAAATTGATGAAGAAAGAGACATGAGATTTGGGTAAAAAATATGTGTACCATCCAATCCAGAGATAATGAAAGATCTTCTTGAATGACACATATAGACCAACCTTCTCCATCAACCCCGATTGCACAAAGATGTATTGATATCTCTAAGAAGACCATTGGTGGGACAATAAAAACAATAATATTGATGAATATATATCAAGGTTCAATGTATGTTAGCAAGAGATAAATAGAATTGAAAATTCTACAGGGATTACACAACCATTACCCATACCAACATGGAAATGGGAAACAATCAACATGGACATTGTCACCAGATATCGAAAAATGTATATAGGTCATAATTAAAAATGGGTTTTTTGGATCGTCTTATAAAGACATATCACTTTATGGAAATTAAAGACAGATTATCACTCGATTAGATTGAATGGATATATATCAAAGATGTTTTGATTCTGTATGGAGTACCAAAATCGATTATATCCAATCAAGACCTGATATTTTCCTCTAGGTTATGGGAAATTATCCAGCATGATCAAAACACTAATCCAAACATCACTACATATTACCACCATTAAACCGATGGAAAATAGTATAAAACTTGTTAGAAACTATATTACATGTCGGGATCATGTTCAATGGATTTCAACGGAGAATGAGACCAAAATCTACCTTTGGTCTAGTTCTCTTAAAACAATAGTTTCCACTCAACCATCCAAATGGATTTATATGAATCAATTTGTGGGAAACGATCTATTACACCAGTCTGCTGGGATGGTGTTGGATAACGTAAGTTACTAGGGCATGCAATTGTCGAAGAAGTGGTGCAAAAGGTGAAAATTATTTTGTGACACATCAGGGTATCCAAAATTAGATAGAACTTCTATGAATATAATTGTCAACATGACTATGATTTGGATGTTAGAGACATGGTATTCTTCTATATTTCTCTATATAATTTAATTATTAGTTTTGGGAAGAAATGAATGCTATGTTTTGGGTACATTAGCACCTTTGATATTCTCGATCATGTTAGAGTTGTGGCTTATTATCAAAAACATACACTAACCATCTCTCATGTACATGATTTATTCCACATATCCCTTTAAAGGAAGTAAATACCAAACCCTCACACATACTAAATATAGATATTGTATGGTAAGAAATTTATCTCTCTTAGGAGGATAAGACGATGAAGATCTTGGACTCTAGAGTTACAATTTTATGCTATAAGAATACTCACATGGTAAAACCAACAATGGAGGAACCACAAATAAAAATATGTGAAATGGGGACTAGAGTATAAAATGAAGGATAACTACCATAACTTGTTTTCAATATAGTTTGTAAAATAAATATTGGGTGAATTTTTATAAGGGGGAAAGAATATAACGACCTAGAATTTTATACATACAATTTACCTTCTTATAGTTATTTCATTTGTTATGAAGCTCATTCATGAAATATTGAATATTATAAAAACATTATTCTATGATATTAATAATAAAATAAGTGGTATTTATAGAAATTAAGGAACTTATTACAATTAAATAGTAACCTACCCATTTAAATTGAAATGTGGTCATTAGGTACAGTAATCCATCCATTAGGATAGTAACCTCACCTATTAATGTATAAATAAAATTTATCTACCATATAAATAAAAAAAATAATATAATTATAACACAGAATATGTAAATAAATTCTATAAAAATAATAAATTAAGTATTATTATTTATTTTAAATTCAAATGTTTATATTTCAATTTTATAATTAATTTAATAATTTAATAGAAATTTTATTTTCATAAAAAAGATTCATAAATTAAAATTTTTTATTTTATTATAAGATAATTTTATGAGACCCTATATAATTTTTAATGTTTCATAAAATCGGTTATAATATTAAAATTTATTTTTTTGAATAAATGTTGATTTTAATTAAAATTTTGATATCTCATAATAAGAAAAAAAATTCATAAAACGGAATCCTTTTTTGAAATTTAAACATAAAAAAATGGTTTGGGGAAATTTTTGAGAATTTTCCAAATTAGATGATTATTTTTGTGAATTGTGAAATATAGTAATTTAGGGTATTTAACATTATAATCGAAATACATAAATTTTATGAGTCATAAATGATGTAATCAAACATTATTTACAACTCAAATGAACTATTTACTGAACTTAGTTATAAGAATCAACACTATCTATGGTCTTGAGAGAAAATAATAAACTCATGAATAAAATAATCAACAACATCCATATCCTCCCCATATAAATAGAAACCCTCTCAAGCTATTCACCTCAATACCTCTAATATTTAAGGATTTCTATTATTCTTCCCAATTACTATCTCAATCCTCTTGCCCACTTGGTAGTCTTTTTGGCAACACCATTTGACCAATTCCATGTTCCTTTCGAAGGTTCTCAAGATGATGAGATTCAAGATGTAAAACCCTCCTTATTTCTCTTTTAATTTATGCACTTTTATTATCCTCCCCTAACATATCCTATAGAAAACAATCATTATAAATACTTTATCATATATAAACTATAATATAATTTTTTTAATGTTATATCCATCCTCAAATCTCTTCCCTTCTCTTTTTTATCATTAAAACAAAAACATCGTCTATAATATGTCGTTTTCCTGCCTTCCTGAAAAATGATTTATTATTTCCTATTACCACCATCAAGGTTTCTCATCAAATATTATTATTCTCAACTAATATTTTTATTTTTAAATTCTATTTGGTTTTATCTTTTGGAATCCATATATATGCATAATTTTAAAATAAAATTATACTTGTTCATGATGGTCATAAAAACCACCAAATTAAACTAATCATTTCTTCTATAACATTTTATCAAATTAATAATCATTATATCAGAAACAAATGATATATAGGACCATATAAAATTATATAATAATATTAATTCTATTTTTTCAGATTCTAGAGTTTTTCATCAATTTTACTAGAACTCCCATCATTTTACTCTTAGGAACAGATCATAAAACCATGAAACAAATACTCCCTAAAAAAATTAATCATTATAACTCATAAAAATGGATATAAACGAACATAATAAATTTTAAACAGATAAAATATAAGTTGAATTTATTTTTAATTATATTATTAATGATACTAATTTTTCTATCTCATACATTAAGTGAATGTTCATAAAACATTCATACATAAGGTACGAGATCCTCTCTGAACATCCATTTTACTTTAGGTTACACATTATTTTTCCTTAGAAGAATGTAATTGTTATTGATTCTTATAAAATTCTTCAAAATCCTTTGTATATGTTACAAAAATATGTTTCTAGAACAATTCATTCTTATTTTATGGGGAAATAAATATTATATAAGGTTTAGTTATCAATTGCTCCGCATAAGAAAGCCAAATTAAGGAGAACTTCTCAATTTCACACCCATTTCCATGTGCACATCATAATATATTTTATGAAACAATTATTTTTATAAAATCACTAATTTTATCATGGAAAACTATCTTAGATAATTTCTAGTATTATAAAGAAAATTATTTTGAAATCTGCTTTAAATACCCTTGAATAATTTCCCTTAAACTACACTAAAGAAGCTCATTGCTAAAGTTTCTTAGACAAATTTTTAACATGTTTTCTCTATTGTTGAAATAATTTATAATTATATAAGGATTTTTTACCTTATTAGAGTTCAATTATGATTTAAATCCATTATTTGTTATAAACCAGTATGATAATCAAAATAGTTATTCAACATGGCTTGATTACTTTACTCATATCATTCTAGGGGTAACCTAAATGTCTACTACTTATGGTTTATTATTTATGTGGAAAACAAATTCATGAACATGATGTTCTAGATGATCACAGATAATGATCTAATTAATTGGGTTCTTTTTAGTCTCATGATACAAAATTAATGGGACTCGGGAGTAATCTTAATCAATTATAGGACTTGGTCCACCGTGTGATATTGTCTTTGGAATTAGGCTCGACTCATGTTATTGTCAGGTTATATTATAATGACCCGAATCTAAAGCCACTCAACTGGTGCCCCGTACGCAGTTTTCCTCATGACCTCAAGCGCATTTCCCCAAATGCCAGAGGCTTCCGACTAGCAGCAAGGGCCTTGGTGAGTCATTGGGGAAACGTTTCCCTAATTTGATAAGGTATACAAGGGAATCGAATTAACAATAAATAGCTGAAAGAGTAAACAACATACAATAAATGAAACTATACAGCATAATCAATGAATATATAGTAATAATTATAATGATGCAGTAGGTACAAGTGTCTAAGGAAAGCAGAAAACACAACAATGTGCTGAAATACAACCGAGAAACAATGTACAAAAAGTAAGAAGTAACTACAGTAGCATCGCAAGCCTAGGCTCGGTCCAATGCTCTCCAGATCCAACCATAAATAATGTACCTGAAGTAGAGGGGACACAATCCCTATCCATACCTGCAACTATATAACCTGTTTGGGCTGAAAATAAAGACCCAAACAAGGTGTGAGACTAATCCCAGTAGGCATCCACCACAAGATCTGCGCCCTACTGTCAGTGAGCAGTATAGAAAAAGTAATGGAAATGAATGCATTAGAGAAACAGGAGTACACTAAAGTAAACAGTCCCAAAAACTTCCATTCACATTTAATTATTAATTTAATTGAATCATTTAGTATCAACTAAGGAATCTAGAAAATAGATCTATATTCCCAAAGAATAGAAAGTAACACAACAAGTATCTCAGCAGACTACCAAAACAACACACAGTATAAAACCCAATCTTGTTATTTGGTTTGGTGGACTCGTCACAAGCAACCAAACAATATTCACACTGACTCTCTAGGTGGATCATACTGGTAGACCCCTCTAGTCAAATAATCTTACAAAGGCAAAGACACTCTGGAATTCTCTCACCATCAATTCCCCTACAGTATTGCAACGATAGATAAAGACTCTCTGAGGAAGCACTTATATCTAATTCACCCCGTAGTCCCGATACATAACTAAGGACACTATGAGGAAGAAAAAAGTCCAATTCTTGTAGGTCCTGCGAATGATACTAATTTTTAACAGACTCTCTAGGGAAGCCCTTAATCATCAATTACCACTTTAGTCAAACGCACCAGGTTCACACAGCCCAGAGCAGTCCCGTCATGCGTAATCGACTATTAGAAGCCCTAATTATGTTCAACAAATACTTTCCTAATAGATACAATGCATCAAAATCTTATAAACATTGGAAAAATATGCAATCCATTATATCAATGTGGCAATCAATGCAACATGGTCTGCCTCACAGGAAGCTATGCCAAATGACGATAAACAGCCAAAACAAGAGAAACACCCATGGGGTGATTCTCAAAAAAGATATCATGCAATCATTATTCATCTAATAGTCACAAGAACAAAATAAATATAAGACAGATAATAAAACAGGATCAAAACCCTAACATAAGATACCCGATACTTGGGTATCTGACACTTTTGCACAAAACACAAAGACATTCAACGTAAGGCCACAAACCACCTACCTAGATCCTAGGAGATCGATATACTTGACCTCGGCCCATGAATCGGCCAATAATGGAGTAGATCTAAAAAAATGCCTAAAACGTTCAACCTCAGATTACTCATACGAGAAGAAGAATTGGGAAACATGGCTAAAGAAGAACTAAGAACTCACCATTGTGATTATATTGCAACTGAAAGTGTTCAATTCATATATCCAGTGACAGATCAGTGGATCAGAGAAGATCCATTGTCTTATCCTCGTTCTTGGTCAAAGAAGCTGGAGAAGAATGTGTTTTTGGGGATAGTACGTGACCCTGGTCCATTAAATGAAAAATAAAGAAAGTAAACATCGTGTACTTTTAGAGTACAAGGCATGTACTAAGCATTTCCGTACGCTGCTTTAGGAGGTCTCCATGTCACCCCTACATGACCGTGTGTGTGGCCATCACACGGCTAGCACATAGCCTCAAGTGGCATCAATGTACATGACATGTAATTATAAATTACACGGCGTGTACTTAGAAAATTTCCAGATTCTCCTATTTTTCGCAAAAACGACTAGAAAAGGAAAAACATACCAGAAAGGAAGGTCTGGGTTCTTACAAACATTCCCCATTATAGAAATTTGTCCACAAATTTCCCTAGCAAGGTGGTGAAGAAGAAACCTCGAACAAATATTGCCACTGTGATCGCATATCGGCCTCCCTCTCTCAAGTCTCATCCTATACACGGTCGTGCTGCCATAGCACCCATACCAAAGGAACAGACTGGCCACAGAGTACCTTTGCACTACAATCAACAATCCTGATAGGATGCTCCTCAAATGATGCATCCTATTCCAGCTCAACCTCCTCGTGTTGAAAAACACGAGACATGTATGAAAAATAGCTTCGGAGTTGAGAAACATGGAAGACCTCGTGCATAGCCTGGTACCTATGAGGTAACTGCAACCTATAAGAAACCATCCCAAATCACTCTATAACCTCAAATGGCCCAATGTATCTTGGTGAAAGCTTACCCAATCTCCTAACCCTCTTGTGTCCCAAACTTAGGGTAACAACTAGGAAAACCTGATATCTGAACTTGAACTCCAAAGGTCACCTTCGCTGATCAGCAAAATATTTTGGACGAGACTATGAAGTAGACATCCTTTTCCGAGTCAACTCCAACTATTATGTGGTCTCCTGAACAAGTCGAGGTCCCATTATTGCTTCCTCTCTTGCTTCCAGCCACCACAAGGGTGATCGACACTGCCTACCTTACAAATCCTAGTAAGATGCCATCTAAATAGTTTCTTGAAAACTATAATTGTATGCAAACTCCACTAGAGGTATATGTCTCTCCCAAGAACCTCCAAAATCAAGGACGCATGCTTGTAGCATGTCCTCAAGCACCTAAATCGTCCACTCTGACTGGTCATCTATCTAGGGATGGTACGCTGTACTTAGTAGTACCTGTGTACCCAAATCGCTCTGTAGCCCTTACCAGAAATGCAACGTAATGCGAGTTTCCCTATCTGAAATGATAGTATTCAGAACCCCATGCAAGCATACAATCTCACAGATGTACAACCGTCCAAGCTCATTAACACCGAAGGTATCCTAAATTGGAAATAAATGATCAACCTTTGTGAGCCTGTCATTGGCAACCCATACCGTGTCATTCCCTCAAGAAAATCTCGGTTGCCCTGTCACGAAGTCCATCATGACATCATTCCACTTCCACTCGGGAATGGGTAGTTGCTATAAAAGCCCTGTTGGACGCTGGTGTTATTCTTTCACCTGCTGATAGGTGGAACACCTCATGAAAAAACCAACAACATCTCTCTTCATACCTGGCCACCAATACTGGTGGTCTAGATGATGATACATCTTGGTGATGCTAGGATGAACTGCCCAAACTGAGGATTGGAAGTCTCGATTCAGCTCCTCGCATATATATGTTGGAACCCATACGCATCTTTGGAAACACAATATCTCACCCTTACCTATGGCCCATCTGGGAAGAGGGTCCTCTCCTGACATGGTTTCCCATAGGACTAGGCCTTCAGAGTCTGATAGCTGCCTCATTCAAACTCAGTAAATAAGGGTAGAGGTAACAGCTACAAAAGAAAGGAATGTATGACTCTGTCTGTCATGCATGTCCAAACACATTTCGGAGAACAGATCCATAAGTTTCCACTCATTGTTGGCCTCCTGAATTGATTGCATATGAGTCCTCCTGCTCAGTGCGTCTACCACAATGTTACCTTTCCCAGGCGTATAAGCAAGCTAAAAATCGAAAGACTGTATGTACACAACCCACCTCCCCTGTCTCAGATTCATGTCATGCTGTGTGAAGATATACTTGTGGCTGTTTTGGTTAGTATATACCATAAAACTCTCTCCCAGAAGATAATGTATCCAATAACACAAAGCATAAACAACTGCATCCAACTCCAGGTTGTGTGTAGGATAGTTCCTCTCATGTGACCTCAACTGCCGAGATCCATATGCAACAACATGATCCTCCTGTATAAGAATAGATCCAAGACCTATGCCAGATGCATCATAGAAAACTGTATAACTCTTGCCCAGTTCCGGCAAAACTATAATTAGTGCTAAAGGAAATCTCCCCTTCAGCTCTTGAAAGGCTGAAATGCAGGCTCTAACCAAACATACTTCACCCCCTTTTTAGTCAATCCTGTCAACGGTGCTTCTAATCATGATAAGTCTGCTATAAACCACCTGTAGTAACCAGCCAACCCTAAGAAACCTCGTACCTTGAAGACATTCTTCTGCTGCTCCCAGGTAACTACTACTCTCACCTTCTCTGGTTCTACTAATACTCCTTTCTCTGAGATGACATGACCCAGGAAATGAATCTCGTCCATCCAAAAGTGGCACTTAGAGATCTTAGAATATTACTGATGCTCTCTCAGTGTACTAAAAATGATCTCAAGATGGGTAAAATGGTCGTGTTGAGTGTGAGAGTACACCAAGATATCGTCCACGAAAACCACCACAAAATAATCCAAGTAAGGATGGAAAACTCTGTTCATCAGCGCCATGAAAACTGCAGGCACATTCGTGAGACTGAATGACACAACCAAATATTCATAAAGACCATATTTTCTCCGGAATGCTGTAAGAGGTATATCAGATGGTCTGACACGTAACTGATGATAGCTGAATCTCATGTTGATCATCGATAAAACCCTATCTCCTCAAAGCTGATCAAATATATCATCTATATGTGGCAATGGATATTGGTTCTTGAGTGTCAACTGGTTTAGCTTCCAATAATCCACACAAAGTTGTAAGGTACCATCCGCCTTATTTGTAAACAGAACGGGCGAACCCCATGGAGATGTATTGGGTCGGACAAAACCCTTTTCCTAAAACTCCTCCAACTACCTTTTGAGCTCCTGTAACTCAGGTGTAGACATCCTATAAGGATTTATGGATACCAGTACTGCTCCTCGAACAAGCTCAAAAGAGAATCCTACCTCTCACTCCAGAGGCAAACCTGAAAAGTCTTCTGGAAAGACATCTGGAAAGTTGTCAACCATAGGAGGAAAAACTATATGAGAAGACCCCTGGTCATCCAGATATACGCTAGAAATCTAGGTTGTAATACCGCCCAACCCATGATGCTCTTGTCCAGCACTGCTCGCCTGGACATTCCATTCACCCTTGTAAAGAAAAGATATGCCCTATGGTGATGTGAAACTCACCCTATGGAGATAACGATCGACAAAGGCCAGGAAGGAAACCAACCAGTCTATCCAAAGAATTAAATCATAGCTTGTCATCTCCAAAACATAAATACCCCACAAAAACTAACACCCACCAACCTCAAGGGGGAAGTCTAAGCACTGACGCATGCTATCAGGTCTAATTCCCAAGGGAGTGTCTAGCATCATCATATCCTTTGAAGTATAAACAGTAAGTCTAATGATTTTCACATTATGAATAGAAATAATGTTATGAGAAGCTCCTATATAGAAAAGTTCAGAGGATAAAACTGAGGGTACTAAAATCGTACCTCAAACTGTAGAAGGTCCAGGATCATGCTCTGGATGAATCTTCTCTAACACAAAACTTTGGCCTGCACCGCGGCCCTGTGAAGAAGCCTGAGATCCTTGAGCTAACCCTCCCTGAGCCTGACCACAGTATCCATGGCCTCTACCCTAGCCCGAATTACCTGAAGAACTCCAAGCCCTAGTCTGATGTGGGACTGGTAATCCTTCTCCTATATGTGGAGTCAAAACTGATCCTCCTTTAGTAGCCACTATAAGGAGAACCCTACAGAACCGATGCAGATGACCCATATTGCCATAATATCGGCACTCCACTGGGTCTTTCGGGCACTGAGGCTTCTAATGGAAGTATTTTCCACACTAATAGAACACCACTTAGTTATCAGAAAGAAGATCTCATCTACCAAATTAAATACCTCACTTCCTCGGGTCACCTCGCGTGGGCTCATGGTGGCGCTTCCTATTGTCTATTTGAAACGAATTAGCCCTGGGTGCTGAACCGCCCTGGTCCCCAGCTCTAGTGTCCCTCAGATATTTCTCCATGATAAGCTCCTAGTTGACTATCAGGGCAATAGAAGTCAACTGAAAGATGTTCACCTGCGATCTAATGTCCATTCTAAGGCCTTCCACAAACTTCCTTGCCAATAAAAGCTCGTCATTCCTCATAACAGGAGAGAAATGATGTAACTCTGTAAAGAGATAGGAATAATCCATAACTGTGAGAGTACCCTATTTTAGGTTTATGAACTCACTGGCTATGTCATCCCTCAATGTCACTGGGTAGAAGTAGCCGTAGAACGTACACAGAAAGTCATCCCAAGCCATATCATGTTGGCGCCCTGCCTGTGAAACAACATCCCACAATCTATGGAGGAATCTCGCAGCATACAAGTTGTCAGCTTCACTCTCCTATCCAAAGGCATCTCCAAGTTCTCGAAGAGGGAAATCATGGCTTCTATCCATGACTCCGCAGCCTGCGGTCCTCCATCCCTTATGAACGTGGGAGGATGCTACTGCTGAAAACCCCGCATCAGCTCTGCCAAAGACAGGGCAGGATGCTGAGCTCCCTCAAAGGTATACATGAACCTCATGAAACCATCTCTGAACTGAGCATCAGAACCAGTGTCTGGAATCACTGTAGGTGCCATGTCCGGAACGATACGCGGAATTACCGGTAGTCCCTGATCCGCCATATCAGGTGTACGGTCACTGCTTGGTTCTTGATACACAATGGGAGGACGTCTCGGTGCCATGACTCTTCAAGGTCAAAAGCACACCTTAGATTCATGATTAACCAAGATAGGAAAACTAAAGGTAGAATAAGGAACAGGGAAAATAAGGTATTTAAGATTTACAAAGCAAGAATACACAGCGTGTATAAATACAACATGGTGTGTTCCTTTATTTCATTTACATGGGTATGTAATTTTTCCAAAAATGGTTGTGTAACACCCCAGAAACATGATGTGTTATGTAGAGACCCAAAGCTTGACATACATGGACATTACATTACTTTTTCGGAATACTTAATACATAACAAAAATAGACACACAAGGACCGTAATAGTTTAGTGTCTTTGGAAACTCAGAATAAAATCTTCTAATCGTGGTGAAAGATCTTCAACATCTCCCATAAAGATCTTCCCCTTTTTTTTCTTACCTAAAACCTTTCTATATATCCTGGGGAAAAGAAAACATAAAAAGGGTGAGCTAAAATGCTTAGTAAGGTTATGCATGTATAAAATAAAACATACTATATACATTTGAGCTTAAAAACATGAACATAATGTTTAAACATCAAAAACTTGAGCAATGACATAAAACATGGAAGTACGTAAGGAATAGATCATAAAGCAACATTAAGAATGATAAAATATAATGGGAATAAAACATGTCATTGTGGAAACCATTAATCACATGATATGATTTCCATAGTAGCCAAGGAATTGCTGCCAAGACCATCTTAGTGGACAAAGTCCCTTTCTGAATCGAGTTCACTCCTCATTCCAGTCTTGTATTACTGAACTGGTTTAACTTGCCGTTCCATCCATGTCTATCTAATGAGATATAAATCTTTACCCAAAGCATTGGAGGGAGATATAGGTTCTACCCATCTCATAATGAAATCATTCTTACTTGTGCCACAAAATAAACATACATCATTCATAATAACCCAATATATAAAATGTGTTTCATAAACATCATCCCATCATCACATAATCCATATAAAAGAAATGGATATCATTTCATAATAAGAAAAGTTAAACCATGTAAATCATAGAGACATGATACTTGAAACATACACATACGAAATAATTTCATCTTAAATGGAAAATGGTTTTGATAAAGAACTTGAAATGAATTCTTGAGGAAAATATCCTTTCATCTTGAAAATCATTTTCTTTTCACAAAATGAAATTTAATTTTAAAATAAAAGGATTTTGTTGAAAATATTCATGAAATATTTTGGAGGAAGCTTCATGAAAACAAGGCTTTATAAAACCAAAAAAATCTTTTCATGCCGTATAAGTTAAAAAAACATTCATCTCATACTTTTGTCGGAAAAGTCAAAAAGTACCTTGTAGGGTAAATAAAAGAAATATTCCTTCCATACCATGGGGTAAAAGTAAAAAATGGTAAAAAGAACATTAGAAATACATGAATACACTTTTATAAAACATGGACATGGATTATAGCAATATCCCCAGTAAATACTTATGAATAAGCAATCTCGGATAAAAATGAGATTTGCACAATTATCCCTTACCTTAGGTCCGATTTGCTTCGTAAGTGTCCGAACCTCTTGTATAATTATTTAAATAATGTCATTGACTTATTCTAGAATCATACGCATTTTTATGATATCATATATGGTTCACTTATGACTTTATATTACCCGTTATTTTGTAAATTCCACGTTAAAGAGCGTTTTGGGTAAAATCGTTTCATTTATCGTCCGTGTTTTGACTTGTAATTATTCATATGATTAATTAGATCAAGATTACTTAATTCCAGAATATAAAACATGATTTATATATAATATATATTCAGAATATACATATGTATAATAGATCAGTAAATAAAAAGAAATACACCGTTCATGGAGACGGTAGGCCGTACGTACGCATGAACACTGTTTTCGTTCCCTTATTGAGTTGAATGGAATTAAGTAGATGAAATACATATATATACACATAAATACAGTATCATTATAATGTCATATATTTCATGATTACTTATTATATATACTTTATAATCATTCATGAATGGTTAACGTGGAGAAGGAATCTCATCGCGTCGTGGAGACGATATTCCGTACGTACGCACGAGCGATGATATCGTTCTCATGATCGTGGAATTGTATTGGAGTGTATGTATACTATTTCAGAATAAATATCACTTTACCATAATCATATATAGTTATTATGTACATCATTATAACCATCCAAGTAAGGTGGTGGTGGAAAATAGAATACACCACGGCGTGGAGACGGTATTCCGTACGTACGCACGCGTAGTGATTTCGTTTTCCGTAGGATGGATAGATGGTTAAATAGGGTTTTTAATACTTATAATAACATATCAGTATATGAGTGATACTGATGTTATTACTTCATAATGAAACAACCTAAGAAGAAGAAGTGGAAGAAGAAATAAAGTTGAAATAATCGGTAACGGACATTACCTCTTCTTTGAAGCGCCTCTTTGAGTCCTCCTCTTAGGGCACTAAAATTGGTCTTTGAAGAAGACAGAGACCTCTAGGATGTTTCTAGGGAAGTGTAGAAGAGAATTTGTCAGGGTTTTTCTGAGCTTTAAGGCTCAAAGTGGTGTGAGGAAGAGAGGGAGGAGGTTCCCTTTAATAAGAGAGGAGAGGGGCACCTCTGAAATAACTAAAAATATTATTTTATTATAAAGTAATATTCGGTTTTAAATAGCTCCAAATTGATTTATTTTGAATATAAGGTGGGTATGGGTGCAAATACTCTCATAAAATATAATTTAGTCAAATTTAGGTTTCTATTTTAACCTTATCATTTATATTTAAATTTAAGTTAGATAATTTTACTTTTACTGTGTCTTTTTGTGTTCTTACACTATAAGGTCAATAAAATTACAATAAAAATCCAAAAGAACCCTAATTTTTTTATTATTAATATATATAACCTTATCTAAGTCATTTGGCTGAACCTTATATTTTTAGGAATAAAATAACAATTAATAATCTAATATTTGTTTTAAAAACTATTTTATGTCAATTTGGACACTATTTAGTAATTGATTTTTGTGAAAATCATAAAAGAATTATTAGTTCGAAAAAAGTTAATTAAATCAATTGTAACATGTCATAGTAACCTATAAAAGTAGTTTAATTCATAAAAAGATTTAAATTACATTTAGTTGGTTATTTATAACATCAATTATGTCGATATTTCATTAATAAAATAATTACTGCATCATCATTGTGTCATAAATAAATTAACTTATTTAATGTCTAAAAATTACAAATTAAATATAATTATGTATAAAATCGTTTTATCTTTCTAATGAATATTTATAGTCGAATTTATCTTATGTATAACCCTATATTAAAAATACTTTACTTATTAAACTTTGATTTTAACTATTTTAACCCTTCTTCGAATAAATTAATAATAAATGTCCTAATCTAATACAAGTGGGCCTAGATGGTCATATTTTATTAATAAGGTTGTTTTTGGTCGAATTAAACTTATCCAATAGAATTAGGACACGTTTTAGGGTAATAATAATATCATTTTTACCCTTAATTACCATATTTACTTTTAACCGTGGTAAAAAAAAAGTAATAAGTTACTATTTACCAAAAATTATTTTCATCTCATTGAACCACATTTTACTTAATGAAATCAACCGTGTCTCTAGGATTTCTGAAATTCCACTCACAGAAGTGGTAAAATTATGTTTTATGAAAAATTTAGTTTTTTTAACTACCACTTAGTGGTTTCACTATTCATCAAAAAATGAAAGTTTCCAGAAAAATACCAAAAATTAGGCCTAAGCTATATTTGATATAATGAATTCAAAAATGATGTCTATTTTATCAAATTCAAAACATATCATCTACATTAACTAATTTAAAAATTAATTCCCGTCGTCAAAACAAATAGCGTGTTTTTAAGAGATAATAACTATCAAAAGATTGACACTTGTTTTTAACTGGTTTAAATGTGAAATTACATCCAATGACCAAAATTGTATTAAATTGTAAAAATAAATTATAAATATACTTTAAACCCACTCAAATTAATAATTTATCACTATTAATTATTTCGATTAAAAAAGTTGTTTTTAATTAAAATTTAGTAATTTTCACTATTCATCAGAATATGAAAGTTATCCGAAAAGTACCAAAATTTCACCCTAAGCTAATTTCGATATTCCGAATAAAAAATGAAGTCCATTTTGAAAAATAAAATTTACAAAATTTCAAAAAGTGGTTATTACTATTCATAACAGCAAGTTTTAATAATATTTTAATTGCATGTCGTTGTTTAGTGAAACTCGGTATTGCGTACTACACACGCTATCGAGGAAGGTTGAGATTGTGTGTAATGAAAGGAAAGTCAAGGATTCGTGTTGTGAAAGCTTCTTTTGGCATAGCGTACAACACAAGACATTAATGAAATTAAAAAGAATATTTTTCATAAAATCTCGGGGTGTTACATTCTACCCCCCTTAAAATGAATTACGCCCTCGAAATTTGTCAGGGTAATAAATGGTTTACTACTGGAAAGTTTCTTTAATAGAAACCCACATCGTAAAAGTAATACAAAAACCAATCTTTAAAAACAAAATTATGAAACGTAACGGTAACCCAAATTAACTAATCACTGGGTTTCTACATAGGAGAACATAGGTGAAAATATGGGTATAGAAGAGAAATCTAACCGTCATGTTCTGATGGAGAGTGGTAGAGAACATGGATATGAAAAAAAATCAATCAAAAAGTAATAAATTTGTGATGATCTAAGGTACCATCTGATTCATCAGATATAAGGGCACCAGGACAACATTTTTGTTTTTCAAGATCATTTCCCTAAAGTTGAAGAATTTGAATTAGAATAAATACTTACTTTATTTTGGTACAATCTCACTGTTGTTCATGCTTTGAACAATTTCCACTTCATATCTTAAAGAAATGAAGTTGAATTTGTTATTCATGAAGTGTTATCAGATCATGTGATAGAATGACGGGTCATTCCATCTATCTCAAACAAAAGGTTAGAAAAAGTTATTAAATATACATAAGTCGATCTATAGTGAGATTAATCATATATGGTTCCTAAAATGGACTTATACTTCACATATCATACTACTTAATATAATAAAACTAATTTCTACTAAATAGGGACTTCCTGTAGGCCAGTGGTAGGCGATAAAGGCCAATCGCACTTCGGTTGTGGGTTCGATTCCCACATCCTTGTCCGACGTGATGGGTTGTCGCCCGTCCTACAGGTTTTACTTTTTATAAAACTATATTATCATAACATCACATCAATAATATCGAAAAAAATTCTATCCTTAAACAATACTAACTTATGTCCAACATAATCCATTCCAATCTTTAGGCTTATCCATAATACTGCAGTCCACTCTCATAATATAGTGAAAACGATTACCAAAGATTTCATATAACAAGCATGTTAATACCATCTTTGATCCCCATATATCATAAGATATGTCTTGTTGGTCACATTCCAAACATTCGAAGGCCTTAATCATGTATCCTCTTGAAAAATGAATACCCATTTAACCATAGTGAAAACATGAATGCAGTTAAAAGTTAACACTTTCCACATACCAAAATCCTCAAAATTCTATATACTCAAACCATGATATCCCTTATATCAATCCTGATCTCATGAATACAATCAAACATCTCATTATCTTCTTATTCCTTTATTACGTGCATATCATCTACTTTACAAAAATATCTGAATAACCTTCCATGGTTACTGGTACCATTCAACATATACTTTCAAATAATTTTAGGAAAAACAATAGTGTAACAATCCTTAGATAATTCTTTATTCCATAGTACCAATAACTATTCAACATAACTCTCGATAAACATACAATCATTCCACCACCTTCTAAAACTATTGACCAAGCTTCAACAATTCTTTCATCTCACATATCATTTGTAGTCTCTTCATCATCATCAACAGAAATACTACCCATATGGCCGTACTGATTCCCTTCATGAGACTTTCCCTTAGGGAATTGGTTTGCATAATGCCCGTACATTCCATATTTAAAACATTTAACCATTTTTGATGTCGTAGAAATACCATTATCCTTATCCATGGTGTTAACTGAACCTTTTCCTTTTCACTTACTAGCTTTGTGTCCTTCTTTTCCACACCCAAAGCATCTTCTAGTTCCCTTGAAAAAATCTCCCCGATGCCTCTTCCCACATGATTTACATGAGGTAAATTGAACTTTCTTTCCTATATGATCATCATGAAACTCCATCTTTCTCTTATTATCTGAGTTGGGAAACTTACCAACGTTGAGATTAATGATCATATTATGAGATTGTTGATTAGGCATAATAACGATGTTTGGACTTCCAAATCCTGTTTCATTTGGTTTCTCATGAAGAATATCATTCCATTGTCCGTCATATCCTCCATTATCATGAATCTTCCTGTTTCTAGCCATTTTATGAAACCCAAAAAGAATAGTGTGAGAGGAAAAAATCAAGCTTGGGAAAATAACATAGTAAAGGGGGAGCACCCTCAATATCTAACATCTTAGGTTAAATTCTAAGATTGTTACCGTAGTTCTAGGACTATATCCTATACATATACTTATCCTTAGGTACATCCCTAGACATACCTTAGAAATATCTCTAGGGATCTCCCTAACGTTTTCGCATCCTAGATTCCAAAGGTTGACTAAAACTTTCCTCTGATACCAAATGTAGAGACCCGAATCTTGACGTACATGGAAATTATATCACTTTTGCGGAATACTTAATACATAAAAAAAATAGACACACAAGGACCGTAATAGTTTAGTGTCTTTGGAAACTCGGAATAAAATCTTCTAATCATGGTGACAGATCTTCAACATCTCCCATAAAGATCTTCCCTTTTTTTGCTTACCTAAAACCATTCTATATATCCTGGGGAAAATAAAACATAAAAAGGGTGATCTCAAATTCTCAGTAAGGGTAAGCATGGATAAAATAAAACATACTATATATATTTGAACTTAAAAACATGAACATAATGTTTAAACATCAAAATCTTGAGCAATGACATAAAACATGGAAGTATGTAAGGCATAGATCATAAAGAAACATTAATAAAGATAAAATAGCATGGGAATAAAACATGTAATGGTGGAAACCATTAATCACATGATATGATTTCCATAGTAGCCAAGGAATTGCTGCCAAAACCATCTTAGTGGACAAAGTCCCTTTCTGAATCGAGTTCACTCCTTGTTCCAGTCCTGTATTACTGAACCGATTTAACTTTCCATTCCATCCATGTCTATCTAATGAGATATAAATCTTTACCCAATGCATTAGAGGGAGATATAGGTCCCACCCATCTCATAATAAAATCATTCTTACTTGTGCCACAAAATAAACATACATCATTCATAATAACCCAAAAAATAAAATGGGTTTCATAAACATCATCCCATCATCAAATAATCCATATAAAAGAAATGGATATCATTTCATAATAAGAAAAGTGAAACCATGTAAATCATAGAGACATGATACTTGAAACATACACATATGAAATAATGTCATCTTAGATGGAAAATGGTTTTGATAAAGCACTTGAAATGAATTCTTGAGGAAAATATCCTTTCATCTTGAAAATCATTTTCTTTTCAAAAAATGCCATTTAATATTAAAAGAAAAGGATTTTGTTGAAAATATTCATGAAATATTTTGGAGTAAGATTCATGAAAATAAGGCTTTATAAAACCGTAAAAATCCTTTCATGCCATATAAGTTAAAAAAACATTCTTCTCATACTTTTGTCGGAAAAGTCAAAAAGTACCTTGTAGGGTAAATAAAATAAAGATTCCTTCCATACCATGGGGTAAAAGTCAAAAATGGTAAAAAAGACATTAAACATACATGAATACACTTTTATAAAACATGGACATGGATGATAGCAATATCCCTAGTAAATACTTACGAATAAGAAATCTCGGATAAAAAATGAGATTTGCACCATTATCCCTTACCTTAGGTCCGATTTGCTTCGTAAGTGTCCGAACCTCCTGTATAATGATTTAAAGAATGTCATTGAATTATTCCAGAATCATAATCATTGTTATGATATCATATACGGTTCACTTATGACTTTATATTACCCGTTCTTTTGCAAATTCCACGTAAAGAGCATTTTGGGTAAAATCGTTTCATTTGTCGTCCGTGTTTTGACTTGTAATTATTCATATGATTACTTAGATCATGATTAATTAATTCAAGAATATAAAACATGATTTATATATAATATATATTCATAATATAAATATATATAATCGATCAGTAAATGGAAAGAAATACACCGTTCCTGGAGATGGTAGGCCGTACGAACGCATGAACGCTGTTTTCATTTCCTTATTGAGTTGAATGGAATTAAGTAGATGAAATAAATATATATACACATAAATCAAGTATAATTATAATTTCATATATTTAATGATTAATTATTATATATACTTTATAATCATTCATGAATGGTTAACGTGGATAATGAATCTCATCGCGTCGTGGAGACGGTATTCCGTACGTACGCACGAGCGATGATATCGTTCTCATGATCGTGGAATTGTATTTTAGTGTATGTATACTATTTAAGAATCAATATCAATTTACAATAATCATATATAGTTATTATGTACACTATTATACCCATCCAAGTAAGGTGGTGGTGGAAAATAGATTACACCACGGCGTGGAGATGATATTCCGTACGTACGCACACACGGTGATTTTGTTTTCCGTAGGATGGATAGATGGTTAAATAGGGTTGTTTCATACTTATAATAACATATCAGTATATGAGTGATACTGATGTTTTTACTTCATAATGAAACAACCTAAGAAGAAGAAGTGGAAGAAAAAATAAAGTTGAAAGAATCGTTAACGGACATTACCTCTTCTTTGAAGCGCCTCTTTGAGTCCTCCTCTTAGGGCACTAAAATTGGTCTTTGAAGAAGACCAGGACCTCTAGGATGTTTCTAGGGAAGTATAGAAGAGAATTTTTCAGGGGTTGGCCGATCTTGAAGGCTCAATGTGGTGTGAGGAAGAGAGGGAGGAGGTGCCCTTTTATAAGGGAGGAGATGGACACCTTTGGAATAACTAAAAATATTATTTTATTATAAAGTCATATTCGGTTTTAAATATATCCAAATGGATTTATTTATAAGATAAGGTGGGGATGGGTATAAATCCTCTCATAAAGTAGAATATAGACAAGTTTATGTTTCTATTTTAACCTTATCATTTATATTTAACTTTAAGTTAGATAATTTTACTTCTACCATGTCTTTTTGTGTTATTACACTATAAGGTTAATAAACTTACTATAAAAATAAAAAACAACCCCAAGTTGTTTAATATTAATATATATAACCTTATCTAAATCATTTGTCCGAACCTTAGATTTTTATGAATAAAATAACAATTAATAATATAATATTTGTTTTAAAAACTATTTTATGTCAATTTTGACACAATTTAGTAATTGATTTTTGTGAAAATCATAACAGAATGATTAGTTCGAGAAAAGTTAATTAAATCAATAATAACATGTCATAGTAACCTATAAAATTAGTGTAATTCATAAAAAGTCTCAAATTACATTTATTTGGGTATTTATAACATCGATTATGTCAATATTTGATTAAAACAATAATTACTGCATCATCATTGTGTCATAAATAAATTAACTTATTTAATTTCTAAAAATTAAAAATTAAATATAATTCTGTATAAAATCTTTTTATCTTTCAAATGAATATTTATAGTCGAATTTATCTTATGTATAACCCTATATTAAAAATTATTTACTTATTAAACTTTGATTTTAACTATTTTAACCCTTCTTTGAATAAATTAATAATAAATGACCTAATCTAATCCATGTGGGCCTAAATGTTCATATTTTATTCCTAAGGTTGTTTTTGGTCGAATTAAACTTATCCAATAGAATTAGGACATGTGTTAGGCTAATAATAATATCATTTTTACCCTTAATTGCCCTATTTTCTTTTAACCGTGGTAAAAAAAGTAATAAGTTACTATTCACCAAAAATTATTTTCATCTCATTGAACCACATTTTACTTACTGAAATCAACCATGTCTCTTGGATTTTTGAAATTCCACTCACAGAAGCGGTAAAATTATGTTTTATGAAAAATTCATTTTTTTAACTACCATTTAGTGGTTTCACTATTCATCAAAAAAAGAATGTTTCCAGAAAAATACCAAAAATTAGGCCTAAGCTATATTTGATATTATGAATTCAAAAATTATGTCTATTTTATCAAATTCAAAACATATCAGCCACATTAACTAATTTAAAAATTAATTCCCGTCATCAAAACAAATAGCTTGTTTTTAAGAGATAATAACTATCAAAAGATTGACACTTGTTTATAACTGGTTTAAATGTGAAATTACATCCAATGACCAAAATTGTATTAAATTATAAAAATATATTCTAAATATACTTTAAAACCACTCAAATTAAAAATTTATCACTATTAATTATTTCAATTAATAAAGTTGTTTTTAATTAAAATTTAGAAATTTTTACTATTCATCAGAATATGAAAGTTATCCGAAAATTACCAAAATTTCACCCTAAGCTAATTTCGATATTCCAAATCCAAAAACGAAGTCCATTTTAAAAAATAAAATTTACAAAATTTTCAAAAAGTGGTTATTACTATTCATATTAGCTAGTTTTAATAATATTTTAATAACATATCGTTGTTTAGTGAAACTCGGTAATGCGTACTACACACGCTATCGAGGAAGGTTGCGATTGCATGTAATGAAAGGAAAGTCAAGGATTCATGTTGTGCAAGCTCCTTTTGGTGTAGCGTACAACACAAGGCATTAATGAAATTAAAAAGAATATTTTTCATAAAATCTCGGGGTGTTACATGTTATCCCCACACACGGCGTGTACTTGAATTCTATTCCCTACCCAAGTTTCTCTACACGGTTAAGCCACACAGATCTCCTTAGACAAAACTATATGGCGTGTTCAAGGAACAAACAACATGTACTCAACATGCTTCTGGTCCATGTTGTTAGTGACACGACCTGTGTACCCATGTCACATTACACATCGTGTTCCAGAAAGACACGGTGTGTACAAAGAAGTCCTAATAGACTGTGTTGGTTAGCAACATGGTCGGATACACGGCTGACACTACACAATGTGTTTCAGAAGCACATGACATGTAAGAGGAAGGATAACACCGACCCGTGTTGTTCGTGACAAGGTCGGGCACCTAATTCAAACGACATATCGTGTACAATTCAGACACTTCATTACTGTAAAAATACAACACAACCCGTGTTGTTCGTGACACGGTCGGGGTAACTATTTCATACTACACAGTGTGCTAAACCAGTACATGTTTTGTTCCTATAATATTTTTCACAACCCCATGTCCTTGCTCGCACGGTCAGTGACACGGTTATAGACTACACTGTGTGTATTCATGAAGTACATGCCGTGTATTCTGGGATTTTCCAGGCAGTAGCCTCAGAACTGCACCGGAGCCCAGAAAACACAGAAAAACAAGCGTTAAGGTGGAAAATTCCGATCCATGGGGGCCCATACTCCCCACGAATCAATGCTTGAAATAATAACAATG
Source organism: Viscum album (assembly GCA_963277665.1). Lineage (NCBI taxonomy): Eukaryota > Viridiplantae > Streptophyta > Magnoliopsida > Santalales > Viscaceae > Viscum > Viscum album. The sequence continues at coordinate 1,214,543,879 of OY728155.1, read as the reverse complement.
CACATAACAAGTAAACATTATAACAAACTCACGATCCGCCAACTTCTGATTCTGGAGGGCCCATTACACCTCTAAGCCCAAAGATTGACGTCCATGATAAAGAAGCTCTAGTCAAATGATATCCTATCAATATAGAATGAATTATATCATAGTAGCTATCACAACAACATTCATAGTCTATCACAATTTCTATCCCAACAGCATGAATCTTCTAATAAAATCTAGATAGCATGGCGAAATACATGACATGTGATTTCCTAACTGGTTCATATATGATTCATGAGAGGGAATACCCTCATTTCATCAGGTTGAAACACAATAGAACCACAATCATATAAACAGTAACATCACAAAACAAGTGCAACACCCAACTGTGAAATCAATTAAACTGTAACATTTTCAAAACTCGAAAATTGAAATATTCGAGTTAAGTTGGCTTTTTCCCTATACAGGGGTTCTAGAACTCCCGAGCATAGATATTTACCATTTACCTATTCCGTCCTATCCCTGTCTAATGTCACTAAATAGTATGTCAATAAAAAGAAAAGGGAGGGGACCCCCTCTGATACCACTTTGTAATGACCCGAATCCGGAGACACTCAACTGGTTCCTCGTACCTGGTTCGCCACATGACCTCAAGCGTATTTACCCAAATACCAGAGGCTTCCAACTAGAAGCAAGGTTTTTAGTGATTCATTGGGAAAACCATGCCATCATTTGGAAAGGTATACAAGGTAATGGAATTAACAATCAATAGCAGAAATAGTAAACAACATACAATAAGTGAAACTACATTGTAGAAGCAATGAATATACAGTAATGATGATAATGATGCTACAGGTACAAGTGTCTAAGGAAAGAATCAAACACAACAATGTTCTGAAATACAACTGAGAAACAAAGTATTTAAAGTAAGCAGTAACTCCATCAGCATTGCAAGCCTAGGCTCATTTCTATACTGTCCAGCTCCAACCAGAAATCATGTACCTGAAGGAGAGGGGCCACAGTCCCTATCAACACATGCAACCATATAACCTGTTTGGGATGAAAAGAAGGACCCAAATAGGGTGTGAAACTAATCCCAGTAGTCAACCACCACAAGATATGTGCCCTACTGTCAGTGAGCAATATAGAAAAAATAATGGAAAAGAATGCAGTAGAGAAACCGTAGTACACTTGAGTAAAGAGTCCCAAATTTTTTGATTCACCTTTATTTATTAATTTAATTCAATCATTTAGTATCAACCAAGTTATCTAGAAAACAGATCTATATTCCCAAATCATATCAAGTAACATTACAGGTATCTCAGCAGACTACCAAAACAACACACTGTACAAAACCCAAGCTTGTTCTTTTCCTTGGTGGACTCGTCACAACCAGACAAACAATATTCACACTAACTCTCTGGGTGTCTCATAATGGCAGACCCCTCTAGTCAAATAATCATACAAAGGCACAAACACTCTGGGAGTCTCTCACCATCAATTCCCCTATGGCCTTACAATGATAGATAAAAACTCTCTGAGGAAGCACTTAAGTCTAATTATCCCTTTAGTCTCGATACGTAACTAATGACACTTTGAGGAAGCACAAAGTCCAATTCCCATAGGTCCTGCGAATGATACAAATTTATAATAGACTCTCTAGGAAAGCCCTTAATCGTCAATTCCCTCTTTAGTCTACCGCAACAGGTTCGCACAGCCCTGAGCAGTCCTATCGTGAATAATTAACAATCAGCTACCCTAGGTAAGTTTAACAACTACTTGGATAATAGATAAAATGAATCAAAAGAATATAAAAAGTGTGTAAAACATCCAATCAATTATATCAAGGTGGTAATAAATGAAAGAAGGTCTGCCTCACAGGCCACCTATGACAAACGGCGATAAACAACCAAAACAAGAGAAACACCCATGGTGTGATTCTCCATCATGTTATCCAGAAATCATTATTCATCTAATAGTCTCAAGCACAGATGAAATCTATGATAGATAATAAATAAGGATCAAAACCCTAACCCGAGATACCCTATACATGGGTATCCGACAGTTTTTCACAAAAACTCAATTACATTCAACATAATGAAACAAACCACCTACCTCGGTCCTAGGAGATCGATATACTTGAACCTCATCCCATGTATCGTCCTAGAACGGAGTATATCTGCAAAAACTCTTGAAAAGTTCATCGTTAAATAACTCATACGAGAGGAAGAATGAGGAAACTTTTCTATAGAAGAACCCAGAACTCACCGATGCGATTCTATTACAACTAACAGAGTTAGATTTAGATAACCGATGACAGATCGGTGGCTCGGATAAGATCTGCGGCTGAACCCTTGCTCTTGGTCGAAGCTGGGGAAGAAGGTGTTTTGGGGTTAGGACGCGACCCCAGTCCATTTAATAAAAAAAATAAAGTACACGACGTTTACTTTTAGAGTACACAGCATGTACTAGGCTTTTCCATACTCGGCTTTAGGTGGCCTCCATTTCACCCTTACATGGTTGTGTGTGTGGCCATAACACGGCCAGCACATGACCTCAAGCGACATCAAAGTACACGGTGTGTACTAATAAATTACATAGTGTGTATTTATAAAATTTGCAGATTCTCCTCTTTTTCCAAAACAATGATCAGAAAAAGAAAAATATACCTGAAAGGATGGTCAGGATTCTTACATATATGATTCTAAACAATTCCAAGGTTTCCATGATACCATTTTCTATTTTTTAATATTCCATAAGTTTATTAATGTTCCATTCCATTTTATGTTATCATGTTATGTCTTTTATCTCACGTGCTATGCTTTATTCTTATTCTTATTTCTTTACTGTAATTTTTAGTACACCCCTTTATCTATGTATTCTTAGGGTTATCCAATGTAGATTTAAGAGATGAATGTAAGTTATGACCACATTATGGATGATTTATAAATAGGTTTTTATGTTTTTAATTTTATATTCCTAGTATTATATATACATTAGACTTTAAAATCCTTGGATTGTAATTGATTGATAGTTATACATAAAATCGTGTAACAATATGTGAAAATGATAGGGTTGATATAGTTGATCTCCAAATGATAATAAAATGGTGTTACATGACTCAAATAATTATAGAAGGTCACACTCCATGTCCCTATAAGAACATTTATTGTATATTTCATCTTTTAGTGTTTTTATTGTCTTCATACATGTAACTCATATTTGGGAACATGAATAGATCATCCTTAGACTTGTATTTTCTCCCTTTTAAATGGTATTTTCCTCTCTATTATCATATTTAGTAAACATTTAGGTCTACTTTGTTTGTGTTTTTTACCGATATAGTACTACTGCCAAATTTCTAGTGAGACAATCAGAGTAGGGACAATATAGCTTCCTAGCCTTCTTACATGATTATTAAATCATTTTAAAGACAAATAAAAAACATTTCCACAAAACTAGGATCCAAAGGTATATGGTATTTGTAAAAATATTACCTTAAATAAATTTTACATAATAAATCATTACAAATTTATTTTATTCTTTCTTATCTAGATTCTTATTGGCTCTTGTGTTCCCCTTAGTACATGTATTCACATAAGGATATACATCAAAATAAGGGGTGAGCTAAAATACTTGTAAGTTGATGAATAAGAGACATGAAACATGGGTGAAAATAATAATCATCAAAATAATATAATCAAAGTGTCATCATCATAATCATGAGAATAATCATTAGATAAATTCAGGGAATGTGACATTGTATAAAAATGAAATATCATTTCTAAGTGGTCATATACCACACTTAGTAGTGAACAATTATAGAATGATTTTCCCACATTTCTTACTTTATCTCATGATATAAATAATTAACATTACCAAATTCCTTTAATTATTATATAATGTTGGGTGCACCATAAGATTTACTCACTCTATATAATTTCAAGCATAATAGTCGTATCATAACATTTAAAAATTCATGAAATCCACATAGAATGTATACAATTCTTGGATATAAAAAACCATGGAATTTAATGGGTTAATTTAATAAAGAATACATTCATGAATAATATTTTGTGATACTAAAATAAGGAGGGAATAATATTCTTGGTATAAGAATCCTCTATCTTGAGTAATGAGGACACAATCTCACAAGATGTAAAAGATGTATTTTTTTAGAAAAAAAGCACTTTTAGAAAATCATTTCATTTATCAAAAAACAATATTAAAAACAAGTAAATTCAAGAAAAAGGTATGGGTAAAATAAATTTTATTTAAGGTACATTAAAGGAATATCCTACTAAAAATTGAGTGAAAGAGGGAAAACCAAAAGAAATAGAGTTTTGTTTGTGAATCCCCTTACCTAATGCCCTAGTTCATTACTCTCTTTAATAACCTGGATAATAAAATTAAATTTATTAATTAAAAAATAAATAATGTCTTGTAAATTTAATTTATTTATTATTTTCTTATTAAGTTTATTTATGGTCTTTTTGATGATCTATAGAGTATAATTTCATTGTTTGAGAGTGTTTGTTTTCTTGGTTTTCATTATCAATTCAATTGTTTGTATGTATGTTATTACATGTAAAATGAGAATGATTCTACATAATTCCAATTATATGTAATTAGTGAACATAAAAAATTGTTATAATTTTATGTGAAATTTTCTAATATTGTACATGGATAATTTATTATGTTGAATGTTAATGAAAATGATTAAATTTATTTCAGCGGTTTTTATGACCATTATAATCATATATCATTTTATTTAACTTCTTGATTATATATATTGTTTCTAGAATATTATATAATATATAGTATTTATAATAAAATATTATTTAACCATAATATTAATTTTAGGACCATCCTTTAAGGTGGTATTGAGAAATCAAAACGCATCATCCACGATGGCAGTAAATCAACACATCATGGATGATATTTACATTTTTAGAATAAAAGAAAAAGGGAAGATATTTTAAGATGAAATATTTAATTATCATAATAAAATTAATCTTTATAAAATATATTATAGTTTTAATGACCCTTGGATTAGTGGAGGTGATGATAGAATTATAAAAGAAATGAAATTGAAAAGAAATTAAATGAATATGAAAACTGATTTTACCTCTTGGATTTATCCCCCTTGAGAACCTCCTTAGGGAAAATGGTTTGGTCTTTTGATGAGACCAAGGGATCCTAGATGTGTGTTAGAGGATCGAGAATAGTATTATTTAGATCATGGTTAGGCTTAAAGGATTGGAATGTGTGAGGAGACGAGGTGGTGAGGGGTGGTATTTATAGGGGTGGAGAGGGGTGTTTTCTCATTATTTATTTAATTATTTAATTATTTTTGATCAGTAATATTAATAGTATAAAATTTATCACTAATTATATAAAAATAATTTATAATTGATTGATATTTTTTTATTACATCAACCTTACATCAATTGTAAATAAAAAATCATATATTTATCTTTTATTGTAAATTATTGTATTTAACTATTTGCCAAAAATTCAAGTATTTTAGTAAAATCCCAAAAATTCACCCTAAAACTTTTGTTATGCTTAGAATTTAAAAACTATCTATATATTTTGAAAATAATTTTCTAAATGTGAGTAATTTAATTTTTAATTTAAATCATCATTCACTTGGAAAATACAGATTTTAAAATTATAAATAATTATATAGCACATTGAGAAGTTAATTACTGTCACATAAAATTATATTATAAAAAAATAAAACAAAATATTAATTTATGAATCTATTTTAGGAAAATAAATTTCATTTTAAATAATTATTTAAATTAAAAAATTACAAATAAACTTTAATTTTTTGTAAAAAATACCAACACTTAATTAATAATTTTTAAAATATATATTTACATATAATATGATATAATCATATCATATTATAATTTATAAGATTTATAAATTTAATTTCTTCATTCATAGATGTGTTTACTATTATATTGGTTGATTTACAATTTTTAATGGTCAGTTACTATTCTAAGGACCGAGTTAATATTCCATCGAGATAGGTTTCTTAATTTCTAGAAATACCTCTTCAATATTTCATTATTAATTTATAAAGATCATATTGTGTTCACAAATTTATTTTTTGTGGTTTATACAATATTCCATAATTATAAGAAGCGAATTTCTATTAAATTTTTTTGTAACATTACATTCTTCCACCTCCTATAATGGCCCGAAGGCCTTAATTTTTTAATGATTTTTGATAATCCACCATTCAAGGGGTGAGGTGGAACCTTTACAAGGCCCGTAGACATAAGTATTACATGGCCTGTAAGAATTAGAGCAATTCAATGCATGTAGGCTTTATAAATTACATACAACCCATAATAACTACTTGGAACTCCTCCTCCCCACCATATTCATTATGAAATCATCTCTCCACCTTCTCATGGATGTTTGTATAGGCTTTCCTGTGCACACACAGGCTTGTCCAGATGGCAGGTGCCATACCCTCTCATTCATTCAATCCGTTTAGCTTCTGCTATGGTAAAAGATCCTTGCCTATCCTCCTTCTTAAGCTTGATCCTTATAGGTTGTCTAGTTTTCATCTGCACTTAAGGTGTCCCGAAGGCCTTGAGGTGGCCCGAAGGCCTTACTGACCCAAAGGCCTGGGTGGAACGAAGGGCTTAAAGGACTCAGAGACCAAATAGGTGCTATGAAGGCCTAAATAGGGGAATATTACTGGTTTCTACAGGGCCAAACAGTTCCTGCTACAGCTCCCGCTACATTACCTACTATCGTATGCACAGTTCCTGCTATAATACTGCTACAGTAAGCTGGAAATTATCCTCCACCTAGATTTTATCTCGGGTCTTCTTGTTTCACATAAAGAGTCCTCACCAACTAGGCTGAGGCTCATGTTCCCATTACATTCTTCCACCTTATGAAATTTCTCCCTTGAAATTTGGTTTTACATATTATGGTGGAAACCAGTTAGTGTACTTATCCTTCATTACTTCATCTTGATCCCATGTTTCTTCTTCATACTTATGGTTCTATCATTTTAATATTACCCTAGGAGTATTCTTGTTTTGTATTTGTTTATCAGTATGGTCCAAAATCTTCATTGATTTCTCCATGTAAGAGATATCAATTTCAAATTGAACCACCTTAAGATTTTTACATGTGAGGGATTTGTATGTACATCCTAAAGAAGGATATATGGAATACATCATGTACTTAAGACATGGTATATGGAAATGTTAGTTTATAGGGTACGAAATCGACATGATCAATAATATCTAAAGGTATGATGTTTTTATGACTCAGATTTCCATTCATCCCAAATCTCATGATCCTCTTCTATGGAGATATAAATAGAAATATAATGTCCCCAGACTTAAATTATAGGTCTTATAAATGATTTCATGCATATCTATTCTATCTACTTTGGGATTTATTGATGTAATAATTTTTTTCACCTTTTCCACCGTTTCATCAGCCATTTCAGTTCCACACATCTTACATTCATCAACAACATCCCAGCAAACCAGTGTTCTGTATCATTTTTCATTAATAAGTCCATATGGAGCTAGTTCAATGCTTGATTGGAGACTGTGGTTTTATGAGAAATTAATAAGAGACAGATATTGCCTCTATAATACTATAAATTCCATAAAACATTCCCTTAACATGTTTTCCAATTTCTGAATTTTCTACATAGATTGGGCATCGGTTTGAGGATGACAATCCATAAATAATTTCAACTCATTGTTAAGAGAATGTTGAAGTCATTTCCCTAACTTGGAGGTGAATCTAGGATCTTGTTATGATACAATTGATAATCATACTCTATTTAGCCGTATAAATTTAATTATGTATATCCATGCATCTTGGTATCATTGTATATCCACTTCAATTATGATAAAGTGAGTTATCTTTGTATGATGATCCACAAAAACCCATATAGCTTTTTTTTCTTCAAAATTCCTTCAGAAGACTGGTGAGAAATTCCATGGTGATTTTTCCCATTTCCATGTGGTTATGGTTAATTGTTGCATCATCCCTAGAGAATTTTTTCTTTCATCCTACACATTAAGGCATACTATCCACATTAACGTATATTATGTGATCACTTTATTTATATAATCCCACAAATATTTCTCCTAGAGATCTCAATACATCTTTGTGCTATCTAGGTGAATAGAGACAATTGAGCTATTTGCATCATTTATAATCTCTTTATTTATCTATGAGTTTGATGGTACCTATAGTAGAGACCCATATCTTATAATTCTTGCCTCCTCAATTTCAAAATAAGCTAATTGATCATTTCTCATATCTTCCCCCTTCTTCTAAATTTTTATATCATTTCGTTGATCATCCTTAATTTTATCTATGAGGGATGGTTGAGAAATAATTTGAGAAATGATTGATGACGTTCCTTCATTAATGAGTCTCATGTCCATCAGTGAAAACCCAAGAAGATTAGAGCCTCCTCAATTCTCATTACTGACAATTTTGTGAGATCCTTTATACAAAGAGAATTAGCCACTTTATTATCTTTCCAAGGATAATAGTGGATTGTGTATTCAGAATACTTGATGAGTTCAAAGCATATTTAACTATGCTTATAATTCTCCTTCTTTGTGAAAATATATTTTAGTCTCTTATGATCATTATATATTTCATACTTCTCCCCGTAGAGATAATGCTGTCAGTTTTTCAACATTATTATCAAAACATCCAATTCAAGATAAGGTGTGGGATAGTTTTTTTCATGAATTTTAAACTTCTACGAGGTTTAGGATATCAATTTATCATGTTTCATTAGTAAACATCATAATATATTCATTGAAGAATAACTATTTACATCAAAGAGTTCTCCACTTGTCAAAAGTTTGAGTACTGGCATTATGATAAGCCTATTTTTTAACTCTTTAATATAGTCTACACATTCAATGGTCAAGAAAATATTTTCTCTCTTCTAAGTCATCTTGGTTAGTGGGTTTAAAAATAATGAAAATTTCGTCACAAATCACTGGTAATACCCATCTAGACCAAGAAAACTACATATCCCCATCATAGATATAGATCTAGGATACTCTTTGATTTCCATTGTCTTGTAAGGGATGATTTATATTTCATTACGGGTGATAACATTTCCCAAGAATGATACTTCATAACTCTAGAACACACATTTACTGTACATTTCATAAATTTTCTCCTTTCACAATGTTTTTAGCACAGTTTTAAAATTCTTCTTCATGACCCCCCTTTATCTTTGATTATATCAAAATATCATCAATAATGACAACCAAAAATTTGGCAAGGTAATCTCTAAAGAATCTATTCATTATGTCCAAGAATATTGATGGAGCATTAGTGAGTCTGAAGGGCATCACAATTAACTAATAGTATCTATACATCATTGGAAAGTGAGTCTTAGGAATATCATCCTTCCTTAACATTAATTAGTGATATCCTGACTGAAATCCCACCATATATAAATACATATCCCCAAATATTTTTCAAAAATTAATCTATCCATGAAGGGGGAAATTTTTTATCATTATTTTGAGAACTCTTGATAATTAATGTCGAGGCACATTGATCCATCCCCCTTCTTGATGAAGAGGACTATTAAACCCCATGTTGAAGCACTCAGTCATATAAAACCCTTGTCAAGAATCTCTTATACCTATTTCTTCAATTACACCAGCATGATTATGTTCATCAACATGATTATGTTCATTATATAAGGATTAATTCATATAGGAAGAGATCCAGGAATAAGTTCAATTGAGAACCAACACTCTCTGTTAGAAGGAATACTAGAAAATTCTACGGGGAACACATTAGATTCATCCCTCATAAAGGGGTTGTATTTGGCCATGATTCTCTTTTTTGTATCGATCATTTGAGATAAATATTCTTGATCATACTGCAATACTATCCACACTTGTGAAAATGGATATAAAGAATATTCATCCTCCTTATAATTGTACAAAATTGGAGGATTCATTAAGATTCCAAGAGTTATCTTACTTTCCAGACAATCAATATCGGATTTTTTTAAAGATAGACAATCCACACCCAATATAGAATCACACTCTACCAAAAGAAGTAAGGTCATATTTCCCCGCACAAATATTAACTAGGGAGGAGATTTATAATTTTGATACAATAATTTCCCAATTTTATTTTCACACTGATAACCCAACCTCCATATTTTGATGTTGTGTTAGAATAGTTTTACTAAACTTACATGACCTGAAATAATGTGTATAACTAGAATAAAATTGTATTTTAACCACTCGTGAATGAATACTAGCATACCTGTCACCACATCATTTATAGATCCACCTGAGTGGTACTTATGGCATGAGCTTGGTGGCCTTCTCTCCCATACTTGAATCATTATCCGTTCCTTTAAGGAAATTCTCATGATACATCTTTCCAGAAAAATTACATGTGAGTGGTTTTGTTTTTTTCCACCTTTCTCATTAGATCCATTATCTTGAAATACCACCTATAGTTTATTATCACTATAGACATTGGACCACTCTCTAAACTCTGTATCCACATTGATATCATATCGAAAAACATCTTCATAAGTCCAACTATCTAGAATTTATAGAGTGTTTTGGTGGTGTGGTTTTAAACCACTGAATAATAGAATTATTTTGAAATAATTATTGATAACAAAACCTATGGTTTACCTTTTAATCCTTGTGACATTTTCTTCTTAATCTGTGATAGATTCAACTTCCTTTTGCTTTAGATCTATAAATTCCCTATTCATATTCGTATGAAGAGTTTGAGGGTAAAACTTGTTATTAAATATTTTTATAATGTCTTATAACTCCATATCATCAATTTACTCCTTAAATTTAGTGTTGTTAATCAATAACCACCATAGATCGGCCTCCCCATCTAAACGATTAATGGCTAGAGCGACCATCTCCATCTCAGAACAATGATGTACAAAAAAGATCTTCTCCATTGAGTTTATCCACTATTACCGGACTAGAGGATTTAATAGTCCACTAAATGTTGGTGGTTGTTGTTTCATAATAGACTCATAAACTATTATCCCCCTCTTAGGGGAAGGAGATCATTCCACATTATTCAAGATATTGTTCATTTCCTGATATAGTTGGGTTAAGAATAACCGTGAAATTCTAAACTCTACCTCTGAAGGCATTGGGGATGTCATTCAAGCAATCACTGCAATTTACCTCACATGTTGGTTTAGATTCTCCTAGTTTCCACCATTTTAAAAAACAATTGAAAATTATTGAATAAAATATAATTCAACAGTTCATGAATACATAATTTATTCCTTTTTTCAATTAACTTTAAAGACATATCATGTGGGATCCTTATGTTTAGATATTTTCTAAAAAAAATTATTCTTGAATGCTTACATATATGTAGTATATTACTAATGTTTTTGACTATGGTTCTCTAATAATAACTCCCAAATTAAGTAAACCATGCTCTAAAACCAACTATATTGACCCTATTTTTTATTTCATGATTATTACCTTATTTCAACTATAAAAAACAAAATCATGTTACAAAACAGGGAACCAAAGGTTTAGTGTCTTGGGGAAATTTGGACCATACATATATTTTACATAATTCAATATAAACATTTATTTTATTCTTTCTCTTCTGGCTTCTTATTAGACCTTGTGTTCTTTTTAGAACAGGTATTCACCTAAGGATATACATCCAATGAAAGGGTAAGCTAAAATTCTAGTGAAACGATGAATAATAGACATGAATCATGCGCGAGAATAATAATTATCATAATAACATAAGAAATGTATCATCATCATAATCATTAGAGGGAGCATTATATATATTCATAGAATGTTTCAATGCATAAAAATGAAATATCATGTCTTAGTTGTCAAATAACACACATATTTGTGAACAATGATAGCATAATGTTCACTTATATTTAACTTTACAGAAAGAGATACATCACATTAACCAATGCATTGGAGAACTAAACAAATTTAGGATCACCTACCCCATCATAACATTTACATGTGCTATATAATTCCAGGTGTGCCTGCCACATCATATAATTTATATATTCATTCATTCCACATAGAAATTTTATCAATATTCAGAACAAAATAACTCATTAAAATAAATAAGATTCATTTAATAAATAATAAATTCATGAATAAAAATTTAGTTTCCCAAATGTATGAGGGGATAACATGATTAGTATAGAAAAAATCAATATTGAGTGAAGATGGAACAATCCCACAACAAGTAATAGATGTAGTTTTTGAATGAATAGTTCTTTTGTAAAATATTTTCAATTATCATAAAAACAGTTTGCAAAAATGTATATCCCAAAAAAGAAAAGTGAATGAAAAAATAAATTATGTTTAAAGAATATTAAATGAATATATATACTGAAAATGGAGTGGAAGAGGGAAAACCAGAAGAAAGAGAGTATGTTTCGAGAATGCTCTTATCTTATATACGAGTGATTTTTTCAGATAAATTTCCTCCATATTCAAATTAAATTAATTAATTGACCAATCTAGAACATATTATACATTGATTTTACTTATTAGTATTTTAAAAAGTCCATTTATAGTGTTTTTGATGAGTTATATAGTACAATTTCATCGTTCTAGAGTGATATTTTTCTCGGTTTTCACGATTGGTTCTCTTGTTTATATGTTTGGTAGTTCATTTAAATGAGAATGATTCAAAATAATTATATTTATATATTATAATTGAACAAAAATAAGTTTAACTGGTATTATATTTCATTTTTTATATTGTATTAGTATGATTTGTTATATATTACGTTAATGAAAATTATTTAATTGTCTTGGTAGTTTTTATGACCAATATGACCATATCTCATTTTATTTAACATCGTGATTGTATATATTGGTTCTATAACATTATTCGACATACAATTTTTTTAATAAATTTTTAATTGACCATAATAATTCTTTTATTACCATCCTTGGTCAAGGTAGCAAAAAATTAAAACACATCATCCATAGGGGTGGTTAATCGACACACCATAGATGATATATTTTTTTAGAAAAAAAGAAAAGGGAATAGATTTTAAGATGAATTAAGATAGTAAAATAAAAAATTCTAGAATATAGGATATATTATAGTTTTCATGACACAAGGATAAGTGTTTTTAGAGATAGTATAAGAAAAGAAAATAAATTGAAGAGAAATTAAAAAAAGACGAAAGATAATTTTACCTCTTTAATTTCTTTTCATTGAGAACATTTTTAGTGAAAAGGGTTCAGTATTTTGATGAGAATAAGGGATATTGGATGTGGGGTGGGGGTCTTGGAAAATTTATTAAGAATAACATTTAAAATATTCATGTTTCTTTAGGTTTGAGGAGAAGAGGTGGCGAGGGGTGGTATTTATAGTGGAGAAGTGGGGTGTTTTCTCATTATAAAATTTATTATATTATTATTTTGGCTCAAGAATATCAATAGTTTTAAATTTATCTACAAATTATTAAAATAATTATTTATTTTTAAATATTTTGGGTTTATATCATCCTTACATAAACAATTACTCAAATATTCTAATATTTAGATTTTATCGAAAATTATCTTATTTTACCATTCACAAAAATTTCATCAGTTTTAGAAAAAATCAAAAAAATCACAATAACCATTTTCTATGTATATACTTCAAAAATGAACTCCATTTTATGAAAATAGTTTTCTAAATATGATAAATTTAATTTTTTTTATTAAAATCATAATTCACTTGGAAAATAATTTTTTTAATTATAACTGATTTTATAACACATTGAAAAATTAATTAAAGTTCTCTTAAAAAATATTATAATTAAAACAAAAAACTTAAATTTATAAATATATATTAGAAAAATAAATTTTATTTTAAATAATTTTATTATTTATAAAATCATAAAATAAACGTTTTGTTTTATAAAAAATAACGACACTTAATTAATAATTTTTAAAATAATTATTTACTTATACTATAATATAATTATATCATATTATCATTTATACGATGCCTAAATTTTATTTATTCTTTGATAGATGAGGTTATTATTTTATTGGTTGAATTACTCTTCCAAATGGCCATGTTAATATTCCATGGGTCAAGATAATATTCCATCAAGATAGATTTCCTGATTTCTAGATATACTTTATATTTAATTAATTCATCATTTATAAATTTTTCATTGTTTTCTCAAAGTTATAATATGTGGTTAATAATATATAAAATTGTTATAAGAATTGAATTTCTATTCATAATATTTTGGGTTGTTGCAGATAGGTTTTGGTACTCCCATTATAACATGATGATGGATTTTGATGGGCCCCTTCATACTATTTGGATTTTAGTGCACTCTTGGTGGAATTTTGATAATTATAAATTGGTCCCCCTCATATTTCAAATTTTTTGGGACTACCCTACATCTCCGGGGTGTGGGCCAACCTAATTAATACATAGGGTTTGTACTCCCTTTTCCTTAACCAATCATGGGTTCCCCATATAACATTGAATTTGGAACTCCCCCCCCCTAACGGGGCATGGGATGCCCTATCTATGAATTTATTTCGACCTCAATCGATGTGGCCCGATCGATAATGAACTGGTCCTCTACCAGGGTATATACTAAATTGGTTGATGATTCCAAAACAATGAAGTATGAGTTCATTATAAGGTTCAATACACCCTTGACTGATATGCATACCCATATGAGTAGAGGTTCCCACACTTTTGATTATGGGTGGTAATGTAGGTTTTTTATTTATGGGAAGTTCGATTTTCTTTGAAATACTTTTGAAATTTATTCCATTTATAGATGGGTTATGAATGTTATGACTCCCTCTCTTCTGTTCATGGTTCATATCATTGAGGAATATATGGGATTCAATTTTACTCACCTTAAACTTTTAGAATATTTAATATATGTTATTGTGTTTTATTTATTGTTATTATTATCAAGGCCTCTTTTTTTTATGTATATAATAACCATTGCATGGGTGTTCATCCAGCACATATTATGTCTTCTGAAAATTATGGAACATTTAGTGGTGAATATAATGGATTTAGGGTTAATGATGTAAGAGATTAGTGGTTTTTTTGGAGTCATTAAAAATCTACATTCATGGAGAGAGATTTTTCTTCGAGGATTTTAAAAAAATTTCAATTGTTCTAGGCTGGTCATTGACTCTAGATATGTAACTGAACATTTTTATTCCATGAATATGTTGAAAAAAATATTTCATAATAACCAATCTAAATATAATATATTATAATAGAATATAAGCCATAAAATGTTATGAGAAAAAAATTTGAAAAGTCAATAAGAAAATTGCAAGAATAATTAAATGAAAAGTTAATAAAAAGTCCAGGAACATGAAATATTCATCCTCATGATTTTCATTAAATAACATACCTCCTATTATAAAAAAGGAAAGAAAGAAATAAATTATAATTAGAATATTAATTTCAATAGATATATTAAAAAATATCATGAATAAATTTTTCTACAGCAAGTAAGTCCATATATAAGAGTCTAATTTAATTGTTAAATATTTGGTCATTGGTTATATGTTTCTTGTTATATAGTATTCGGATATATGGAATTTGAATATACATGTATCCAATAGTTATATTGATTTATTTACAATAGGAATGTAAAATTTTAGGATTTGATAGAATTATTGTATTTGGTTTATAATTGAAATAAAATTATAATAATTCATTTGTTAAAATATATTTAATTTAAAAGAATATATTTATGAATTATAATATTTTTATTATATTAGTTACTTTAAAAAAAATAATTTCAATAAAATGAATTAATAAAATTTAAATAATTATTATAAAAATGTAATGTTACTGAAATAATTAAAGAGTAATAAGGAATAATAATTTAATGAATCATGGATAACAAAATTGTTTTATTCAAAAACATTTTTTATTATATATTGAATGATTTTACATAAACATTAAAATTATCATAATTAGAGAAAAAATAGAATTAAATTTATTATTTTGATACAGATAAATATTTATTAAAATTTATATAATGATTGTTAATTGTTTAGAAGTAGGAATATTATCACATGTTGTTTCAAATGTGTTTTTTCAAAAACAATTATTATGTATTATAATGTTTTATTTTAAATAAATATGTCATTTTAAAGTATGATTATATATGAAAGAAATTGTTTTTGGTATAAAAAATATAATAACACTCATGTGATGATTAGTTATTATTATGAAATATAATAAAAATAAATGATGTTTATAAACTTAATTGGATGAAAACCTACATCTACCTATATATTAATGTATAAATTTAAATATCAAATTTCATATATTTATAATTATTATTTGATGAAATGAAATAAAAATTTTTAATCATCACTTAAAAATTATTCAGTAATTGTTATATCATATTTTTTCTAAAAAAATAATTAAAAGGGTAAATAATTAAATTATGTAAAAAGATGTAGAAAGCGTAAAATAACATGGCTCAAAATTTTATTACTCAAATAGTTGAAAAATAATTATATAAGACCGTATTTAGTTGTGTTTATATATATTATTATATTCTAATAAATTTTTTCTTTATTAGATTTCCTAACATTCATGTGATTCTGTCATTACACTTCACTCAATTCAATATTCAAGGAAAATAATCCTCACGCTCACCGATAAAAGTTCACCTACTCAACCCCATATAAACAAAAAAATTAGATTGTTTTCCTCTTAAATCCATACTCAAACTACATCCCCTATATTCATTTTATACATGGATACCCTTTTTTCCAAGAAGGATTCCTAAATCTGTCATTTTAATGGTACATGTTTCTAAAAGGATCGAATTCCTAAATGTAAGTATCACTTACATCCCTATCCATTTCTGTAACCATATTAGTTAAAAAATTTCTGAATCTTTTTCAATATTATAATGGTATTCTATTAACATCATTTTGATTATATAAAAATTATATTTCTATAATATAACTCTATATTTTTACTAGTTCATTCATATAACTTGTTCTTGTTTGGGTCTATTCACCGGGAACATGAATGATGTCATACTATCTTAAATTTTTTATCATAAATGAGTAAAAAATCATAATGTATGGTAATAATTGAAATTAAATAACAATGTATGTTATGATTATGGTTCTATTAAGGTGACATAAAAAAATATAATATAATGTAAGTTGTTTTTATCTATAAAATTATCTAAAACAAGCTCATCATGAATGCTATTTATATAAATAATACCCATAAAATCTATTAAATGAAAATCATATTATACATATAATTATAAAAATAGGATTACAATTTCTTAAAAAATCATGTAATGATGAACTAGTTATCAACGGAATAGGATCATCAACGACACACCAAATCTTTTACCAGACAATAAAAAAACTATCATCATATGATGAAAATAAACTATAACTAACTAATAAAAATAAAACAAATGAATATAATTGAATAGTATAAAATTTAATATATATGAATAAAATTATAAAATAATATATTTATATGGATCTTCTTATTATATAGGTTATTCAATTTCATTTATGGGAGTCAGGAGTAATGATATGAGTTCATTTTTTCAATTTCCATTAGTTCAGATATATTTTAGATTATACACATATTCTTGTTTTTAGGTGGTGTTCTTACAAACCGTGGACATATTTTATCATATATATTTTTATTTATATGAGTTAGCATCCCTTTTCATGTTAACATTATTATTTTATTTTGATTCATATAATACATAAGTCATAAGCGTTTTCTTGACTCAATATTCTTTCATTAAGTCGAACACCTTATTCTTAACTATGTTATTCAAAGTCTAGTTTATACAAAACTATGATTATATTTTATTTTACATTCTCATTATTTTCTATGGTTTTAAATTTATTTCTCATAAAATCATTTTAAATAAATTATTACTTCATCAAATATGAAATTGTAATGGTTTCTTATCTCTATTTACTTTAATTAAGATATATTATATATTCACAATGTATTTAATTTTATGTGTTCTATTTACCTACACGTGGATGTATTTTATCCGAGTTTTCATGTTATTTGTTGGATATTGTTAAGATCGATTTTGTACGGTCACACTGAGAGGGGGCAGTATATGATGAATTTTTACCACTTTTAGGAGCTTAAACCTTTAATTACTTATATTACATATTTAGTAAACGGATCTTTTATCTTCTTCATATTTAGTTATCTAGAATGTAAACTAAACAATAAATCAAAAAGTGCATAAGGATTTGGAATGGGGTTCCCCACCAGTGTGGATAATGAAATCCTAAATGTACGGGGGTTGTTACCCAATAAGAACACTCTTTTTTATTATCAGTGAAGGAATGGTCAAGGGAATTTCCTTGGACACGTTTTCAAGGAACTAACCAGGTATGATGAATGATTTATCTTGTAAGCACAATGTTGTAGGATGTAAACCACTCCAACTATTACTGATCACTAATATATAACATGTATCTTATATAGAAACTAATGAACTATTATCTTGTTTATCAAACTACTTAATCACAATAAATTCCCTCGAAGACATAAATATAAAGGATGTATCAAATATGTAGAAATACATTATATTTGCATTAATATTCCATTAATAAAAATAATAGGAATATATTGCAGACCAGATGTATTAAAATACATCCGGACCCAAATGATAATCAAATGAATTTAGACTGGATTGTATCTTTAACTTCTTGTGATCTTGAAGACAAAATTTATGAAAAAATTAACTATGAGTAGCGTTACATTATTCTTATTTTTAAACATCACAATATATGTATTTTGGAAAATTTTAATCAATTTTATTAACATGAAAATAATATATCATATAGTGAAGATTTATAAATCATTGTAATAATGTTTCGAGCCTTATTAAATTCTTATTTTTGAATCAACTCAACACTTTTTCATCTCATTCATGCAAATTTTATAGTCTTCATACATGTAATACTTCATAGTAAATTATTTTTATGTTAATATTTCCTAATGATCCCCACACCAAAATTAATAATTCTTTATGCACGTGTAAATAGTGCAGGATTTTTTATCTCTCATGTGAATGTGGAAAATGGTTTTTATTTAATCTTATTTTTCTTTATAATATACAATGTTATTGTTGATTCCTCAAACTATTTCACCTAATAGTGTGAATGTGGGATCTCATTGTTCTCTGTGCAACTGAAATTATGAAAATATGATCATTGTGAATCAATGATTCTCATGGTTCTTCATCTTCACAAAAATCATGATTTTATTTCAGTATCATAAGGTCCTCCATGAAATAGACTATTTACAAAGAACCTATTTGTGCTAAATATAACTCATAAAATCAAAACCATGATTTTTAGTGGCACATTGTTAGTCTAGTTTTACATAAAAATAGGATCTCTCAAAGTTTTTATCATTGGGTCTTATTTCAGGTACATCGGTATTTATAAATAGGGTTTCCCACCTCTGAAAATTTGTAAAATGTGCTATATTTGATAAAATTAGAGAGTCATGAAATATATTAAAACTCTAAAAATGCATAATTCTAATCACCCACCCT
The DNA here is from genome assembly GCA_963277665.1 of Viscum album. NCBI lineage: Eukaryota > Viridiplantae > Streptophyta > Magnoliopsida > Santalales > Viscaceae > Viscum > Viscum album. The sequence goes on along the minus strand of OY728155.1, from coordinate 1,214,524,276 downwards.
AAATTCTTAAAAACACAAAATACATGCTTTATGCTTTTGGATCCTTGCTTCATGATAATAGGCTCACATGCACATCCTAAAATTTATATACATCATCTCTTATCAAAGATCCAAATCATCCACATGACATGATGAATTAATTATTCACTTTTAATCAGTGTCTTTTGATTGAATGAATCATCGTTTAGAGTGAATCATAAATGAATGAACATTCCTTAACTTTTTATCTCGAGATTAATTAATTTAATATCATTTTTAAAGTCTCATGATTTCTAGAGATGAAGGATATCAGTACCTTGAAATATCAATCATAGTTGATATAGGGTTTGTACAAGGATGAAGGTGATGAGGAGTACTAATTAAGAGAACATTTTTTATTTGATCAAGGGAACACTACTATATTCTTTTTTTATGCATGAATAGTTTTTTTGGAAATTCTCATCCAACTTATATATTGAAATTAGTTGGGATATATAATATAAAATATCTCACTTTCATTCTTATTAAGCTAGCATCAAGGTCAACACCTAGACACATTGCACACATATATCCAAATGGATTTCACCACACCATAGTCTTGTCCACAAGGCTTCCATAAGTTCATGTAGTCTGCACCTAGTATGCTACTTATTGGAACTATTCAAGCCCATTACTTTCCTCCATAGATGGTTTACCTATATAGATCTCCACTATGGATGATCTTACTCCCACATATGTGGGATTGAGATGTCCTTGGTAGGTTGGCTATGGATGAACATTTTTTTAGTCCACATACATATAATATAATTACTAATTACATAGTCATAAATTTACAAGTGACCCCAAATTCTAACTTAAAAACAATTCATTATAAAGAAATAAAAATTAATTTATATTTTTTCATAGCCTTAAAAAATATACCATTAACTAATTTATTTTTCATCATTCATATAAATACTTAATTTTTCTTCATAAAACTCCTCATGAAATAATATTTCATTATGTAATTCATGGAATTAAACAATGTTCACATCTATAATTTCTATTTTCACATGTATTAGGGCATTTATAAATTATAAAACATTATCGTAATTATATTTACTTCATCCAAAAAATTATTGGTGAACATTGAAATTTTCATTGATGTAAATTCATTAATAATTTATCTATTTAATTTTTTTCTAAATATATAGAGAAATTATGTGAATCTTATTTAGCGATACCAACAACATATTCAAGATTATTTAATCAACCATTGAGCTTCAAAAAGTAATTCTCATCTTAAAGCACATAGTATCTTGGGAACACTTGTTCAATCATCAATAAACATTCTTCGCAACACCAATGAACATCCAACATTTTATTGTTTACATCAATTCATATTAACATCAAGTAATTAATCACTTATTAACTTATTGACAACAAATACAACCCCATAAAAAATTTGGATCATCAATATCTATCTTTTTATTTCTTATCTATAAAATTTTATAAAATAGGATGCCAATATGATATCATAATTTTATTTTATTTTATTCCCCCCGTTTTTGATAAAAAATACAAATAGGATAAGAGAGGCTAGTATCATTAATTTCTTAAGAAATGTGAAATAAATTATTCCACTATATATCTAATTGATCTATGCATAGTGTTGAGATCAAGAATTTCTAATTTAGACATGAATTTTTTCCATCCCCAATTCTGAATATGATTCTAACTAATATTGTACAACCTGTATACTTCATTAAAGACCATTTAACTATTTTCCATTTTCATGTTAATTTTTTTACTGACGTAATACAATTGATTTTTTATACCACTTGTAATTAAATATTCTCAGGATACATTTTAATCGATATTCCTACACTCATCTGAAATCACATATTAAAAAAATCAGTTATAAAAGGTAGGTAATGTTCATGAAGTCATTAATAAAAATTATTTTAGAATTTTTTGTTTATTTCATTGGTTCATTTTTGTTTCCCCTTAAAGATCCAACTTCATTTTAATTTTTTTGAATAAGGATAAGAGAGTATGTCCACATACCTGATCAATGGGATATTGAATAGTTTCATTCCAAAGATATCAGTTTTGAATGATGAATAATACTCTAAAAATTATCTTGGATACTTACCCTCTAGGGATGATCTCTACTTTCACTTAAGTAAGATCAATATTCTTATTTTTCAAAATTATGACTTCTAATTAATGTATATACCAATATTTTTTATCTCATATATAATGGGGATTTCAAATTGTATGGACATCTATGGTAGATTTATTATATTCATCAAGGTTGATCTGTGATATTTTTTTAACAAATTTTATTCATGATAATAGAAGATAGATCAATCCAAGATGGTGTCTTCCATTTAGGTTGAAATGTATAATCCAACTTGTAGATGTTGAAAAATGAATTCATTTTAGGTCATCCTTAAAATAAATTCATCACCATCAATTACATGAAAATAATGAACAAATAGAAAATTTATGGGAATAATGTAAATCTTCTATGCATTTCAATGATGCTAAAAATGATAATAGTTTCTTCTCAACAATGAGACTCTTTTCTTTTCACATATATGTGGGGATAAACTCCCCATTTTGGGTATATAATCTTTCTTAATAGTACTGGGTAGAATTGAATCTTTACATTTGTTATTAGTATCTTTGTGTGTACTTTTAGTGAATAAATTTTCCATCGAAGCGCAATCATAACTTGGTGATTTCATGAGCTTTTTTGAAATCTCTTTCTAAGATAAACTTATGGAATTAAAATCAGTTGATATGTTTCTATCATTCTTCCACCATCCATATAATATTTCTAATATTTTTTATATCATTTTTCTAAAACCTCCCATGAAATTTAAATTCATGATATGAAATATTATGTTTTCCTTTAAAATATATATTTACCCTTTTTATTCCATTTTAGTTTGTACGTACAAATCAATGAAAAAGATTAAAAATATAAAATATATAATATGAATACCATGCTTCTTGGCCCCATATTTCTTTTTCAGGTGTCTTATTTGAAACTTCTATAACTTTATTTTTTTAATTGTCTTTTCTTCATAGTTGTTTCTTAAACACTCTTATATTAAATATTAAATCATTAGGCTTTTTACAGTGAACCATTGTGTAACCAATTATGAAAAAAGAATCTTCTTTTTCTATTTGGTGTAGCACAATTTATTTTTTCCTTGGGTTTGTATTAAGAATCAATATTCTTCTAATTTTCACAAATTGTTGATTTATATATCTATTTTGAGAAAATATAGTGAACTGTTTTCATTTGGTTATTTCCAAATGTTGATTTCTCTTAATAATACATCTCATATGGAATTTTATATAGAATTGTTTTTGTTTCACGATTGAATAATATTTTTACTTTATTACCTCTCCACTATGACAAATGACTTTTGAAATACCATAAAAGATTATTCGTACTTTATAATATATGTGTAATATTTAGACTCTTCCATTTAATTTATGGTGTTTTATTTATCACTTTTTTACTCCCCCTTGATTTATGCTTCTAATTTTTTAGATCCCAATATATTATATTATATACCATATCCCATGTTCATAAATCTATCACACCACCAAGAGTAGCCAATAAATTATTATTTTGAGTAGCATTACATCTTTATTGATATGATTTATGTTTCTATTTAATTCCATTATTTTTCTAGGATTAACTGGAGGAATAGTTTCTTTTAAACATAACGTTACTCAACAAAAAATGTAGTGGTCATATATTTTTAATTTTTATTTATTGACTCTTTCATAATTTTGTATTTTAATGTTGTACACTTTATAAGACTATAGTTGGTGAAAATATTATTATTAGAGGTGGATGGTATTTTCATTTTTGATACTTACTCATATTGAAAATTGAATGAATTAAACCTATTATATCCACTAGATATAGGTATTTTTTCCTAATAATCGTCCTTAGATTTTTGGGTGGCTGAAAATCATGTAGTGAAATATATTCTTTAAACAAGTTGTGAAGTCTAAATATGAAAATTTTTATATATTCTTTAGTTTAAATCTAAGTTCAAGGAATTTTATATCTAGGATGAATTTATCATCCTCTATTGAATTCATAATATCATCACATTCATTCAGGATATTTAAAACATCCACATCATGCATTTTATATTTTTTATGCGACAATGTGTCAAGCTCATTGATCTTGTTTCATTTAATTTGAAGATGATATTTCTTCAAATAAATTATATCCTTATGATTGTCATTTAATGCATAAAATTTTTCATCAAATTCCATAGTGGAATATCTTTTCAACTAAATTGTATCTAGACAATATCTTTGAACACTAGCTCAACCTTATTCATGTTCAATAACATTTTAGTATTAGGCTCCAATATATTTAGAGATATTAAAACTAGATTGTAATATTTCTTCAAATGTTTTCTCTCTGTACTTATTAATTCATGATTAGTGATCTATTCAATCATTTAATTGAATGGTACATGGACAAAAGTGTTTTTTTCAATGGGATAATTATTAAACATATCATTAAATGTGGAGACACAATCAGAATTTAATGCATCTAACATTCTATCACCTATACTAATGCTTCAATATTCTTGATTACAACTTTGAAAATATATTTTGGTTTCCTCTAATATATATAGGGTTGGCGATCTACATAAGGTCAAACTATTTTCCTTCACTTTGATAGTAGAATATACTACCAATAATTCATATTCCATACATGAAATGTCTCTCATAGGATTAATGTATAGGTAAATAGATAAATCTTCTACCTTTTACAAGAGGCTTGTGTTATTTTCATTTCTTAATTATTTATTTCTTATTTTCTTTAATGTCGTGGCAGAGATAGAATCCCTATTTTCAGTGGATACATCATCTCAAAAATTTCATTATATATATTTTTATGGCTCAAAACAAGAATTTGTTTTGATATTTAATCGATACTTATTCCCCAACTCATTAATATATTCTTAATTTAGAATATTAAAAAATATTCAATGAGATTCAAATTTATGAATCTAGTTAGACATGTAACCCCCTATAATAAAATTTTTTTGATTAAATTTGGATGCCCACTATTAGTGAAGGGTCAATTATCATGGGATGACTATTTACCACTTTAAATATTTTTCTACATTATTTACCTATGTTACTTATTCATTAGATGGATATCTTATATTCAAATGATTTGGGTTGATAGTAATAATTTTAGATAATAATGCACATAGAACACCGTTATATTTAATGAGGATCGACTCTAATTTGAATAAAAACATCCTTAGTATATGGTGGTTATTATCCCACATGAAAACTACTTTTTATTATCAAATAAATAATAGAAAAGGTAATTACATTCAACATATTTTTATAGAACCGACCTGGTATAATGCCAGATTTATATTTTAAGAACATGATTATTAAATGTCATTTAATCCCATCTAATGTGAATGGAATTGTATAAAAAGTAATCTTATATGGATATTAAGAAACACTGATTAGCCTCGTTAAATTATAGAAATCACAAGGCCTTTCCATTAATACATTAATAAAAAAGATATATAAATATCCTGGAATGTAGGATTCCTCTGAGTTTCCATTAGTTAGTATAATTGGAATATATTGATGATCAGATGCCATAGGATTATTCCTAACCCATATAATAATCAACTGAATGTAGATTGAACACTCTCTTAGCCTTCTTGTAATGATTAACCCTCAATCTATGATTGAAATAACTAACGATAATGATGATTTATATTTCTCTGTCATCAACAAAATATGTGTTCATTTGACATTTTCACAATTGTATTGACATGACATCAATATATCATATAGTGAATACATCTAAAACATTGTGTGACATTATTCAATCTTTGTTAAATTATTATTTGTGAATTGACTCGGTACTTGTTAAATTCAAGCAAGAATTTTGCATGCTCTCTATGAGTGGAATAATTCATAGTCAATTATGTTTTAATGAATATGAAATAAATATATCCAAATTTTCTTTTAGGATTCTTCTTGTATGTATGTAACACCCCAAAATTCAGGAGTATGTATATTCTAATAGATAGTGTGTATGAAAAGTGACCCCAAACTTGTAAGGGGATATAATACCCAAATAATTTAATATATATTTAGTTTTTTAAATATATTTGAAATATTATATATTTGGTAATGAAAGAAACACTGATTCATCTTGTGTACATGCAATTGAAACATTCTTTGATGGCCTGTATTGCATATAAGACTAAGTCATAACAAACAATATTACATTATTAAATTATCAATATATAATATAATAATTTATAAACTATTTGTTATAAATATTATTATCTAACTAATTAAAATATATAGTTTACCAAACTAATTCATTGGTTATAAATTAATTATAAATAACTATAAGAACCAATTTAATATAAGTGGAATATTTTTATAGAAAACTATTTTGATACTCAAAAAGTTATTTTACCCTAATAAATTAAATTAATTATATTTTGTGAGTGATATATACGAAATATATATAATATATATTCAATATAAATGTTTTTATATTAATCCAATATATTTTATAAGCATTATATAAGAACAAACCCAATTTTATTCATAAAATACCTTATTTTTATTAAGGTATTTGTACTGCCTTTTAATCGAGAATAAATTTTAAATCACATTTTTAACAATTTCATAAACTTATAATGTAAAAATAAACTTATTATTTGAAAGAGAAACAAAAAAAATAGTTTAGGGTGAACTTTTTGTATATTTCTCGGATGTTTAATTTTTAAATGATTAATGAAAGATACCGAAATTTTACTCAAAAATACTTTTATATCTTATTTATTTCTAAGATTAAATTATGTTTAAAATCAGTTAAAAGATTTAATTTGATATTATTTATATCAATTAATCAAATTAAGTTAAATTTAATCTAATGGACATTGAAAGTGACTGTAATATTATAGAAAATGTTTTGGATGATTTTTTCTTAAAAACATGAATTGTCGTCCTCTATAGAGGATTAAATTTACATTAATTTCTACCACATTAGAGGTTTCAATTTCTAAAAATGGATTTAATATTCAGAATAAAAATAATTTCTAATTTCTAATATATCCAACTTAGTTTTTGACCAAAACTTTTAGTGAAAGTAATTAAAATTTATTAAAGTGATTAAGGTAAAATTAAGCTTAATAAGGGAATCAAGCTCAATCTTAAGGGAGAAAATGGCCTATAAAATTGTCAAAATGACATTTGATGGACCTTTTTAGACTTTATAATCACTTGGATATAATTAAGTCCATTACGGGATCCAATTTAAATGTGAAAAATGTGTATGGAATTTCTTTGACAAAATATTATAAGAGTGCCACTCCTCATCCACTATAAAAAGGACTCCTCACCTCCCACTTATTCACACCTATCAAGACAAATTGGATATACCATTATTTATAAAAATCTCTATTCAAAATCCCTCCCCTAATCATAGTTTTATCCCCTTTTTCATAAATCCATTGAAATAATCCTTTTATTACTAACTAAAATAAATTACCCAATTATGAGGCAACACCTTCTCTCAAGATTTCTAATTTCATTTCCATTATCCACCCCCTAAATTAAATTTATTCAATGATTATATAAAAAATACAAGTATCATAAATATAATAGGATTATTTTATGTAATGTGTTTGACCTAAACTAATAGACATCCATCTAATGTGTAACAAACATAATGTTTTTGTTTATTGAGAACAACTTATCAGGAAATGATGATTTTTATTTATCGTATAAGACCTATCATGGTGGCCATTATGATATTAAATCAGTTTATATTTGATATATTTAATATTTATAATATCTTTAATCTTCTGCAATTTTTATTTGTAATATAACTCTATGATTTTCGTCTTGTGTAAATATGATAATTTCGTTTGAGGAAGTTTGGACTATCACCCACTCAATAGGATATAACTAGTTCATGCCATAAATGGAACATATAAAGGATAGTTTTAATAAAAAATGTAAAATATATAACATATATATGATATTGGAATTATAATATACATATGTATACATTAATGTTCATTATTTTAATACATAAAATAAATTAATGTATCATTCATGCTTATGTATGGCCTACCATCTTCGTGAATGGTACACCACATTTCTAATCTAAATATATTATAAACTAATTTAAATACATATATAATGAATATATATGATAATTAATTCATTTTATAGATTATTTAGATGATGAAATCAGAAATTAATTAATAGGAATAACAAAATAGATACGAAAACAAAATTCAGAAATCATAGAAATTGACACATGAAATATTTAAACCAATGAATGAGTTTTAACAAAGAAATAATAAAATATTGTAATACATTAAAATATAATATTATTAAAATGATTATATTTATTTATAAGTTATTATCATATTTCAAACCAGCATACATTAGGGTAAATACCACACAAGAAAAGGAAGATTAAGTTAATGCAATTTTATCACAATTTAAATTCCATTTAGACTAATTGGCTATTACATGCCAATTAACCTTTATTTAGTTTATGTAGTGATATTTTCATGTTATATAATGAATCACATTATTATCATGATATTATAAGTTTCATTTAATTTCCTAGATTTATTTTTATTTTGAAACAAATGTTTCACAATTTTATGGGACACTATGGAATGTTTAAATATTAATCTCCAAAAAAATGTTTATAATGATTATCTTTGAAATATCACTTCTTTTTGGTATTGAAAACATTATATTTAAAAAAATTGTTTTATTAAAAATAATTTTCAATGTAAATTTCCTTTTAATATCCATGTTCTCACATAGTTTTCAATTAATATCACTTTACAAAATGTGTTCTCTTTGAATGTTATTTGATTAACTGGTTAATTCATTCCCCTTCATGCCTCAGTATTCTCATGAGATGAATTAGTTTGTCAAATCAGAAGAGATTAACGTTCTCTTGATTGTAAAGGTATCATGTTCCAAAAAACATAACATATAATAATTAATAGTTTTCTTTATTCTTAATTAATTTATTATTCATCTATGATATTTTTCATCAACATATCTATGAATGAATTTTTTTCATTTCATTGATTAAATGGACTGTGTTTTCAATTTCTTACATTTCAATTTTGATATTACTGTATATAGTTATTTTAATGGTTTGTCTTATATGTTATTTAACATCCACGATAATTTATTTATATTAATCCATTATTTCTTCCACTTTATGTACCCTTATTGATAATTTCAGATCACTCTTTTTATGTTTCTTTCCCTATGTTATGAAGAAGAAATATTTGAATAAGAATTAAAAGATGTAGTTTATTTCATTTTATTATGTAATATGTTTGTATTTATAATTTCAAAATATATTATGTGTATCATGTATGTAATTTGGCTTTCAAAGACTACTAAAATAATCATTACTTTTGGATTTTATTCCTTTTAACCATTCCAATGTAATAAGACAATGAATCGGCTCCAAACTTCCTGGGTCAGGTCGTTAGAGTTGGTATCAAATTTAGTTTGGTAGGAAGCTTCCAAATTCGATTTTGAAAAATTAGTTTAGGGAGTACAATAATAAGATATGAAATGAGGATAAATATAGAAGAACATATTATAATTTTTTCATGGTAGATATTATGTGGGTATTATAATCAATATATATATATGTCTAGATGATAAAAGTGGATCTGGTTTTAGCATGGATCTACCTAGGAGTAAAAACTCTAACAAGGTGTGTTGGGCCTGAATCTGTGTAAGCTTGTAAATGAAAACATGCCTTGTTGCGCATCTTGTATTACAATCTTGGGGAATGTGCTTTGGATAGTTTAAATTTTTATTACCTAACATTATAAAGTATTTCAAGGTAATGTTTTTACAAATATTACCTGAGTTTTTTATTTTAGGATTCATGATGCATACATTTATTTTATGTACAATACCATATTTAGGGTTTTAAAAAGTTCATTATTTTAATAGCTAATCATGTATATTTAATTGTTTATAAATGACACATGTAAGGATTAATAGTATCAATACTCATGTCAAATGTAAAGGTTCCATACTAAGAAATTCAAGTTTTAATGTATTAGAAGAGGGAATGTTATGGATATATTAGGGAAGACTGGTCAGGTTATGACAAATAACAATTGCCAAATGGAGAAACATATTCAATGAAGATAATATACTATGATGGATCACTTTAGGTGGTAGAATCTACCAATGTTTAATGGGACTAGTAATCCAATTGTAATAGAGAAATGGATTAAGTCTATAGAAAAGATATTTACGGCCTTATAATGTAGCGAAAATGAAAAGGATTGAATTGCAGTAAATTCCCTCCAACACGATTCTAATAAATTGCGCTCCAAGATCCAAAATACTAGGGAGGAAGAATAAATAAGACTCATGGAATGGAGAGAATTTAAGGATACATTATTTGATAAATATATCCCTCTAGATCATAAAATTGAGATGAAGATCATGTTTCTTATCTTAATGGAAATGGAAGAAGAGAGTGTTGTGGATTATGAGTCTCCCTTTTCATGGTTAGCTAGGTATTTTAAGAATTACATGCATGACACAATGATTAATATAGACCAATTATTTAATTATATTAATCCAAATATTCCAATGGCATTGGTTTCTCAAAAATTCTCATCAAATGAAGAGATGGTATTATGTGTCATCAAAAGAGAGAAGGAATTCTAAAGATACAACGTATTCATGGGAAAACAAGAAGAAGAATAGGTCTTATAAACACCTTTAAAAAGTGAATGAGTCTAAGAAGATGAAGGTAAAGAAGGATTTTCCAGCTTGTGATAGCTATGAAAAGAATCTCCCTGGTAAATGAAAAAAATGATTGGGAGTTTGTTACAAGTACAGATAAAAGGATCACCAGGAAAAATAATGAAAATAGATGAAGGAAAATACTAATATTCCATGATAAAACTACAGAGAGATGGGGAAATATGCAAATTAATTCCCCATACTTCAAGGGAATATTCCTCTAAAGAAGCTATGGGATCATGGTCAAGAATATGATATTAACACAACTGAAGTAGAACGATAGATGTGCTTCTATATTTGGATCTAATAAATATGTTGTAAAATTATTTTATTTATGATATTCCTATAAAATTATTTATGAAAAGTACAATTATTATAGTATAATAATTTTTCATTAAGGATTTAAGATCATACACTGAAAGGTACTAAGAATAGTTTTTCAGTAGAGGGTTAATATTTTCAGAAAACATATTATTTATCGAAAGAAACCCCTTAATATGTTCTAGATGATCATATAATGATAAAGAAATAATTAATTTGTAGAATTGTTAACTACCTTGTAATTTATTAATTACTTCCTCACATGTGGGTGATGTTATCACTGATAGAGATTACAACACTTCCTCTTTTAAAAAAATATATCCGAAAAAATGTTTTGTACTTAAAGAATAATGATGAATGCTTGTTTCCAAAGACATTTTATAGTTATTAGAGTTATTCACATATTTCAAGAGGAAACATGATGAATTTATTAACATGTTTGGAATGTATAATTTTAGATCAACTTCATGTTTATTAATATCTAATGATATGTTCATTTTAGAAATTTAGTGACTTTACTTAAAAAGTGATAGGATCACAATCTTTTGAAAAATTTATCCATTTTTAAAATGGTTTAAGTTGATAATATGATGAGATTTTATAGGACAATGTATTATTTAACCATATGATGCATCATGTGTAATGAGAGGAAGATTAAATAGTTCAAGTCAAAATCAAAGGAAACTTTTCTGTGTATATAAACTTATATAAACTTATATTCCTATATAGTGAAATAATTCCTTAACTACAGAAAAAAATGGCTTCGAAATTTTTTTGTCCTTTTATTATCATTTTTAGGATATAAATTACATTTATTCACACATATGGTTTATGATTTTATGTTGAAAAACATTTATCGAAAAATATTCTCTAGAATTATCTATCAAAAATTGATTGTTAGTTTTTTCTTCCATATCCATGTTTCTATTTCCCAATTATGTTCTCCTTACAGGGAACCTAGTTACATGACCATTTGACACTCCTTTCTCTATAATTAAAAAGATGTGATATTAATCCTTTTTTATGATGTGGGTATTTAATAAATAGATTGTTTATCTCACTGGATTACTAAGATCGTGTTATAATTGTGAGGATGAAATTTAATTAAGTTGGGGATAATGTAACACCCTAAAATTATAGAGTAAGAATATTGTATTTTATAGCACGTATGACACAGGATACCAAACACATAAGAGAATATAATACCCAGATAATTTAAAATATATTTACTATTTTAAATATATTTTATATATTTTATATTTTGTAATGTATACATCACTGAGTTGTCTTGGTTAAACGTTAGAGTAACCTTCTTCGATGTGTTGGGTTGCATGCAAGACCATGTTTTACAGAACAATAGTATATTAATAATATATTATTATTTAATATAAATAGATATAAAATAATCATTAGGGATTTTATTAACTAAATAATTAAAATATATAGTTTTCATAACTAATTCGTTAGTTATAAATTAAATACATGTGACAATAAGAAGTAATTGAATATAAATGGAATATTTTTATAGAAAACTATTTGTATGCTCAAAAATCTATTTTACCCTAATAAATTAAATTAAATATATTTATTGAGTAAAGTTAATGTAATATATCTTCTATATATTAAATATAATATTTTTTGATATTAAACCAAATTATTTGATAAAATAAGAACAAACTTAATTTTATTCATAAAATACTGTATTTTTTGTAAGGCAACATAACCATTTTTTAATGGTGAATCATTTTGAAATCAAATTTTGAACAATTTATAAACAAAATATAAAAAAATTACTTCATATTTTAAAATTTAATCATAAAAATTAAATTTGGGTGAACTTTTGGTATATTTCTCCAATGTTTCATTTTTAAATGAATAGTAAAAATTATTAAAATTTAACTATAAAAACATTTTTCATCTCGTTTATTTATAATGATAAATTATGTTTTAAATTGTTTATAATGATTAATTAGATCATATTTATATCAATTAACAAAATTTAGTTCATTTTAATAAATTAACATTAACATTTACTTTAAATACATTGTAAACGTTTGGATGTTTTTATCTTAAAAACCTGCAATGTTATCACATCTATGGAATTATATTTAAATTAGTTTTATCCAATTACATGACTGCAATTTTGAATTTTTTCCCATATTTGGAATCATAATAATTTCTAATTTTTAATAAGATCAACTTATTTTTATAAAAAAATGTTAGTGAATGCAATTAAAACTAATTACAATGATTACGGTAAAACTAAACTTAATAAGGGACTAGAGAAAAATCTTAAGGTCCCAAATGGCCTAGAAACATTTCCAAAATCCATTTGAAGGAAATATATAGAACCTTTAAAATTAAATCAATTTACAGATTCATTAATATTCATTAATTACATTTAATATATTTATATTATTTATAAGAATATTATGTCGTTTGTCAATTAGAACTAAAACAGTTTTATTGTAACTATATTTTTTCATCATTTATTTGATTGTATTCAATATATTAATTTCTATATTTTACAATATTTATTTTTAAAAATGAGAATCATTTTTTAAATTAGGAATTCCAAATTATTTAACTATGAATCTTCATTATTTTTCTATAAATATTTCTTTTTAACAGAATAGTGATATCTGTTGATTTTTAAGAAAAATTATATTCAGAAAATATTATAATATAAAAGTACCATTATATTTTAAATTTTATAATATTGAAATATAATTCTACTTTAGTAATAAATAGATTCATAAATAATGTAGTGACTGGCATCGTACCAAATTTTGGTAAAATTTTTTTTTGGCCATTAAAACAATGTTCTAAGATATTTGTTTCATTATATTTTAGGAATTTATATTAAAATTCATTTGATAAACATTTAAAAATTAATTATTGAAAAAATTATTCCAAATTTTTAATATTTATGTTAAAATATTTTAAATATATTCCTTTAATTTTTGATTATTATGAATAAATACCATGGAAAAAATGTAACCACTTTGGTGAGGGTAAAATGGGTAAATCAATATTTAAACTATGGGATAAGAACTTAAAATTAAAAAAAAATATTTCATTTATTTAATTTAATGATGTTGTTTTACCATAATATATAATATTATAAAATGTGGCAATTTATTTTCACTTTCAAGTGATAATAATCATCATATTATTTTAATTAAGGAATAAATGAAATTTTACTCTATTTGTTTTGATAACTCTTATAATTTCATAGGTATTCAAAATATTTTATGTTCTATTATAAATATCTAATTTAATGTTGAATTATTTTTTGGTCATGGAATTTATTTTTAATTTTTAGTACTGGAATCATTACCTTAAATGTTTATGCAACACCAACATAGTGCTTATTCAACTAATAAAAAATATAATAAATGATCTTAAAAATAATTCATGTAATAATATTTGGATTAATTATTGTATTTCATACATGTTTATGTTTAATATAACATATTCTTTCTGTATTAAATATTTTAATTTTAATTCCATTTCTATCATGATTTCTTTAAAGTCAATATATATGAATAAGTCTAAGAATGGTTGTAATGATTTCTTATTTTTATTAATAAACTATTAAATGATTTAAAATAAATGAAAAACCTATATTATGTCTATTTAATGGTATATAGTCCATAATATTAACCATTTTACACTTATGGGTCACTATAATATTTATAGTGACATTTTTGACCCCTAAATGGTGAAACTATTCAATATCATAGAAATCATTAAAAGGGTTAACATTGGGTTATAACTAAGTTATAATGGTTAAAAAATAAATTAAATGTGTATGAGTTTTATTTTAAGATATTATTTTGACTCATAATAATTCTATATTTTAAATATATAATTTTTTATACTTGAACAACTAAATATATTTATATTAATTTAATACTATAAAAAATCCATGGGTTCCCCTCCCCTAATTTATAAAAGGACATCACCCATCCTCCATTACTCATGCATTTTGAGAATTATTTTTAAAAAATATCTAACCAAATCCCTCCACACGTCCTATAGGTCCTAATATCACTAAAATACAAAAATAAGAAGGCATAAGGTGTGATCGAAGGAGGTTATCAGAGGATAATGTATAAGTCTTAACGGACCAATTTCTAGTTTATTTCTTCTTATACCTCCATCAAATGTTCCTGGAACGTGTTTATATAATTTGATCAGTATATCTTCTATAATTAAATTTTATTAGATTTATCATAACACCTTTATTCATATAATACCCGTAAAATAGGAAAAATCCATCATTTGTGTGTATGTGCGGACTACCACCTCACAAACCGATATAATTTATTTTAACACCACCTCTCATGGATGGTTATAATGATGTAATTTATGTGTATATATATGATATTTAGGAAATAATTAATATTATATTAATCTAATACATAATATATTTTCTTTACATTCAATCCATTGAAAAATGATAATGTCATGTGTGCATATGTGTGGATTTCAACCTCCACGATGTAATGTGATTAAGTTTCATGTCATCACATAGAATGGATGGTCAAAAGGGTTTAAATAGTGAATAAATATGAAATTTATAATATGATTAATATTATGAAGATAATTTTACCATTACCCCTATGACCATAGACAACACAACCATGGTATTTTGGGGTTATAAACCTTACATCTTAAAAATGTACAACGCAAACTTCACCATTTTAGTTACTAAATAAAATATGTTAATAAATGAACTAAGAAGAATATAATTAATGAAATTTAAAAAAAATGTTTATTACGAAATTATAAAAATATTAAATTTATATTAGTAAGGAGTTGTAGAATGTATGATTCTAGACAACACAAAAGGTAAGGGAATTTTTGTCTAAATTCCCTTTTAGTGAGACAAATGTTATTTTGAAATCCTATTTTATTTTAATGGGGAACAAACTAAATTATGGATATATTTTTTCATTAATATATGAAATTATTGTTTTTAAAATTCCATTCCATGTTAGTTTCTTCTACTTTTCATTAGTTCAAAATTTATCACGCCATAACAAATAATTTACCTTCAAACCCCATTTTAAATATTTTATAGATATAGTTTCTAATTATTTTGAAACCATTTAAATATTGTAAAATATATTTGATGGACTAATTTAGATGTATATAAATTAATTACAAATAATATTTTATTTACATCTTTACTTTATTTCAATGGTTTTAAAATGTAATCTTTTATTTTATACAAATGATTTTAAATTCATTACAAAAGTAAGAGGAAATTTTGTATTTTAAAATATAAAGATTGACCACCTTTTTCATTATTCATGAATTTTTAATAGTTTTTGGAATTAATTTATAATATTTAATGATATATAAATGAAATACTTTTTCTCTTTATTATAGTAATTTTTTTTTTATTTTTCAAAAAATGGTTTTAAGAAAAGGTTATTTCGATATCTAAAATTTTTAGGGGTTAAAAAGTTTGTTTAAAGGTATTTATAATGAATATGAGCAGGATTTAAAATTTTTCATTCATGATATCATTCTAATGAAGTATAATTTATGAATAGTGATCATGATACAACTTTTAAAATGGGTGAATTTAATACAGCTTGTAGGACTGGTGATCTTGACACATCTTATACGATAGGTGATCCCGATATAGCTCTCTAATTAATTGGGTAATGTTAATTGTATTCATGGGTTGTATGAATGGAGTTAACTGGTGAGGTTTATTCTAGGGATGTTACTAGGATCAAGTTATTTTAGACACAAGTTAACATTGGTTTTAAATATAATGCACTAAAATTCTTAAAATAGTATCTATATTTTTTCTATGGATTTAAAATGATTTATTTTAGAAATAATGGATCCCAATGTGCATATTTTTAGTATATATAAATAAATAATAAAGCAAAAAAGTTAAATAGTATATGGGTTTTCAGATTTTTCATAGGACTAATGAATTTTTTTCCTTCATATAACTAACAATGATTTTTGAGTACATATCACATTTTCCAAATGTTTTTTAAAAGTGTAAATAATGACTGGTAAAAAAGAAGAAATAAATATTAAAGTCATAAAGATTTATCATGGGAAAAAAAATTTAAATTTAAAAAAATTATATTGGGGAAAAATTGAATTTCGAGTGGAATTGATAACTTTATAATATATGGGTTTTTTACAAAATTTTGGTGATATAATTTTATTAATCTCTAAAACTAAATGGTATTATAGAATGTTATAAATATAAATATTATATAAAAACTAAATATTTGTTAATGTTTTGGCCGAGTTGGTATGTTCTCACCATCACTTGTTCTAAATATCACAAACACTCTTTTAAGTGTTTAACTATTTCGTTTGTGAAAATTGTAATTATTTTTGATGAATAAACATTATATAAAAAATAATATCCTTTAAATATGAATAAATATGTCTTAATATAATTATTAAATCTTCATAAATAGTTTTTATGAATCGTGTAGTATAATTTGTGTAAGTGGAGGAACCATTTTTTTATGTTACGTGAAAAACTGGCAAAAACATTCTGCCCTTGGGAGTTTTGGAGTTGGGCGTTTTGGGCAGTAGATTTCCTTGATTAAAAGGTATTGTATTATAGTGTGGTGCGTTATTTTTTTGGTATTTTGATAGTAAAAATTCATTTTTCTTGTGCAATAGGGTGTGTTGTAATCTGTTTCATCTTGTAAAAGATTTTGGGCTTTATTTAATGATGGTCAAGCTTCATTAAAACTTTTATTCACCAAATTCATTTCTTCTAATAGATTTTAAAAAATAGTTTTTATAGTTTCAAGGATATAAATTGGTACATTGTTTTTCCATGTAAATAAACAACAACTTTCTCATCTTATCTAATATTCTAACATGCTTAATTTTTTTAAAAATATCACACTCTTTCTAAAACAAATTTATCATTTACAAAGTGAAAAAAATATAATTACTAATTACTCAATTCCATTACTCTATTTCTCTTCTATAATTCAAGATACTCATTGATAGAATTGAGTCATTACTACAATGTGATTTCTTTCATTCAGTCTCCTCATCTTTCATAAACATCTAAATTTAGTTCTTACTTCCAAGGGAAAATGGTTTTCTTTTTTATCACCTTTACAATGGAAAGGGAGAACAAATTTTTAGGTTTCTAAATATACTATTAATGATATAGTTTCCATTCTTTTCAATTTCATACTCTGGCCTAAAAATTCAATGGAAACTTTTTGTATCTTGGATACCAAAAAATAAAAAGAACTAATACATTAAAACCTCAAGTTATTGGGTTGATAAACATAATGGCACCTTCATGTAACATTACTAAACTTTCTTACTATGTATCTATTACATTATTCTATTTACATTATTTATCAATTTCTTTTTTACATTTGTTTAAATTGTTTAATCTATAAATTAATGATTAATTATTTAATCATTTTTATTCAAATAACATATACATATCAAATAAAAAAATCATTTTATTCATATAATTTTATTATTATATATAATTATATCATTTTTCTCTCAAACATTAGTTTTTTTATTTATTCTATCTTTTTATCAGGAATTTTTTAAACATTAATTGTTTTTCTTGAAATTTTTTATTGGGAAATTTACCATCATTATATTTTATTCATCTCCAACCCACATTAAGTATCAATCGGATTATTTGAATTTACTAATTTAATTTTTTTCAAATTATTTTAAAATTTTTATTTTCAAAATATTCAACTAGTTTTATAAATAAATATAACATTTTAAAATAATTTTTCAAAAACCCATGGTGTTTCAAAGGACAATCCTTGGGTTGCGATCCAATTTTTTATCTTATGAATTACTCTTACTAGAAATATTGATTGTCTACATTTCATATATTTTTTAACAAAATTATTAAAAATTATTATGAATTATTATACTCTTGAATTTGATAATAGAAGAAAAATTGACCTTGGATGATATTTTTACTTTTGAATTAGACAGAAAATTTATAAATGCATTAAATTGTGGTTTATATGTTTATGTACTTGATTTAGTTGATCCACGTGAAACCGCAAGTGAAATATATAAATTATTATAAGTGAAACATTAAGGTACACAAAAAGTTAATGATATATGGCTTCAAATGTATAGGAAAGACATTGAGTGTTTCCCTCTGCCTAATAATGAGTCTATAACTACTATTTTTACTATATTTGTAGATATTTATAATGGTTAGAATTTTATTGGTGGATTGTTTTCAATAAAAATGTTCATCAATAATGTCCATTGGTTTTTATCAAAAATTTGGGTCCCAAAAGTCACCATGAACTATGTAGTTAAGGATGTTAAGAATATGCTAGTTTAGTAAATCATCGGTTCTCTCATGACATAGGTGATAACTTTGAAGATAAAAAATGGGAAATAAACTATGGAGGTTAAGGAAACTAAAATAATAATCATATTAAAAGAAATATATTAAAAATATTTTAGAAGTGACCATGAAATTTACAAATTTACCAGGATAATGGGAAAGTAAATAAAAAGTAAATATCCACTCAAAACATTAAAACAATTAATAATTTGAGATAAATTGTTTTTGTAATAAATATAAGGGTTAAATTAAACTATATTTTACCTTAGAATTAAAAAAAGTAAAAAAAGAGGATGGATGGTAAGATATACCTAAAGTTATTGACTTAGAGTGCTATATAGAATTCAATTTTAGTATAATAAAAAAGTGAAGAAGGTCCCAAGTGTCTCATGACAAGTCCTTAAGATGAAATTTTGGTTAATTCTATAATTTCTCATTCTCATTATCATTATTATTCATCTTCTTACCCAAATATTTATTCTCCCTGTTATTTAAAATACAAATCTCTTCTCAATGATAAAAATGAACATAAAAATGGTTTTTATAGTCATCCTTCAAAATTCAAGGATCATAAAAAGAAACACAATCTTGTAGTTTCCATAAAATATCACCTTTTAAAAGAAAAATATTATTTATTTTTAAATTTAATATAAATTGTTGAAAATATAAAAAATCAAAGTAATGGTCTTAAAATATCTCTTTATCATTTTACCAATGGTGTAAAAATTCAAATTAATATTTTGGGTTCTCAAAAACCATTTAAATCTATATGGTGTCAGTTTATCAAAACAATCTAGTTTTCCAAAAAATTATTAAAATACAAGTTATGTAATGGGAATTTCTAAAAATAAATTTGGAACTTATTTTGTTAAAGTCGGTCTTCTTGTTTAAGAATACAATTCTAAAAATTCAATATTGGTTGAAAAGAATTGATTCATCTTTATTCTTATATTTCAAATAGTAAAACATTCTATTTAAAATTGTGGAATCTAAAATCATTATTTGATATCCTATGCTGAACATGTATATAGGTACTAAGATTTTTATATTCTTAAATTTTATTTGATAAGAGAAAAAACCTAGAAACAACATTATTTAAGGATTGGGGTCCTTATAGTGACCCAATTTTCTTCCTGATAAGTCTTTTAAGTATTTATAAATACTATTCTAGAGATAGACGTAGAGACGACATTAAATTCCGAGGCCCAGTGTGCCTGAAATTAATTTTACAAAAATATTAAATATATATTATAATACGCACATGCAATTAATTAAATAAAATTGTATAACTATTAAATTTTTGATCAGATTAAAAATTTGACTCAATAGTTGTGTCTGGAATATGGTTTTACCCTAGGGGTGATTTAAAATGAGTCAGTGCAGGATGTTCGGACCCCTCTCTCATCAGCAGTATGTCAAATAGATGAATTAATTTATTAATTTATTAATTTAAAAAATAGAAAATCAATAACTTATAGAAGGGTACTCAGATTGTAAATTTAATGCCACCATTTAGTTTAATACATGTGTTTTACACTAGGTAGAGTATAACATTTGGGGGTGTCAGGAGATCAGCTTATGTGCCATTGTGGTTGAGTAATTAAATAATTAAATAATTATTTCATTATTTATTTAATTTATATATTAAAATAATTTATGGTTATAAATTCTAATTTTAGAGGATTCCCTCAAAATTCTGTTTTTCCATTGACGAAAAACATCTCCACTCCTCTCTTTCCAATTGACGAACAAAGAACGAAAATATGACAATGAACGATGAATGTGGAATGACGACCAACCCCGAAATCTAGATAGATCAAAGCACAGTGGATCCTCCTCTCTCATTGACAATCATGTTGTTCACCAATGATCGATCAAATATGTAAGTAGGAATCATATTTTGTGATTTTATGCCTTTGATTAAACATTAATCATATTCATTTCCCATTTGTCTATATGTTCCCTTGCACAATCAAAAAATTGAAATAAACTGGTTTATGAGTTTATTAATTATTGTTATTATTGATTTTTTATAATTCTACCAATGATGAATCAAGGATAATCAGAATATTAGGCCCTGATATTTTTCAAATTTGTTTATTGTACTTTTCATCTTCATTCGTCACATGTTCGTCATCAGCACAAATTTTGGTCGGTGGTTCGACAAATAACCAATAATAATTCATTGCATAACCTATATTTTATTTAAAGATTTGGTTAATTGGATATGAATTTGTGATCGACTATGAGGTCTAGGTGTTAAATTATTTCAAAGGAGATCAAAAATTGATCAAATATCCTATTGATATGGAGATCAAAAAGTGGTCAATGATCATATTGGGTGAAGGCCATGGTTGACAGGGAGACATGGTGACTCATTTTTTGAGATCTACAGTAGTGGAAAAACACTTCAGTAAGGGATCTGTGAATTTGGGAAGCCTCCTATAATGAAGTCACTACACTTTGATGAGGTCATGTGGTCAAGGCTAGTCGCTAGAGTGCCTAGGTGACGCTGGTGTGGTGAGCTGTTTCCGGTGAGGTGCAGGCACACCCGACGAGATGGAGGCATAGAGTGCTAGAGTAGCGTGAAATTAGGGTTGAATTTGGAAGAAAAATCATGGTATGAGATGATAGGAGAGAGAGAAGGTGAAATTAAATTAATTAAAAAAGGATGATGACACTGCGGCTGGGGGGTGCCGTATGAAAATCATGAAACGAGGGGGGGAGGCAGTTTGTGTTGGGCATGTAAGAGGTGAGGCCCCCATTCCCATATTTTATTATAACTTTATAGATATGATATATTATTTTATTTAAACAATATTAGGGAGGCCCCAAATGGGGGGGGGGGGGGTTCCTCATAGTGCATGCATGAATTATGGGGGACCATATTTATCTATGTTGTTATGTTATAAATAATATTAATAAAAATAATAAAATATTTTTTAATTTTTTTTATTGTCAAACATTTATTTGGACACAAATTCTACATGTGATCTAGAGTTGAAGAACTGTCAGTGGCGGCATGACCCTTGAATTAATACAGTCACATTATGACCGATGTTGGATACCTTTTTCATATTTATGACTCGGGTCCATGAAACACCCAATAATAATAATAATAATGTTGCAGAATCTAGAATCATTCATAAATCTTCCATAAGACATCAAATTGGTGAGTCGTCAGTAGTGTTGTGGCCTTGACATTGAGGTAGACCTCTCAAGGCCAATTTCATGTGATCAAACCGAAGACATTGTGTGGGCCTCACTTAGCCTGGCACACACGCATTATAGTGAACCACATCATTTCAACTGGGTATCCATTTTTTATGAATGAGTAGTCCATATTGGGTGTCATTACATAAGGATCTCAATGGTGTGATCTATATAATTAAATTTGGGATCGATATGTGGGTCCCAGGGGACGCCATATGAGCACAATGTGGAAACATATGACTCTTCCATCAAGCGTCCTTTTAGGGTGAATGGATATTCAATATGTGTGTTTTTTCACAAGGATCAGAATGGTTTGATCTGTCTGTATGTGTGGATACTTTTCATTATATCGTTAAATTTGGAAGCAATAATCAAATGTCGGTGGAAGACACTTTTCAAATGTTTAAAGATATTCTATGACTTGGGTTAGCTTTGACTCTTGTGAGAGTGTAGAAGATGTATGGGGAGATGGGGATAAATGTTCTGGGGCTGTTTCAGGAGGTGCGTTGGTGAATGTACGTTTCCACCCTTTGGGTTTATCGATGAGTGTCATGTGCTCATTGGACTTTTTAAAAACATGTTCCATGGACTCTAGAAATAACACGGCACCCACAGCGGGAATGGTTCATTGTTTAGTACACAAAATTGGTTAGGTACAAGGGAAGGTGATGAGGTTGGGTCACATGCCGTGTGGGACCCAGACACATCGTGTTATGATTATTTTACATCTCATATTTTATTCTTTTGGACTCTGATCTTGGCCCATTAGTAGCCTATCCTGTGTGTTTTTTTCACACAGAATGTGATAGTTCCCTCCGTAGTGTTTTCTATGATACTATGTGAGATGTCATGGGAGTGAAACCTATCTAGGATGACACTCGATAACTATAGTGGCATGCTTCCAGAGAGGTACCATTCAGTGGGAATGACTAGTGGTCCTTAGTTATTCATAGGTTGTGCCCTCTTGGTGGGATGACCAGTTTTTCTTAGTAATTCCTGAGGGGTACCATCTAGCATGGATGACTAGTGCAGTTCTGGGCCGAGCTTCCAACATGGCCTGGTAGCATAGTCATGGAGGAGATACCGGGATTACCTAGAGAGTAGTCCCTAAGGTGATTCTAGACTTACCAAGAGATTAGTCCCAGAGAAGATAATGGGTTGGCCCAGTGCATAGTCCCGGAGGATACATCGGGCTGGCCCTCCCAACAGGTCGGGTAGTGTAGTCCTTGATGGTTTAGTGAAGACCCGTGACCGACCGATATAGTGAAAACTCATGTTTTTAATTACCAAAGGACTCATGAGAAATACGGGGGATTTCCCCACCAAGACATGTTTTTGTGCATGACCTAAAACCATGCGGGCGAGTTATTGTATCCCAAAGTGGATAGTATCGAGTAGTGATGACTTCATCCCATTTTACATGTGAATCCTCACAATTTTTAAATGGATTTATCTGTAACTACTAGCTACTCAAATTATTGGGATGTTCTATGAGATTGATATCCCCTTACTCTCCCATCTTGGGTTCTTGACTGAGCATATATATACTCTATTTCCAGTGCCCAATCTTTTGGTTTTGGGACTCTCACTTTCTTGGATTGTTAACAATGAACAGGGTTTACCACATGCTTTCTCTTTCTAGCTTATCATGGTTGGAAGAGTCTTATCTCTTTCTATATGTACATAATACTTGAAGAGGAGTTCATCACCTCACCCTTTCACGCTCCTTGTGTTTAGATGAGTCTAAATTGACACTCTTGTTGGGTTGAGTTGTACTCCTTCCATTCACTCTTGTTGTACTTTTTACATATATTAATTCTAATCAGTTTATCTCTTATTACCCCCTCACCCTCAACTTTTTGGGGTGTTCTACTTGGTATGTATATACTAAAAAACACATGGGATTCACCCAAAAAATGTCGTGTCTTTGGCAGATGATAGATAGGTCGATCATGATTTCAGAGGAACTTTGGAATATGGAAAGCATGAACCATGTACAGTGGTCATAGTTGGGATAAATGAGCAGGGAACTCTCACATGTTACTCATTTTCAGTTTCATTCATGTTTGGATAGGATTCTAGTTTTGGCATGTGTTTTTCTGCTTTACATTTCAATATACACTACCATACCCTATGCATTATCTATAGTTTCATGCATGTTCATTTTATTTAAAGAAGTTACATCTTTTATTTCTTTCCCAATGTGATTTTTCATTATGTAGTACGAGTGTGTGTGTATATTTGTTTAAGAAGTAGCCTCCCTGAGTTGTTAAGCCTTCTGTTCTAATCTTCAACCCCTATCCTATAGAGGTGGGCTTAGGGTAGTTCCGGCTTGAGCTCGACTTGGGTTTGTTCACAAGAAAGTGGTATCAGAGGTGGTTTGACCCTTGGGAAATTGTTTGGAAATTTCCCCAAAATGTTCTGGGTTGGGATTAGGGAAATATTAGTGATGTGTCTCCATAGAATCTCATATGATAGGGACTTCAGTGATGGTACGGGTAGCTAACGTATCCATTCTCCATGACCATAAATACCTGCTTGTCAACTCAACACCCTGAGACACCTGTTGCATGGAATGATGTTACATCAATCATATAGGATTGACTCTTTAACTATCCTTATTGAGTTATTTACCAATAATTGTTGATATATATATATATTTATATATATATGATCATATGACTGATGTACTCCATTATAACATTCAGGATGTTTCTGCAAAGACATCCAACCAGGATATTAGCTCGGGTTTATGATGATGACCTTGTGTGCAATGAGGCCTCAGTTCTAGATCCATCATGCGACCCACGTCCTCTAGGAGGGAAGGTAGAAGCACCCCAACCCATTGAGCATCAAATAGCCCCAGTATATTCGGTTGAGAAAGTGAATATTTTTAGCACACATTGTGAGTGCTAGCTATAGAGACCGATGGGGTGTCATAGTGAGCTAGACCCTTAGGCAGCATAGGTTTGGTTATACTCAATGATATACAACTTTAGGCTTGCATAGACACTATCAGATCATATGGTGTCTTTTGTATCCAGCATTTTCTGTAGTGCAGTTAGGTGTTGGTGGAGCTCAGTTACCCAGATATTTGATGAGTCAACACACTCATGGTATGAAATCCAGTATCTATTTAGTGAGGAGTGTTACTCCCACTTTTTCACTCCATTCTACTTTAGGAGCTCCCCCTGTTTCAGTACAGAGGATTGACAGTGACTGAGCATGATACTAAGTTCATAGACCTTGCTCACACATCTTTTGACATGCTCCTCGAATACTACATCTGAGAATAGTGGTTTGAGAGGGTACATCGTAAGGAGATCCATGATAACATAATACATTTGTGCATACCCTCCTATATTAGGGTGCTAGAGAAGGTACTGTTGAAAGAGAGATTCCTTTCATTCCATGCAGCTGGTTATGGTAGTGGGTGCAATGAAGCTGGGACATCAATCGCCACTAGTTGACATCAGTTGACAATATCTCAACATATGAGATATTTTTATAATCGGACTAGGGCATGTAGTCTTTTGGGGATCATGAGGCATAGAGAACATAGAAAACCAAGAGTGGGATAGTGTTATTATTGTGATGGGTGAGGTCACATGGCAATCGATTTCCCTACCAAATGTGCTGATATTTTTTGGTAGAAAACATGTTGATCACCATAGTAGATATAGTTCCATGAACATGGTGGTTCATAGGGAGGTGGTGCTAGGAGAGGAGCTGGAGGATCTAGAGGTGGGAGATGACATTATGGGGTCTTTCCACTACCACCAGGCGGCCCATGTCAAGCTCAGGGAGCTGACTATTGGGTCCGCAGAAAACCACAAGCTTTGGATGTCTACGATCATGAAAATCACTAGAATACAAGAGGTAAACCTTGTATCATTTCAAATTTTTGTAGTATAACGTTTTAGGCATTTTTTGAAGTGCTCTACTCTCCCTTCTCCTTGCTTGAGGTTTTATAGGGGTGATGCGGGTCATCGGTGTAACCCTGTGTTGGTTCTCTTCGATGTAAATTTGAATTCATTATCAATTGGGGTACTTCCCCCACCGTGATTCACTTTAATAATGCGATTAAAACAATGAGGTTGAGTCAGTTCCACCCAAAGAGGATAGTATCAAGGTGTAGTGGAAGATTCCCTCTGACTTGTGCACTTATGGTGATATTGTATACTAGAGTGCCTATTTTTGGAGATTACTCTCCTTCTATGATGGGAAAAGACACATGGGTTACGCCACGTGCTTTCAATGTTTTGATTCTTGAGGTTGGATGAGTTTACTCACCTTCTATGTTCGTTGGTACCTTTTGAGATCAATATCAATCTGAATACTATAGTTATCAAGTAATGGTCATAATGATAAAGACCCCATGAATAGAATAATGCGACTCACTATATGGTGCTGAAATTGTTAGTCTTCCCCATGAAAACATTGGCATGAAATATTTTGGAAGAGCACATTGTGGTTTTCTCATACCACCAATGTCTCAGGTACCCCTTTAGGTAGAGAGAAATGAACCTTAGGTAGTGACAGTAGTTAGAAATTCCATTAGTACTATGACATCGAGATGGATTATACTTTAAAAGTAGGCATCATTGTAGCAGGATACCTTAGCGGGAAGTCTTAGGCTCTCCTAGTGCAGGAAGTTTTAGAGTAGTAAACATCCCCATAGCTGACCCTAGTGGAGCTGAAGAATATAATTTTCTTTAGTCAATGGTGTTGACTCCCTCACTTCTCGAGTGTGTAGGGGATTATTAATCATGATACATCGACTCTGAAATTTGATTTAATCAGATATCCTTGGGTGTTTTTCTATATGGATATTCTGACCGATGGAATCATAAGTCCTTTTTCTAGGTAAAAATAATGATTATAGCCAGGATGTGGGCTATAGATGTTTGTACATGGAGGAAAAATATCCCATAAGTTTCTTTGAACCATTCATGACTGTAAAAAGAGATGGAGAGGTTTTCTACCTGCTTTCCCTACCCCTAATAGCTGGAGTGGATGCACGAAGTCTTCTAGGTGTAGTAGCTCAGGGGATATGTTCATTTTTTATTCACGTCATCAACAAGAGAAAAACATATAAGGAAAAAAAATTTGTTCATGTGTTGTGCTAGCATGAAAATGTGCATGATTCCGTAGGAGAGTGAGAGCTAAGTTCAAACATAGTATCCCAAGATGTTTCCCTAGTTTTTCTTTTTAAGGATGAAAAGCATGAAGGAGCAAATAATGTAGAGACCCATTTTTTTCTAATAAGACTTTGATATATTTATAAATATTAATCTAGAGATAGATTCTAAGAATTCATGCAATTCTAAGGCTCAGTGTGCCCCGAAATAATTTTATAAAAATGTTAAATATTTATCATACCACCATTTAGTTCAAAATGAGGGTTTTACTGCAGGTAGGGTATTACATTTTTCAGCGTTGGGAGATCAACTAACGTGACATTGTGATTGAGTAATTAAATAATTAAATAATTATTTTTTTAATTATTTTATTTATATCTTGACTTAACTGAGGATTATAAATTATTATTTTATAGAATTATGTCTTTATTATATTTTTCCAATGACAAAAATCCTCCCCTCTCCTCTCCTCTTCATTGATTATTGATGATTGATGAATGGCGACAAACCCCTGAATCTAGATGGATTAAAGTGTCGAAAATCCTACTCCTTCATAAAAAATGCATTATTCACCAATAATTGATCTAATTTCCAATTAGTACTCGTCTTTGGTGTTTTAATGCCTCTGATTAAACACTAATCATATTGGTTTCCTGATTGTCAATATTCACCCTTGCACGATCCCAGAAATTGAAATAAATTACATTATCAGTTTATTAATTATTGTTAATGTTCTTCATTTTCAATTATAACGGTGAAGAATCAAGGATATTAAGAATAATATATGAGTTTATTCATCAAATCTATTAATTGTTATTTTTTATCTCTTCTCCTCATATTCATCGTTAACATTTATTTTGGTCGAAAATTGGAAAAATAGACAATAATAAATTGTTTCATAACCTATAATTGGTGAACAAATTTGGTTCATAGGATCCCAATTTCAGATCGACTATGAGGTTGAGGTGTGATATTATTTTATAGGGGATCAAAAAGTATCAAATATTGGATTGAGTGATGTCCTTGATCAACGATGAGGCTTTGTCACCCTAGTTCTGAGATCTACTGTAGTGGACATTGGTTTTAATCGAGGAGGCATGAATCCAGGAACCCCCATGAGATGAAGTCAGTACATTGCAATGAGGTCACATAGACAACTATGGTCGCCAGAGTGGTAACGCACCACATGCATGGTGGGGTGATTCCGATGAGGTGATGGCACACAAGGTGAGATATAGGCAATGAGTACCGAAGTGGTAAGAAATTGGGATTGCCGATGGAAGGGGAATCATGGTAGGAGATAATAAGAAAAAAAAATTATAATTAAATGAATAGATAAAAGAAAGATAAAACCACGGCTTCTGGGGTGCCACCTGAAAATCATGAAACAAGGGGGGGTGCCTTGTGTTGGGCATGTAAGAGGTGAGTCCACTATTTTTAAAATTATTATAACATAATAATAAAGATATTTTTATTAATTTAAATGATATGGGGGAGTCACCCAAATGTGTTGGCACCTCATGGTTCACGCATTAATGATGGGGTGGACCATCTTTATCTATGTATTTATGTTAATAATAATAATAATAATAAAATATTTTTGTTTTTATTTTTTGATTTTCAAACATTAATCTCGTCATAACTTCTACGTATGATCTCAGTTTGACGAACCATCTGTGGTGACGTGGCAATGGAATTAAGACTGTCATTTTAAGACCGATGTTGGATACAATTTTAATATATCCAACTCAGGTCCATGAAACACCAAATATTATTATTATTATTGCAGAATATTTCCTTTATCTTAACTATTCCATAAAACATCGGATTGGTGAGTCATTAGCAGTGTTGTGACCTTGACATTGAGGCAGATTTTTTGAGGAAAAATTTAGGTGGTTAATCTGAAGACAATGTTTGGGCCCTAATTATCTTGGTTCGCGTGTGTTATAGTGAAATGCAGTTTTTTCAGCAAGTATCCATTTTCGATGAATGAGTAGTCCATATTAGGTGTCTTTCTATGTGGATCATAAGGGCGTGATCCATATAATTAATTTTTGGATCGAGGTGTTGCCCCCAAAGGATGCCATACGAGTCCAAAATAGAAACTTAGAACTCTTCCATTGGGTGTCTATTTGGGATGTATGAATAGTTGATCATATCCATTTTTTCACAAGGATCACAATGGTGTGATCTGTTTGGATATGCAGAGCATTTTTAATGATTTCATTAAATGTGGAAACATAAAAGAAATATCAGTGGAAGATCCATTTGATGTTTTTGAAGAGAAACCATGGCATGGGTCGACTTTGAATCTAGTGAGACTAGATACGATGTATGAAGAAATATTATTGAATTTTATCAGGCCATTTCTGGAAGCTTGTCAGTGAATGTACATTTCCACCCTTTGGGTTTAACGATTAGTGGCGTGTGCCAGTTGGATTTTTGACAATATATTCCATGTACAGTGGGAGTACCCTGGAACCCCTGGGGTACTGGTTTATATTTTAGTACTTGAAAATGTTTAGGTACATGTATAGTTGTTGAGGTGGGGTCAAACGGTTTGTGGGACCCATATGTGTTGTGCACAACATTACAATTATTTTACATCTTGTATATTCTAATTTTGGACTCAGATCTGGGCCAACGAGTATGCTATCTAGTTTTTTTCTTGTTTAACCTGATGGTTACCTTCATCGTGGCTTCTAAGATACGATTCAAGATTTTATGGGTGTGGTGCCTATTTGAGCTCACACCCGATAACTAAAGAAGAGTGCTGCCTGATAGGTACCATCCAGTAAGGATGGCCGGTGTCCCTCAGTTCTTCATTATAGGTACCATATAGTAGGGATGAAAATTGTTTCTCATGGATTCCTCATAGGTACTATATATATGGGATGGCCAATGCACTTCCAGGCTGACACTCCCATTGGGCCGGGTAGTGTAGTCCCTGAGGAGATACCAGGCTTAGATAGAGAGTAGTCCCCAAGAAGATACCAGGATGACCCTGAGAGTAGTCCCCAAAGAGATACCGAGTAGACCAAGAGAGTATTCCTTGAGGAGACATCAGGTTGACCCTCTCACAGGGATGGTTAGCGTGGTCCCCAATTGTTTAGAGAAAACCCTTGACTGGGCGGCACAGTGGAGAGGCATGGTTTGATTTACCAAAGGAATCACAATAAAAAGGGGAACTTTCCCAAATAAAACACATTGTTGTGATACAACCTAAAACCCTATTAGAGAGTCAGTGCCTCCCAAAGTAGATAATGTTGAAGGGTGGTGATTTGATCCCCTTTTACTTGTGACACCTTGGGCTTTGTAGATGGTGCTATATATAACTACGTGTACTCAGTTTCTTAGGATGAGCTGCGAGATGGAATTACCCTTACTCCCCAACACATGTTTCACGACTAAGAATATATATATATATATATATATATTCAATCTATAGTGATCACTCCTTGGGTTTTTGGCTACCATCCTTCCAGGAGATGCGAATACACGCGGGGTATGCCATATGCTTTTTGTGTCTAACTTATCTTGGTTGGATGAGTCTACTTTCCTAATATAGGAAGCAAATAATCAATGATGAGATAATCCCATCACCATTTAGAGCTACTTGTGTTTGTATGAGTATACTTTCACTCTCTTGTTGGGTTGAGATGTACTTCTTCCATCCACTCTTATGGTACCTTGTTTTCTCTACCGCTTCTCTTCGGTGTATCTCTTAATACTCCCCCTTAACCTTTTCAGGGTGTTCTATAGGGTATTTAAATACTCACCCCTACATGGGATTTTAAAAATACCTATCATGTCTTTTGTAGATGACATACATGTCTATCAAGATTTCAGATGATCTTAGGGGTACCTAATGCATGGATCACGAATAGTGGTCAGAGTTAGGATACATGAGTGGGTCTCTCTCACATGTTACTCCTTTTTAGTTTTCTTCAGATTGGTAATGGATTCTAGTTTGGGTGTGTGTATTTCCTATTTAATTTTCAGTATACACTATCGTACCCTTTGTACGGTCTAGAGGATCATGCATGTTAATTTTATTTGTTGTAGTTTCATCATTTATTTCTTTTCCATCTGCACATTTTCATTGAATTTGTTGTGTGTGTAAGTACATGTGTTTGGGAAAAGGCCTCCCTAAGTTTTTATGACATTTGTGATAGTATCTAACCCCAGGCCTATGGAGGTGGGCTTGGGGTAGTTGCAGCTCAAGCTTGGCTTGGGTTGGGTCATGATAGTCCTTATGGAATATGCATTATGATCCTTCTGAATTAAGTAATCTCGAATATTTTGATTGAGTACATGTCACATTTGGAGATGATTCAAAATGAAAAATTAATTGTTTGATTGATTACTACAACAATACTCAAATTAATTAAGACTTATTTTGAAAGGAATGCAACATAATTTACTAAGTATTGTTCAATTATGTGATATTTTATACAATATTACTTTTAAAATTGAATTTTTTTTTATTTTTTTTAATTCCAAATTATTAATTTTATTTACTTCATCTAGATTTCCAATTTTATATATTAAAAATCTAAAATCTATTATAAATCAAAATGTTTATTGTTTAATTAAAAAAATTCAATGAATCTTGGATTTTTATGGATGCATAGGTTATTGTAAGATTCATTATCTTTTCATGATAAACTAGAAAAAAATAATACTAGAATTATTAAATTTTTTTAATGATAACATATTTGGTGAACTTTTCCAAATAGTCTAGAAACATAATTCATCTATAAAACCTTTAAACCTCGTTTATACTTCTAATTAGTTTGTAATTATTCAACTTGATATTTTTTTGACTAACTTGCATTGTATGTTTAATAGTTAAAAATTTCACACTTATAATTATTGATGACTTTAATGTATTTTGTGGGGTTTTATTATGATATTATATGCATTTGGATTCCAATGAATTTATCAAATTCTAAATTAATGTAAAAAATATAAAAGCATTAAAAATAATTTCCATTTGTAATTGACTATGTTGGACAATTTAACTATAAATAAATCTAGGATTTTTTTGTTGTTCACAATATTCTTTTTTTCATTTCATCGCTAAGAACACCACCACAAAAAGGGTCTGTTGAAAGAAGAAATAAGACCCTAAAATAAATTTCTAGGACACTCCAAAATTATTTTTTACTTTCTCTATACTTTTGGGGTAATGTGGAAAATTATTCTTTCCTTATGCGTATGTATATCCTCATAAGAGACATAATGTGACAATCCATGATGATCTTTCAAAAGGAAAATTTCCAAAAGATTTTTTTAATGATTTCAATTATAATTTCATTTCCATAATACCAAGGATGTGTTTTGATTTTTGTAACCTCAATCCATACAATAAATCATTATTTGGTATTAAAACTCATGTAATTCATTTTGATTCATCAAAAAGAGTACCAACTAGGAGACGCGTTTCACATTATGTTTTTTTAGAATCATCATAAGTCACTTCCAGAAAGTGTTAATAATGTTGACCAACAAAATTTTAATTCTACTAGACCATAATCTTATAATGGAATTTACATTTTTTCCAGAAAACCCATATTCCCCTTTACCCAATTCATGGACTCAATACAATGTCCATCCACTTGAGAATATTATTTGGTAATTACAATACCTAAATCATACTAGAATGTAGGTCTTAAATGTGGTTAAATGACAAGATTTTCTATCCCACCACGAAACTCATTCCCATGATGAAAAAATTAATTATGATAATGAGATAATTTCCCTGTAATATGAGATAATCCACTTTTAAAAAAATAACACTTGGACTCTCTTGTAATATATTTATAATGATGCTATTATTATAACTATGTGGGGTTTTCAAAAATACATTACCAAAAAGGAAATGATATTCATAAAAAGGAATACTTATTGCTAAAGGATATATTGATGAAGTAAGTATTGATTATTGTGAAACATTTTAATGGATTGATCGTAACGATTTTATAAGAATGTAGTGGGTATCCTATAAAATTAATAATTTTCAACTTTTTAAATTGAATTTAAGATGTTATTTTTAAATGGTTTTAGTTTAGAAAATTTATTTATGGGATAATCAACCAGTTTTGAAATTACCTTATTTATAAATCCTAGTTTCAAGTTAACCAAACATATCTATGGTTTAAAACAAACCCCTTAGGATTTTGATGAGTGTTTAGCTAAATCCCATTAATCAAACTATTTCAAAATGGGAAAAATGATTCTACCTTATTCTCAAAATCTTCTAAAATGATTTATTAATCATTAAAATTTATGTTGATGTTTTTTATTTCAAACTCACCTATATAAATACTTTTTAATAAATTTTATAATTTAATGAATATAGTTTTTCAAATGTTTTTTATTGGAGAACGTAAATTATTCATCAATTTTCATGTTTCTCACAATTCTTATGGAACCTTTATGAATTAATTTAAATAAACTAATCAGATCATAAATAATTTTTTGATGTATCTTTTAAAGGAAATTATAACACTCATGAGTGTAAAGTGTATGCTAACATTAGATGAAGCTAGTCAATCGGTCAACAACAATATTTATCAAAGTATAATTAGAAGTCCAGTTTACCTTATTATGACCCATAAATACATCATGTTTAGTGTTTTACATTGTTCTTGTTTTCAATCCAATCAATATGAATTGAATTTAAAATACCTCAAAATATTTTTTCAGTCTTTTAAAGGATCTAAAAAGATTAGATTATTTTTTATTTATAGAAATCTATTTTGAACAATCTTATTTTTCTGATACTGGTTTTGGGGGATTCTAACTGAATACAAAAAGTACTCATTGAAATTTTCATATAATTGGAAAATCTATTTTATATTTATTTTTAAGAATAAAATATCTATTTCTCTTTATACAAATATAATATAATACAGATCCATAAGGTGTTGATGTCACCATGTTATATGGATGGAACCCAATCTCTTATACTTGAGTATAACATATTATTATTTCCCTACCATATATGACAACATGATTATGATCATTATTTATAAAAATACTATCTAAAACACTCACACAACACAAATTAACATGATACACAATTTTCCATGGGTTTTATTTCAAAAATTTGATATTGTTTTTGACTTTATTTTCCCAAATGTTCAACTTGACGATATCTTCACATAACTCCTTCCTCTTTATTAATTTAAAATTATCAAATGATTATCTGTTATGATTATCTTATGATACTTATATCATAATAAAATATTTAGGTTGATATGTCTTTAAATTTATGTATTTTTTTCATAAATTCATTTTTCTAATATTTATTTCATAAATTTATGTTTCTGGAAATGTAATGTGCGTATAACAAATATAGAAAAACATTTTTGTCAAGATATTAATAATTAGATGTTATTATAGAATAGATGATTCATGGGAGTTATCCCAAAAAGATTTGAATGAGTTTTTAACCCTTTTTCCATCTGAGGCATGTTGAGTGGGACATTACTGAAAACTTGGTTTGACACTACAATGGAATTTACTACGATTTACCTATAAAATATTATCTAAGTGATAATAAAGTAATGATTTTTTAAAATATTTATTTTAAATGTCTTTAATTTCATTATTTCATTATCTTTCTGTGACTATGATCCCTTTAAACACTCTTTTTACATTAACAAAGGGGGAGATAACCATATTAATAATGAAATAATTGTATAAGATATATATATTTCAAAATCATATTCCAAAATTATAATTAAAATTTTGTCTTTAAAAACCATTATTTAACTATTAAAAAAATATTATAATGTTTTATTTAATACATGAATTTTATTTTCTTAAAAAAATATTTTTTCTTGATTTTATTCAAAAAATTACATTAATTTTTTGAAAATGTTTTCAAACTATTTTTGAATAACATTATTTTCATCTCTCTAGAATTATAATTAATTGTGATATAAGTAGTTATAAATATAATTATCATTAAAATTTAACCTATTATGTGAATTATTTTTTATGATATCTACAGGGTGATGTTTTTCCCTCTCTCACTATGGGGGTAGTTTTTTTGGGAGAAGTTTTATGTTCAATAAGTTTCTTATTTAAGGGGTAAATTGATAAAAATATTAGTAAAGTAAAAACGTTATTATTTTTAATCATATCATGATTATATTATTATTTATGTTTTTTATTAACTTTTTACTAAAGTTTTTTTATCATAAAAATTGGAAGATTGTTGTGATTCTCACCATCTTTTGTTTTAACAATCCCAAATACTCTTTAATGTGTTTAACTATTACATTTGAGTTATTTTTAGGTAATTTTATTGAATTTATGTTATATTTAATCAATATCATTGAAATTTACTAAAATATATCTTAATGGAATTGTTGAATCCTAAAACTATGTCTATAAAAACCATAAAGGATAATTCTTACATGTGGAGGGACTGGTTTTGGCTGTTTCAAAGAAAACATTCAAAAATATCTTATCCCATGGGGTGTTGAAGTTAGGAATTTATGAATGGAGAAGTTAAAGTTAAAAAAAATATTATCCTAGGGAATGGTTGATCATTTTTATGTGTTTTAAAGGTATAATTTACTAGATTTTTTGCACCAGGGTGTGGTGAAAGTTGTTTCAGTCGGTGGATGATTTCAAATAGCATTTAATGATGGTAAAACATAATTGAAACTTATTTTTGACCACATTATTTCTTCTTAGGGAATTTTATAATTTTTAAAAACGTTGTGTACCCTATAAATATTTAAATTTTATGGCCTTGGAAATATAAAATGTCTTTCTCATCCGATCTCACATGCCACCATGTTCAATTTCTCAATTTCTCCTAAATTATTTTTCTACAGTATGAACAAAATTATAATATCTAATAACTATCTAAAATCATTCTCATTCTATCTTATAATTCATCTAATTTTTTGAGATAATGTTGACAAATCTAAAAAGGGATTGACTTCCTAAAATCCCCTTATATTTATCCTTATTCAAAATATAGTGGTTACTACCATTAAATTAAGGGACAATGGATTTCATTCCATTTATTTTAAAAAGGAAAGGGGATAATTATTTAAATGTTCCTAGAATAATCATTTAATATATATTTTCAATTATATCTTGTTTCTTTTAGTAACCCAAAATATAATTTCATAGTTTCAGTAACATGGATACCGACAAATCTAAGTTACTATTATATTAAATTATCAAGTGATTGGGGTGGTAGATATAGGGAAACTTTTGAGAACTATAACTAAACATTATTAAAAAAATCTATCAAATAAATTCCAAAATTTCTAATATTTCTCAATTTATTTAATTTATTTATTTATAATTTTTAATCCATTAATTATCACTTAATTACTTAAACGTTTGGTATTCAAATCAATTATTTGA
Organism: Viscum album; assembly: GCA_963277665.1. NCBI lineage: Eukaryota > Viridiplantae > Streptophyta > Magnoliopsida > Santalales > Viscaceae > Viscum > Viscum album. The sequence continues at coordinate 1,214,487,007 of OY728155.1, read as the reverse complement.
TTAAAATCACACATTTTTTTTTCTTCTTGCACTTTTATTAGTATATATAATTATATATTTCTGCTTTCATCATTGATTATTTATTTAAGGGAAATGATAAAAAATAGTGGTTATTGGTTAAGAATAATAGAGAGAATGATGTGTTTGAATCTATTCAATGGGATATATTAAAAATATTTTCCTAGAGAAATATTTTCCCAAATGACATTTGAATGAAAATTGAGAAACAATTATTTAATTGAGTAAAAAGTAGGTGGGTTCAGTTTTTTATGTAAGAAGTGAACATCACAAGATTTTCTAAGTATACAACAAATTGTATTGAAGAAATTGATAATAGAATTATTAGATATTACCCACGGTTGAAAAATAATTATGTAGAGCATTGTCCCTATGGAAATTTAAAACTTTTTAGAATTATTTTTGTGTGTGTTTAGAATGTTGAGATAGAAATTGCAGACACTTAGGTGTCTCATTATAAAAACTAGAATATGAAATCAATGTAGTAGGTAATAAAGAAGTAGTAAAATAATATATTTATAGGTAAACCCCCAAACATGTTCCATGTGTTGTAAAAAAAATTTTAGGGAATATTTAATAAGATCTATTGTAAGAACCCGGTTCTTATTTTTGAGGTACGAGCTTCTTTTTCCTTTTCCTTAAGTTTTTTTGAGAAAATATGGAAAACGGAAAAAATGCTAAATTTCGAAACTACACGTTGTGTACTTTTGGCCGTGTTGGGATGAGTACACGGGGCGTGTAGCCTTGTCGGCGATGAGGGGTGTATGAACATACTGCACATTGTGTACTGGTACCTTACACGCCGTGTAGTCATTTAGCATGCTTGAATAGTAAGGTGGTGGAGTCGCTGACAGCTGAGTGACAGTACACGCTGTGTACTCAAGAGTGCATGTCGTGTACTCAGGTCGACGGGTGAACAGTGTGGAGGTGTCGCTGAATGAACAGTTAAATGAAATAAGTACACACCGTGTACTTTTTTTTCAGCTTAAAACAGGCAGTAGCCTCCTCATTTGGCAGAGGAGGCGTTTGAGTCATTTTGGAGCCAAAGAGGATGGCCGGACATTTAAAGATCTGCTAGGTGTTCATCTGGAATCCGATTTGGCTTTGAACGATCTCGTTGGAACTACACGGGTAAGCCCTTCCACCTCCTTAAGCCGTACATACCAATTATTCCCCAAACAGAAGTTATTTACATTTTAGTGGGATTTTTTCTTCGTCACATCTACGCCGTTCTTGGGCGTTTCTGGGGTCAACGTTCTAGTATAACGTTCATTGGCGTATAAGGTAGGTGGCTTTCTGTTTATCTTCCAGCTGTCTGGCGTTTTTCTGCATTTTTGTGCCACGAACCCATGTTGGGGTGTCGTGTGGCTGAGGCCGTTGCTATATTTAATGCCTAGAATTGCATAGGTGATTAAATTGTGATAATAAAATGCTGGTTGGGATCGTTTCTTGGATCTGTAACCACCCAGGGGTTGTGTTCCACTGTTTAGCCATTTGGCCAGGATACCCAAGGGTATGCCTTTAATGTAGTAATTGTAGAATTTCATTGAGAGGAATTGATTATTTACTGCATTTTGATATGTTGGGCATGGCCCAGTTACCTATTTAGCCAGAGGGCGTTGTCGTGATTAGCCTGTGGTCACTACACTATTTTGCCTGAGGGCAGTAGTTACTTCGGACTGAGGGAAACTTCTTCCGTGCCTGAGGGCAATAGACTCTATGCCTGAGGGAAACACTACCTACACCTGAGGGCAAATTATGTTATGCCTGAGGGCAGATTCTTGTGTTGGACACTCCTTACCTGAGGGTGGGGGTTTACTTGTCTGAGGACGTGGATTGTTTACTTCGAAATGCACTATGGTGATTTATAATTTTTAAATGGACTAAATGGATAATAAAATTGCAATATAACTGGTAATTAGTTACTTTTGAGTACTTCTTACTTTATTCCATTTACTACTACACACTGTTGTTGCATGCTTACACGCAGTTGGGCACGGGCCTTTGGTGGGCTCCTACTGAGATATATTTCTCACACCCTGTTTGGTCCATGCTTTTCGGACCAAATAGATTACGTTTCTGCAGGTGTAGATAGGGGAAAGAGTCCCTATACAGGTACAGGACTGTTTCTGTGGAGTAGGAGGGCATGGGACCGAGCCTAGGCTCGCGATGCCGCTGCCAGCTGTTTTTATTGTTTTGCTGCACTCTGTATATTGTTGAACTGTATTGATGTATAACATGTTCTGGCTGTTTTCTTAGAACCTGAAACATATAGCATCATCATTTATATCTAATATTGGTTATATCCACTTTTGTAGTTTATTTCATTTGTGTATGGTTCACTGCTTCTGTTGTTTGTTGTATGTATTATTTAAATTCCGCTGTGCTACACTTTGACAAAATGAGGGCATAGTTTCCCCACTATCAGACCTGGTCCCTCGCTGCTAGTCGGCAGTCTCTGGCGTTTGGGGAAATGCGCTTGAGGTCACGTGGCGAATCGGGTTCGGGGCACCCGTTGAGTGGCACCCAGGGCCGGGACGTTACAAAGTGGTATCAAAGGGGTTCTTTTCATTGACTTAATATTTGGAGCCTTAGTCAGGGATAGGATGGACCGGTAGTTGGTAATAAGTTGTTCCTGGGTGTAGCTATCACGTGTACATGGAAAAGCCAGTCTACCTCGTACTTTTTCAATTATTTCGGTTTTTCAAATTTTACAGTTGATATGTTTTCACCGTTGGGTGACACACTTGAGATTATGCTATTATAATTTATCTATGGGTTCTATTTAGTTGCAACCCAATGAGATGAGGGTATGCCATCCCATGCATCATTTAGGCACATGCTAGAATCACATTCCATGCATAGTTTCCATGCCATGTAGAAGAATTAGAAAATTGAATGTTGTTGTGATAGTTGTTGTGCTAGAAAGCATGTTGTTGTGATAGTTGTACTGATGAAATACCTTCTATTTGATAGGGTAACTTTTGTGTGATCTGTTCGTAGAATGGACGCCAAACTTTGGTTTTTGGGGAGTATGGGCCCCCATTGACCGGAATTTCGTGGATCATTTACTGATTATTTAGTTATAAGACAGATAAGATGTCAAACTTTGATTCGTGGGGAGTATGAGCCCTCACTGGTCGGAATTTCACACTTAGGTGTTGTTTTCCAGTGTTTTCTGGGTTCTGGGGAAGTTTCTGAGGCATACTTTCCGGACACCCAGTATACACGCCATGTAGTACTTTATTCACGTCGTGTATGTTCTTCTGTTCAGGAAAAAAATGATCTTTTTGATTACACGCCGTGTACTTGGATTACACGCCTTGTAGTCTCTTCCCGTGTCACAAACCGTGTGGGCGGCAACACGGGGTAGGGAAGCGCTTTGGTAAAACACGCCATGTAGTTTTTTGCACGCCTTGTAGTATTGACCTAGAGTCCGATCGTGTATCTAACAACGCGGGTCGGTGAACTCCTTTACAGAACACTCCATGTCAATGATGCACACGCCGTGTAGTGTGGCCTGGGGACTCGGCTGTGTAACTAATAACACGGGCCGGTGTCAGCTCCCTTTAAACACGCCGTGTACCTGTGGGACACACCGTGTAGTCTTGGCCGAGGACAGACCGTGTGGATTTTTCCATATGGCTGGGAAATGGGGTGCTGTACACGCCATGTACGGGTGTAACACATAGTGTAGAGTTAAGCTGAGTAGTCGGCCGTGTCACAGAAGACACGAACAGTTGGAAAATAACACCGCACACGTTGTGTAGATATTATACACACCGTGTAGTTTTTTTGAACGGAAGCCGTGTGGCTTAGCCTTGTAGAAGGACCCGGGCGGGGGAAGGGAAGTCAACTACACGCCGTGTAGTCATTGTACACACCGTGTAGTCTTGTTTTGCCAATTTTGAATGACTTATTCCCCTTGATTCTTTTGTGGTTCCTTCACTTTTCGGTCATAATAATTTTGAATTTGAGGCGTGCTTTTGACCTTGTAGTGTCATGCTGCCTAGACGACCGCGAGTTGTTCGCCAGGAGAGTGAAGACAATTATACACCAAAGATGGTGGGCCATGGGCTACCAGTGGATCCTCCAGCAGAGCCAGATGAAGCACATGCTGTTATACCTGACACAGGCGCGAAGGCACAGTTCCGTGAAGGTTTTATGCGGTTTATGTAGACCTTTCAGGGAGCACCACAGGCTGATACATCTATGGATGAGCTTACTCGTATCTTTCAGCAGCACCATCCACCTACGTTTTCAGGGGATAGAGGACCACATGCTGTGGAGTCTTAGCTAGGATCAATGCAGACTATTTTTGAGAATCTTGAGACGCCTCCAGGGCAGAGGGTCAGCTCACGACTTACTTGCTGCGTGATTCCGCCAAGAGGTGGTGGGATGTTACCACCCAGTCAGAGCATCACATGGATATGGCATGGGAAGATTTTCAGGCAGTCATCTATGACTTCTTCTTTCTCGAGACGCTGAGGGAAGATAGAGCTCGAGATTTCCTGAATCTGCAACAGGGCGCTATGTCAGTGATGGACTATTCTGCACATTTTACGGAGCTTCAGCACTTTGCACCCGTGCTGATGGGTGATGAGACGCTGAGAGCCAGACGTTTTGAGGATGGTCTTCGGTATGAAATCCGAGCACTGGTAAATTACTTCAGGTATCCTACCGTACACGCCATCGTGAACCAGGTACTAATTACAGAGAGAAACCTGTGAGATTCGGGTGGTGTGGTCCAAGGCGGTTCAGCACCAGTTACTGGTACTATTTCTACGGGCAAGGGGAAGAGACAGATGGACTTCTCTCAGGGCGGTAGTACCAGCCAGGTAGCTTCTACAGGTGGTCCTATCAGGTGCTACCAGTGTGGTATAGTGGGGCACAAGCGACCTCAGTGTCCACGTGACCCAGTGGAGTGCCGAGCTTGCGGCAAGATGGGCCATCTGCAATGCTTTTGTAGGGTGTTTCCACCAGTGGCTAGTGAGAAGGTTTCTGTGCAGACTCCGCGTGTGCGAGTAGGACCAGTGGCTTCTTACCAGTCTGGGAACTGGAATACGTCAGGCCGTGTAGGCAGAGATGGTGGTCGTGACTGTGGTAGCCAGACACTAGGATCGCATAGGCAGCAGGGCGGGACAGCTCAGGGTACCCAGGCTATGTTGTAGGGTCGCAGCACTGGGCATGCATATGCAGTGCAACAGACCCAGCAGGAGCAGGAACCCTGATCTTTTACAGTTAGAGGTACTATTCTAGTAGATTCTGTCTTGTCTTCAGTACTTTTTGATACGGGTGCTACGCATAGTTTCATATCTGTACCCGTTGTGGAGAGCCTTGGGCTCGGTGTTTCTTCTTCTTCTAATATCATGATGCTAGACACTCCGTTTGGGACTAGAACGGCTGGTGTGCGTCAGTGCAATGAGTGCCCCCTTGAGGTTGGTGGGTGTCACTTCCTTTGGGACCTCTATGTCTTGGAGATGACGAGATATAATGTCATTCTTGGGATGGACTGGTTGGTTCCCTTTCGAGCCTTTGTAGACTGCTATCATCGCAGGGTGCGTTTCACGTCACCAGAGGTTGGAGAGTTTCTATACAAGGGCGAATGGGATGTTTAGGCTATTCGAGCTGGACCAGAGCATCATGGGAAAGTTGGAGTCACAGTCCAGATTGTGAGCTTATATCTGGATGACTAGGGGACTTGTCAGATGGATTTCCCTCCAGTTGTAGATCATTTTAGGGATGTCTTCCCAGACGACTTTTCAGGTCTACCCCTGGTGCATGAGGTTGATTTCTCTATCGAGCTTGTGCCAGGAGCATCACCGGTTTCCATTCCTCCTTATAGGATGGCTACGCCTGAGTTTCATGAGCTCAAGAGGCACTTAGAGGAGCTACAGGCGAATGGTTTTATCCGACCCAGTACTTCTCCTTGGGGTTCTCCGGTCCTTTTTGCAAAGAAGGTGGATGGTACCCTCAGTCTTTGCGTGGATTATCGGAAGCTGAACCAGTTGATGGTTAAAAAAGATATCCCTTGCCGAGGATTGATGATCTATTTGATCAGCATCATGGAGCATGAGTATTCTCGAAGATTGTGCTGAGACCAGGATATCATCAGCTGCGCGTTAGACCATCTGATATACCTCTCACAGCTTTCACGAGTAGGTATGGTCTATATGAGTATATTGTTATGCCGTTCGGACTCACGAACGCGCCAGCAGTTTTCATGGCTCTGATGAATCGTGTGTTCCATCCATATATTGATTCGTTTATGGTAGTATTCGTGGACGAAATCTTGGTGTACTCTCACACTCGACACGACCATGCCACCCAACTTGGGATCGTATTGAGTACATTGAGAGAGAATTGGATATATGCTAAGCTCTCAAAGTGCCACTTTTGGATGGACTAGATTCACTTCCAAGGTCATATTATCTCAGAGGCAGCAGTTGCAGTAGACCTAGAAAAGGTTGGAGCAGTAGTTTCCTAAGAGCAGCCTAAGAACCTATTTGAGATACGGAGTTTCTTAGGGCTGGCTGGTTACTACAGACGCTTCATACGTGACTTCTCCCACTTAGCAGCACCATTGACAGATCTGACTAAGAAGGGTTTGAAGTTCATTTGGTCGGAAGCATGCGAGGAAGCTTTTCAGGACCTGAAGGGTATGTTGACATCAGCATCGATCCTGATACTCCCAGAGCAGGGGAAGAGCTATACAGTTTACTATGATACATCAGGAATTGGGCTGGGAGATGTTTTGATGCAGGGTGACCGAGTTGTCTCATACGGGTCTTGGCAGTTGAGGCCACATGAGAGGAATTACCCGACGCATGATCTCGAGTTGGCTGCAGTTGTTAATGCGTTGCGCTGTTGGAGACACAATCTATTGGGGGAGTATTTTGTGGTTTTCACCGACCACAAAATCATCAAGTATATCTTTACTCAGCGTGACCTGAATATATGGAAGAGAAGGTGGGTCGAGTACCTACAGTCCTTCGATTTTGATCTTGTATATAGACCTGGTAAAGGTAATGCAGTAGCTGATGCACTGGGCAGGGAGACTCAGATACAAGCAGTGCAGGAGGCCAGTGGTGAGTGGCAGCTTATGTCTTTGTTCTCTAAGATGCATCTGAAGGTGCATGACAGTCAAGGGAAGACTTATATTTCATCTTTAGCTGTGACTTCTACCCTCCTGAATAGAGTGAGGATGAGGCAGCTATCTGATTCGGAAGGCCTAGTTCTACGAGAGTCGGTGGCAAGTGAGGACCCTCCTCCTGGATGGACGATGAGCGGAGATGAGGTTTTGCGTTTCCATGGACGAGTATGGGTTCCAGGGGATACACATGAGGAGCTGATGTGGGAGTTCCATGCTTCAGCTTGGGCAGTTCATCCCGAGGTTACCAAGATGTACCGAGACTTGAGGCGTTAGTATTGGTGGCTGGGTATGAAGAGAGAGATAGCTGGGTTTGTTATGAGATGTTCCACCTGTCAGCAGTTGAAGGCAGAGGATCAGAGACCAACTGGACTGTTACAGTAGTTACCCATTCCAGAGTGTAAATGGGATGATGTCGCGATGGATTTCATGACGGGTTTGCTAAGGTCACCTCGTGGAAATGACGTCGTGTGGGTTGTTGTGGACAGACTCACAAAGGTAGCTCACTTTTTTCCGATCATGGAGACCTTCGGTGTGGACGAGCTCGAAAGGCTATATTTCCGAGAGATCGTACGTCTACATGGGGTCCTTAGTTCTATCATTTTAGATAGGGACGCCCTCTTTAAGTCTAGTTTCTGGCATAGTTTTTAGAGGGCACTGTGTACTTAGGTGCTTCTGAGCACAGCATACCACCCTCAAACAGATGGCTAGTCGGAGCGTACGATACAAGTGCTATAAGACATGCTGCGTGCATGCGTCCTAGACTTTGGGGGCTCTTGGGAGAAGCATATAACCTTAGTCTAGTTTGCCTATAACAATAGTTTTCATGCAACTGTTCAGATGGCACCATACGAGGCTTTATATAGTAGGCCATTCCGATCACCTTTGTGTTGGTTAGAAGCCGGTGAGGTAGCTTTACTGGGGCCATAGCTCATGCAGGAGACATCTGAGCAGGTCCAGTTGATTCAGAAGTGGATGGCTACTACACAGTCTCGTCAGAAGTCTTATGTTGATCGCCGCAGACGACCATAGTAGTTCATGGTTGGGGATTGGGTTTCTCTACGTGTTTTGCCGAGGCTGGGACACAAGTGGATCAGGAGACAGGGTAAACTTTCACCGAGGTATATGGGGCCATTCGAGATTCTGGAGAGAGTCGGGATGGTTGCCTATCGGTTGTAGTTACCGCAGCGGTACCGAGCCATGCATGACTTCTTCCACGTGTCTCAGTTGCGTCGCTACCATTCAGACCCATCTCACACCTTTCATCTTGAGGATGTTGAGCTTCAGCATGATGCTTCCTTTGAAGAGAATCTAATCTATATAGTTGATAGGAGCACGAAGGTTCTCCGAGGCTAATCAGTTCCACTCGTACGGGTGCTATGGGAGCATGGATGAGTGTAGGACGAGACCTGGGAGCGGGAGGCCGATGTACGTGCTTAGTGGCCAGAGCTATTATGAGATTTATCTTCGTAACCCTTGGAAGGGAAATTCGGGGACGAATTTTTATAAGGGGGGAAGTTTGTAAGAACCTGGTTCTTATTTTTGAGGCACGAGCTTCCTTTTCCTTTTCCTTAAGTGTTTTTGAGAAAATATGGAAAATGGAAAAAATGCTAAATTTTGAAACTACACGCCATGTACTTTGTCCACAGGCTGTGTACTTTTGTCCATGTTGTGATGAGTACACGGGGCGTGTAGCCTTGTCGGCGACGAGGGGTGTAGGAACCAACTACAGGCCGTGTAGTGGTACCTTACACACTGTGTAGTAAGTCGGAAGGCTTGAATAGTAAGGCAGTGGAGTCACCGTCAGCTAGGCGACAGTACACACCGTGTACTCAGGAGTACATGTCGTGTACTCAGGTTGACGGGTGAACAGTGTGGTGGTGCAGTTGAATGAATAGTTAAATGAAAGAAGTACACACCGTGTACTCAGAAGTACGCGCTGTGTACTTTGTTTTTTAGGCTTAAACCAGGCAGTAGCCTCTTCATTTGTTAGAGGAGGCGTTTGAGCCATTTTGGAGCCAAGGAGGACAACCAGACATCTGAAGATCCGCTGGGTGTTCGTCTGGAATCCAATTCGGCTTCGGACGATCTCGTTAGAACCGCACGGGGAAGCCATTCCTCCTCCTTAAGCCGTTATTACCAATTATTCTCCTAACAGAAGTTATATATATTTGAATGGGTTTTTTTCTTCGTCAGATCTACGCCGTTCTTGGGCGTTTCTGGGGTCGACGTTCAGGTATAACATTCGTTGGAGTATAAGGTAGGTGGCTTTGTGTTTATTTTCCAACTGTCGTGCGTTTTTGTGCGTTTTTGTGCCACGAACCCATGTTGGGGTGTCATGTGGCTGAGGAAATTGCTATATTTAATTCCTAGAATTTCATAGGTGATTAAATTGTGATAATAAAATGCTAGTTTGGATCGTTGCTTGGATCCGGAACCACCCCGGGGGTGTGTTCCACTGTTTAGCCGTTTGGCCAGGATACCCGAGGGTATGCCTTTAATGTAGTAATTGTAGAATTTCCTTGAAAGGAATTGATTTTTTACTACATTTTGATATATTGGGCATGGCCCGATTACCTGTTTAACCTGAGGGCGTTGTTGTGATTTGCCTATGGGCACTACACTGTTTAGCCTGAGGGCAGTAGTTACTTCGACCTGAGGGAAACTTCTTCCGTGCCTGGGGGAAATAGACTCTATGCCTAAGGGTGACACTACCTACGCCTGAGGGAAAATTCTGTTATGCCTGAGGGCAGATTCTTGTGTTGGACACTCATTAACTGAGGGTGGGGGTTTACTTGTCTGAGGACGTGGATTGTTTACTTAGAAATGCACTGTGGTGATTTCTAATTTTTAAATGGATTAAATGGATAATAAAAAGGCAATATAACTGGTAATTAGTTATTTTTAAGTACTACTTACATTATTTCATTTTACTACTGCACACTATTGTTGCATGCTTACACGCAGTAGGGCACATGCCTTTGGTGGGTGTCTACTGAGATATATTTCTCACACCCTATTTGGGCCATGCTTTTTGGCCCAAACAGATTATGTTTCCGCAGGTGTAGATAGGGGAAAGAGTCCCTATACAGGTACTTGACTGTTGCTGTGGAGTAGGTGGGAATGGGACCGAGCCTAAGCTCGCGATGCTGCTGCCAGCTATTTTTCTTGTTTTGTTGCACTCTATATATTGTTGAACTATATTGATGTATAACATGTTCTAGCTGTTTTCTTAGAACTTGAAACATATAGCATCATCATTTATATATAATTTTGGTTATATCCACTACTGTAGTTTATTTCATTTGTGTATGGTTCACTGCTTCTGCAGTTTTTTTATGTTTTATTTAAATTCCGCTGTGCTACAATTTGAAAAAATGAGGGCATAATTTCCCCACTATCAGACCTGGGCCCTCGCTGCTAGTCGGCAACCTCTGGAATTTGGGGAAATGCGCTTGAGGTGACATGGCAAACCGGGTTCGGGGCACCCATTGAGTGGAACCCGGGGCCGGGACGTTACATCTATAATGAATTACCATTGTGATAAGTTATAACACATGTCTTGTAACTAAAATGAAAATAGTTATATAAAATACATGAATGGGGGGACAAATATGATACCAATGGTGAGATTTTTTAATTTCAATGAGTTGGTGAATAAATCTAATGTGTGTATGACATTAGTTATAAATAATTAATATTGAATGAAAAAGTGAGTAAAAATAATTTTAGACTAATACATTTGATAATAGACCACCCAATGAAGTGGTGATGGGTATGTTATTTGTTGATTTGAATTTTACCAATGCCTTGTTTAACTATAGATCATCAAATTCCATTATTTCATATAAATATGCAATTAATATTAAGATATCGCACCAGGAAATGATGAAATGTCATTTATTTAAAAATATAGGATAGATTAATAAAGAAACAAAGATTCTTAATATTATTTCTATTGTTATTAGTTGGAATATTTTTTTCAAAAAATATGGGAGAACATCCCATAGTAGTGTTTTATATTATTCAATGAACTGACTAGATTTTGTTTTTTTTATGTTAAGATAGATTATAGAGCTAATAATTTTATATTAAATGATTACATACCTTTGATAACAAACAAAGAAGCTGAGAAAATGATTAAATATGGTAGTTAATGTTACTTATAAATTTTTATTAGATAAAGGTAATTTTCATGTTAGTGATGTCCAAGTTGTAAATGAAAATATGAATGTTTTCCTGATGATTTTCCTTGTACTATTACTAATCAAGAGTTAAATTTATTGTTCACTAAGTTCTTGATTCTAATCCAATTTCAAAACAGTAAAATATTTATTATTTACATGTATTGATTTAGAAAATAACCAATAATATTTTTAAATCTAGGCAATGAGACAATATGAGATTCTAAGACCATAAGATCCTGGTATTGATATTATAAAAAATAGATAAAATATTAATATATTGCACAAATATTAATCCTAATATAATGCAATAAGATTTGAAAAGAGTCTCAAATCAAAAATATGAGACCACCATAGAGTACAAAATTTGTTCCATACCCTAGGTGTAACATTAAATAATTTATAACATGTGTTTGGAAAATATGAAGTTATGGGTGGATTTGTAATTTAATATTTTTTTTATTTATGTACATTTTTTTCATATCACCATGGAATATTCTCTATATATATATATATTCATAAAAAATCCCTAGGCTTAGCCACAAAACTCTATAAATTTAGAGACGATTCGGTGGATGTGGTTTCATGAAAAAATATTATTGGATAGTGTAATCGTGATCACTGTGCCAATGGAACCTATGGATATTGTATACCACAATGGACCAAGACCATTATTCATCAATGATAAATCTAATATCAATGTAGGATATTTTATTTATTTGGATTTATCCTTGTTTATTTATATAATGATGAATGTGATTTAATCCTCCTAAAATTATATATTCACAGATCAATGGTTGATTTGATAGTTTTGTTTCATCTTCCAAGAATATGATGAATTGATTATTTACTATTCATTTTGACATATAATACCAATTCATTCATAGATTACAATGATAGAAAATAAAGGCCAATGTGAACATTGGTCATGATTTATTTCTCATGTTTTTTTATTACCCTTCCCATTCTATATGCTTTCATCATCGATATTTGGTTTGGTTAGAAGTTTAACAAATACCAGGTAATCAATTGATGCGAAACCAGTGTTTGGAACATTGGATTGATGTTCAAGGTTTGGAATTGTGGCTGATGATGTGACCAAAGTTAGAAGAAAATGTTAATGGATTCGAATCAGATTGTTGTTTTCCCTTTCTGGGATTGGCATGTAGTGGAGGCTCAATATCCTGCTAGATGATTTCTGAGTAGAATCATGAGCTAGATTATGATCAATAATGAGGGAAGGGATCAGATGAATTCACGTACATGGTATTCAAAGAATTAGGTATTGTAGATCGTGGGAAGTAGTTGAAAAACAAGGAGGCATGTGAAGACCTTTGGGATCTAGAAAATATGGTGTTACATGACATATAATGGAAGAACACATGCTGTGTGGACCTAGCTAAAGAGGATATGTTTTACACATGAAATAAAATATCATGAGCTATGTGAAACATGCCACAAATGATGAGACTCTACATAGGAACTCATAGTGTTCCCTTGCGGTACACGAGAATGAACACACCCTAGTATAAGATCACAACTTGAGTACAACTGAAGAACCTAGAGTACAAAGGCTTGTGATGATCCACACGTATAGATATGGGGTAGGAATGAAATTTTGTGCACTACTAGTACACACCTTGTAAATTTTTAAGGATTTTTGGGATTCTTGATATCATTAGCATAGTCCAATTTCCTTTCAGTTTATTCAATTAATCAATCCCAATGAGGGTACATTATGACGTTACATCTTGAACATATGTTTTTAATCCCATCAAAGGGATTTGTCTCATATAGTGTTATTGGTGTCCACCCAAGTAAATAGGTGGAATCCTATATTATCTTCTACCTTAAGTGGAGTTCCTAAAATTTTCATGACCAACCTTACATAGGAACTAACCCCCAACATTTCATGTTATTCTATATCAGGTTGTTGGTATACCCCATGGCCTTAGGTGCGATCAATCATATGTGTATCATTCAATTCAAAATTTCAGAATTTACTTCTTCATGAAAGGAGATAAAAAGAACAAAATATCATATGGACACCTTCAGTTCACACAAACGTATGGATTGAGTTCTCCCTAGAGAGTGTTGTTATGAAATCTCAAAAATAATATTAGGCATACTTGTGGTTGTGACCGTACCGTATGACATAGAATTGATCATGAGTATATTGAGATGTTTTTTATATGTCTCATATTATGATTGACAAACCCATGTGATGGGTTAACTACTATCTTGATTATTAGTGTTTTTTTATTTAGGGGCATCCTATATAGTGTTTAATACTCACCCCTAGATGGGATCTAACCACTATTGTCATATCTTATGCAGAAGGAAGTTCATTTCTTGGGGTACTTAGTGGAAAAGGAGAAGAAAATGATTATATTTGGGTAGATATACCATAGTTCAACCCAAGTGTCACAATTGATTAAAATCCACTCATTCTAGTAGGTTGGACATCAATATAGTTTTTTGAGGTTATATTTGAACATTTATGCTTTCCAATATTATTAATCATACTATGATTCTGGTTTTTATATATATAAATGAATTGTTATCTTTTTTTAAATTAGATTCAAAATTGGATTTTTTGGTATTTTTTTGAGGGTGTATAGATAAATTAGTATAAGGCATCCCATGTGAGATTTATGCTTACCCACTGATGTTCACAAGACCCTAGCCATTCAGAGTTGGTCATGGGGTAGTCACACTTGGATTACCGATGGCCTTGTGATTCATTGTGGGACGAGTCATGATAGATTAGTACTAGAATTAAATTATTCTAGGATTGATATTTCTAGTTTTTTCTAATAATGACATTAGTATGGATTTTGTAGAAATGTAACTATGTTTTTGGAGTTTATCATTTAGCTGAGTGACTCCAGTGTTTGTGTGGTGGCTGACATATCCATAAACTAGAAATATAAATACCTACTTTTCAAAATGGTACATGTAGTCACTGGTTATAGGAAAAAAATTGGTATATACATCGTAATGTAATGGGTTGTGGTACCATAACCTTAACAAATAGCTCTCATGATATAATTCTATCTGGGGTGCATCTTGTCTATTTTAGGATTCCTCGGGAATAATGTTCATCTATAATTACATTATAGGATCATGAGGATGATCTACCAGGAGACATGTCTATGGAATGTGGACCTATTTAGAAGGTGGTAAGTCTAGGTGGGTATCCAACCATACCTATTGATCTATAGATGGTTCTAGAAGTACTGGAGGATGAGATACAAAGGGTGACCACTCATCATGGGTTTTGTCATCAGTGACCCCTCTGGTTTCAGGGTGATCTATACCCTTGGGTAGTTGAGTATTGGTTCAAGGTGTTGATGTGAGACTTTAATCTCATTATGAAACCTACTGAAAAAATGGAGGTCTTCACAGTGAGCCTTCTTCCAAGATTCACTATCTGATGGTGGGGCTAGTGACATTATCATACAATGAGGCAACTCTTTTATTGGGAGAGTTTGATCACCATTTTAAAAGACAATTTTTCACCAGCTATAATGTGAGTTGTAGGTATCCAATATCTTCTACAGCTTCTCCATGTTAGCACAATTATTGAATATTATTCATTATGGTTCCCCAATGACTCCCAATAAATGATAAATATTCTATGAAATCATTTCATTCATGTTTATAACTTTGAGAGAGTCCTAGGACCTAGAGGATCTAGAGATGATTAGTGGTATGGTATGTGTCTATTAATCCATATATAATATTTTGAGAGACCAAATGACATCCCACTCTTATCATGCTACATTCATAGTTCAACACCTAGATATTCTAATAGAACATTTGGCTTAAACCCTTCATTTAATGAAACCTTCTGGAGAAAATTCGGTAATCACAAATTGCATATGAAAATGTGATATGACTCTTGGAGTAAAGGAATTCATTTAGGATCTCTTCTTAGAATCAATGAGGCCTTATTAAATCATCTTATGTATAGAATAGATAACTTCAGTTCATGCTATGATTGAATATTTTAGGAGGAAGATGTAGTGTTTCTATGAATATGGGACAATATTTTCCTTTGTAAATGAGAAGGAGGCTCGAGAAGAGTAGGATGGGCTTGTATGTATGAGGATAATTTTTTTACTCATAAGTTGCGAAGTATTACACTATGTGTATTGTATTTTATGGGCTTTCAGTTTCTTGTATTGGAGGTAGAGTATTAGGATATCTTTCCTCATGGTATGCCTATATTACATCCCCACTTATTGATATACATCGTCGTGTACTTGAACCTAGATAAAACCCTGATATCAAGGCCAAAATAAGGGATGTAAATAAAAGATCTTCACGTTATGATGGTTTAGTTAGTGGACTTTTAGAGGAAGTGCTTTGTTAGAACTAGTTTTCTATCATATATTCCCCAATATTGTTTTCCAAGAAGGCAAATGAGGGTTTTAAGTTATGTACAGATTATCATCACCAGAACCAGTTGATCTTAATGAATAAGTATCCACTACTAATGATTGATGAACTATTTTAATATTTGAGAGAGGTGAGATGGTTTACAATGATAAACCTCAAACTAGGTTATCACCCCATAATGAATATGAGATGTGGATATATCAAATAGAAACTTTTAATGTCACTACGATCATTATGAGTATTTGGTGGTTCATTTTGGAATGAAAAACCCCTAAAAATGTTCATTAGACTCAATAACTGGATATTTTATCTTTTCATAGACCTGTTTGTGGTAGTCTTCATTGATGAAATCTTAGTGTACTCGTCGTCTAAGGTGGAATTAGCGATTCACATAAGGATTGTCATAGACATACTTTGGGAGATCCATATTTATGATAATCTATAAAACTATCATTTTTGGATTCCAGAGGTCCGATTTTGGGATATATAATCTTAGTAGAGTGTGTAACAATTGATGAAATCATGGTTGAGGTAGTGTTATCCAAGGAGACACCCAAAGGTGTGGCATAGATCTATATCATTCTTGGGTTGGGAGGATAGTAGATAAGTTTTGTGCCCCATTTCTCTAAGATATATTTACCCTTTATTTCTTTGACTAATATGGGGTACTCTATTATGTGGATAGATAGGTTAAAACATGTGTTTTTGGAGTTATGGTAGAGTTTTATGAGAACTCACATCTCAAGATTGTTGAAGGAAGGTGTCGAGTTTGTGCTGTTATGTGATTCTTCCAATACCAGGTTAAGATATTCCTTGATGTGTAGGTATTATGTGACTTCCTCTATGACGTGGTTTTTGATACCACATGAAAATAATAATATGACCCAAGATCCCCATCTAGAAGTGGTAGTCTTATCTATGAATATGTGGTCTCATTACCTTACGGGAGAGTAGTTTTTCATCTATTTTAACCCCAAGATACTCTTTTATATCATCTCATGGAGATATATTAACATGATACTAGTGTATTGATTGATTTAATAATATAATATGACTTTGATATTTTCTATACACATGGGAAGGAGAACGTGGTGCAAAATTTTCTCTCTAGGTGTCTTTTCACACAATAATTGACTGAGGTGTCAGAGTAGTTAGCCTCATTATAGTTTCCCCTATTTGATGATGATTTTTAAACATAACACTAATATTTGGTTATTACCCATAATCTTCTATAGTGTGTTAGAGAGTCTCATAAAAGATATATTTATTTTGAGTCCATACGTAATCATATATCCACTGGATGTTCTCCTGGTGGATTTTCTAAGGGGTGGGGGAATATTATCCTTTTTATTAGTGAATGATGGAAAAAGTGACATTGTGAGAGGAGGTAATAAGAGAGTTTCTAACACCCCCCATATTGGTACATCTATGTGTGTAAAATATGTCTCAAGACTATTGGTGTCATTTTTTGTTCTAGGAATGAAGAATATCATAGCATAGTTCATCTCTCAGTGCCTCCCTTGTCAACATTTGATGGGTGAGAACCATGTTACATCAGGCCAATATCAAAACATTGAGTTTATATAGTGGAAGTGGAATGGAATATCCATGGAATTCATTGAGGGATTGTCATAATCATCTAGAGTAAATGACACCATATAGGTGGTCATAGATTGAAACATGAATTCATCCCACAACCTAGCTTTATGAAAGTAGATTTTAGTAGAGAGAATTGGGCTCCTACAACTGAAGGATTTTTTTTTGGCTCCACAAAGTTCTTTTTAATATTGTTTAAGATTATGATTCTAACTTTACATCACATTTATGTAGAGTATTATATAAACCCTTTGGTACTTAGTTACATTTGAGTATAATATTTCATCCCCAAACTAACAGCCAGACTGAGTGGACTATTTAGGTTGTTGAGGATATGTTATGGTCTTGCATGTTGGACTTTTTTCATAGTTAGGATGATAGATAAACCTTATTGGAGTTTTCAAACCAAAAAAACTATTATGGAACACTTTGAGGGATTTTACGGGTGGCACTGTTGGTCACCACTATGTTGGACAGATCTAGGAGAGTAAACATTATTATTCCCAAAATCGTGTGAGTGAAAATATAGAGGATACAAATCTTCCAAGAGTGAGTTATGACTACCCAAGGTCATAAAAAGTCTTATATAGACTGAAAATGGAGGCATTTATAATTTTAGGAGGGAGTATTAATTTTCTTGATGGTCTAACATCGAATTATATTATAGGGATTTTTTTGGTGTTTAAGGTTATCTTTCAGGTTTTCTAGACAATTAAAAATACTATACATATTTGGTGAGGTGGTGAAGCACTTAGATCTGAGACTGGGTACACAAATTCTTATATAAGGTGTATTCGAGGTGGTATGTGAACAACCCATCACATGTTGTCAATTGGGGAGAGCTATAAATCGACGATAGATATACCATTTTCGACTAAATTATAAAGATCTAGGATTAATAGGATAATATCATCCATGGGTGATGATTTCCCCTAATGCATTTTCATTGGCAGGACAAGAATATTCAAGATTGCACTTGGGATGAGAGACCCATATGCGAGCTCAGTACCAACATCTTTTTGATTAGTCCTTGTCACCTTTCTAGAAATAATCTTTATGGAGTGGAGAATGTATTTTCTTTATTCTATCCATCTAAATACTTAGAATACATCTTATAATATTATCAAAACCAAGCATTGAAATATCTTGAGACTTATTGAACCAGTGTGGCCGATATTAGTATTATAAAATATATTAAATACATTAATATCACACATTCATAGTTTTCTTGAAATAATATAATAAATCCAAAAAAAATCTTGAATAAAAAATATAAAACCACTGTTGTGTATGAAGTTCTTTATTTACCCTATGCACGATATATACATTGTCAGAATATGGTGTTTCACGAAAGTGAATTTGTGGGAGGATTAGTAATTTAATAAATAAATAAATAAATATATTATTTTTTGTACCAAAATAGCCTAATATCTATAAATATATTATTATAACAAACCCTTGGGTTATATATATAACCATAATGATAGAGAGAGGATCTAGTTTATGTGCCTTGATTGAAAATTATCAACAGATCGTTATTTAGTGGTTGGTGTGAAAACCAAAATTGTGGATCTCATCAACCATAATTGAACAAAGCCATAAATCTTCAATAATAAATCCAATATCATGGTATAACATTTTATTTATTAGTATTTAACCCTATTTTTCCCATATCAAACATGATTTAATCCTATTATAAATTTTTATTTTCATATCGATGGTTGATTATCTAGTTTGGTATTATCTTTGTATAATATTAAGAATTTATTCTTATTATTTTTTCCCTTATAATTTCTCTTAATTCATCGATTAAAAATATAATGAATCAATGAAAAAATGAAAATTGGATGAATTTCATTCATTATGTTTGTGTTTTTTATATTTTCCCTGTAAATTAGGTGTACATCATCAATATTCAGTTTGGATGGTGGTATAACAAATATGAGGTAATCAAACAATGTAAAACCATTATTTAGTGCATCTGATTGATTTTAAGGATTCAATATTAAGATATATGATGTGAACAAAGTTGAATGATTAGGAATATAGATCAGGATTAGATTATAATTTCCCATTTTTCTAGTTTGGTGAGGGATGATGTCTATGACAACCCTACTATTATTACAAACTTAAACATGATTTATTAGACAAAACTTCACTTGATACAAAAAAGAAGATCGAGAAGTTTAGTTTCTTTGGTGCTTAGGACCATTACATAAAAACTTAAAACATGAAATACAACATCTTTACTGAAAACTTCTTTTACACGACCAATACATTCCCTCGTACTTAGCATTGCATGGGATAACCTGAGGACATGCATAAAAAAAGGGTGAGCTATAAAGCCCAGTAAGGGAGTACACATGGAATAACATGAGGAGTACAATACATGTTAGAAAATAGGCATATCAATAGAGCATATAAGAAACATGAACATAAAGGCATGGTAAAGCATGATAATCATAACATGGAAATGTGGCAACAATACTTAACATGGAATTAGCATGAGCCAAGGTTCATTGCACATAAAGCATGAGTAAACCCTCATTGCACATGAATGACGAGTAAACCCTCGTTGCACTTGAATTAGCATGAGTAAATACTCATTTCACATGACATATCATGATACTATACTTTACCCAATGCATTGGAGCACTATAAGGGAGCACCCTTCATAATCATTTAATTTCATGCATAAGTGTGCCACATGGATCATAAAACATGGATTCATAAAACATAAACATTTATTCCACGGTAAAGGAATGTGGAATTAATACATGAAACTTTGTAATCTATATGTAAAGGTGGATACCCTTGATGGATAAATTGTCATGGTATCCACTACACAATGGAATTGGCTTAGAAAATCGGTGCTATTTCGGCAGCGTAATGGCGTGACATAAAAATTCATAAAAAAATGGTTCATGAGAGAGAAAGGGGTTCCTCGTAATATTTAAATGTAATGTATAGTAAGGAGGTCATATAGATACATGTCCCAATAATTTTAATGGAATTTAGATTCACGATACAAAATTATTGCTTGAATTAATAAGAAGAGAGAGAAGTTCCTTTCGGAATTTCGGCATAGTAACGGGTGTACATGGGAGGAATTTAATGAGAGAGAAAGGGGTATCCCATCATTCAAACAATAAGAGGGATGTGTGGGGGAGGTGGTAAACAATACCCCAACAATCATAATTGAAATTAAAATGGAAATACAACTTAAAGAAAATTGACAAAAATGACAAAGGAAGAAAAAACCTTTACTTGGAGGTGTGCTTCCAAAGGCTAGAGAGAGGCTTGTGAGAGGCTTCTTGGGAGCTTGGGGAACCTTGGGAGGATTATAGAGAGATTAGGGCAGAGGTTGGATGAACTAAAAAGGCTTTGAGTGAGGAGGAAGTGGGAGCTTGGGTGGGTTTATATAGGAAAGGTGAGGGAATTCTTTATTATTTAGGTTTGGGACCCCTTATATTAAATTAATCCAAACCACAATCCATACCATGGTTTTTGCCCATGGTTTTTCGAAAAGGGAAGAGGAAAACAATATTTTATAAGGCCAAAGTCCGAACATCTTAAAATATTAGGTTTGCTTATGTGGAGGTGAGTCACACTCTCATGGAAATTAATTTAAAAAGGCAAGGTGTTGAATAAGTATTGAGGGGTCCATTAATGCATTGAAAAGTAAGTTAAGAAAACCCAAAATCACATTATTTTAATGTCAGAACATATATTGACCGAACATAAAGATTATAGTATTTTATTACATCACTATTGGTTCATTATGATGTCATAAAACACTTTATATATTTAAACAATATATAATTTTTACTCAAACATTTGACTGTCCCAGAAAATTAAGAAAAATTCACCGTTGGATAATTTTGATGTCCTGATTCCAAAAATACCATTTATTTTATCTAAATAATTTTCTAAATATGTTAATTTTTACTTTTAAAATAAAAACCGACATTTATCGAAAATTCACAGGTTTGGACAGAAATTGCTTTCAAACTTTAATAAAAATTATAATTGCATTCATAAAATTATAAGATCATTTATATTTAATAACAATTAATTTAATAATAATAATATTATTTTATTAAAATATTATTTAATTCAAAAATACCTTAATCTAATAAAATAGGATTCATAGTTAAATAATAACTAAAAACACTATTTGTACTTTAAAAACTATTTACAATGTATCAAAAATGACTAGAAATTTGATTCATTATTATATACAAAAAAAATAATGTACATGAACATAGTACTACTTATTTGTTACATAACCTTTTAAAATAGCTACATAAGACCTAAGGGTAAGGTGTGCGATGGTGAAAGACTCTTGGGGTGGCTCAGATAGCATCACTCGAGAGGTAATTTCAATCAAATTCCACTTTTCCCGTAGACGGTCACGTTCGAGCTTGACAAGATGAAGCTCAGCTTGGGATTGGTCAAGGGTGAAGCCCAAAGATGCCACCTCTTTTCCGAGCTCCGAAAAATGGGCTTTGTATGGAGCAATTCTACTGGACGAGGCCATCGCTTCTTTTGTCTAAGTAAAATTGGATGTGTTAAAGCCCTATATTTATGCTAATCAAGTGATCACTGTTCATTGGCTATATTAGCAACGATCAAAATTCTTAACATAAAACCAATGAAGTTGACATTTTATATAAACATAAAGAGACATTTAATTAGATCAAGATGGATTTCCATTAATGAAACTTTGGTTCGTTACAATATTCCCCCCTTAAGAAATTTCGCCCTAGAAATTTTTCTTTTCCCACACTAAAACAAATGGGGGTAACTCAGCTTCATCATATCCTATGATTCCCAAGTCTCTTCATCAAACTTGTGGTTTCTCCACAACACCTTGACGAGGGGCATGGTCTTATTTTGTAGAACTTTTTCTCTACGATCTAAGATCTTCACTGGTTACTCCTCATAAGAAAGATCGTCTTCCAATTGTAACACCTCAGAAGAGAGTACATGTGAAGGGTCCGGTATGTACTTTTTTAAGAGGGATACATGAAAGACATCATGTAATTTGGCCATGGCTGGTGGAAGTGCTAGTCGATAGGCCACAACCCCAACACGATCAAGAATCTCGAAGGGGCCGATGTACCTTGGAATTAACATCCCTTTCTTTCCAAACCTCACGACCTTCTTCCACGGAGATATGCGTAAAAACACCATGTCTCCAAATTTAAAAAAAAGGTCTTGTTGACGATTATCTGCATAACTCTTTTATCGACTCTGGGCTTCCTCGATATGCTGTTGAATGGTTTTCACCTTCTCCACCAGTTCTTAGACCATTTCTTGTCAAAGAAGCTTACGTTCACCGACCTCATCCCAACATGTCGGTGTTCTGCAACTTTTTCCATAAAGGGATTCATAGGGTTCTATTAGGATGCTCGAGTGGAAACTGTTATTATAAGAGAACTCAACTAGAGGAAGATGCTGATCCCATCCTCTTTTAAAGTCCATTTAGCACACTCTCAACATATCCTCAAGTGTTTGGATAGTCCGCTCAGATTGGCCATCAGTTTGCGGATGATAGGCCGTACTGAAGTTCAGTTCAGTATTTAGAGCATGTTGAAGACTCTTCCAAAACATAGAGGTGAATCTTGGATCTCGATCAGACACAATAGATAGTGTTACTCCATTCAACCTTACCACTTCTCTGATATATATCCATTCCAGTTGATCCAATGATAATTCCTCCCGAATAGAAATGAAGTGTGAAGTCTTTGTAAGATGATCCACAACAACCCAGACTGCATTGTTGCCTTTGGATGTCCTAGGATGTCCGGTGACAAATACCATGGTGATGTTCTTCTATTTCCATTCTGGTATGGGCAATGGTTGCATCATCGCCTTAGACTTCTGCCTCTCTGCCTTCACTTGCTGACAAACCATGCACTTTGATGTATATTCAACGATCTACTTCTTCATATTATCCCACCAAATGTTTTTTTGGAGATCTCGATACATCTTTGTGCTCCCTGGGTGAATAGAGAAATTTGAACTATGTGCATCATCCAAAAGTTCCTTCTTCAGCTCCGGACTTGAATGAACACATAGTCTTTTCCCAAACCACACAATTCCTTCTTTATTAAACTTAAACTCTAAGGATTTCCCCTTTTTTATAGCTTCCACTTTTTACTGAATTCCCAAATCATCCTTTTGAGCATCCTTTAACCTTTCCAAAAGATATGGATGAGCAATTATTTGTGAAAGGATTGATGATGTTCCCTTCTCTATGATTCCCATGTACATCTTCATCAAGTCTAAGAAGATTGGATCCTTCTCAACTCTCATCATTGATAGAATTGCTGGATCCTTTCTACATAGGGCATCTTCCACCTTGATCTCTTTCCCAGGGTGGTAATGTATTGAACAGTCATAATCCTTGATGAGCTCTATCCATCTTATCTGGAGCATATTAAGCTTTTTTCTACGTGAATATATATTTAAGACTCTTGTGGTCAGTATATATCTCACATTTCTCTCTATAGAGATAATGCCGCCAGAATTTCAAGGCAAAGATCACAGCCTCCAACTCCAGATCATGTGTTGGATAGTTTAGCTCATGGATTTTCAACTGTCTTGAGGAGTAGGATATCACTTTATCATTCTACATCAACACTAAGCCTAAGCCCTTCTTTGAAGCATCACTGAATACCACAAAAAGTTCCCCGCTTGTGGGTAAAGTGAGCATGGGCGCAGTGATAAGCCTCCTTTTCAACTTCTTGAAGCATTCTTTGCATTCATCACTCAAGAAAACCTTACTCCCTTCCGAGTTAGCTTGGTAAGAGGGTTGGACAATCGTGAGAAATTTCTCACAAATCGTTGATAATATCCAGCTAACCCCAAGAAGCTACAGATATCTGTTAGCGATGTTGGCCTCGTCCATCCCTCAATTGCATCTGTTTTGGAGGGATCCATAGATATCCCACTACTTGTAATGATATGGACCAATAATGAGACTTCCTTCAACTAAAACTCACACTTGCTGTACTTTGTATAGAGCTTCTCCTTGCGCAAAGTCTCCAGTACAGTTCTTAAATGCTCCTCATGATCCTCCTTGGTTTTGGAGTATATTAGAATATCATCTATAAAGACTACCACAACTTAGTCTAGGAAATCCCTAAAGACTCTATTCATTACGTCCATGAAGATTTCTGGAGCATTGGTGAGTCCGAAAGGCATTACTATGAATTCATAGTGCCCGTATCTTGTACGAAAAGTAGTCTTGGGGACATCTTCTTTTTTCACCCTTACTTGATAATATCCCAACCACAAGTCCACCTTGGAGATGTATTGTGCTCCATGCAGCTAATCAGACAAGTCCTCGATTCTTGGGAGAGGATAATTGTTCTTTATCATGATTTTGTTAAGTTCACGATAATCGATGCAGATCCGCATTGACCCATACTTCTTCTTGACGAAGAGGACTGGTGCACCCCATGGTGAAGCACTTGGGCATATCAACCCTTTATCCAGATTCTCCTATAGTTGTTTCTTCAGCTCTTCAAGCTCAACAATAGCTATTCTATACGGATTCTTGGATATTGGTAGCTCCCCAGGTATAAGTTCAATTGAGAACTCAACATCTCTTCTAAGAGGAAGACCAGGCAGTTCCTCGGGAAACACTTCAGTGAATTCCCTCACAATAGGAATTTCTTCAAGGATGTTTTCTTCCTTGGACTCAATCATCTGAGCTAGATACGCATGCTCGTAAGGCAGTAATATCCATGCTTTAAATGATGGACCAAAAAGAGATTCATCTTCCTGCTGACACTTGTAAAGAATCGGTGGTCGATTCTCCATATGGAGTGTGATTTCCCTCTCCCGACAATTTATATTGGCTCTATATAAGGAAAGCCAATCCATTCCAAGAATTGCATCCAATTCCACCAGAGGGGGTATGAAGAGATTCACCGAGAAATTTAATCCACAGATTATAACAGGGGATGACTTATATTCATGGGATGCAATGATTTCCCCATTTTTCGTACTCACCGACTCCTTTACTTCCATGATTTGTGGTGGTGCTGGGATTGTTCTACTAAACTTTCGAGATATAAAAGAAAGTGTAGAACATGAATCAAAAAGTACATTTGCTATTTTTGAATGAATAACTAGCGTACCTATCACTACTTTGTTGTCGGGGTTCACTTCAGCAGAAGTGATGGAAAAAGCTTTTCCTTGCTGCCTTGGAGGTTGTTTGTCTCCTCCAAAAACCCTTGGATTAGGGCACTGATTTGCAAAATGACCCGGGTATTTTCATTTGTAGCATTGAACAATGCGTTGAGGTTCGAACGGAGCGTTCCCCTCCTCTGTCGCAACTGTGGGTCATTCTTGCCGACAGTTAACAACAAGGTGCCATTCTCTTCCACACCTAAAGCATTTTCTCATCCCCTTAAGGCAATTTTCGGGGTTCTTCTTTCCACACTTTTTCCAAGTGGGGTGCTGGATCTTCTTAGCACCATTGGATTTATCCATCGGACCACCAGCATTGAAGTCCACCTTACGCTTCTTTTCCCCATGATACCCCTGTGATTCCCCGATCTCCATTTCGACCTTGAAGGCACATCAGACAACTTCTTCATAGCTGTCGAAGTCATGGATCGCTAATGCTTTCCGCAAGATAGGCTTCATCCCACCAAAGAAGCGGTCATCCTTGCATTCGGGGGTAACGACAAAGCCGGAAGCATATCGTGAAAGCCTTTTGAAGTTTTCCTCGTATGCTCCAATAGATTCTTCATCCTTATTC
This sequence comes from Viscum album, assembly GCA_963277665.1. Classification (NCBI taxonomy): domain Eukaryota; kingdom Viridiplantae; phylum Streptophyta; class Magnoliopsida; order Santalales; family Viscaceae; genus Viscum; species Viscum album. The sequence goes on along the minus strand of OY728155.1, from coordinate 1,214,460,876 downwards.
TTGAGGGAAAGGAAGTCCCTTTCCATCTTAAGCCAGAGGGTGACCTGAAAATATTTATCGAAAAACATCTTCCGGAAATCCTTCCATTCCAACACCTCGATCTCCTCCTTAGGCTTCATATTTTTTTATCAATGTCCACCATTGATCAGCTTCACCCTCCATATGATAAGCAGCCAGGAGAACCTTCTCTTGTTCAGAACATTGATGGACGGAGAAGATCTTTTCAATGGAGTTGATCCATTGTTCTGCGATCGTGGGATCAGATGATCCACTAAAAGTAGGAGGCCTTTGTCTCATGAAGCTCTCGATAGCGTCTTGTTCTTTCTTAGGGGTGTTTGATCATTCCTCTTAACCTGTGTTTCTATTCAATTCTTGATTTAGCTGAGAGAGAATTGTGACAAAGTTCGTGATTCCCGCTCCCATTGGATTGGACATCTGATTAGTACAGTCATCACACTGATCTTCACATCGATTGTTAGCCCGAGTCCTCCTATTACCAACCATTGGCTAAAATAAAAAGAATGTTAGGGGTAACACATAAAGAGTAATCCAAATACAAAAGTTGATGACTTATAAATAAACTTTCATTTCCTAAACTCATGAGTCTATAGGCTTCAATCTAGGCTTTTCATGATCTACTTTCTAACATATATTCTTAGGGGCATTTTTTTTCATTAATAAGGGTTCATACTAAGAGATTTAATTTATCAAAACATATCCCCTGAGAGTGTTGTAACCAAGATTGAAGCAAGGCCCGTTGTCGTGCACCAGTTCCCGTTTGAGTCAAGCTCAAAGCGGTGTTTTCGGGTTTTACCCCAAGGAAACATCTGTGCCAGAGCTGCCTCTACCTGCTCGTATCCAGACTTGGATGTGTTTGTCTGATAAACCACTAACTCAATACTTACCAAAACTTAGGGATGTTTTTATTATACTTAGTCTTGTCTCTAAGGCTTTATAAGGGTTTCCTAATCCCAAAAATAACTAAACCTATCCTATGATACCAACTATGACAACCCTACATTTATTACAAACTTAAACATGATTTATTACATAAAACATCACTTGATAAAACAAAGAAGATCGATGTGTTTAGTGTCTTTGTGGCTTAGGACCATTACATAAAAAATTAAAACATGAAATATGACATCTTTATTGAAAACATCCTTTACACGACCACTACATTCCCTCATACTTATCATTGCATGGGATAACCTGAGGACATGCATAAGAAAAGGGTGAGCTATAAAGCCCGGTAAGGGAGTACACATGGAATGACAGGAGGAGTAAAATACATGTTAGAAAATAGGCATATCAATAGAGCATATAAGAAACATGAACATAAAGTCATGATAAAGCATGATAATCAAAACATGGAAATGTGGCAACAACACTTAACATGGAATTAGCATGTGCCAAGGCTCATTGCGCATAAAGCATGAGTAAACCGTCGTTGCACATGAAGAATGAGTAAAACCTCGTTGAAATTGAATTAGCATGAGTGAAAACTCATTGCACATGACATATCATGATACTATACTTTACCCAATGCATTGGAGCGCTATAAGGGCGCACCCTTCTTAAACATTTCATTTAATGCATAAGTGTGCCACATGGATCCTAAAACATGGATACATAAAACATAAATATTTATTCCATAGTAAAGGAATGTGGAATTAATACATGAAACTTTGTAATCAATAAGTAAAGGTCCATAAAGGTGGATACCCTTGATGGAAAAATGGGCATGGTATCCACTACACAATGGCTTTGACTTAGAAAATCGGTGCGATTTCGACAGCGTAACGACGTGACATAAGAATTTATAAAAAAATGGTCGATGAGAGAGAAAGGGGTTACTCATCATATTTACATGTAATGGACTGTAAGGAGGTCATATAGATACATGTACCAACAATTTTAATGGAATTTATATTCATGATACAACATTATTGCTTGAATGTAAAAGAAGAGACAGAAGTTCCTTTCAGAATTTCGGCATAGTAACAGGTGTAAATGGAAGGAATTTAATAAGAGAGAAAGGGGTCTCCCATTATTCAAACAATAAGAGGGAAGTATGGGAGAGGTGTGAAACCATACCCTGACATTCATAATGGAAATTAAAAGGGAAATACAACTTAAAGAAAATTGACAAAAATGAGAAAGGAAGAAAAAACCCTTACTTGGATGTGTGATTCCAAAGGCTAGAGAGAGGCTTGTGAGAGGCTTCTTGAGAGATTGGGGAACCTTGGGAGGATTCTAGAGAGAGTATAACGGAGGTTGGACGAACTCCAAAGGCTTTGAGTGAGGAGGAAGTGGGAGCTTGGGTGGGTTTATATAGGAAAGGTGAGGGAATTCTTTATTATTTAGGTTTGGGACCCCTTATATTAAATTAATCCAAACCACAAACCATCCCATGGTTTTTGCCCATAGTTTTTGGAAAAGTGAAGAGGAATAAAATATTTTATGAGTATAAAGTCCTATCTTCTTAAAATATTAGGGTTTCTTATGAGGAGGTGAGTCACACTCCCATGGAAATTAATTTAAAAAGGCAAGGTGTTGAATTAGTCTTGAGGGGTCCATTAATGCTTTGAAAAGTAAGTTAAAAAAACCCAAAATCACATTATTTTAATTTTAATACATATATTGGCCGAACATAAAGATTTTATTATTTTATTACATCACTATTGGGTCATTATGATGTCATAAAACACATTATATATTTAAACAGTATTTAATTTTTACTCAAAAATTTGACTTTCCCAGAAAATTATGAAAAATTAACTGTTGGATAATTTTGATGTCCTGATTCCAAAAATAACATTTATTTTATCTAAATAATTTTCTATATATGTTAATTTTCAATTTGAAAATAAAAACCTACATTTATCGAAAATTCACAGGTTTGGACAGAAATGGTTTTCAAACCTTAATAAAAATTATAATTGCATTCATAAAATTATAAGATCATTTATATTTAATAAAAATTAATTTCATAATAATAATAATAATAATATTTTATTAATATATTATTTAATTCAAAAAAAACCTTAATTTGATAAAATAGAATTCTTAGTTAAATAATAACTAAAAACACTATTTGTACTTAAAAAACTATTTACAATGTATCAAAAATGACTAGAAATTATATTCATTATTATATACAAAAAAAATAATGTACATGAACATAGTACTACTTATTTGTTACATAACCCCTTAAAATAGCTGCGTAAGACCTAAGGTTAAGGTGTGTGATGGTGAAAGACTCTTGGGGTGGCTCAGATAGCATCGCTCGAGTGGTAATTTCAATCAACTTCAACTTTTCCCGTGGACAGTCACATTCGAGGTTGACAAGATGAAGCTCAGCTTGGGCTTGGTCAAGGTCAAATCCCAAAGATGCCACCTCTTTTCCGAGATCTGACAAATGGGCTTCATACGGAGAAATTCTACTAGATGAGGCCATCGCTTCTTTTGTCTAAGTAAAATTGGATGTGTTAAAGCACTATATTTATACTAATCATGTGATCACTGTTAAAAGACTATATTAGAAATGGTCAAAATTCTTAACATAAAACCAATGAAGTTGACATTTTATATAAACATAAAGAGAAATTTAATTAGACCAAGAGGGATTTCCATTAATGAAACTTTGGGTCGTTACGATGTCTCTGTCTGATGGAGGATGATTTTTGAGTAGAATCATGGGATAAATTCTTTACATAGAAGATGTTAGGGCTATAAAAACCTCAGATTTTGTTTTCTTAGAATATTAGGTGGAAAAAATCATTGGTAGTAGTGTCAAAAGAGGAAAACCTATGAAGTCTCTTCATCTCTAGATAGTACCATGTTACACGGAATGTAATGGAAGAACACACACTATGTAGAACTAGTTGTGGTGAATAGTTTTTTTCTGGTAATAAAATATCACCCACATCATATGACAGGTTTCAAAAACCATTTGAATCAATTTTGAGACTCATTATACCCTAAATGACACATGATAATAGACACAATTTATTACACAAGAATAACTAGAGTACATGGGCTTGGATTGGAGTATACAGGTATAGGTTGGGGCACACATGCATATTTGGGTTAAGAAATACATGTCGTGTACTACTAGTACACACAGTTTAGTTTTTCTATAAATATTAGAGGCCCTTATTCCAATCAGAGTGAAATGATTTCCTTTGGGTGCATTTAATTGATCCATCCCAATGTGGGTGATTTATTCCATTACACACTAAACATATGATTATAATCCCTTTTATGGTATTTGTCTCAGATAGTGTTCTTAGTGTCCCCCCATAGCCTTGTATGGGATCCTCTATCATCTTCTTCCCTACGTGGGTTTCTTGGAATCAATGTAACTATCCTTACCGAGGTGTCTATCCACAAATTGATGGTTTATTCTAAATCAAGTTTTTTGTATAACCCATGGACATGGTTGTGATTCCCACATCAATGTATTGATCAAATCTTACTTATAGTGTGTACATCCTTGTGATGAGATCCAATGAGCACGACATATCAGATATACACCTTCAATGCTATCAGTCTCATGGAATGATTTCTCACGAGCGAGTGTTGTTATGAGAACTCATGTATAATATTAGGATGACTTCACACATGTGACCATACCCTGAGAATTTGTGTCCATCTAGTGTATATCTGGTTGTTTTTTTGTATGCATGTTATTCAGATTAACATACCCATATGATGGGATGACTACTATCATGATTATTTTGTTTCGTTATTTTAGGGTGACCTACCGAGTATTTTAATACTCACCCCTACATGGGTTTTTCCCACACATGTTATGTCTTATGTTTACAACAAGATATCTAATGAGTTTCTTGGTGGACTAGGAGAAGATGATGTATAGATTGGTCTATATAGATAATAGTTTGTACCAGGTGTCACACTTGATAATCGTACCCTCATTATAGTAGGCTGGACGTCATTACAGATTTGGTTGGATTGTATTTTTCATTTTATTATAGTTAGAAATATTGATAGCACTCTGATTAAGGGTATTTGATGTATGAATGAGTTGTTATTAGTTGTACTTTACTTTCAGAAATGGATGGGTTTAGAGATGTATCTATGTGTGTAGATAAATTATATTAATCCTCTCATGTTAGTGTTATACCTACTCCACGATGGTCTCTAGCATATAGTCTATTGGATATGGGATTATGGTAGTTACACATAGCTAAATGTCAACCATGAAGGACCTAGTGGGATAGTTTAGGGAAAAACTCCCATATCAAATGGAACAAGAAGAACATTTGGTGTCGAAAATTAAGTTATAAGAGTTTCTAAATAATGGTTTCATTTATCCTAGAACATCAATGTAGTGTTATCCTATATTATTTCTTAAAAATAAATCTTGTTTAATGAGTAATGATATCGATTATAGATCCTCAAATAAAATAATTTTTAATAACAAGTATATTTTTCCACATATGGATTATTTGATTGATATGATCTGTGGTGTATATTATTTTTCAAATATTTATATCAGGTCAGGGTACCATCAAATGAATGTAAATTATGATGATATTCTGATGACAACATTTTCAACCAGATATGGCCACTATGTGTTTGTGGATATTCCATTTTTGTTATTTTATGAAAAACAATATTCATATATCTTATGAATAGAGTTTTACATTAGTATTTGGGTTATTTTCATATGGAGTTTATTTATGATATTTATGGTTTATTATAATATTCATGATGGTTATGAATGAAACATAAAAGATATTTTTTAAAACATTGAACTAAATAAATTTATATGTAAAATTTAGTAATATTGAAATTTAGCTAAAGAAGATTTTTTTCTGTAGGAATATTTTTCATATGATGGAACTTTTATTGACCAAATGAAAAGTAAAGTTGTTGAAGAATAGACAAGGCCAAGAAATATCATAGAGATTAATAGTTTTTTATTAATTAGTTACAAGAAATGGTTCATTTAAAACATTTCTCTATTATCAATCCTACTAACAAAGTTAACTCAAAAATTATGTATGGTATATTTCAAGGAACTAATGAAAAAATTGATGAATGATCCAGTTCTTTCCCTTCCCTCTACTAAGGGTGATTTTTTCTCTTCAATGATGATTATTAGAAAGGGATTTTTTGTGTTCAAAAGAATAATGATCTAGTAATTTCTTATGATTTGAAACAATTGAAACCTCTTGAGATTAATTATCTTACTAAGAATTTGGAACTAGCTGCTATGTTTATTTTCTAAAAAAATATAGATACATCATTTATGTTGAATAACTTGAAAAAAATATATTTATCAAAAAACTTAATATATATATTCACATAGAAACTGTTAATCTCGAGGTAAATTTGATAGCTAGAACTGATATAGTATTATTATCTATTGAACATATATTATCTCAAAAAATAAAATAAAATAAAATATGTTTTTAGTTTCAAATATCATGCCTTATTAACTATTATATTTTTTAAAAGTGATCTTTTAGAAAATTATTTAACGAATAATTGATTAGAAATCGTTCATGTAAGAAATTGATCTATTTTTTGTTTCATTGTGGTTAGAATTGTCATATAGGAGTTATAAAGTTCTTAAGGATGAACACTAGTTTTATGAAAATGGTAAAGAAAGATATTTTTATTATTTTAACATTTAAAAGGAAGGAATTTTGAGATTTTAAAAAGGTTATTCAGGCCTACTATATCGAAGTTGAAAAATGAATTGTGGAATGATGCCCATAAATATACCTTTTATGATCATCCTATATATAGTAATTTTTGAAGACACCTTGGAGGGTACAAATAGTTGGATGGAATAAATAATAATAATATATATTTTAATATAAATTGTTTTACTTTTCTATATATTTAAACCAAATTAAATTTTTCAAAAGAGATAATTTATTATTTTCCAGTTCCATAGCAAAAATGGGAAACTTTATCCTTCGATTTCAAGTTGGGATTTCCAAATACATCTCAAGGAAAAAATATGACATGGCCTATTGTTGAAAGAATTACTAAATCTTCATATTTCATTAAAATTCATGATATAATGTATTTAGGTCAAATTTCTCAACTATATTTCATAAAAAATCAAGTTATAAAGAGTTCTCTCCCTACTGTATTTGAGCATGATCCCAAATTTTATTTTATTTTTTCAATGGTCTTCAGATGTTGTTTCGTACTGAATTAAATTTTAGTACATTTTTTCTTCCTCAATATGATGAATAATCAAATATAATTATTCAGAATTTCCAACAAATGATTTGATCTTGTTCAATGGATTACTATAGAAGTTGGTATAAGTATATCTCATTAGTTTAACTATTTTCTAATAATTGTTTTCATTATACTGTACAATTTTAATATTTTGTGGTGTTATATGGAAAGAAATATTGGACACCAACATATTCAGGAAAATTAGGTGAAAATAAGTTGTTGGGACTATAATTAGTTTAAGAGATAGATGAAAATTTAAACATGATTCAATTTCATATGAGGGTAGCATAGAGTAGCAAATAGTTTTAGGCAGGTAACCAGAAGAAAAATATTTCATTAAAGTTAAGTAATCATTCTTTTTATTAAAGATTCGTTGTGGAAAAGTGTTATTTGTTTTCTTCAAAAAGGTGATGTTATGTCCACAGTTAATTACATAATGTAAAATTATTTTCAATGTCTAATTATTTTCTTATAAAGTGGTATGGACCATATGTTTATCCTAGTTACATGATTTATTTCATGTTTCATTATGAAAGAAATACGTGTCAGGTTCATCTCTTGTTTTGAGCCCTTTGGTAGTATAGTTGGAAGAGAGTATTTCATATAATGAACATTCAGTTTATATTATTGATGATAATAATAAGGTGTTGTCTAAGAAGTTTATTTATTAAGTTAACATGTTGTGGAAAACCATATGATTAAATAAGAAACACGTGAAATAGAAAATTTTGTTAAAAGAAGATTTTCTGATGTATTTATGTAGTGAATAAAATTTTAAGGATCAAATTTCCAAAAGGAGGAAATTACGCGACAACCATTTTAATAGTAAATAAATTTCATGACTTATTAATATTATTTAATTAGATTTTATAGAGTTAAATTCATTATAATAATATCAATTATTTTTTCTATCAAAAAGGAAATAGTTTTACTCTTACTGATTTATTTATTATTTATTATATTGTTTTATTTATAAGATTAATTTATGAATTATTCAATTTTAATTTAATAAAAATCAATTAATTTATTAAATCGTTAATTCAAAATTATCTTAGAGTTTGTTTTCTTATGTTCAATAAAATATTTTCGTTTTATGTGTATAGTGAAAAAATCCATTGATTTTAAAACTATAATTTCTCTTCATTAAATAAAGTAATTTAAATTTCCCAATATTTTAACAATTTTTTCATAAATTAAAACAAGTATTATTTAATTATAAATAATTTAATTAATTATATATTAATTATTAATATACTTGAGGTTGGTACAAGTTATTTTTTGATTATAAAAATTAATTAACCTAAAAAAATAATTTTTGTGTGTTTTAACCATGTATGTTAAAATTTATTTCTTCCCATTCTAGAAAAAAATCGTCAGAAATGTATTCCATATTTTGAATCAACAGTTTCAAATTTGGTAAATAGTTCCCTTCTATTTTTTGTTACTATGAATAGTAACTTCGGTAAACATGTTGTTACAATGGTAAGGGTAAAACATGTATAAAAATATTAAAGATATGTGATGGGATTTTATAATCCCCCAAAAACATAAAATATTTCATTGGATGATTTTTTTAATACCACAATCATCAACAATTCTATAATGGGGTAATTTATTTCCATTTTCCTTTGATAATGACATTAATATTATATTAAGTAAACAATAAATAAAAAATTTCACACTCTTCGTTTTAATATGTTTAATATTTTTTCATTGGGATTAATGGAGGATATATTGGATTCTAAAGGATTTTTTTAAATATTAATGAATTTTTTATTCATGGTAATTTACTTTCAATTTTGTGAAATGGAATACATTAAATGCTTACTCAATTTTGACATAGTTGTTTTTAAGAAAAAGAATATTCAACTAAATAACTTTAAAAACTATAATAGTAATTGATTTTGAATGAATTTTTTATTAAGATCCCTATAAGGTCAAACTATGTGAATAGTCTCACAAAAGGGAATATTCAGACATGTTTATGTGATTTTATAAACCTTATCTCTTAGTTTTAACCTTCCATTAAACCATTTAACAATTAGAATGGTATTAATATTTGTTACTTTTTGGGTCATGAATGTTACTGTATTCGGTCAATAACCATTGAGTAGACAATAATGGTTAATATTGAACACATTCCATTCACTTGGAATATATTAATATTTTTTTATAAATTTTAAATTATTTAATAAAATATTATTTATCATGACACACCATTAGCCGTTTTAGAGACTATTCACATAGTTTGAATGTAAAGAGATCAATTCCTTCCATGGTAGTAATGTCTACCCATGGCAGTAAAGTAGGTTACTCTCTCAGGTTCATGATTTCAGCTCCATGTGCAAATGATCCATTCTACCCATGGCAGTAAAGTCTCTAATTCCCCATGCACTATATTTATTATCCATTGATACACTAAGTGTCATGAAGGTCAATTGGAAGGCTCTATGATACGTATATAATATGAATATATAAGCTTATTGTGTTAATGGGTTTATACATCAAGGTGTCCTTCTCTAGGATGGTAGAGGGTTAGTTATTCTATAATTCTCAGACTTCTATAGAGATTGGAATTCTATTCAAGAATACTATAATAATATGTATATGTGTGTTATTATTTTAAAGTATCACAATATTATTCTATAATAATTTTAATCTAAATAATAATTTCTCATTAATTCTATAATGATCCTCTCCTTTTGTTTTTTCTGTATTTCTTAACATATCAGGAATTTTTGGATTATACTTCTCCTGGATAATAAATACACCACACTTAGTGAAAGGGTAATATGAATTTTGACCATCATAAATCCCTAGAATTCCATTTTTGGAATACACATTATTATTTTATTTTTGGATCCTTTCCTTGAAACTATAATTACATAGTTCAAGGTGTAATTATTCTCCTTCATTTTATTAAGCATCCATGAACCTATGTTTTAATTTTTTGAACAATTCAAAATTCATTTGTATGTTATCTAGAGTACGTCACAACACCATAATACAATAGTCAAAATATATCAGTTTGGTTTCACATGTACATTAAAATTAATTTATATTAATTTAAAACATTAATTTTTTCTAGGTGTTCTTATCCCCTCAATTATAAAAAAATGCACCCATCCTATATTACTCACACCTTTTAATAAATCTAGTTCAGAAAATGAATATCGTAATCAAACCCAAAAATACTAATCCTTGTTTTAGAGGTATCTATCTCATGGAAATATAAAACTGAGAAGACTTAAGGTTTAGGGGGAAGAGGTTATCATATGATAAGTTATAAGTCCTAACTGGAATATTCCATGTTTTTTTATTCTTCTACCTTCATCAAATATTACTAAACCATGATGATATAATAAAATTACTATTAAAAATATAATGAAATTTTATTATGTTTATGCAAAATATTTTATTCATCTTTGTCTCTATAAAATGGTTAACAAAACCATTCTTCAAGCGTACATGCAGACTACAGTCTCTCTAACCTCTTTAATTCATTTTCAGTCACCCCCACTTTTGGTTTGTTATAATGGTAGATTTAATATATATATATATATATGATATTACTGAAATCAGTATCATTATTGAAATACTTCATATCATCTATTTTCATACCTTTCTATATATTAAAAAAATGATAATGTAATTCATGCGTACATGTGGATTACCACCTCCACAATGTGATGTGATTCATTTTATGTTATGCCTCACATTGTTGGTTATAATTATAGAAATAATGAATAAATATGAAATGTAAAACATGGTTAATATTCTTGATATGATGGTTCTCTGACCTCTTTAATCATTTTCAACACACCGATATTAAAAATACCATGTTAACTTGACCATTTTATTAACTAGATAGTATATGGTAATAAATGAAATAAAATGACTTATAATAATGGCATGAACCTGAAAAGGGTCATTAATAAATTATAAAACTAATAAAAATTTATTATTCCGGATTTTGGGAACGTACTAAGGTAGTGAATCTATAGTTATGATTCCCTTTCGTTGAGACTTAAGTTATTTTCATCACCAATTTTGTATTTGTGGTTTATAAACATACTTATGAATATATTTTATCATTCATTTCATAAATTGAAGTTTTTAAAAACTCATTACATGGTCTTTCCCATAATATATTATTAGTTCAAAAGTTATCATGTCATAAGGGATAAACAATGTTTTAAATATTTTAATGATTTATTTTTTAAATATGTTTTATACATGTAAATATTCTTAAAATTATTTCACCGATGTATATTAATAAATATATAATAATAATGAATAAATTTTTATGTCTATTTTGACTTTATTTCAATGTTTTTCAAAATGAATATTTTTACATAATTTATACAGAATGTATTGATTGTCTTTATAAATGGTAAAGGGAATGTTCTATTTTAATATATATAGATTGAAGAAATTTTCCCTCAATAATGAACATTATTAATTATTCATATTAATTTACAATATTCATTGGATTTTAAATGCAATCCCCATTCGATTTGTACTTTTACTTTTTATGTTTTTTCAAAAAGGGGTTTTAAAAAGAATAGATATTTTGATATATGAAAGTGCATTGCATATGGGGTCAAAATAATTTTTCAAGGGAGTTTTGATGAAAAGTTGATTGATTTATGAAAATATTAATGATATAATACTTGTGTACTATAAATTATTATGTGTGATATTGATATATCTTTTACAATGGGTGAGACTGATATAGATTATATGACTGTTGATCCCAATGCAACTTCTATGGAGGGAGAGAATGTTATAAATCTGCAATGATTTGGTTATCATCATTATTCTCAATGTTAAGAAGGAGAGTGTCTAACATTGACATTTATCTTATGGATTTAACTTAGATTCAGTTGTTTCTAAATCTACTATACATGGGTTATAAATTTAATACTCTAAAATTACTACAATGGTTTTTATTTTCTTATTACAGGTTTTGATGTTTTTTTATGAAAAATGTGTTTCCCTATGTTCATATTATTTATTTTATTTAATCAAATAATAATTGGAAAATGGTGAAACATCTATGGTTGTTTATATTTTACTATAGAATAATGGATTTATTTCCTTTATATCCCTTACTATGCTTTTTTTGATAATCCCACATATTTTAAATTTTTTTCATGTGTTCCAAGGATGAATATGAACAATGAACTTAATTTTAATGTTAATAAGATTTTTCATGAAAAGTAAATGTTTTTCAATGTAAAATATTAATATTATTGAAAAATGGACATTGTCTCGATGTGTACAATTTCTAATATATAGGTTTGTTATTCAATAATGATAAAATAATACGATATCTCTCTAAATGTAAAAGTTTGTTGAGAATGAAAGGAAGTGAATTATTATCTAAAGAATCACGATTATTTAATGTTTTAATTCAATATCTTATATGGAGGGTGGTTTAGTCAAATATCAGGGTATGATTATATAAAATAATAGAATAAAACATATATCAGTCAATGATGAACCAAATGAGATATATGTTGAAACTAATGTATCATAGGTTGAAATGAGAGTTTCAAATATTCAAATATATTAGGCATATTTTTCATTTTCATATTATTATCTAATATGGAAACTTAAATTTTATTCTCGTGATAACATTTTTTATTTTAGACAATGATAAGAAATAAGAGGAATTTGGGGAATGGTGAATGTGATTAGTAAATAAACAATTATCCCAACGACCAACAAAACAATATGTGATATGAAGTGAATTTTTTGTTATCTATTAAAACCAAACTATCTAAATCAATTAAAAATAACAAAAAATGTGTCGAACACCTAAATATTATGAATAATGAACTATTTGTTGTTAATCCCTCAATACATTAAAAACCACCTTACTTTAGTGGGACTTCAGATCAACTGATTTCCCAGAAATAGATTAAAAAAAAATTATTTTCCCCTTTAGTGATCCAAAAATTCAAAGTTTATTTTTGATATTTATTATTTAGAATGTGAAAGTTATCAATGGTGAAAAATCAATATGAACCTGAGGAAAAAGGAATAGTTAGACTCCATATAATTTTAGAAGTTTGGAAAATTATTTTTCAATAAAATTATAAGCACACTTAATATTAATATTGAGAGAGAATTAATTATAAAAAATGAAAATGATAAAAAATTATCTTAGAACTGATGAATCCATATACGAATCTAGTTTCACGATACACAAAAGTTTTATCATTATCTTCAAAATAAAGATTGAAATTTTCTTTAATATTTTAAAACATAATCTGAAAAAAATCACTAGATATTATGCACATTAATATATATAAAGAACATGTTTGATATGAACTAAAAAAATAAAATGGATATTATATACCACTAATATTCCCATGGTTCTAGTGAAAAGTAGAGGAAATGAATATTCAAGGAAACTCAAATGATAAAACACATGGGAGAAATAATATTCATCTTCTTGCATGTAAACAATGTAGGAACAGTCATGGGGAATATCCCCAAAGGACAGAGGAAATGTTTCATGTATGTAAACTATGTCCATAAATCACCTAAATCCTAGAGAGATATAAAAATATAATAAATATGATGGACTAGTTGAATTTTCCACCTAATTATCTACCAAATCTATAATACTTCAATTTTAGGGAGTTTAGGAATTACAAACACTAGTACACCAAACTAAAGGATAATTGGGAAAATTGATATTATAAAACACAAAGGAAAATAAAATAAGGGAAAGATTATGTAATACAAATTTTTAAATTGGTTCATTGAAATGATGTTGTTAAATATACTCATATCATCCACTCATGAATTGTAAATTTCTTATTTGATTCTAGTCCTACCAAAACCATCATATCAAAAAAAAATTCTTAATGAATTCAATCACCACATAAATTATTAGATACTGAACTATTAGTGAATACACCAAGTTGTGTGAGGATTTAATCCCTTATATATATTTTATATCTAATTGAGTATTATCATAATTTGATTCATTTAAATATTATTATCAACCCATTTAGGAAATTTTAATCAATATTCATATTTTATTTGATCTCTCTATAAATAAACCATATCAATTTTTGGATAGCTAAATAAAATTGAATATCTAATGTCAATATATGATATTTTATTACATAAAGAATGATAATAAACTCATGATACAAAATAATTAGGGTTTTTTAGATCAAATTATGGAGGAGAAAATAAATTTTCAATATATGTAAATTGTATAGAAATATGTTGATGTATTTTCTAAATATTTTCCTAGTCTTCCCCATAACATGATATTGAGTTTTCAATTGAACTCATACTTTATTCAATTCCCATATTAAAAACTCTATAGAATATCCATGACTATATTATTGGAATTTAAGAATCCACTATAATAGAATATAGAAAAGTGTTTTTATGACCTAGTACTTCACTATGAGGTTCTCTAGACCTTTTTATTATTAATAGAAATATGGAAATGAATATTTTCATTGATTATGAAAAACATCATAAAATAATTATCAATAAATTGTATATACTTCATCATGTTGATGAATTTTTTAGAAAAATTAAATTTATCAATAATCCCGAAAGATGTACATTTAATCTAGATATCATTAGTTAATGGTGAAAAGATAGATAATTCCAAGGACAACAATTTATAAAATATATGGGAAATATGAAGTCATTAGGGTTTCTTATTAAATTACTAGTGATCATTCTCTCATAAATGATTTGATATATATCATCTTTAGAGATTACTCATAACAATTTTTGGAATTTTTCCTATATAATATTCTCAATTATTCAATGATAAAGGAGGAACACAAAGATAATTTGAAGATTGTGTTGAAGAGATTATGAAAAGGGAAATTATATACTAAATTTAGGATGTGCAAATCTTGGTATTATAAAATGTAATAAATAACCCATTTAATAATAATGAGGGTATATCATTGGGTATATGAAATAAGAAGGTAATTACAGAATGTCCTAGAGTTACCCATGTAATCGAGATCTATAATTTTCATCGATTATTAAGATACAAATTATATTTTATGAGATATTTCTCATTAATTTCCAGTCCACTAACCGAGTTAAATCTTAAGGGAGTAAAGTGTCATAATATAGATGAATGCGATGATGGATTAAAGTATCAAAAGGGAATGTTAGTCACTAAAATGATACTCACACTACCCTATAGTGAGGATGATTTTTAGATATAATGTGATGCATCAATGAAGTAATTGGGATGTGTCCTTAAGAAAAATCAATAGGAAGTATCTTAAGATTAATTGTGAAAAATATAACATGATATTTGAAATGGAGATAGAAACATTAATTTTGTTAACAATAATATATATGAATTATATATATGGATAATGGTGTGATATATATATATATATATATATATATTGATTGCTAGTGCATAATGTATATATTCACATAGAAGGATTTTCATATATTCTACAGGATATGGTTGTGTTGGATCATGGAATTTGACTACTCAATACATTACCAAACTATGATAAAGAACAAGGTATTGGATACTCTTAAAATGATGGATCATGATACCTTATCCATGGTGAGAGTTTAAAAAGATATAATTATCATAGATTTGTAAAAGATGAACTAAGAGATCACAAGGGAAGCGAAAATGATATTTTTCTCGAATGAATACCCAACAGTCTATCCTTATAAAGATAGAAGAGGCCATAAATAAAGATATGTAACTACATAATAAGTTATGAAATATTTTATATGTTAACCTTGATAATGATACAATTATAATATTTGTGAAATGAATATATTTCGCTTCAATATTTTAATTTATGAATGATATATTTTGTGCTGCATATATCTCATAATTAAACATCTATCCTAGAATCAATATGACGTGTGTGTGTGTATATATATTAAAATTTTTTGTTGGAAAAAATTAGTAGGGATAATATATATTACATATCTTGGTATTTTATATCATCATGTTAATAAAAAATGACATGAGAATGTGGTTATGATGAAACAATTACCCATAACCATCAGATGGGGGGATACAACCACAATGGATTTAATTTTATTTCTTCCTAAGACCTATAAAGGATATAATTCAATTTTTGTTTTAGTACATCGCATAATGAATCTGATACTTTTCATAACTATTTAAGAATATTTCTACTTAGATCAACATAACAATATATACAAAAAGTGGTAAGGCTTCATGGAGTACCAATTTCCATTATATATTATTGGAAGATAAGTTTTTCTTATTTAACACCTTGCATCAATAATTTGTTTCAATTTAATATACTTTTCATCAAAAATCATGAATGATTGATATTTTCTAGTTATATATGTGTTATTGATGGCTCAAGGGCCATTTTGGGATAATGGAATGGGTGTTGGTTTATCTGTCCACTAAAAGATGCCATCAGGAAACCAGTGGACTGATATTGGGATCCTAGTGGAGGTTATAGGGGTACGTGGCTCTAGGTGGTCTATTGAGTGGCTAGTGACCCTCGAGAGTGTTCTTTAAGGTTTTATATTTTATTTTTTGAAATAACTTTTTAATAAAATTATTAAATTGAAAATCCTAATGCCCCTTCATATTTGAGTAATCCACACTCCCCTTACCTTCTCCCTCTCGTTCCTCTCTTCCAAAGCTTATAGATTTTTCATTTTTCATCACATTTGGATTTCATCTATCATAATAGGCCTTAAATTGAAAGGATACAACTAATTTTCACTTTTTAACTACTTATATTTTTTTTATTGTAGTGTTTGTAATATGGTTATACTTATTTTAGGATTTTGTTAGATTTTTAAATTTTGACAGATTTAGGAGAAATCGATAGGTGGTTTAAAATGATTATATGCTTTATAGACTAGGATATCTGTTCCCATTAGTTATTATTGGTATTTACTCATGTATAATTCATTATAATAAATGATATAAATTTCAATTTATTGTCTATTCCAAAAAAATAATTTAACTCAGTTTTATTTAATTCCTATAGTTCAAGTGAAACCCAGATGTTTCCCGAGTTTTCCCTTAGTTTTGTATGTCAATTTTTTTTATTGATGAACATTTTATCTATGAGTTAGAATGTGAAACCATGACTTTTGTACTCTGATTTGGTGTCTGCGCTTGGTAATTATTTCTAGAAACTTCATGGAATTTCCTTTGATATTATTTGGTAATTAATAGATTATGAATTACAAAAACTAGTGGTGATCTAGAATATCTGTGAGAATTTGAGTGGGTATGTTTCGTTATAAAATAAATCCTTTTTTAAGTTGAATAATTGGGTATTATATATATTGGTCAACTATGATAAATTGTTCACTATTCTAATTGGATGATATGTTGGTGGCACATTATCCAAATAGAGATCATAATCATGTGTTGCCTCATTAAACATTTTATTTGATATCTATGGTGAATCAACCACTTGATTAGTCGACTTTATGGTATTTCATCCAGTTTTTAATAAGTGAAGGTTGTGTAGTATCCACTTATCAGAGTTGTCCCATTTGTGCTTTCTCCACTTTAGGATTAATATCAATTGTATATCATCAAGCCAATGTTTCTTATTGGTGATGTTCCATCCATATAGAGACTCTAAATAGTTGTGTATAATACATAAATAAATTGATGAAAATGGTGCATATTCTATAAAAGGTGTTTATTCAAGGTGTGTATTATCCCACTGTCTTGTGTTATTTTTGAGGAATATTATCCACCAATTTTTTAATGGTGGTAGATCATCAACCTAATGATGGGTAATGGTGTTAGATCATACAACTTTGATTGTGATGCATCTTTTAATGGTATATGTCTCATTAACCACTGAAATTTGAATGATTATGGATTATTCACCTAAATGGGTTGTGTTGGTGAAACATTATTTACCTAATATTTTTGATAACTATGGATTATTATCCTAATTTATTATATAATATGTGACATTTCATTCATATTTGATGAGTTTTCATAATATGGGAATATCATCCCATTTTATAAGTACCTAAAATTGGTATTGTCACTTATGGTATGGAGGTTAAGAACTTTATTAGGTGAGAATTTATCTATTTTTTTATGAGAATCCTAAATTACAAATGCACAAATAATTTATAGGCCTGATAGGTAAAATGTTTTGGATAGACTACTGAGTTACACTCACACCCTTATTTGTACCCTGATACCCATGAACACATTATGATTCATGACCTAGTTAAGGGAAAGCTACCTCCAGCTTTTGAATGTTGACATTGGATGCATAGCCGATGTTGGGGGATATAATTCAACTAGGACGTGGGAGTAATTTTGTGTATTTCTATTTTATTCCACCCCTTTTATCGAGTTTTGTATGATCTTCAAATGTGTGATCTTTTTAATTTTGATTTGAAGATATTACATGTATAGTATCTAATTTTGATATATCATGATGATTATATATACCTTTGGATGGAATTTAAATGTGATTAATATCCAATGATGTTGTAATATTATGATGAATAGATCTTGATAAATCATGAAACATATTATGGTTATTTTTACAAAGTTGTACAGTCTCCCCACTTGTTTTATGTTGACACTCACACCTAGTCTAAATACATTGGAATACAAGGAGGGGTTATTGAGGTATATAGTGACCCAGTTCAGTCACTATAATGGTGAGATAGATTTGGGACATTACAAACTGGCATCGAATCATTATTTCATGTTCTTCTAATTTTAATATTTCTGATAGAATAAAAGGAATTCTTATGGATTTATATGGATCCTATGACTAATATTTAGAAACCCACATATAAATGAACTCCATGTTAACTAGGTGGAAATTGGTGTTCTTGGTTTTTTTATTTGTTTTAATTTTTCCAAATTTGATACACCTTAATTTTGATTAATGATTTGCGATTTTTACTCTTAGACATTGATGATAGGAGCGTGTGGGTTCATTCATAATTTTTTTCTTGTTGGTTCATATGAAATTCATTTTATTTATTATTATTAATATCCAGGATGTGATACTATATTTGATAATAAAATGTTTAAATATAATAATATATATATTTCATATAAAAATCATGGTGGAATTCCAATTGATCGACCAATGATTACTGATTTCTACTCTTAATATACAATTAATATTGTGTATCACAGACATATATTATACCTATAATAATATTGGGTAGGATGGGATAGAAATTTTCCTATATGTGAGTCCCTTTAATCATAACTTCTAGGTTTAGGGTAGAGTTGTGTGTTCCATTTATTTATGGCCCAAAACTATAATAACTAAGCATAGGATATAACTCTGATCTAAGACAAGTTCCAGAATTTTAGTTACATGACACAATGAAAAAATATTATTGAGAATTATGAGGGATGAAATGGCCATTCCCCACATGAAATGGATCTGAAGTCACCTATTTTGTATTTTTCCTACATCAACCGACAACTCAAATAGATTTTTATTTAGCTCTTGTTGTCTATGGTTCAAAGGGCACTGAGTGTTTTTTTGGCCATTTCAGACATACCATACTAGTTCGAGTTGTATAATCAAATGATATTCATAGATTAGGGTGTACTACTAGAAACAGTGTTATGGATTAATAAAATGTATATGATTTTTTATCATTAAAAGACACCCCTTCATCGGTTGGGGATGTTAGTTTCCTACATGCTTTCGCGATTAAAATACTATTGGTGATATGTCCTGGAATAGGAAGAATAGTATATGGGGATTTGATGTATGTGATTTTAGTCACACTTTTTTGGAATTTATTCCCAAATTATCTAAGGGCTTATAGATCCACAGAGTTCATGAATCTACTATAAGGCCCATATCGATGATTGATTATTCCCCCAATTTACATTTATTCTACAGTGTGAACCAACCCAAAATATAAACAACAGTGCTGAATTCATAAATTCTGATGATGTATGAGTAACTATATCTAATCCTAGAAGAATATTTTCCAATTTACATACTTCTATAAGACAATAAATCCGGCCCTTATTATAGTGTGGAACCATTTGTTGGGAAAATAATAGGACAGGTGTACTTATCTTTCATGGGATGGGAGTGGGACATTGGGTAGTAATAATTGGTGGTTTAAGGAGTGTCTTGATCATGGATACAAGTAGATTATATGGAGAACAAGATAATTCCTTCCACTAATAAGATGATATACAATAGAATTTCATCAGTGTGGATAGTAAAAAAAAATATTTTACCAGATTGATAAAGCCAACCAAAAGTGTTATACTCATGTTTATATTTGGTACACATACATAGTTACTCTGATATAACATATTTTATGGCTAGTGGGTGTGGTTCTAATTAGACCATGGGTTCAGAAATATGTCCTAGAGTATATAATAATTCATAAAATTTATCATCATTTGGAAATTAGGTTTATTGAAGTGGTCATTATTCCTAGAAGAAAGTGGAGAATGTTGATTTGGAAATGTTATTTAGGGGTTTCAATTATTATTTTCTTATGGTCATTGTATAGTACATATTAAAACCATTGATAAGGCTCTTTCCATGAAGTTTATAGAGACATTGACTACCCAAGTTATGAATTTTTTGGAATAAAACAATGTATCATCTTATTTTGATAATGGTGTGTTTCACTATTTAGTATTCGGGTAGTGGTCTAATTATATATGGAATTCTATTGAGTGTTTTTATGAGGTTATATATTTTAACACACCGCTATGGATTTTATCATATGGTATACAAATATTTACAATGTCTTTTATAGTGATAATTAGATGTATGATTCTCTAGGATTCCATCATGATAGAGATAAAAAATGTAAATGTAATCATTCAGATAGAATGACTGACTCATTATCACTGTCACATCATCTTATACTATTAATGTGTATCATTCACATACTTATAGGGTGATTTAAATACATACATCCTTTAGTGGGATCAAAGGTATACCATTTTATGTCTTGGAAATTCATATTTGGGGTATTCTATTCTAGTTGGCTATCATTTTTATTAGAGTGAAAGAGACCAGCCATGAAGTATTTCATCCTATAGTTGATTGGTTAAAAGATTTTCTTCTAGGTTATTTTCTAATGTTCACCCTCAAGATTGAGAAAGAGTTTGATTAAGCTGATTCCTAGTATAGATACCATATCCACTCCACCATATAGGATATATCCTACAAAGACATAAGAACTAAATGGTTAGCTAGAGGATTAGGAAATAAAGGGGTTAATTCAACTGAGCACATTATTTTGAGGTTATCATATGTCGTACAAAAAAAGGAGGATAGGTTATTGCGATTATTTGTAGATTGATTGAAGTTGAAATAGGTTATGGTTAAGAATGGATATTATTTTATCTGTTAAGGTGGGCCAGGTGGTTATTGATGATCTAATTGAGGTTGGCCTTTCAATAATTATAGGTGATACTTTTTAATATTTCATTTTCCTGTTTATGAGAAAGTGAAACCTTTATTATTAACTTATAGTGTCAATTATTTTTATGAACATGTTGATAGTGTTTATGGACATAATTAATATGGTGTTCCCACCTTATCTAGATTCGCTTATTTTAGACTTCATTGATAAACTATTTATGTACTCTAGATTTCGACCGGATCATGCTCATCGATTTGAAATATTTAGAAATTTAATAGTGTAGCATCAGTTGTATTCTAACATCTCATAGTTTTAGTGATGGATCAATGTGGTCTTCTTCTTACAGATTGTTATATATACGTAAATTATATTATTATTTTTTAGATGGTCATGGTTATGGTTTCCTAGGAGTGACTCAAGAATGAATTTGAGATAAAAAAATTCATAGGAACAAAAGGTCACAATAGGAGGTTTATATAGGACTTCACACATTCAAAAATTTTATGATGTCCCTAACCAAAAATGGGGTGATGTTTTAGGTATCAATTTGATATTGGCCAAATGGTAAAGAGTGGGTGAATTAAAACTTCAGAAATTATGTCAATAAATTATTATAAAGTAAATAATTAATATAGTGTAAATAAAATTTAAATGAACATATTGATTTCTAAGGTTGTTTTCGATCAAAATTACCCCACCCTACTATTAACACCACTCAAATAAGAATAGAGTACACACCCGTTTTCTATGGAATCTATGAATTTTTAATGGATTCACAACAATTTAAATATGTAATTTTAAACCCTAGAGGAAAAACCAAAAGGTAAATTTTTATTACCTAGAATCAAAAAACCATATAGACTTTTTATCACATGGTGTAACAACCAAATTACCAAAAATTTTCACCTCAAGGAATATCCCATCACAAACATTTTTATCGGGTAATATAACCCAACTTTTACATTTATGTGATATTATATCCCATACATGAATAATAATAACAAAGATGCAAGAAAGATGATAAAACCTAAAATAATATGAATATGTAAAGGAAGTAGTGTCTAGTAAGAAATGATCACTCCAGAAGAAAAGGATAAAATTAGTAAGGAACAACTGAGATAAATATTTTATCATCACTGTGTGTCACAAATTAGTTTTCAGGAACATCCTTAAACATTTTATCATGATTGGTTATATCAAACTCATTTTATATCGAGTTATATCATGCAACATATATTTGAAATAATAATTTTTTTTACATAAATATTATAGAAGAAACTAATATATGAATATATAGTGAAAAACATTATATTTGTTCAATTATATCATTCTCATGAAATCTATTCATGATTTTCTAAATGAATATATATGCTAACATTCACATGGTTATCTTGTAAAATGATTACCTATAGCCAAAATTATTTAAAAGAACAAAAAAACCCTAAATATCTATATTAATATAAATTATAATTATACCAAAAACCATTCATGGAAGAATATTCAAATTCCAAACAATTTAAATTTTTGATTCAGGATTTCGATGCAACCAGAATGAGACTTGAAGACATTTGATAACTATTTTATACTGTATACAATTCTTCTAAATAAAAATATTTCATATAAAAATATTTTATTAGTATTTAAGAAATTATTGGATCAATGAAAACCATAAAAAACATGCATTAATTCACAATGTAAAATATAAATAGTCTAAAAATTTTAGCATCATATAAAAGATTTTCTATTAGTTTGGTTGATTTTTGATTGTACGATTAAATTAATTCATGTTGTTGATCAAATTAAAAAAGGTATTGACTTGTTTTTAAAAGTGCCTTAAATAAAATTTTCAACATGTTTTTGGTAATAATTATAAAGGAAGATAGATTTTTTAGCATTATTAGTTCAAAATTATCATGTGATCAGTTAAATACATTCAAAATTAACATAAATTTTTTCAAAAATGAACATGTGGTCGAGTAAAATTTCCTCTTGCCATATCATGGAATGACATGGTTATTCAATTATCATGGTATGTTAAATTCATTCATAATCATGTTGTTAGTCAGTATACATGGATAATTCACCTTTATTTGTGATATCAATTTATAACACCTAGGGTTGATACATTAATATATGTAGTTTATTCAATACTCATATGGTCAATAGATGTTCAATTAGTTGACTGTAAATGTCAATAAAAATATTTTTACAGAATTTTCTAAACATGATAATTGGAATACTTAAAATATATGTGATAATGGCTCATATATTGATGCTTTTTTCACCATAATTGGTTCTAAATATACATAACAAATGGACCTCAAAAAATTAAATAATTATAAAAATGTTTTTAATAATAGAGAGAGTAATGGATTGAAATTAAACAAATTATAAATTAAAATTGCGATAAAAAATATTTGTAATTGTGAAAATTTGATAAAAACATGTTTTTAGAATCAACTTTAATATTGTACCCTTTTCATAATTATAAAAAATTTAATTTTCCAAAAAATCTCCAATTTTTTATTTTTTCAAAAATTTAAAATTAACAATATCTGAACCATTTTAGCGTATAAATAGTTCTATGTAAACATATTATCCCGCTAAAATATATAATTATTACATGGAAATAAGTTTATCGTTAATTCATATCTGAAAATTATGATTCCTCATAATTATTATTCAAAATGAAACTAACATTCATGTTATATAATAAAATTTATGATCCCCCTAAATTGATACTTTGATTCTTTTATAGATAATTAAAAAATGAATTATAATAAATATTATAGATATCTCAACATGAAATGAAAATATTAAATATTATTAAAGAAATGATATGATATTTGTTAAATGATGTAGTTACCAACTTTAAAATCACATACTAGTTATCCAAATAATATAAGTGATCAAGATGTGAAATGTATGGTGAACACAAAATAATTAAATAAAAATCCTTAAAAACATAACTTTACTTCCCCTAAATACATTATTTAATGCTTAATCTCCTTAACATTAGGTTTAAATTTGATTTTATCAAAATTATATAAGTTTATGGGTTTAGTAAAAATATCAACATATTGATATTCTATATAAACACATTTTTAATTAATATTTACTTTTTTGAAACGTGTTTACGAAATAATATATAACATCAATGTGCTTGTCCAAATAGTTGTTTAAAGGATTTTTATAGATAGAAATTTCATATGTATTATCACAATAATTCTATTAAATTTTAAAAATGAAACGAAAATAAATTTGATTTTATTTGATCTATAAAGGCTTTGAACCATATGATTCAACAATATCATACTATCTCTCATCTTTTAAATAATCCTCCAAATTTTTTTCTCATAACCTCATGAAACTAAATTTTTTCTATGAAATTTATTCTTACTTATTTTCCCTCTTCATTAGAATTTGTGACCCAACAAATCTGAATATAAAAAACTAGTTAGTTCATGTTAAGTATGAGTAGTGTAAAATAATCCAAGATCCATAAATCCTTTAACATACATTATTACACTTTTAACAACTTTTAAGTAATTATTTTTTAAAATTGGATTGAAATAAATCCCAAATACATGCTAAAATATTAAAATATGATCTATATAATTACAAATAAAATAAGAGTCCAATAATATATCTAAACATATTATTATCAATAGGTATTCTAGATTTATCATATTTTGTCACAAAAGAAGAATACATTGGATCATTAGATATTTTACAACTATCAAGACCCAACATTTTAACCAGTTATTTATCATATTTTTTTAATTAAGAAAAATACTATCTTTTGATTAATGTATTTTCAAACCCCAAATGAACAAACAAGATCACCTATAATACTAATTTCAACCTTTAAGGATTTAAATTTTTATAATTCATTTCAATGAAAATCTCTTGAGCATACCAATATAATTTCATCAATATATATTTGATAAATTAAAGATATATCTAATTTATATTTATAAATAATTTTTGAGAAAAATTTAAATTTTTTTAACTTTTTTTCAAAAAAATAATTAAAAATATTATACCATGCTTGACGAGCCTTTTCTAAACTATAAAGATCATTGGAATCATTCAAAACATGGTCAGGTTAATATTCATTCTCAAAACCTAGGGGTACTTTTTAGTAAACATTTCTAGAAATATTTCCATTCAAACTTGATCTTTTTAAATCCATGTGTACATTTTTCAATCCATAATCAGATAAATATTCTAAAATAATTCTCATGGATTCATGTTGAGTAATGTGGGAAAATGATTCATTAATTTCTATCCATTCTTGATTAAAACACTTACCAACAATCAAGATTTATATATTATTTGACAAAGTTTATCAAAATTATTTCTAAATATCCATTTGGTGCCAAGGATACATTGAACCTTAACAGGTTTAACTAAGGTATATAATTTATTCATATCAAATAAATTAAAATAGTCATTTATTATCATAATATATTTCAAATTATAAAATTATCCATTCTCATTTTGATGTAAAAAGTTAAAAAATAAAATCATAAAAATAATAAATACTTCTTACAAAAAGTATTCTGTTAAAACAAGTGTTTATATCAATATTTAAATTACAAAGGAATTATATTTATTTATTTTTAGAGTTTTATAATTTTAGAATCTCTCCCTCTAAAATGGTGCATCCAATTATATGTTTTTTGGCTATCCAAATTAAAAATATATAAATTATTCCATAAAATAATCTATATCATATTTAATTTCCTTCAAGTGATTATAAAAATATTTAATTCACACATATTCATTAACTACTAATTCTATTTTTTTATAAATTCATTATGATATAAAAGAATTATGATAACCTATAAAAATAACTTCATTATATTTTGAATCAAAATTTTCAATGATTATTTCGTATTATGAATGTAAATGATTTAATTTAATACATTGAAAAAACAAATTTTATATTTCCATTCCGTCTAGATTCCATAAGGTGTCTTGGTTAATAATTTCCAATAGAAAATGTTTTTTTAAATATAAAATTCTTAGTTAATAGATTCATCCTAGAAATATTTTTGAAAAATACTAATTTAACATTGTCCTAACTATTTATTATAACGTTTTATTTTTTTCTTTTATACTATGCTATTTTTTGTGGTGTCCTAATAGTAGAAAAACCTTTATTACATCCACTTTCATCAAAAAATAAATCAAATTCCAAATTTTAAAACTCACCACCTCTTTCACCTTTAACTAATAAAATTATAAAAACATTTTCATTTTCCACGAATTTACAATTGGTAATAGATTTTGACAAACTATATGATTTATTTTAAAGGAATTATTCCCTAGTAAATCAATTATAGTCATCCACAATGGAAAACACATAAAATTTCCCCCAAGACTATTAGTCATCATTATCCAAAATAATCCAAATGTAAAATTTGACACAGTTTCATTCTTCATAAATTGAGAATGGATTTAAATGAATCCTTATGATACATAACTTTTAATCATGAATCAAATATATAGGTGTTTTCCATTTTCAACTAATAAAGATTAGTCACCGTAATTTATTTTCAGAATATTTTTTAAACAAATAAAAATATCATGGCTCAATATGATATTGCATTAAAAAAAATGTTACACATGAAAGTAATTAAACTTTTGAAATTATTTTAAGTCTATTAAGAATAATTACCTAAATAAATATTATGTTTTTTTCATGAAAACAAATTATTCTTTTAAAAAAATATATTATTCATTTTTAAATTTTAAATTAATTTTATTATCAAAATGTTGTGAAATATTTAATAAAATAACATCTCATACATCAACAAATAAAACATGTGAAATAAAAACTGAATTTTAATTTCCATTTTTTACATCCTTTTACTTTATCCTTCAAGTTAGAAGAGAAAAAAATAATACCACAATCACATTTAATAAAGGCGAAAGAAAATACATATCACCAATGATATCTCGTTAGCATCCAATTTAAGCAAACTACTCCTCAATTTTAATGATTCTATGACATGTTCAATAAAAAATGATTACAAATAATTTATGTGACTATGAAATATTACGTCATATGGGATGATTTCATGAATTCTTGGGAAACCATATAGATTTAAAACATGAATTAACAAAATATGTTAGATTATTTTTTATGATAAAAGACTTGGTGTATCCAAGTATCTATCTAATTATCAAAGACCATTCATTTCCATAATGACCATTTATTTCAAACATGGCACATGTAACTCTATATTCACTTCAAATTGAACCTTCAAAAAACAATGTTTTACTGATTTTTTGTAAAATAATATCATATCTATGATAATTTTTATATTTCTTCATATAATTTAAGCTAATAATTTTATAATAATTTGTTCTACTTTGAACAAAAAATGATATATATATTTTTTAACTATTCAATTTCATTTAGAAGATTATCATTTTATTAGAAAAGAGAATTTAATTTAATTTTTTGAGATTAGTAATCATTTTTATGATATTAATTAAGATTATTATTTTCATGTTGAACACTTTCAAGAACATCACTAATTGTTTTCATTTTATATTATAGGATAATTTCTCAGTTTTTCATTTTCTGATTGATTAATATTATATTTAATTTTAGTATTTTTGAATAATTTTCTAAACTTGGTATTAATTTGATTGAGTCATTCAACCAATTAATAAAATAATATTTATAATATTCAAAATTAGATTCATAAGAGGAATATCAATCAGATTAATTTACTTATTTTGGATGAAGCCATTAAACATAGTCTTCGTAATTCATTTTTAACACTGGTTTCTTAACATGGATCTTAGTATTATGTGTAACTCTGACTCTATTTCATCTCCTTCTTTACCCTTTGAACTATTCTCCATTATTATTATAATTCATTAAAATTTTGAAATTTGGATTTATGTGACCTATTTATCTATATTCTTAATAGCTAACAATAATATCATAATTACAATTATTTATTCATTTTTTCAAAGGTTATTTCATTTTGATTTTTCATCAGTACCCTCTAATTATTCTCACTTGTGAATCCTATACAATGTGATATCATTCACTACTTTGAAATTATAAATCAAAATATTAAGTTGATTCATGACTTTTTAATTTGAAATAAATACTTTTCTTTTCTAAAATCTCTTCTTGGGAAATATTTTTCAAATATAACTCATATTTTAGTAAGGATCCAATAAGATCATAGAATTTAAATTCCATGAAATTTTAACTTTAATTAATAGATATAATTTCATAATTCCATTATTTTAGAAAATATCTTAAAATTATTTTATCCAGGACTAAAATTTATAGATTTTCATAAAAGAAACTCATACCATTCACAATACATGCAAATCAACGAATCTTTTGATATAATATTTCGAATTCTTACATTTTAAAATCATGATATATAGCTCTTAACAATCCGAAAATATTTATTATAATATAATATTAACATGAATAAATATCTCGAAAAATAAATAATATTATATGATCTTTTTTACATCAAGACACATGCTATAAACAATCTTACTAATTTCAAAACATAAAAGAATCATTACCTTGTAATTAAAAACATTTCAAATCGATTTTATACAATTAAATTATTCAAGATCATCATTAGTTACTTTTATGGATTTACCATGACTTATAATCGTCAATGTTGAGGTCCTTAAGAAAATATTTCATTCAAGATAACCGGTAACCATAATCAATTCTATCTAATAATTAAGGTCTTTGAGGTATTCAACCATCATTTAGGTTTATTTCTTCCATCTCAAAATATATTTGTTCCCATTGAAAATTAATTCATGATTTGAATTGTAAAAATACAATAATAGTATTATAAACCTTGTTGACCCCCATTGATACCAAATCCTAGGCAGTAATGTGATATTTGAAAAAATGTCAAGAGGGGGGGGGTGAATTGGTCCTTGTAAAATTTTCTTAAAAAATATTTTTAAACAAAATAACAAATATAGCGGAAATAAAAAAATAATACAATATAATTATTTTTATTATAGTTAAAATATAAATTATAAAAATATCCTTGAATATCTTCTCAATAGTAGAGATATATAGAACCCACTAACTATGGAAGTTAAGAATTTTTAAGTGTGTCAAAACCCTTTACAACTACTTATTTATACCATGCGTCCGAAATCCAAATTTCACTTTTCCTCGCCTCGAGTCACATCCCACTACATAATTTTCTCCCCTAGAGTAAAAAAATCATCCTTCCTTTTGTTTAAATAATGTCCCAAACATGAACCTACATTTTTTATGGGTTGTATAACAAAACTCTTACAATTTATGTGTAGTGTAACCAATTGTTGGCAAAGCATAGAGAAGATAAAAAATATTATAACCCTAAATTAGATAAAAAACTAGTGTAATGGAATAAAATTTCTCTCTAGTATAAAATGATAAAATTATATATGGGTGAACATGTATAGTATATGTTCACTGAAGAATATCCTCAATCTCTATATATAATGACCTATGGTTTTACTATGTCTGTTTCATAAATAAATACTCTTTTAATTGATTTTTCTACACGAAAAAATAAATTAAAAATAAATTTTTATATGTTTTTAAAAATTGATTGTTATAATAAACCTTTAAATTAGAAGGTATTAAATGGTGTAATGATATTATGAAACCAATGAAGAAAAATGAATGAAATGGAATCAGGTAGTGAAAGTTCCCTTCAGGAAGATAATTTATCTAAACTTAGGAATGAAGTAGTTTGATTGGGTTGGAATTACACCAATCACAATTAAACTTATACAATTATTGTATGAGAGAAATAATTAAGGATATAAATTTTTTCTTTTGGTAATTTCAATGAGATCTATGCCAGCATAATTACAACCTTGGACTACCATCAGAGCTTACATTATGCATAGATCTTATGAGGAGATATTTTGGTGATATATAACTGAATTAGTATGTTATTATATGATTTTATCTATTCATATGAGCTATGACCCCATTTAATTTTAGGTAAATACTTTTTTTCTTTCATGGAAATACATAAGAGGCCAAGGAATGGTTCGGCAGCATCGAGGGTTCTTTTTTATCATGATGCTCCAAATTTTGCAAACACAGACTGAGACATAGAATTAGTGTATAGTTAAATCTAAAATTGTCACTCAATCATGAAATTGATTTACGAAACTATATAGGATATTTTTTTAACCATGAACTTCAGGCCTCCAACCATGCGGCGTATTCTTGTGGGTTGGAAGGGGCCACACATTTTTCCTCAACCAATCGCCCATAGAAACAAATTTAGTGCCACTTAACCAATATAGATGCACGTTTGGCACAAGTATATGTATACAGTGTGGATAAAATGTGTGATTCATTAAAAATGGGTTCAAATTACCATTTTATCTATTCACATAAAAAACCTAAAACACATATTTCCTACTTCTTTCTCATAAAACAAGCCTCATGAGGAGATCCTCCATTCTCTCTATATATTTTTGAGCCTATCCATTCATCTGATCTCAGAAGTCATCTTCATAAATCATGATTGATTCATATTGGTATGATCATAAATCCACTTCCTCACTTTTAGGGTTTATATACTCTCTTCATCATTATTGTGGTGAGAGCTACTATGCCATATTTTCAGGTTATTTGTCTTCTTCAACATATTCTTCAATTCTATACGAAATTAAAGTCTGAAAATAGATGGCAAGAGAACTACTAAGATATGTTGGGTGGTTTAGTAATATTTAATTAAATTTTAGCCATTCTATATCATGTTTTGTCATGACACACTCCAATGTTTCCATGTGTTTCCTTAAATCTATAAATTTCCTAGAACTAAATGATTAATAATGTTATATTTTCTATATATATCTTTAATTATAGATGAGGATGATCCCACTCAAAAATTGAAACCCCAATATTTGTAACCATTATGAACCCTTAGCATATCAATTGTTAACATTTCAAACCCACCTTCTATGTGGTATTGGTTTCCACCCAATTTAGTGGCTTATGGAATTGTATGTAAAGTGGGTGGTATAACCACTTCACTTCAACCTTATATTAGCATTGGTCATACATTTTATTAAAGAAAATTATAATTATTTTTGAATCATCCATAATCTTGTATTAATGGTTGACTAGATGGTAATATATTTATGATACATGGGCATGTCGCCCTATATATTTATGATACATGGGCGTGACATACCATATATTTTTGATAATCGCGAAAGGAGTCCCACATACATGTGACCATTTTTCCATAAGACCCATATATATTTGAAAGTAGAGCATGGATCCCCATGTATTTGTACAAATAATACATGTACATGGATACCCATATATATGTGATACTCAGGAATTGAAACCCATATTCATGTGATATACGAGCTTGGAATTCCAGGTACTTGTTATTATCAACTATGGAGTATAGTTTACATATTATATATGAGAATTCAGTCCCATGTACTTATGATTATAGGTCATGGTGTCCCATACATAAGTGATACATGGTCATGGAGTCCCAAAAACTTGTCATACTTTGGAATGGAGACCCATATGATTCATGATACTTGAGCTTGAAATTACCTGACACTCTATAATAATTATATGACTATCCATGTATTAATGAGTTACTCCTTGATTTTTTGATAGTAGTAATATATATGACTATAAATGTCATTAAATATATAGACCATATATATATATATGTCTATATATATATAGTAACTTGTTTAGTGATCACCTGACTTGGGAAAAAGTAGGTAGTGTCAGCTTCACGTCCTTTAAGAACTATAGTTGGCTCATTTATACTTCATATTTTTGATTACCCTTTTATACATGAACAATTATCATTTTATATACCGTAGATATATTACAATAGAAACTATTGGTGGTGAAATACTGAGTATATATCACTCTTTTTTAAGTTACTGGTGTGTACCTGAAAATGATCTTACAGATGTAGGTAGGGACAAGGAGAACCAACTATCTTTGGATGACTGACTTCTTTAATAGGATGGAGTATGAGGTCAAAGGATTGATCTTATGTCTATGATGATAGAAGATATTTCATTTAGTGGTATTTCATTTTTTATATCATGTTGTATATGATTTTACCTATGTATCACATGTTCATACCCTTTTATATATCACATGACATGAGAAACATTTTGTATATGATAATGAAACTTCATTAACATGTTTTTTCATTGGGATCTTTTATACTAATTTAGTTCATTTATAATATTTTTTCCATTTTTTTCTGTTATTTTTACCAATGTGCTAGTATTATCATGATATAGTCTCCCAACCATGCCATTATAGACCCTCACTACTGGTCGGAAGCCTCTAGTGTATGTGGAAGTATACAAGAGGTCATGTGACAACCGATTTTGGGTATATATGATTCAAAAAGGTCTAATATGTCACAATCTGGTTTCAAATTGGTCTTTTCTCTTTTGACAGCCTGTTTGGGTATTATATATGAGACTATGAGTATGTAGAAATTTCGTAATGAGATTTTGTTAGGGAGTATCTTACCCACGTATAGGGGAACACAAAATTACCTTACATTGGATATTATTGTTTTTTCCACATTATAAAAATAATGATATCACCATTGGGTGACACAAATGAGTTGTCTTGTGTTTTTTATTACTATTGCTCCTTTACCCATAGCTTATTGTGGAAATGTTGTATCATATCACGCATCATTATAGGCCCTTGAGGATTCAACTTTCATTTATATTTGATGCCATATTTATATTACTGCACACATTCTCTTCTCTATATTATTGATTCCTTGGCTACTGTATATAAAAATCTAATACTGTTTCATGAATGGATAAATTAATTAGATTATTTAAAGATTTTTCATCAATCTAATTGTTTTTACAATATAATTGATGATAGAACCTTAATTTTTCAATTATTCCAGGTTGATCCATGTATCAATAGTTACATGGGATGAAGCATTAGATGATTTAGATTGTAAGAATTCAAATTCTAACTTATGAAGAACGTTGTTATATAAATTTGGAATTTTCATTACTCTAATAAAATAATTTTATATAACCTATTACGTCTTGATACGTGGTGTAACTGTTAGGTCGTAGTTACCTGGAATACAAATTATAACTTATAATGGAAAAGCCTTTATAACATGGGAATGAGGATGAATCTAACTAGACCATGATATATACATACATAAACCTAAATGAGTATGAACTTAAATTAATTTAAACTTTTAAATTAAATGGTTACCATTAAAATTGGATTCCAATTGTAATTTAACGGATGTTTCCCCCAATAATAGTTAATTGAAACTCCCCGTTCTGGGGCCTATACAATGTAATGTGAGACCTTAAGCCTAAAAAAACTATAGTAGTGTCTAATACGGTGTCTCCCTTTTGATATTTTTTAATATTACTTACCACATAAACCTAGATTTTGTAGTAGGGAGATAAGTGTTACACTTTTCATATGAAGTCTTTTTCATATCCTATTCTGACAAATTTGATCCTATCTATTGTTAAATATTATATAATAAATGTACTTGTAAATTTTAGAACTGTGCTACAACAAATACCTCTTGTCATGTTCCAAGAAGGTGCTGATGATCAAGCTCTATAAGTGGTGGTCCTAGAGACATCATAATTACCTACAATAGTGCCTCTTGAGTCACATCCATTTATTTTTAACTTGGGTGTCGATGCTATGATAAGAGAGAGATTCTTATTATTTTAAAATTCTGTTCTAGGATCTTTGTGACTATCCCATACTATGTCTATGTTGATATGTGATTTTAGATGAAACATACACCTACCCCCTAAGGTGTGGTTTCCATAAGTTTCTAGTCACAGATATATTGGATGCTATAAATTTTCCAGAATTTGAATATTCTCTCCTGATCAGAGGGTCTATCTTGTGACCTATATGTATTTTGATTTCACCAATACACTGGTGGGTAGGATGGCCATGGTTTGTATTCATTTGGGTATGGTACTTGAGGACATCAATAAATCCTTGTATGATTGCCTCACCACACAATGGTTGAGAGAGGATGATGTTTGGGATCTTTTTATACTAAAATAGGGTGACCTATCTTTGATGAAATATTCAGCTTGTATAAGTTAAAACCTAGAATCACACTAACACATTCCAATAAACAATTGATGAGGGAAATACAGGTTAAGTATGGGATCATATATACCATTTGATCGTAGTTGAACACATTTTGGTTGACCACTGTTTATGAGATAATGAATCATTCCCTGATAACTGATCGAAACATAAGGGAAGCTGATGGTGTGGGATAGGGAATTTTTATGCTAAGAATGGGAAGATTTTATTTGAGAAATAAGAAATTTGAATTTTTGTTTAATGTGGGGAAACATATGATATATGACACGTACTGATATTTACATATTGTTTCACTGGTTTGGGAAACTAGTATAAAATAATCCCTAGTGTCCCATAGATCATATTGAATGTTGAGGTTGCAGTAGGTTAGGGATTATTTAGTGATCTAGTTGGACCTATCCATATATTTCATATGTAAGGGGATACATATCATATCCACCATTAGTATCAAGAATCACAACACCTTTCCAATCATGTCACTAGAGTACAACAAGAAAATCTGTCAGAGGGGGTCATCGTGTCCAAGGTAGCAATGATCTAGTCATTTACCATCAGTAGAGTGAGAATGCTCAAGTTATCTAGGACATATATTAGAGGAAAAATATATTAATATCTATGAAGTGAAGAATACTATTGATAAGAATAGTTTTAGGCCTAATATTGTTAGAGATACTATTATAATAGCCTCTAATTTAGTATGTTCATTACTTGACATAGGATCTTCCAACTCTCTTATATCAGCAAAAATCATGAATAGTTTGGTATTAGAGGTCGTATACTTCTATGGAATGATGACTCTAAATACACTATTGGGGATCCAATCCAATATCATACACTAATTTAATGAATTTTCTGTTTATACATGCAGTTATCATTTTCTATGGAACCACTTTATCATTGAGTAGAATTGTTAAAATTTGATACTTGGGATTGAATGGACCATATCTTAAAATGCCCATGTGAATTTGTATCATTAGAGGATGTCCTTCAAAACATGGGGGTGGTATGTATATTCATAATGGGGAATGGGATTTCCAGATGAGCCAATATATACATGAGAATCATTAAATGGGTGGAGTCTCAACCTAACCAACTAGTCTCTTTATTAGTTGGCAGGGAACACAAAGTATGGAATTCCATCCTATTGTGGATTATTTAATCGATGTCTTCCCTATTGAATTTTTTGGACTACCTATTATAAAATAGGTGATGTTTACTGTTAACCTTGTTCTAGTAGAATAACTATTTTCCATTCCCCCTAATAAGATAAAACCAACAAAGAATCAGGAGCTTAAGAAGCAACTAGAGGATTTTGATGCTATGGTTTTTATATAACTCAGAACTGCACATAGTGTTTACATGTCCCTTTGGCCAATATGGTGGATGGTACCCTTGTTTTATTCATGGATTATCATAGGATTATTCTACTTATGGTAAATAACTTGTATTCATTATTATGTATAAAAGGACTATTTGGGAATCTTTGGGGAGTGAGGGTTTTCTCTTAGATTGATTTGAGTATGTGATATCATCAGGTGAGTGTGATACCATCAGACATACCATGTATGGAATTAAATATTAGATATAGCTTTTGTGATTATTTGATCTTATTTTTGGTCTTTTTAATCTTCCAATAATTTTATATCTATAATGAATCGGGTTTCCCACCCATATGAAGATTCATTTGTGGTAGTATTTAGGGATTATATCTTTGTGTATTCAAATCATCCACACATCCTTGATTAAAATAATGAGATCATGATAAATGCACTAAGAGTTATCTTGTATTATAATATCACTAAATTCCACTTTCAGATTGACAAGGTACACTTCCTAGAGAACGCCATCTCAAAAGAAGGAATATTTATTAACCCAAATAAAGTGATAAGAATAGTTCTTTTGTATCAACACAAGAATATCGTTGACATATGTAGTTTCTTAGGGAAAGATAGATCCTATAAGAGTTCTATTCTATACAGTACACACCTAGAAAAATCTATCACTATATTTAAATAATGGTGGATATTTTATTATGTCCTGAATCCTGGAAGAGATCCTTTCAGGAGTTGAATGGAATATTGACTTCAAAGATGATCATGACTCTTCCACAGTTTGGATGAAGCTATATTGTATATTATGTTGCATCATGAATTAGTATTATCGTAGTTTTTATGTGAGAAGATAATATTTTTGTGAATGCGCCCTATCTATTGAGGTCATATGATAAGAATTTCACAATGAAGACTCTCAGTCCAGCATCAGTAGTCCATAGCTTACGTTGTTGGAGGAGCTATCTATTGGGAGACCATTTTATATTCTATGCAGACAAAAAAAGACTCAAATACGTTCTTGTATAAATTTATTTACAAAATACAATTATAGGTGGGTTGAATACCTATATTCAATGGATTTTGAGCTTCCTTATACTTTTAATAAGGAAAATGTCAATATTGTTGTACTAAGCTAGAAGATTCAAACATGGGTAGTGAATAAACTTTTTTGCGTGTGGGGGTTGATGACAATATTTGATGATATTCACATAGAGGTATACAAGAATCATAAGAATTTTATCCTTATAGACTTATTAGTGAAATCTTATCTTCTCTAACAAGTGAATATGGGGAAAATTTTAGATCCTAATTGCTTGGTCCTA
Source organism: Viscum album (assembly GCA_963277665.1). Lineage (NCBI taxonomy): Eukaryota > Viridiplantae > Streptophyta > Magnoliopsida > Santalales > Viscaceae > Viscum > Viscum album. The sequence continues at coordinate 1,214,423,437 of OY728155.1, read as the reverse complement.
TGGGAGAGTTTTGTTGTAGAGTACCCACTTCCATTTTTATTGATGATAGGGATAAGGTATTGCACATTTGTTCACACATATAGATTCCCAGACACATATGGTAACAGTTGATGAGATGGTATCATACATCAGTTTGGTTAGTATATCCTATTTTTACCATGATATATCATGGAATACATCGCCTGTATTGGTGGCTGGTGATGAGGAGGCCCACAATGAGTATTATCTCCCAATATTGTACCAGTCTGTAGGTGAAGGCTCAACACTAGTGACCAATGGGGATTTTAATGTCATTTCCCTTCAATGAGTCAAAATGGGATGATGATACCATATAATTCTTGATAGGTTTTCCTATGAAACCACGAGGTAGTTATGTTGTATGGGTTAACATTTACCTGATAACCATGGTCACCCTCATTCAACATATTACAGAGACATTTTATATAGAAAATCATGGGTGGATTTATATCCAAGAGATTCTAATCAATCATGGATTTCACCATTCTATCATATTATTTTTGGATTCTCAGTTTACATTGTGGCTCTAGAATGGGTTTTAGAAGGATCTTGGTACCCATGTGATTCTGAGAAAATACATCCACCAACTAATCGATAAGAAATATTAGCAAATGATTATGATATTAGAGGACATTCTTTGAGCGTGTGTCCTTGATTTTAGAGGTTCTTGGGAGAAACATCTACCTTGTGAATAGTTTTCTAATAGTTATATATTTTAGACAATTATACAGATTGATCTATATGTGGTTGTATATGGTAGTCCATTTCATTCACCTTTTTTGATGGATAGTGGATGGTGAAGTAGTAATACTGGGACATCATCTCATTCAAATATTTCAATGTAGGTAATAATTTTCCATAATTTTATTGATGTGACTCAGTCTAAGAAGAAATCTTATACCAATGGATATGGCTTGTCTTTATATTTGGAGGTGGGACATTAGGTATTTCGACACGTTTCTCTTAGATTGGATCATATACATATTTCTAAACATTGCATGTAATTGCCTCATTACATAGGGCCTTTTAATATCTTAGAGAGAGTCGGGTCAGTAGCCTATCAGATTGATCTTCCTCAGAGTTATTGATTCATACACATTTTCTTCTTTGTATCTTAGATTCACCATTTATTTTCATACTCATATCATACTTGTTATCCTGATGATATTATGTTAGAGGTTCATGCTTCCTTTTAGGAGTATTATGTGGTTCATTTATCGGAGAATGAATGTCATGAGCCAAGCCCAAATGTCATAGAAATTGACCCTCATAACAATATGAGACATGGCCCAAAGGGCTTTCTCATTCCCTATTGGATGGAAACTAGTTCCTAGGTATGAAAAATACTCCTTAAGAATGGTTTCACCAATTTATATAATAAAAAACAATGAAAAGAAATAAACTTGACAGTAACCAATAACCCTAACAAATAAATTCACAATAATTTTTAGATTTTATCTTTGAAACATTAACCAAAAACCAAAGGTACCATAATACAAAAGAACCAACATGGCACTCCAAAAACCTCAATGTGACATGAGAGACATAACCCTCAAACCACCACCACCAACACTTACAAGGATTGGAAAACTAGAAACTAGATCTACCTACACCATGCTACATATTTCCTTTACCTAGGACATATATAACAAAGATTAAATACACCAAAAGGTGTATATTGGGTGTCAGACAAAGCCAAGTAGAATTCCACCCAAAAAAAGATTCCATTCTATAATATTAGATGAAAAATTAACATGTATATTTCCATAATAATATTTGAATCATTTCCATGAAAACATTTTAAATAATTCATTCTCAAGAAACATTCTTCAAATGAAAACAATTTTTCACTAACAATATTTCTTAAAATAAATTAATACACATGGTCTACCATATACTTTCATCCTATCTGACATTACATAATCATCATATCATGAAAGAGAACCATAACAAAATCATTATTGATAACTAGCATAAGTGGGACCCTATATAAGGCCCCAGCCTTAAACCTTACTTAATCTTGAGTTATTACAAGATTACACATTGAGGATCTTTTCGGGTTTAGAGTTTTAGAGAATTAGATCATAAAACTTGCATTACATTCCACATATAAACAAAGTGGTTACATAAAGATAGTACTCCTCATTCCCATCAATGGAAACACATTTGAATTAAAACATGGATTCTTTTTGACACATCCTTGACCCTATCATCTTATCATGTACCTTTCCCTTGACCTGTGAAAAACATTTCAAAAACATGGGATGAGCATAAAAACTCAGTATGGGTTATAAAAAAACATGGAAAGGAAACATGAGTTCATATGTACATAAGAATGAAATCATACTTTACCCATAAAACATAGGCACTTTAACACGCCTCATAAAATCATGAATAAATCATAGAAACCATAAGACATAAAGGTAACTTGAGGCATTCATAACATTCTTACGTAGGGAGTAACCCTCTTGGTTACGTTTGGAATACCCATCATAGTATATTCCCTGAAAATCTCTTCGGAGAAACCTTAATGTTTCACTCCTTCGCGTTACCCAATGCATTGGAGAGCTATAACGGGCTCACCCGCCCTTAGTTTATCACGGAACCACCCGTTCTTCATAATAATGCCCAAGAACCTCAACATAATGGTATCACATAAAACATGCATAAAGGAAACATAAAATTTCCACCATTCAATCACAAGATATCAATACCACACATTGATATAAAAATATTATGAAAACCATTTTCAATACCAAAATAAAAGAAAAGTAAAACATGGTATTTATTTTTATTTTAAAAAAAGAAGGAATGGCTTGTAGAAGAAGCTGAAACTCAAATAACGGTCACGACGGCGGAGAAGTCGTTGTCGCCGCATACGTACGACAAAAACATTCCCTTTTGTCGTTTAGTAAACGCTTCGTATAAAAAAAAGATTCCTTTTGAATAAACATAAAAGTCAAAGGGGTTTATACACCGTATAAAAGAAGGTTGTGTATAAAACAAAATATGCCTCAATGAAAGGAGATTGAGACGAAATCCCATACAAAGATAATTTTTAAAATAAAATAGATTCATTATGTGTATTCACTATAAGTACACATAAATAAAGTACAAATACAAGATACGACATATTAATATAATGTCATAATTTGAAAGTAGGAGATTAACCCAAAGAATGGAAATTGGGTTAAGAAGTTCCCATACCTCGTATCTGACTTGACCCGACCGTTCATTAAACTTCTGAATAATAAAATTTAGTTAATCTCTACTTGATTATGAATCTTTTCCAAGTTAATTATTCCTTTTATACCATGTTATGAACATCATGTAATCATTTAAGTTAATAATGTTCATTTTGTCGGTATGTGGTTCTTAAGTCAAAAATAGACTTCTTACACTTACATGTTGTTAATTTGGTCAATGTTTCATTATATCCAGAATGGTATTCATGATGTAGATATCATATATGTCATATATATACAGTACATACATGTATTTAAAATATTACATAATCATTTAGAGGTAAGAAATGAAATGCACCGTTCATGGAGACGGTAAGCCGTACGTACGCATGAACGCTACTTTCATTTTTTTGTCATATTAATGGAATTAAAACTAAATGAGACTTATGTATATTTTAATTCCAGAATTATATTCATCATTTAGATATATCATTAATTATATATATCCATTATGTACATGTACTTTTAATAGTACATTACATTTGGGGATAAGAAATGAAATGCACCGTTCATGGAGACGGTAGTCCGTACGTACGCATGAACGCTACTTTCATTTCTATCTCATACTTTAATGGAAATAAATGATAATGATATATATAGGTATATTATAATTCCAGTATAACATCATATATAATAACTTTAAATCCATCCTTTACACATCCCACATATGGCATTAACGAATCACATCACTTTGAGGGGGCGGTAGTCCGCACTTCCTAAAATGAAGATATCGTGTTTTACCCATAATGGAAACCATAAAGGTATGACAAAAATGAAAAAACAGAATCTTAAAGAAAACATAAACATATTATATATCATATATAAAAATAGTGACATCATAATGGCCACCTTTGAAGGTGTTAAATGAGTATTGAACAATCATCGTTTCGGGAGGCAGAATTTCGCCATCCACGGAAACCGTATGTTCTTAAACCATTTGATGTAGTTGTGTGAGAGTGTAGCTCAAATAAATCTTATAACAACCTCCTAGTATATTGAAGATACTGGTGATGTTATAAAAGAAGTAAATAAAAAGAGTTTAGGGGGTTGGAGAAGCAAAATAAAACAAATGAACATGAGAGAATGAAATACCTTAAAAAGTGTAACTTCTTTTGGTTTGAGCCTAAAGGCTTCCTTTGAAAGGATTCTGCCCAAAGGGAATCCTCTAGGATGAGGAGAGGGATGTGGAGAGAGCAAATGGGCAGGGGTTGGCCGAGCCAATGGCTTGAAGAGTGTGTGAAATGAGGTAGAGGTGGGGGCCTTTTATAAGGGGAGAGGAGGGGCACTTTTGGAAAGTAAAGAAACATTACATTATTTGAAAATGTGTTTCGGTTTTAAAAGGTCCCACATTGATGGAATTCGTGGATAAGGTGATAAGGCATCGAAATCCATTCATCCAATTGGTTTTGGACATGTGTAGTTCATAGATTTTATTTTATCTTTCCATTTTATTTAAATCGTCAAATAATGATGTCATCGCTGCATCATTATTATGTCATAAATAATTAAATTTATTTAATGTCTAAAAATTATAAACAAATTACTATGATGTAGGAAATCTTTTTAGCTTTCCATTGAATATTTATAATCAAAATTTGGACTTGTATAACCCCACTTAAAAATTGTTTTCGCAAAACATATTATGTTTGTGTCATTTTCACTTTAACATTTAATAAAAAGTAATTTATGTTATTTCCCAACAAAAGTGGATACATGGGGTCCCCAAGTTAGGCCATGGCTTGTCTTGGTCGGCCATGACACAACCAATGAGGTTGGGACATGTGTCTAGGTCATTTTATATTACTAAAGCATTATTTATACATTAAACTACCCTAATTACCACTAATCGCGATTAAGAACTTAATAAGTTACTATTCACCAAAAAATTATTTTAATCTCATTGAACCACATTTTACTTCTTAATGACAACCATGTATGTCGGATTTTCAAAATTCAATACACATTAGTGGTAAAATTTTATTTAACCGAAAAATCAGTTTGCTTGATTACCACTTAGTGGTTTCACTATTCATCAAAAATTGAAGTTTTTCAGAAAATTACCAAAAATTCACTCTAAGCTATATTTGATATTACGAATTCAAAAATGAAGTCTATTTTACAAAATTCAAATCATATAAGTCACATTAATTAATTTAATAATTAATTCCCGCTGCCAGAGCAAATAGCGTGTTTTTACAAAACAATAAGTATCAAAAGATTGACACCAGTTTAAGTCTAATTTCAAATCGAAATTGATTCCAATGACCACCATTGGACAAAATGGTAAAAATATATTCATATTACACATTAAGAAAAATTCAAAAGATAATCTAATCATATAAATAAATTAGATTAAAAAGCAGTTTTGATGTAAAATACAACATTTTACACTATTCATAAAAAAAAATGAACTTTATCAGAAAGGTACCAAAAATTACACAAAGTAAAATTTGATGTCCCTATTCTTAATAAGAGTTTTATTTGGTCCAAAAGAATGTATAAGAGTGATCAAAACTATATTTAATGACGGTTCACCATTAAAAGGTGATAAGTGAACCTTTAGTGAAAATTAGAGTATAAAAGCCTAAAATTGAACTCTTTCCGTATTTTAAGCCTTTATCTTTTATTGGGTAAATGTAAAAACATCTAAAAACATATCTATTCATATTTTAGTTATTTCTATTCATTCCCGCCAGTACAACGGCTGCTTGTTAACTAACATAATATTATTATATTACTAGTGTGCTACGTAAGTTTCAAAGAAACTCATCGTTGCGTATCGGGTACGCTATCGAACATAGCAACCCCTTTTAATTAAAATTCATATTTCATTCTCTAATATTAATAAATATGAAAATTATTTATTCCTTAATTACCTGGGATGTTACATCCTTCCCCCCTTTTGGGAATTGCGTCCTCGCAATTTATTTACTTATCAAATAAATTGGGGTACTTATCCCTCATTGCATTTTCGGATTCCCATGTTGCCTCTTCAATCATGTGGTTTTTCCACAAAACCTTTACCTGCTTAATCACCTTATTCCGTAACACTTGCTCCCTGTGGTCAAGAATCTGGACCGGTTGTTCCTCATAAGATAGGTTCTCTTCCAACTGAACTACCTCTGGACTCAAAACATGAGATGGATCTGGCATATACTTTCTCAACATCGAAACGTGAAAAACATTGTGTACCTGAGATAAACTCGGAGGTAAAGCCACTCGGTATGCAACTGATCCAACTCTTTCCAGAATTTCGTATGGTCCAATGAACCTTGGACTCAACTTTCCTTTCTTACCAAATCTCATCACACTTTTCCAAGGAGAAACCTTGAGAAAAACATGATCACCTACCTCGAAAGATAGATCCTTCCTCCGGTTATCCGCATAACTCTTCTACCTACTCTGAGCTGTTCTCATGTGTTTCTGAATCAGCTGAACTTTTTCTGCCATTTCTTCTACCAATTCTGGTCCCATCAACTTCCTTTCACCCACTTCATCCCAGAAAGCTGGAGTTCGACACCGCTTCCCATATAATGCCTGAAATGGTGCCATCTGTATACTAGAATGAAAACTGTTATTATAAGAAAACTCAACCAAAGAAAGATGTTGGTCCCAACTTCCCTGATAATCCATAGAACAAGCTCGTAGCATATCCTCCAATGTCTGAATTGTTCGTTCTGACTGCCCATCTGATTGAGGATGAAAAGCTGTACTAAAATTTAATTCAGTACCCAACGACTTCTGAAGGCCTTTCCAAAAGTTAGAAGTAAACCTGGGATCACGATCTGATACAATGGAGAGGGGAACTCCATGTAACCTGACTATCTCTTTAAGATACAAACGGGAAAGTTGATCAAGAGAGAAAGTATCTCGTATAGAAAGGAAATGAGCAGATTTGGTCAAGCGATCAACAATAACCCAGATTGCATTATTACCTCGAGATTTCTTCGGTAATCCAACTACAAAGTCCATGGATATATTCTCCAATTTCCACTCTGGCACTGGTAAAGGCTGAAGCATCCCTTTCGGTAACTGCCGCTCTGCTTTAACCTGCTGACAAGTCAAACACTTCACAGTAAAATCAGCAATATCTCTTTTCATTCCATCCCACCAGTAATACTCTCGCTGATCTGTATACATCTTAGTACTGCCCGGATGAAAAAAACAACTCATTCTTCAACTGTGAATCACAAGGCACACATAACCTCTTCACAAACCTCAAAACACAAACACAAACTTATCCAAGAACTCATGGAAAATTTTATTCATAAGGTCCATGAATACAACATGTGCATCGGTTAACCCCAAAGGCATAACTACAAATTCATATTGGACATATCTAGTACGGAACACAATCTTCGGAACATCTTCTTCTTTTACTTTCAACTGATGGTACCCCGACCTCAAGTCAATCTTCGAAAAATACTGAGCTCCCTGGAGCAGATACCACTTCATTTGATGGCCCAACATCTACTGAAGTTGCAAAGGATTTCACCACCCCTTTCTGCTTGTAGTCTAACTGCTTCCCATCACTCAAGCTCCTTGTCGGACACTCGTTTGCATAGTGACCCATCTAATTGCACTTAAAACATTTCACTAACTGTAAATCAAATTTATTCTTACCTTAACCTTGATCCTTTTCAGTGCAATCACGAGCCTTATGTCCCATCTTACCACATCGGTAGCACTTTCCAGAATTCAGAAGACATTCCCCAGCATGCCTTTTTCCACATTTATCACAAACTGGAAACTTAGTTTTCTTACCATCAGACTTTTTTGAAGAATTCTTACCTTTCTCCTGCCACCTCGGTCTCTTCTTCTGCTGGTTGTTATAGAAAACTTGGTCATCGGAAAACTCCATTTCCACCTTCTCAGCACATCGAACAAGCTTTTCATAACTTTTAAACTCACGAGAAGCTAATTCCCTTCGATACTTTGGCTTTAATCCTGAGTAAAAACGATTGATTTTACTATCAAGGTCCCGGATAAAATTTGGAGCATACCTTGCCAATCGAGTGAACCTTTCTTCATAGGCAGCCACTGAGTCTTCCTCTTGCCTCAATTCCAAGAATTGCTTTTCCATCCTAAGTCGAAAAGCCTTAGGAAAGTACTTCTCAAGAAACATACCTTTGAAGTCATCCCAGTCAAGAGCATCAATCTCATCGGTATCCCTGATGTTTTTAACCATAGACCACCACTGATCTGCTTCACCCTCCAGACGGTAAATAGCAAGACTAACCTTTTGATTGTCTGAACACCCCATGAAATCAAAAATCTTATCCAGTGCCTTAATCCACCCTTCAGCTAGCACAGGGTCAGATGATCCTCTGAATGATGGTGGATGTTGCCTCATGAAATGTTCCACTACTGACATGTTCCTCTGCGGTTGATCTGGCTGATCTCGTGCATGGATACCACCACCATTTATAGCCTGAGTCAACTGTGCCATCACTGCAACAAACTGTTCAGTTCCAATTCCGACCATTTCTGGATGCTGATTCGGAAGGTTATTTCCTTCTGTATGCCTTCCTAGCACAGCTTCCCTGTTTCCTCTGCGGAAAACCATTCTGAACACCGAAATATCTTAGGCGAAGCAACATGGTAATCCGTAAATGCTATATCATTTAAATCATATTATAATTTAACACTTTTCTAACTCCTAAAGTTGTCTAAACCGACCTCTGATACCAACTATAAGGCCCCAGCCTTAAACCTTACTTAATCTTGAGTTATTACAAGATTACACATTGAGGATCTTTTCGGGTTTAGAGTTTTAGAGAATTAGATCATAAAACTTGCATTACATTCCACATATAAACAAAGTGGTTACATAAAGATAGTACTCCTCATTCCCATCAATGGAAACACATTTGAATTAAAACATGGATTCTTTTTGACACATCCTTGACCCTATCATCTTATCATGTACCTTTCCCTTGACCTGTGAAAAACATTTCAAAAACTTGGGATGAGCATAAAAACTCAGTATGGGTTATAAAAAAACATGGAAAGGAAACATGAGTTCATATGTACATAAGAATGAAATCATACTTTACCCATAAAACATAGGCACTTTAACACGCCTCATAAAATCATGAATAAATCATAGAAACCATAAGACATAAAGGTAACTTGAGGCATTCATAACATTCTTACGTAGGGAGTAACCCTCTTGGTTACGTTTGGAATACCCATCACAGTATATTCCCTGAAAATCTCTTCGGAGAAACCTTAATGTTTCACTCCTTCGCGTTACCCAATGCATTGGAGAGCTATAACGGGCTCACCCGCCCTTAGTTTATCACGGAACCACCCGTTCTTCATAATAATGCCCAAGAACCTCAACATAATCGTATCACATAAAACATGCATAAAGGAAACATAAAATTTCCACCATTCAATCACAAGATATCAATACCACACATTGATATAAAAATATTATGAAAACCATTTTCAATACCAAAATAAAAGAAAAGTAAAACATGGTATTTATTTTTATTTTAAAAAAAGAAGGAATGGCTTGTAGAAGAAGCCGAAACTCAAATAACGGTCACGACGGCGGAGAAGTCGTTGTCGCCGCATACGTACGACAAAAACATTCCCTTTTGTCGTTTAGTAAACGCTTCGTATAAAAAAAAGATTCCTTTTGAATAAACATAAAAGTCAAAGGGGTTTATACACCGTATAAAAGAAGGTTGTGTATAAAACAAAATATGCCTCAATGAAAGGAGATTGAGACGAAATCCCATACAAAGATAATTTTTAAAATAAAATAGATTCATTATGTGTATTCACTATAAGTACACATAAATAAAGTACAAATACAAGATACGACATATTAATATAATGTCATAATTTGAAAGTAGGAGATTAACCCAAAGAATGGAAATTGGGTTAAGAAGTTCCCATACCTCGTATCTGACTTGACCCGACCGTTCTTTAAACTCCTGAATAATAAAATTTAGTTAATCTCTACTTGATTATGAATCTTTTCCAAGTTCATTATTCCTTTTATACCATGTTATGAACATCATGTAATCATTTAAGTTAATAATGTTCATTTTGTCGGTATGTGGTTCTTAAGTCAAAAATAGACTTCTTACACTTACATGTTGTTAATTTGGTCAATGTTTCATTATATCCAGAATGGTATTCATGATGTAGATATCATATATGTCATATATATACAGTACATACATGTATTTAAAATATTACATAATCATTTAGAGGTAAGAAATGAAATGCACCGTTCATGGAGACGGTAAGCCGTACGTACGCATGAACGCTACTTTCATTTTTTTGTCATATTAATGGAATTAAAACTAAATGAGACTTATGTATATTTTAATTCCAGAATTATATTCATCATTTAGATATATCATTAATTATATATATCCATTATGTACATGTACTTTTAATAGTACATTACATTTGGGGATAAGAAATGAAATGCACCGTTCATGGAGACGGTAGTCCGTACGTACGCATGAACGCTACTTTCATTTCTATCTCATACTTTAATGGAAATAAATGATAATGATATATATAGGTATATTATAATTCCAGTATAACATCATATATAATAACTTTAAATCCATCCTTTACACATCCCACATATGGCATTAACGAATCACATCACTTTGAGGGGGCGGTAGTCCGCACTTCCTAAAATGAAGATATCGTGTTTTACCCATAATGGAAACCATAAAGGTATGACAAAAATGAAAAAACAGAAGCTTAAAGAAAACATAAACATATTATATATCATATATAAAAATAGTGACATCATAATGGCCACCTTTGAAGGTGTTAAATGAGTATTGAACAATCATCGTTTCGGGAGGCAGAATTTCGCCATCCACGGAAACCGTATGTTCTTAAACCATTTGATGTAGTTGTGTGAGATTGTAGCTCAAATAAATCTTATAACAACATCCTAGTATATTGAAGATACTGGTGATGTTATAAAAGAAGTAAATAAAAAGAGTTTAGGGGGTTGGAGAAGCAAAATAAAACAAATGAACATGAGAGAATGAAATACCTTAAAAAGTGTAACTTCTTTTGGTTTGAGCCTAAAGGCTTCCTTTGAAAGGATTCTGCCCAAAGGGAATCCTCTAGGATGAGGAGAGGGATGTGGAGAGAGCAAATGGTCAGGGGTTGGCCGAGCCAATGGCTTGAAGAGTGTGTGAAATGAGGTAGAGGTGGGGGCCTTTTATAAGGGGAGAGGAGGGGCACTTTTGGAAAGTAAAGAAACATTACATTATTTGAAAATGTGTTTCGGTTTTAAAAGGTCCCACATTGATGGAATTCGTGGATAAGGTGATAAGGCATCGAAATCCATTCATCCAATTGGTTTTGGACATGTGTAGTTCATAGATTTTATTTTATCTTTCCATTTTATTTAAATCGTCAAATAATGATGTCATCGCTGCATCATTATTATGTCATAAATAATTAAATTTATTTAATGTCTAAAAATTATAAACAAATTACTATGATGTAGGAAATCTTTTTAGCTTTCCATTTAATATTTATAATCAAAATTTGGACTTGTATAACCCCACTTAAAAATTGTTTTCGCAAAACATATTATGTTTGTGTCATTTTCACTTTAACATTTAATAAAAAGTAATTTATGTTATTTCCCAACAAAAGTGGATACATGGGGTCCCCAAGTTAGGCCATGGCTTGTCTTGGTCGGCCATGACACAACCAATGAGGTTGGGACATGTGTCTAGGTCATTTTATATTACTAAAGCATTATTTATACATTAAACTACCCTAATTACCACTAATCGCGATTAAGAACTTAATAAGTTACTATTCACCAAAAAATTATTTTAATCTCATTGAACCACATTTTACTTCTTAATGACAACCATGTATGTCGGATTTTCAAAATTCAATACACATTAGTGGTAAAATTTTATTTAACCGAAAAATCAGTTTGCTTGATTACCACTTAGTGGTTTCACTATTCATCAAAAATTGAAGTTTTTCAGAAAATTACCAAAAATTCACTCTAAGCTATATTTGATATTACGAATTCAAAAATGAAGTCTATTTTACAAAATTCAAATCATATAAGTCACATTAATTAATTTAATAATTAATTTCCGCTGCCAGAGCAAATAGCGTGTTTTTACAAAACAATAAGTATCAAAAGATTGACACCAGTTTAAGTCTAATTTCAAATCGAAATTGATTCCAATGACCACCATTGGACAAAATGGTAAAAATATATTCATATTACACATTAAGAACAATTCAAAAGATAATCTAATCATATAAATAAATTAGATTAAAAAGCAGTTTTGATGTAAAATACAACATTTTACACTATTCATAAAAAAAAATGAACTTTATCAGAAAGGTACCAAAAATTACACAAAGTAAAATTTGATGTCCCTATTCTTAATAAGAGTTTTATTTGGTCCAAAAGAATGTATAAGAGTGATCAAAACTATATTTAATGACGGTTCACCATTAAAAGGTGATAAGTGAACCTTTAGTGAAAATTAGAGTATAAAAGCCTAAAATTGAACTCTTTCCGTATTTTAAGCCTTTATCTTTTATTGGGTAAATGTAAAAACATCTAAAAACATATCTATTCATATTTTAGTTATTTCTATTCATTCCCGCCAGTACAACGGCTACTTGTTAACTAACATAATATTATTATATTACTAGTGTGCTACGTAAGTTTCAAAGAAACTCATCGTTGCGTATCGGGTACGCTATCGAACATAGCAACCCCTTTTAATTAAAATTCATATTTAATTCTCTAATATTAATAAATATGAAAATTATTTATTCCTTAATTACCTGGGATGTTACACCCTACGAATATCATACCTTAGTGATCAAAATCCTCCATTTGAACTACCAATAGTTTTCTTATATATGAACCACTAGTGTAGATCCCATCCAATGTTTTAGTTGTCCAACTATATTCTCAAGTATGGTCCATTGGAGATAAATATTCCTAATATCTATATGTCTCTGATCATATCACATATTTAGTTTGTGTTGTAACATAAATCCTACAAGATTATTGTAGGCCACTTCAAATTCCATGTCAACTTGTTTGTTAGATCTAGGTCACCCACCATGATGCCCAAGATTCCCATTGTGATCAAATTTCATCTCAAATTTTTCATAATTCTAAACATTCACATACACTTGACAAGAATCACAAGCACACAAAGGGACCACCACCTTCAAATTTTCACATTGGTCAAAAGATCAACTCTACAAAGAAACCAGCAGTTTTTAGAAAAAATCATTTTCGATTCTACACACACATAAAAACCATTTCGAAATACATTTCATACCATTTTAAAAATTTAATAAACTCATTTGGAAACAAAAAATAAAGAAGAACTCATTTGAAATATAATGATTTCCATGAGAAAAAACCTATATTAATACATATTCTCATAAATACCATTTTGTAACATTCTTCACATTATTTAAACAACTCAAATACTTATTTAAGGTGCATAAAAAAGAATCCAACATGAAAAACAATCCATTTCACTTTGAATAGTTAATTCCAACACATTCACACCCAAAAATTTCATTGAAAACCCATTTAGAACCCTTAAAAAGGTATAAAAAATATTCAAGAAACACCACAACATAAAATATATGAAATTTAAAAATTTTCCTTTAGGAAAACCATTTTCATAATAGGTGAATCTCAATGCCTTTATAAAAAAATTTCTCTCCTAATAAATAGTATATAAAACATATTTTAATAATTACGAAAGTAAGGAAAACTCTTTCAATAATGTAAAATCATAGAACCACCTACTTCACACTTGGAAGCTTCATGAAATTGGTGCGAATGCATGACCTCACCAACTTAAGACCCTATAAAGGCTAGACCAAACACTAATCATCAATATTCCCCTCAACAACACAAGATCAAACCCACTTCAGATTAAACACCTAATAGAAAATAAGATCCCAATAACAGGGAAGGAATAACCCTAAAATAGGAAGAAACCAATGGAAAAGACACTTACATGATGACAACATGAGATTCTCACATCTAATCCACCATGAAATTTTGGATCTAAAGAAACCATGGTAGGATGGTGAGGTTCCTTGGATGGATAATCCTGAATGGGGTAGATTAGGGGTATTTAGTGTTAAAAATGACGGGGGAAAGTCTAAAAATCGAATTTTTAATCAACTACACAAGTCACATGGTTTCCTTGCATGGTTTTCCACACCAAATAGAAATTGTGGCCCATCACTATAAATGAGGTGCAGGCCATGCGATTAGCCCGCCTGGTCTCCAAATTGTGCACCAACTATGTAGAGATCACTATCTAGGATTAACATTTTCTACATTGTTTCCTAGAAAAGGGCGTTCTATTTCCCATAATTTTTTACCAACCGTACTCCACCTAATGTCAAGGCAAAAATCACCATTTTCACCAAAAACACAAGGGGAATCCCATGAATGAATACTAAAACTAAAATAAAGAGAATAATTCCTCAAAACAAAAACACAGATGTGTCAATTCTCACCACCATTTAAAACTTGTAACCTCATAAGGTCAATCCAATGCTTGATCCAATAAAAATGGGATACTCCTCCTAAACCTAAGACTTCTACAACTATATGTCTTTCAAATCACACCCACTCTTCCAAATAACTTGGAGCAATAAAATTGACATACCACAAATAACTTTCTTCTAAGAACCTACAATCCATACTGCATATTAATCAATGAAAAATTAGGCACTGATTCCAACTATTCCCAATTTAAGAGATAATATAGATTCAAATTATACTTCTCCATCTTAGAAATATGGAACACATCATGAATTTATGTTAACCAAGATTTAAAGGATAACCAATATTCTACCTTACCAATCTTCTCGATAATCTTAAAAGGTTTGATATGCCTTAGTGTTGGCTTCACTTACTGACACAGACGATTATAAACCCTATACTGTGCCACTTTTGGAAACATCGAGTCACTAACCAAAAGGATAGAATCCTCTGATCAACATAAGACTTATAGAAACTCAGAGTTTTCAATAAATGATAAATGATTAATTTAACATTTTCATAAGTTTCTTTTGCAATGCTATGTCCCAACAATTAGGTCTCACCCACCTCATCCCAATGAAAGAGAGACCGAAATGGCCAACCATAACCTACCATAGAAAGAACCATTCAAATTTAGGAATGTTAATTATTGTTACACATAAACTCAACCTATCACAAATGTATATCGCATATGACTAAAAAATCCAAAACAAATGTTGGGATCTTGTCATCCAAATTCTGATTCGCCTACTCCGTATGACTGTCAGTTTGAGGATGGTATGCCATAAACAACTTGATTTGTGATCCCATTACCTTATGATTTCCTTTACAAAACCACAAGGTGAAAGGGGGATCCTTTAAAAAAAATTGTTGTTGGTGCACCCTGAATCTTGAGTTTCCCTAAAAATTACAACTTCCATAACTCATCCACCTTCGATAGATCTCTTATTTAAATTAAATGGGATGATTTGGTCATAAGATCAATCAAAAAAGAAATGGCATTCCTTCCCCAAGGTTTACATGGTAAGATGACAATAATGAGCATGGAAATCTCATTCAACTTAATGTTAGGAATTTGTAGTGATTGAATAAAATGAGAAGGCCTCTGGTGATCTGCATTAACATGATGACAATTATAAAACCGTGATATAAAGTCATATAAGAACCACAATATACATGGAGACCAAAAAAATTGACACAAATCATAAAACATCTTGGTGGAACTAGTATGAGTAACCCCTTAAGGCAGTTGGCTAACCTGCATAACGACATTCCTCATATATAATGGCACAACAAAGAGACCCTAGAAGCACAAAACTCCATTGAGAGACTACTACTAATCACATGGTGTCACCCCACCATTAAGAGAATGCATAGAATTCTGACAAAACTCATTAATCATATTATCTTACTGGATTAAATCAATAAGGGAAGGTTTCATTTGAAAACTGGCCAAGAATGCACCACCACTATGCTATTTAGTTTCCAAGTGCTTCTATGAAAAAATCCCCATTAATTTACACTCATCACTAGACTCTTTCATCACTTGTACAGTCACCTTTCTGCTCAAATCAACAACAACAATATTTATATTTCCAAGGGTATAGACTACTTCAAAATAAAATCCTTGAAGGTACTCAACCCAATGGTATTATATCAAATTAAAATATTTTTGGCAGAAAATGTAGGCTAAAATCATGTGATATAAATAAACCACATACTTCTACCCAAAATGATAATGGTTCCACGTCATCAAAGCATGAACAACCATTTACAACTCTAGTTCATGGGTTGGGTATTTATTCAAATGTGGTTAGAGTTGGTGAGAACAGTAAGCCACCACATGGTCACCCTACATAATCACATACCCAAGAACCATACATAAGGATACATAATAGTCTACATAACGCTTTACAGATTATGGTATGATAAAAAAAGGGGTGGTGGTCAACCACTGAAAAATGTTCATCAATGGACACCTGACACTCTGGGCTCTATTTTAACTTTACTGATTCCAGGTATGTACTATCATGGATGGAGAAAGAGGAGAGAAGTCTCAAATGAAACATAGTTAATACCCTAGAAATCCCAAAAAGATCATGAATATGAACACATTCTTTAGTTATTCCAATGAAATAATTTCACTATTCATCTCAAGGTCCACTGAAACCCATTGTTTAGAGATCCCATGAACCAAAAACATCACCTACCTAATGTATAATGTGCACTTAGAAAACATGGCATAAGGACAATGATCCCAAAAGATGCCAAACACAATCATTAAGTACCGATCAATCTTTTCCTTGGTTCTGGAATAGAACATAATTTCATCCATAAATAACAAAAAAAGTATCTTGATACTAGTGGAACACTCTATTCATGAGTGACATAAAGACATCTATAGAATTCTTCATTATTAAATGTAATACCATGTACTTCAAATGATGTTACCTACTTGGGAAATATATTTTTGAGACATCAACCCCTCTAACTCTAATTTAGAGATATCCATAATGCAATTAAATATTGGAAAACCACATTTACACCTTAATCATTTCGAAATGATCATTAATATGTGCAATAGTGTACATGTTCGTAATAGTTACCTTATTAGACCTCTGGTAATTAATGAATAGTTGAAGAGATCCATTTGTATTTATTGAAAATAGAACCAGTGCATTTTGAATCGAGATGATTGGGAAAATGAATGTTTTGTATTCCAGATCATCCAACTCTAATTTTAATTTCCTCTAAACTATGGGTGATATATTGTATTAAGGAAGAGATATGAGCTATGTTCTTAGTGCCAAATAAATGGATAAATACACAACCCCCTTCTTGGGAAAGCCAAAAAAACTCTAGAAAAAAACTAGGAACTCATCCACCATAGGAGGTAACCTTCTCTTAGTAGCCCTATCATTGTCCACCTACATGAGTGATGACATATGAAAAAAATTGACCAACTCTAAAAGAGGATGTCTAGAACGTCTTGATCAATGATCCCATTCACCTTTAAAAACTAGACTACTTCCATTAGGTTCTATAAAACTCACTCCCTGTCTATAAAAATCAATGTGACCTTGGAAATGCATCATCCAATCCATAAAAAAGGTCACGCCAAAGTGGTCGATCTAAAATATAGGAAAAATACAATTCCATATCGATACCATAAATGGAGAGTTCACATGAAATACAGCTAAACCCCTATTGTCACTTCTTACCAAGTGGTATTATTAACATCATGGCATATGAAATAAGCTCAGTTACAAAATTTAACACATAAAAAAGAAATACATAAATGAATGTAAATATACCACCAATATGAAATGGAATAATAGATAAATTTGATTCAATAAGAATAATGCCTCATACTATCACCAACCCTATAACCAATTCCATTATTGTCTGCTCCACCACATGAAATTGTCCCATCTCAGCCCGAGCCTGAGAATGAACACTATCCTAGGGATCTTTTTTGAACATACTCTACCCAGAAGAGGATCCATCCCTTCTACTACGACCTCCAAAATGAGATCCCATTATCCTAAATTGAACTGAACATGAAGACAACCCCTTTGGAGATACAGATCTGGTGCCACTCTGATATGGGCAAACAATTCTACTAAATTGTATTAAGTTCCCTTTAGTTCAACACATGTGACAAGGTATGAGTTTAGATGTACATTCTGGCCATCTGTTCCCTTATTTCTGACACTATGGGAACAACACAAACCCCACATCGGCAGCCACATATGAAGAAATTTGGGAAGGATGGCCTGAATTACCCCCTCCCTTATTTTCTTACATAACCCACTTCCCCTTCTTATCTAACAAACTACCATATCCCATGTCTAATACTGCTCTAGAGAAACGAGTCATTCTTTCACAATCAATTTCTTTCATCATAGCGCGATCAATCATATTAGCATATGTATTATGATTGAATAAGAAAACATGATATTATATTTCTTTCCATAACCCCTATAAAATCTCGAAACCTTTACATACTAATTAGAAATGATCTCAGGTGGATACCAAACTAGATCTGAGAAGAGGTAATCTTAATTTATCATGAACCAATCTTCCAG
Organism: Viscum album; assembly: GCA_963277665.1. NCBI lineage: Eukaryota > Viridiplantae > Streptophyta > Magnoliopsida > Santalales > Viscaceae > Viscum > Viscum album. The sequence goes on along the minus strand of OY728155.1, from coordinate 1,214,404,517 downwards.
ACTAAGCTCTATCAACTCCCATGATCTAGAATAATCTAAAACATCAGAAAAATACTTCTCATTGAAAATTAAATTAATGTCTTTCTAGACTATCTTCCCATGCTTCCAAACTTGCACCACTAGTCCAAAAAATTCCAATGGGGACCATCCAAAATAAACAAAGGAAATTGCACCCTGACTACCTAAGGAGTGTCAAGAAACTCAAACATACACTCTATTTTCTCAATCCACTCCTCTAATTCTAGAGGTTTTTTGCTACCTCATAAAGAAGGATGCTCGTTCTTGAGTAACTCTTGGACCCTTTCCTTCATAGGACATAATTAATCTAATCCAACAAAAGAAAAACCAATGTTGGCTCTTTTTCCCAAGGCACTGATAGACAAAACCACTTCTTCATCCAAACTCTAGTTAGTTTATGATGTATAACCCTCTCTATCCTCTTCTTGCGGCTACACAAGAACTGTACAATGAGGCATTTTTCTACAAAAAAATAACCACAATTAAAACTATCAAGTCATCCATTCTATAAATTTACATCAATAACAACAATTTCTGACACATTAATAAATCCAAATACAAAAAAATCTATCATAATAATAAGACAAATCGAACCAATCTACTCTATATGGTGTCTATATATAGTCTAAATCTTGTACATCTCACCTATATGTGAAGCCAAATAAAATCCAAATGTACCATGGTGACTCGAGTCTTGTCACATGGTGTGTTGGCCAAGCACCATACTCACAAACAGAACCTCAAGACTAAACAATATGACCTATAATGTATCCAAACTCATCCAAAATTATCTTGACCGAAAAATATCATTAAATACTCTAGTATAATATTTTCATGAACCATGATGGGATGTCATACAATCCAACACTTGGTCTAGTCAGAGAAATGGCATGAAGGGAATTCCTGATCACCATAAGCTGAAAACTAGTGCAGGGGTATCAACAATACCCTTTGGGAATGATTTAACCTATTTTTATAATCATAATCGACCATTAATAATAAACATCACAATTAATTATTACTATAACAAAGAAAGGTTTAAATATTTTTAGATTAAATGATTACAACATTAACCAAGAACCAGAGGTTTAATAATGAAAAAGGACCAACAAGAATATCCTAAAACCTCTATTACACATGAGGGACATCACCCACACTCCACCACCACCAACACCTATAAGATGTTGAAAGCTAGAAGGTGGATCCACCATCACCACAATAAATATTTCATTTACATAGGGCATACAAACAATAACTAAATACCCCCAAAGGTGTATATAGTGTGTGATCGAAATCTCAGTAGGATTCCACTGAAAAGAAATATTCCATTATATAATATTAGATTACAAATTAAAATTAATATTTTCATAATAATATTTTAACAATATCTAATAAATCAATTTAAGGTAATCTTTCTCAAGAAATACATTTCAAATAAAAACAAATTTTCACCAATAAGCCTACAAGTAATAAAATTATACACAATGTATATTGTACAATGAAGGCTAGCACCACATCACATAACCATTATATCATGATAGAGAATACTGGGAATAAAACTATAGGTAACTAGCATAGGTGGAACCCTTAGAACATTGTACCACGATGGTCAAAATCCTTCAACTCAACTACCAACAATGTTATCGTGCACAATCCACTAGAGAGGATCTCATCCAATGTTCTATTGGCCCAAAAAGATTCTCAAACACGGGTCACTTGAGAGGAATCATCCATTGTTCTAGTTGTGTTGATCATATGACATGTTTAATTAGTATTGTAATGTTAATCCTACTAGATGAATCCAGACCAATTCCACTTTTGAGTCAAGTAGCACACTAGTTCTTGTTCACCCACCTAAACAATGAGGATTCCATTTCCCCTCAAATTCTATCTCACAAATCAAATAAATCAGAAATATTTACATAAATATTCTAAAAATCACAAGAACAAAAATATACCTCCAATTATACATTTTTACATTATTCCAAGGATCAAATACAAATAGAAACCACCAATATCCATAAAAAATCACTTTACCTTTTTCATGCACACCAAAACCAGTTAGAAAGAAATTATTCACAATTTTTAAAATTTAAGAAACATATTTTGATATATAACAATAAATCATATGAAATATAACAATTTTCATGAGAAAAACCCCTTTAAATACATATTATAAAATGCATCACATTATTTTATCAATTCAAAGATTCATTGAATGTTAAAAATAAAGAATAAAACATGTAACAAAAATCCATTTCTCATGGAAAATAGACTTCTAACACATTTTCACCCTTAAATGTCTTTGAAAAATAATTTCTCAGCATTCATACAAGGTATGAAAAATATTCAAGAAACACCACAATAAATCACATATACTATATAATCAATTTATATTAGGTTAACCATTTTCATTACACGTGAATCTCAAAGCCTTTCCAAAACACATTTCAATCCCCAAAAAAAATTCATAGAATATATTTGATCAATCAAGCATGAATACCAAACTCATACAATAATGTAAAATCATCAAACCACCTACCTCACACTTGTATACTAATTGAAATTGGTGAAAAACAAAAACCACACCACAATAAGGACATTTAATAGGTAGATAAAGCACTAATAATAAATATTACCTCAGAAAACACATGATCGAACCCCCTGATTGAAAATCAAACCCAAGAAAGGGAAATGAAGAACCCTAAAAGGGGGAGAAACCAAAGGAGAACACACTTACATGATGATTCATTAAGGCCCCTACACTCAATCCACCATGAAATTGAATATCCAAGTGAGGAAAGAGAGGTGGGTGATATGACTAGGCTTGAGAATCTAGAATGGGGAGGATTATGGGTGTTTAGGGTTATAATCGAAGGGGGAGGAAGGGTAAAAATAAAATATTAACGTCTTAGAAAAGTCACATAATTTTCATACATTGTTTTTCAAAACATGCTGAAATTGTTCTCCTATAAATGTCCAGCAGGATCATGATGCATGGGTAGCCCACACATTCTCCAAACTATGCACCAACCATGTGGTCGCCACTATCCGGGATGAAAATTTTCTACACAGTTTCCTAGTCAAGGGAACATGGTTTCTCCAAACCATTCTCCAACCACGTGCCACCTACTTTCAATCCCAAATTATTCATTTTCCCAAAAACACAAAGGTAAAACCAATGAAAAATACTATATTGGAAATAAATGGATTAATAACTCAAAATATATACCTGAATGTCATAAAGAAAGATCTTTTAGGAAGGAAATATCCTATGGTAAGGCTGTTATGGAAACATGACCGAGTATAGGGTGATACCTATGAGAGAGGGGACAATGTGTGTTCTATTTGGAAGGAACTCTTTTCATATTATTCTTTAGCACACATGGAATGGAATCTTGTTGATGTTTTATTTTAAGGAGGGGAGAGTTTATGATTCCTACTTTTAAAATGAGATATAATCACCATTTTTTAGTAAAGAATTTGTTTTTACTTATTTAATAAACTTATTAGGTTAGAAAGTGGTTATAGAGAATTTGAGTATCATTTAGATCCCAAAAATCTGAATTTTGGAATATCAGTCTAAGCCTCACCATTATTCCATGGTTAGAGATAACCATATGCCTTAACTATGTGGGTGTTATAGTAAACTGCATCGAGGTGAATGGATAATTTTTACTATGTACTATATTTTACATAGTCGTGTGCGGTACTCCAAATGGGCTATAAGGGGCATCATGATATTTCCAAATCATGCCCCTAGATCTACACCCTTAGTGAAACATATCTTGTATAATTTCACAGTTAGGTACACTATTTTCCAAACCAAGCACACCTTTAAAACTAGGTTAAATGACCATTACCACCTTTTTACCTAAAAAATATAAATATCATATTTCCCCCCATTGTATTTTCATAGGAATGATATAATAGGTACCCCACCCTTCCCTCTCCCTAGCATTGAGCTTCCATTTTCACTGTCTCTCTCATTGGATGTGTATTGGTAAGAGATTAAACCCATTGCCTTCCTTTCTTAGTTTATCTTACCATATTCGATGTCATTTTCGTGTGACATAATATGGCTAATTTTTAGGTCATTTTTCGATTACATCATTTTATTCCATTCCTGATTAAATTAATAAATATCAATGAATGAGCAGAGAACTACCATGCTAAGGTAGAATTTTAGGTAATTTTTTTCAAAATCCAATTTTTTATATAACATATGTCATCATCCCACACACTAGACTTTAGACACATTTCAATTAATATAAAAAATTTTGTTATAAAAGTATTTTATTTATTTTAGAATTCACCTTATAGCTATATTTATAGATGGGGTATGGCTCCTCTGAAAAAGTGCCACCACATTGGTTTTACACATAAAATACAATTGATATATCTAGTTTTAACACATCCAAAACACATTTTATGTGGCATTGTTTTCAATAAAATTGAATGGATTATGGAAATTAATGTAAATTGAGTGTTACGACTACTACACTTGACCTATAAGTGAACAGTGGTCATTCCCGTGACTAAATAAATTGTTAATGATTATTAAATATCCCTCGGATTTTATTATATCACGACCAACTTATAATATATATCTGATACATGGGAATCGATTCATATATAGTTTTGGTACATAGGCATGGTTTCCCATATATTTGTGATACATGGTAAAGGATTCCTATATATATGTGATACTAGGGCTTGGAAACCCATATATATGTTATACTAATGGATGTTTTACAATATATTTTTGATACATGGGTACAGTTTTCATATATTTTTGATACTTGGGGAATGGAATACCATATATATGTTATACACGGGCATGAAGATGCACATATTTGTGATACTCGGGCATGAAATCCCATATTCATGTGATATACAATCATGGAGTCTCATGTACTTTTGATTCTTGAGCAAGGTGTCCCATGTAGTTATCATTATCATGCATGGTATCCCATATATATGTGATACATTATCATGGAATCCTATAGACATATAATACATATTCATGGAAACACATATGATTCATGATACCTAGGCATGGAATCCCATAACACTCTTTATGAATTTTAAAACGATCCATGTACACCATATTTATGCATCAAGTTCTGGCTAGTATTGGTTTATATATGTGGATATAAACCTAAGTACATATATGAACCATATATATATAGTCACTTGTTCCAAAATATCCATACATAGGTCGATGAATGTAGTGATATCCTTGTGTCCTTTAAAAACCAAATCTGACATGTTTACAGTTTATATTTCTACTTACATTGTTATACATTATCCCTGCTCATTTTATAAGCATTGAATGATTATACAAGAAACCATTGGTGATGTCATACTGAGTATATCTTACACCCCATTCAACCCTTCGGTGGTTACTTAAATAGATCTTACGAATGCAGTTAGGGGTAAAGGGAGGTTTCCAGTATTGGATGCTTGACATATGTACTAGGATTAAGTATGGGATTAGTGAATCGATATTATAATCATGATTCCAATGGTGATAGATTTTCTTATTTTTTATTTTTTTCAAATAATATTTTATATTTATGTACCCAGTTATAATATGTATATCCTCTTTTGTATATCGCATGACATGAGCACGGTTTTGTATATGATAATGATTCTTCTTTTAACTTTTTATTTAACCTGGATGTTTATACTTATATGGATCATTCATTAATTTATTTCTTCTTCTAAATTTACTTATTTCTACTACAACAATCTAATCATGAGGGTATAGTCTTCCCACCATAGTAGAAAAGACCCTCACAGCTAGTCACACTATACGAAAATTCTCAGCTCACGGTGGTTTTTTGGGTATGGTGGTGGTTTAAACAGCCGCTATATGCTTCTGTGACAGTTTCCATAAACCACTGCTATATTCTTTTGAGGTGGTTTCCAAAAACGATAGCTATATTTCTTATCAAGACACTATTGCTGGTGGTTATAGGCGTTTAGCAGTGGTTTATAGGAACCATCGTAGATTGTGCATTTTGCGGATGTTATTATGTTTTTAGCGGCGGTTTTAACCTCCGCTAAATCAATGTAAGTCTCTAGCTGGAAAAAATCCGCTAAAAACATCATAACCACCGCGAACATCATGCGGAAGATGAGACACTACAGCGGCAGTTATAACTGCCACAAAATTTAATACTGTATCGGTGGTTATAACCATTGCTAATATAAAAATGATGACATGTATAGGCAGTTTAAACCACCACTAAAAATAGATTTACAAAAAAATAGCAGCTTTTGCAGCTTCTGTACTAGTGCCCTAAAAAAAGTTCCAAGAATACCAAAATATGCATACCACACTCGTTTGGTATAATAAATTATTCAAAACTCATTGAGAACCACACATATCTAGTGTGTACTACCCTCACATAGCATTTTTTGTAATTAAAAACCAACACACACTCTCTTCTTCCCACTATAGAGTAATCCTATGAGAACTGTCTCACTAGTTCCTTCTCGTAATCCTACTTAATATTTCCCAAACCTAATGGGCACACACTCCCATACTTCAAGATCCTAAAACTATAATCATGATCCAATGAATCATGTCTGGTCATATCTGGTTCATGTTCCCAACCCACTTACCATGAACCACTACATATTAGTAAATTGAGAATCTCAAAGCATCATAGTAAAAAAAGGCTAACCACATGATCAGACACCACATATGAGTCATTCTTAAAATGTACATCATATTCCTATTATATTATCAATATTATAATGAAAACCTAAGATCTCAATCTATAAGGATTGTTATCCATTTGACCCTACCCTCTCCCCTGAACTAAATACCAAAACCACTCAGAGTATTTCTCATCCCATGAACACTGAATAACAATGACATTACTGAACACTCTCATGGTTTCTCGCATAACCTCACTTTTTTGTTATGTATAATAACATAATTAAGATATATGAGAAAACACTATAAAATATTCATACCATGACATTTTTCAACCCATTCATTCATAATTGTTTCCCAATTCTTCACTATGGTAAATTTGTTGGAAATAGAATGATTGGTTATGTAAATTATTTGGTAGGTGACTGATGTAGGCTATTGTGTCCTAAATATTCATAACACACTCAAAAAATCAAGACATAAAAGGAGACATCAAAAATCAATAATGTACATAAAAGGAAACATGACAAATCAAGAAAATGTTAGGTCATGAGAATGTTTGGTGGAAACTATGCACCGCACATGATACATGTACAAACTGACAATGAATAAATATCATCACCCTCACCACCTCCGTCATATCAACAATACAAATAATCACTTTCTGATGATGAACACATGTCGTCACCCTCTCCACCTTTATGTCCACTTCGTGTTACAACCTGTAAGAACATTATATTGAAAATTAAATAATGTTTCATATTTATATTTAAACTTAAAACAAATAAAAGATTGAAAACAAAATTATTTTGATTTTTTTTGATATACTCTGCTCACCAAAAATCGATATAGTACCACCAGGGGCATATATTCTCATCTGCTGACATATTTTAGTCAACTATTTCTGCAAAGCGGATATCTGACCACGCTGCTCGTGAACTATGTTTCATAGAGAAAGAATCTATTTCTTAGCATCTCCATGTATGGGATGACTAAAACCTAGAGTAGATGCAGATGCCATCCCCGGTGGCCTGCTAAAATCCCTAGATGGTACGGGTCCCAAACCCATCCCGTGCACTCTACCAGGATGCTCCTCCCCAAGGACTTTAGCAACCTGGTCATCCTGGGAGACTGAGTAGGACTGCTCAGGATTGGAATCGCATAGTTCTATAATTTTTAACTATAAATCAGATAATAATATATATTAACACCTTAGAAACTGATAATAAGTTATTATTATGGAAAAATGAGTTCATACCCCAACTTCTTTGGCATGATCATTAACAAAACTTCCATTAGATTCATTGTGAACATCCAACCACACTTCAGTTCGGGGTGCTTCATGCCCTAAACTCTGTGATTAAATTAATCAAAGATAATTCAAAAATTTAATATTTTAAACATATAATATTGTCTTATAAATATTTAAACTAATGAAAAGATTACCGGAGTCGATCAGCTTCTAGAAAATATTTTTTACCCTGCAGTGTCAATGATGACTTGGTCTGCCCGGCTTGATGCATTCTTTGTTGAGAGATCTTGAAATAAATAGAATTCAATTTAATAGTAATGTATTCAATGTCATCTCATATTTATATAAATGTATAAATGTAAAATTTTGTTAATATAATAATATATATTTAAATACCATCTGCTTCTCATCAAGGTGTCTATCAACAAAAACATTCCATTGTTCTTTGGGTACCCTATTGGATAGCTACTCAAAAAATTGTTGGATGGTCAATGAAGTATCATTGAAATTTCCCCACAATATCCATTTTGAGCCTTTCCATTTCTTAACATTATTTTTCAATGTCCACTTTCAAGCTATCACATCAGCAACTGTTAAGTAGAAATACATCTGTATACAGAAATTAATTTTCAACATGTTAATAACATGAAATTAAATTATACCATAATGTATTAAAATTACCTTTATTTGGGAATCAAAAATGTCATTTTTCCATCATAGAGTAATATATCTCCAATCATCATAAAAATAGGAAGGGAAATGGGATCCACTTCCAGTTAGCCTAGATTTTGGCCAAGTAATCTCACGACATCATCTGTAGGGACGACATACAAATAGAATGGGACAACTATATTTTCACCATTCATACTCCACACATATGAAATTTTTATATTTTTATCCATAGTTTCATTTTTTTCATCTTTAATGAACAAACAATTAGTATAAAAAAGTGCAATAAATTTAGTTATATTAAAATTTGTACCTATAGCAGTGAACCTCCAGTATGTTCGTGATGAAATAGAAGTGGCGTGTCGCCGCACGACTGATGAGGCTATTGAAGGGGGATTTGACGACTCATCTTCTAAAGGGATTCTCATAGAAGGTATGAGAGGTGGTGCAAGGGGGCATGTAGTTGGTGGCTCAGATGCTGAAGGGAGGGAGTCAAATTGATTGTCATCTGTCGCAGTAGTGGATGAAATAGTGTATCACTTCCTCCTTGGAATTCCTATCAGTTAATAAAATAAAATTAAGTTCAGAACATATATTTCAAAAAAATTATGCAGAAGTAAATTTAAAAATTATAATATATGCCAAGTACTAAGAAACAAAATATACATAATAATGATAATGAATGACTGCATAAAGAAAATAAGTGGTTTGTGAATCAATAAATAATTGTACATAAAAACACTTTCCCCCTAAATGATGGCTATCTTCTACTCCATTACTTCATCCACTTCGTTTATCCTTGACAGACAAATATTTTCAATATCATGATGGAAAAATAATTCTTCTTCTTTTTGTTGTTGTGATTCAATTTCAGAGGTCAAATATTCTACTTCATAACCCATATCATACAAATCTCTGTTCATTATGTGATCAAATACACTCCACCATTCATCCACAATATCATTCACATAATATACCATTTTTTAAATGATAAGATATGTGGATCATGATGTTCATGATCACCAACATCCATCAAGAGAGACAAGTTCACAGAAGTAAATTGAATGGAATCTCTTTTAACACCTCTGATAATATCGACCCAACTGCATTTGAATAATACAACTGAAAAATGCACGTGGTAGTTTAATTAAATAATATATGTCTGCTTTACATAACATTCCACTTCAGAAAATGTAAATATACAACAATTCTATGTTTTTAAACCCTCTTCTCGATCGACTGTATGAAATCTAAATCCATTCACATTGTAAGATTTGATCTTTATAACTTGTTTTATAGGACCTCTAGAAAGAAACATCAAATCTTCTGACACCTCTGCTTGAGTATCACTATTCATGATCTAAAAAAGAAATATACTTTATTAGATTTACAAAATATATGTGTCAAACTAAAATTCATATTTATTGAAAAATTTATGAACTTATACGTCCTGCAAACAATTCTACAAGCTCTTTATTAACAACATTAGTTATATCTTTCTCATTTCATGTTCAGCCTCATATTCGTCTCTTGGTTTTTATCCCCAAATCTTTAATAAATTGATTGGAAATTTCAATATTCAGCAACACATATCTATGTGTTTGTAATAATTCTTATTCTATCAGTGTCACATTTGAGGTCCTCCCAACAGATCGACCAATAAGAGGAAATATTTTCTACTTCTGATGTGTTTGAGATTGATTCGAGGTGTCATCAACATGTCCAAATCAATTAAATATTAACTCAATATTATCCAAGTATCTAGAACAAAAGGTAAGACACTTCTCAGCCAAATAGCCTTCAGGTTGAGCTTTATTTCTCACGTATGATTTTAAATTCCCAAGAGATCTGTGAAATAAAATAAACATAGTTTCCATTTAATTAAGTGCCAAAATTTTTTCACTCAACTAAAAAAATATAAATAAATTACTTCTCAATTGGATACATCTATCGATAATGAACGGGGCCTCCTAATTTAGCCTCCTCAACCAAATTCATAGTTAAATGAATCATTATAGTAAAAAATGATGGACGAAAGATCATCTCCACTGCACAAAGGGTCAATACAAACCTCTCTTAAAGGTTTTCCCATAGAAATGGATGTAGAAATTTCTCTCGTAGTTTTCAGAAAAATGTGCAGAATTGGAGTACAACAGTAGTAAATTTTTAGGTAATAATGTACGCAATGCCAATGGTAGTAACTATTGTAACAAAATATGTGAATCATTAATTTTCAATCTATGTAACATATGATTCTTTAAGTCCACACACCTCAAGATGTTACTTTATTACCCATCAGATACCTTAACATTTATTTAATATTAGTAGGAATGTATCTTTATCCCAATTTTTCATTGCAAAAATCGTTGCAGGATACTTTTCATTCTCAACTGGATAGAGATCATGTTTTATGTTCATTGCTTGTAAGTCTTTATGAGCATTGAGATAATCCTTCAAAATTCCATTCTAATTAAGAAATGTGAAAAAAAAATTTCATAAAAATTCTTCTCAATACGCATCACATCAATATTATGCCGCAAAAAATTAAATTCCCAATACAGAAGTTTAAAGAATATACTTTTTTTCTTCCATTGTTGCGTTCCAATTTCCCTTGACGATGCACTTTGAACCTATTTCCCACTATCATTAAAATGAATAACCTTCCCAAATTCTGTTTCTACATTTCCATGTTGGGTTAATATTTCAGAACCAGTTCACAAATTTGGAGGTGGTCTACAATCAATGAAACCGTTAAATTTTTATCTGTTCAGCTGAAATATATGAGATGCATTGAGAAATATTTGATGGCACAAGAAGCACAATTTTATACTGTGAAGTAGCCATTTGGGATCAAAATAAAAGTTACAAACAGGAAAATCCAAACATATGTAAGTGTTCTAACAAGATAAATTCTCATGCCCAGGGAATTTACTAATTGTCCACATTGAAGCAGAATGCATTTTGAACATTATCGTAGAAGAAGCATCAAATTCTCAACACCGCTGCTCCAGAACTCCTGTAATTCTTCAATTAAAGGCTGCAAGTATACATCAATATGATTTCAAGGCATTTTTTTCCATAAATAATTATCGAAATGATAAAAGATTCTTGTTGCATAAACATCCACAGAGGCAGATTGTAAGGGATCAAAACAACTAGTCAAATTCTATAACTGGTACTCAAAGTCCCAAATGGGTTGAATACATCGGTAACCAATCACAATCAATCATTCCTGGTATTAGATGAGAAATATGGATATAATGGATCAAATTTATTCCATGATTCTGAATATTTTTGATGTCTCATGAACCCATCATTGTTATTATCTACATAATGCCACTTCATGTGTTCAGTGGTTTTTAATGACATGAATAATCTTTGCAATCAAGGCTTTAAAGCAATGTAACCGAAAACCTTTGCAGTTGTGTTACTTTTGTTCTTTTTAATGAATTTATGTTGAATCAAACCTCCAACATCACCCATTTAATTCCATCTACAAGAATAACATTTTTGACAATCCTATCTACTTGAATCCTCTCACCAATAAAGCATACAATCATTGGTACAAACATGTATTTTTGTATAATTCAGACCAATCCTATTAACAACATTTTTCATATCCTAAAAAGACTTGGGGATGTTTTCTTCAAGAAATGCATCACACAACAATTCCAATAACATGGAAATTGCCTTATTTGTAATTATACATAGATGTTTCATATGGTGCAACTTCAGCGAAAAAGAAAGTTTTGAATATTTCAAAAATCCACTATACAACTCTTCATTTCTATTGTAAACTAAATCATGGAATGTATTTTCCTCAGTGAAGTTTTCTCTTACATTAGTCTCCACAGAATCATGGGGGTGATCCACTGAGGTGTTACAATCTTGATATGGATGTCCTACTGTCTCAAAAACATCACTTGTCTCGTTGCTATTTATAGCACCCTCATTTGGTTGTTCTTATATGTTTTGATATTGTTGTGGTATCTTGCAACGCCAAATGCAACATTTATAAGGTTTTTCATTTCATTTTCCATTGTTGATGAAGTTGGGAGGTCATTATGTGTATTGATATCAGTGCTCAACCTTTCGGTAATTTTCGATTTTCCGTGCTGAATCCAACACAAATATTGACCAGGGAATTACTTAAATATTAAATGTTCATAAACATCATCTCTCTTTAACAATCTTCTAAATTTACATTTAGGACATATACATATTATTCTCCCTTCAACGGATCAATTGGAAATTTCAAAATCTAAAAACTCATTCAAACCCTTAATATACTGAGGTGTGTTCTTCAGTAACGTGATCCAGCTTTTACCCATGTATATCAAAATGTGCCTAAACAATATTGAAAAAAATTAAAACACATAACTATTAAAAAATAGTGAAATAGATTCATATATACTAGTTGAAAATATATATAAATATGTTACATAAGGTTTTCCTATATCAATACATTTGGTAAATCACCCACAAGTGGTGTCATCTAAAGTAGTACCACAACAAAGGATTAGAATTAAATTGGGGGATAAGGGTGAGTGAAAAAATTTCAACCACATTACTCAACATAATAAAGTTGGAGGTTTCCCTGTTCCATTAAATTAAATAATTCTATCCATTTTTTGATGTGCACAAATATTTAGGGGGAGATATGATCCATGGAGTCGATGTGATAATAAATTGCATGTTATTCACCTAAAGGAAAATCTGATTAAATCCAGAAAATGCATGAAATAAGGTATGTAATAATAATTTCAAGTCACATTTAATATAAAATATGATCAAAACGTGTCATGGCTAATCCTAACTCAAAAAGTGGTGTTAAAAAACCACTTTTTTTCTTCAAAACATGATCTAGAAGTTTCATGTTGAAGTAAAGTCACTTGATGAATCTAGAATTATATAAAAAGGGATTATTATAGAATAAAAAAAAGGTTTCCATGCTTTAACTAAGAGAATCAATGATGTCATATTGAATCTGGTTTATATAAAGGGATATCAAGCACTGAATTTAGTAGAATTGGACCACTAATAATGGAGAGGTATCGTCCATAACATCTTATGATAATGTTTGTAAATTACTTTTTATGAAGGGAGTGGGTAGGAAAACATTATGTACAAGTATGGATTTTGAAATGTTTGATGGAATATTCCACCTTAGCTAAGGTGGATAAAAAAATTAAGGAAGTTGGTTTCCCTTAACGATATAAACAAGTTATAAAAAAGACCTAATTTTATTATTCAAATGAAATAAGAATATAATGGGTTGTGGATAAATGTTGGTGTTATGAAAAATTCATTTATTATGAATTGGATTACTAGTACAAACCGTTAAATGAAAAATTATAAAGGAATCCAATTCTAAAGAATAGAAATCCAGATATGAAGAAGAAACATCCATAGGTTAAGATAACCATGTACACAAATAAAATATTTGGAAATTTTGAAAATGTGTGTGATGTATGAAAATTTAGTATCAATAGGATTGGTCCATTTTCATATCAAACCATATATTAATCGAATAAGAAAATAAGGCCACATAAGTTAGTGAATAAATAAAAATCATCCTTAGGAAAAAAGTGAAATAATATTGTAAGAAAAAAACCTCCTAAGAATATTTCACGTAGGGAAAGTAAGAGGCCTTGGAATATAAATTTTTGATGTTTATGAAAGGTTCATCATCTAAAATAACTAATAAAAATGAGGGAAGTCAGCAGTATCCATATTGAAAGTTCAAACATTCTACCAATGAAAAAACTGACATTTTAGTTATATAGATGGAAGTTATAAAGAAAATCTAGAAAATAAAATAAGCACAAGAAAAGTATAGTAAAAAAGTAAAAGAATATATTCCACATAAAGATAACATAGTTCAACGTGTGTGTTGAAACATGGATTGACATACTTCTATATATTGTTATAAAATAATTCCATATTACCAACCATGCATAAAAATAAAACCCCCTATAATACTATTTTTTAATGAACCAACATGGGTCCCAAAGAGTATTCTTAATCACCATGGGCAAGCGACAAGCACCAGGGTATCAACACACATAACCATGGGAGTGATTTGAAACTAAAATAACAAGACATTATCTATCATATATATCAAGATAAATATAATCAATCAGATTACATCATGGATGAAAAATCACATGACCATGAGATATAAATAAACTAATCTAGAATGATAAACGTAAAAAAGAAATTAAAACAAAGTCTCCATGTGACTATCTGTTACCACTATCCAAACCTACAATTAATGTGACAACAACCCAGAGATGCATTCAAGCTACATGACACTATTCTATTTATCTAAATACCAAAAGACCGTACCTCCACACACCTAATAAAATATAAAAGGTTTGATAAAGTTTCATAGTAATATACCACTATGAAACTATAAAATGTTTATGACCATGGAAAATTTTGTTCTATCTTAAAAACGAAGCAAATTTTATTAACAAATTTATTTTAAAAAAACGCCAATTAAACAACCATTTGTTTGATTTAAAACATTCAATATTGAAATAAATTCATAATATGAAAAACAATTAATGAAATTTAAATAAATTCAAATTAAAAATGAATCCATTTGATAAACATGTGATCATTAAAACATGAATCACTACCATCACGAATAAAACCAAACAAAAAGCATGAATTGGATATATATTATAGGAATACATTACTAAAACTGATAAGAAACACTAGACATGAAAATGTGTATCCCTGTGAATCCGATACCTTCTATATTCCAAAATTACCAAAACCATAGCACTTAGTTGTGATACACTCACAAAGGTTGAATATGTCTATAACTCAATGCACTAATGGATCCAAAAAATATGAAAAACAATACCTATGACTATGAAACCCACCGGCGACAGGGGAGGGGAGCCAAAATACGATAGGAACTCAGTGGGGTTGGGGGAAAAGGTGGTGTCACGGGTGTTGGGGGGAGAAGGGTGGTAAGCAGTGACGGGCGGTGTGGTCATCGGCAAAATAGGAGGGGAGCGAAGCTAGTGTTGGGGCTCGTCAGGGGTAGGAACATCATGGGTGTCGGGGGGAGAAGAGGGTCAGCTCATGTGGGGGGGGGGGGGGCAGTGTTGACACTATAAAAAAATAAATCGATTTCGCGGTAGTTTCTAGTAAACCGCCACTAAACCATTTTTCGGAAGGTTTAGCAGTGGTTTATAAAACCGCCGCTAAAAGACCTCTACTAAAGGTGATTTATGTTGTAGTGTCAGCAACCTCGTGTGTATGAGGGAGCATGCTTGAGTTCATGTGGCCAATTATGTTTTGTTATATATGAGTGAACTGATTCTATGACATCATTGATACAATTATATAATCATTATTTTAATAATATATTTATCACATGTATTTTACATATTTTGTAATTTTACTTTTATAGAAAAATATGGTTAGTTTTTCAATAAATAAAGGGTTTGTTTATATTTTTTATTTGAAAGATACATTTCTAATTTTTTTTATTTTAATTTGATAAAATTAGTTTCAATTTAAAATTATTCATCTCAAAATTATATTAGGGTGAATTTATGAGATTATTTTTAAAATAGTTTTTTTAGGTGAATAGTGAAAAATAATGGATTTACAAAAAATGTAAATTTTAAGATAGTTTTATTATATAAGAATGACCTATAAGACTATAAAAAGTTTCAATTCCTAATTTATTTATTTAAGGAGTTAAAATATACATTTTTTTTAAAATTATTAATTTATAAAACCAATGTCTAATATTATTTTAACCTAAGTAATATTTTCTAATAAAGAAAATTAGTTTTGGTCATATATTTTAATAGAATTTTATTTAGGTAAAATTTGGTTTTTCGTTTCTAGGAAAAACATATCAATTTTATTTTTTTATATAATCTAATTTCTATAAATAAGAAAAATTATATTTTTTATTTTATTTAACACATAAATTTTAATCTAAGAAATACACTTTTTCTAAAAATGGTGTTCTATACGTTACATGCACTAATGTTAACATTAATTTTTCAAACACATGTAGATTTTATCTAATAAAATGTATTTAATATTTAGAATATGTTTGTTTAACTATATTATAAAGACTATTTTGTTTTTATAAAAAAAATAAATAGGTGAATACTAGTAATCATAGTAAAATGAAAAAATATTAATAAAAAATTCTATGAGGAAAGGGCTCAAAACAATGCATAAAACGTTTATTAAAATGAATGGTTGATAGATGAACAACATTTTTATATATAATACACCATTAGTTTTCATTTTTGTGTCTTCTTGAAATGTGAATAAGTTTCTCTCATTATAATATGTTGTAATATTTACCAAAATTCTATTCTCGCCACTTATAAAAGGGGCTTATCACTACCCCTTGCAGACCCTCCAAAAAATTAGTATTCTTATAAAAAATATAACATTTATCTTTTAACTATAAAATTATTACTTTTTGTTGAGAATTTGGCAATAACATATTTTTCCAAGACATCCATTTTGAAGGATTCTTCCTAGGAGCACCCCAGACATCAATGTGAGTACTTCTTTTCACTAACCTATTTTCTTTGCAATATTATTTTCACAAATATAATTTCATAATTAATAAAAATTAAATGATTTTTTTTTAAAAATAAATTATTTAATGTAATAAATATTAACTGCATGCCCGCATTTTTATTAGTAAAAAAATATAGCAATTCATGTGTTTTGTAGACTACCGTCTCCAAGAAGTGACAAATTCCAATTTCACCACTACCTCTCACAGATATTTATAAGGGTGAAATTTAATAAAAAAATGTTAAATATATGAGATTTATATAATTATAAATATAATATTAATAATCAAACTTATTTCTTCTTCACTCATCACGAAATGAATATTTTAATCATGTGTTGTGCAGACTACCCCCTCCATGAAGTAATGTATATTATTATTCATCTTGTTTCTAAATTATTTATCAAATACTCTTAAATTATTATTCAAAACCATTATTTTATCAAATTTATATAATCATTCCTATATTAAAATAATATTATTCCCAAAATAATTCACATTCATAATTATAATCATTCATTAATTAAGGTATCTTCATATCTAGGTTGGTCTAACAACATACTTGATCAATGCTATAAAATAATATCATGGATGAAATTGATAACATAATTATTGATAATATGTTGTATAAATAAAAAGTAAATATTTTTTTCCTGGTTCTAAAATGGTAACATTAATATTAAAATCATTAACAAATATATCAATGTTCATTCATTCAAAATCATTTAAATAAGCCCATTGTAGATTACATCCTTAATTATTGTAACTAAAATGAAAATAAAATGAGCTTATAATATTATAAATAATTAAAATAAATAAATTATGTTACATTTTATGATCTATTAATCAATAAATTTATGAGAGAGATTAATAAAAAAACCTCTATTATGAAAATACTTCAAAATAATCAATATTATTAACACCTAAAATTGAAAATTGATGATAATAAACTAATATATATAGTGAATTATTGTAAATGAAGTTTATAAATGTTTATATATATTAATAGGATCAATATTATGTGATTAATATATTAATAAGGGTTTATTTGTCTTATTATTAAATATATGGGACATTTTTTAGTGCACAACATCATTTCCCAAATATGATGTATTCACTACCTCACTACCTTCAACAATAATGAATGTACTTCATTTCATGATATTTGAATGTGTATTTAATTTTTTCTTTATTATGTTTTTTTATTCTTACATTACCATTATAATAACAGTTTTCATCAAATAAAATCCCATTATTTAGTTAAAATTATTTTTCTGGAACTTCTGTCTTCCAAGCATAGTCAGTTCAACCCCAAGATTTTATTTACTGGAACATTCCCTTCCTCTATATTGATAATTAATTCTTATTACAAAAACAAATAGATGAATCTACAAAAAATTATATCAATAATAATAATAATTTTCTTCCTCTTTAAAGATGGTTTCACCTCCTTTTCTATATTTTCCATTCATGCTAATGTTCTATTGTTTTAACGTCCCAACCCCAACTTGCCGAAGTTAGTGCATTACATTATTAAATTAGAATATATAAAAGAATAAAATCCAAAGAGACCAAAATAATTAGTATTTTTGGAAATCCATATTATATACATGATACCCATATTACATTATAAAAACAAAATTAATAATAATGAAAATAAAATTTCAGCTTCCCTAAAACTCATTAAAATGATTCTTATTAATAACATGGGGAAAGGAAAAAATAATAAGAGTGAGCTTAAATGATCAGTAAAGGTAAGTACATAAGAAGAAGTAATGAATTAATAGTCAGAATAGACATGTTTTGGTAAATAACATAGAACACAAACCACTCAAATAACTAGAAGTGCATATTCAGTATTGAAAGGTAAATAACTTGAACACCATCCATTTAATCAATAAAATCACTGTGGAATACATCCACATAATATTTAAAATAAAAAATATCACTATTAATAATATTAAAAACTGATTTCTCAATAAAATAAATTCTTGAATACTAGATGTCATGTTTCATAGGTATATGTTTTATTACTCTCAAGGTCTTTCACAAGATTGTTTAGCATATTGGGTAGAAACCCATCTGATTTGGCCAAATGATTAATCTTTTGGGACTATGGATGCTTCACAAGGGTTGATTTAAATGGTAAAAAAACACTGGTCTACCAGTCCAGTGAAATCCTTATATAACTAATAATATATTTAGTTTATAAAAAATATTCCCTATCAAATATCCTTATTGCTTAAAGGATACATATTTATCAATATTTCTCATTTTAATCAGATTACATTCAAAGTAGAAAACATGTGTGAAAACGATATATCTTTTAGACAATAATAATATAAATTACATGATAATATATATATTTAAGAAAAATTTAACTTAAAATTAAAATATAATAAGTAATTGATTGTTTGATGAGAATGTTAACCACCACATAAGATAGAGAAAGTGCAAAGATAACTTCTACCACTTGGTAATTTATATGAAAAAACCCTTGGGTGATATAAATAAATTTGAAACATAAAATAACATGAATCATGTGTAAATAATGATATTTAAGGTAAATTGGGTTGTATATACACCACATTAAATATAATTGGTGCATAATAACAAATACGTCTCAGTAGAATGTAAATTGAGACGAAATCCACTACCTTACACTCGATTTTGGTTGAATTAAATTTATGATAATATTTAGTGGTTTTAATAGTTTTATTAACTTATAAAAAACCAATAATTATATTTATAATATCATATATTATATTTTTATGATATATTGTTACACATTTTCTAACAATCATTCATTGTTTTCAGTATTTCGGTAGTTAATTGCCTAATTTATCATGTATGTTCTAACTTGTTATTTTTGTTCCATTTACATAGATAAGGATTTAATAATATACGAGATATAAAATATGATATAAAAATCATATATATTCATTATATAATTATTTATAATAATTAATAATATTTTCTAAAAGGTAATGAAATGCGTCGTCCATGGAGACGGTAGGTCATACGTACACATGAAGGCTACTTCCATTTCCTATTCATATTTAAACTAATGAAAAGTAAATGATATATATTGATGTTATAATTATATAATAATATTTATGTCATATATTTCACATATTTTTAATAAAATAATGTATTATACATGTAGACGCCCAAAAGTGATCAAGTTCGGAAGAAGGTTTCCAAACGACAAAGAGAAGTCATATTCAGATCCCGGGGCCCCGTTTGGGGGGCCTAGAGGGGTCGTGAAAAATAAATTCATAGGAATGCAAAAAAATTATGCATTGTGCGGAATGTCCTGAGATTCACGAGAGTTCTGCGGTGGGGGCGTGAAGTATTTCGCGCCCCGCCCCACGCTGTTGACATTTTGTGTAGTTGTCCTCCGTCGCACAATTATTTAGCACTAACCTGGTTTCCATGCCACTAGACACCTATAAAAAGAAGGCGAATACCATCCACTTCTGGGAAGAATAATTTGAACCGGCTCTCATGTGTGAAATTCATCTTTTGGGTGCGCAAAATGGCTCTCAGGTACAAAATTTTTCCCGCCAGGTCGCCCGGGGGTCCACCTTTGCGTGAGACCCCTTGGGATTGATCCTTCTCCAAATCCCCTTGAACCCCTTCCCCAGCACACAATTCCTTTTGACTGCATGCAATTAGGTCTTTGGCACGCAATTCCTTTTTTGTGTCGGCCTACTCTATTTCGCACCCAGCGCTCACTTACGTATAGGCCCAGACATTTTCACGCACACAATTCCTTTTTCATTCCCTCCCATCCTTTTTTCACGCGCACACCTAAATTGTGTGTCGGCTCATTGTTTTCCATGCACATGTCCCGTATTGCGCACACACTTAACCTATTCCGTGCAAGCCTTCCCTATTGCACGCAATCCATCCTTCTTGCACGCAGCCCATCCTGTGTGTCACGCCCTTTGCTACCGCCACTGACCCCCATGAAAAATGGAGAGTCGCACCACAAACATTTCGGGCTGGGAAGTCAGGATTTTCCATTGCACCCTTATGCACACCCACCTTCCACCTATAGAATACAATGATTTGAGATACTCTTCCACACACCATGAAAGACATCCAGTTAACGTGTTTCTCTTGGTTTGTTTCATATTTCGTGAGTTGAGATTCTCGTCATCAATTTCCAGAGTACCTTGAGTCAAACCATTCCTCAGGAAACTCCTCCAACCCCAATCGCTTGGCTCCTATGACAGGTCAAACCAGAAAGGGCCACCCTTGTGTAAGACCCTACACCATCCATTGTTAGGCACCTTATGCCTAACAGTCCTCTCTATATGACTATAAACTGTAGTAATCCCTATGTTCCAAACATATGATGCTTTTTCTTCTAACAAGAGATACCATATACTCCTTGCATGAGATGCCATGAGTCCTATATGTATGACTTTAAACTGTAGTAATCCTTATGTTCCAACATAGGATGCCTCTTACTCCAAACAAGAGATGCCTTATGATCCAAGCATGAGATTCCAATAGTCCTATCTATATGACTTTAAAGTGTAGTAATCCATATGTTCCAAACATAGGATGCCTCTTGCTCCAAAAAAGAGATGCCTTATGTTCTAAGCATAAGATTCCTAATTCCATGATTATCGCAGCGTAATTTCAAGGGCATTGTAATCTATTCAAACATTCCATCACTCCACCTCACACTTTGCGTTTCCTTCATTAGGATCTTCATCCTCCTCCATATCTAAAGGGACCCCCTAACAACCTATTCCCATGCTTCATCGGCTCACCTACCATCCTGGGC
Organism: Viscum album; assembly: GCA_963277665.1. Classification (NCBI taxonomy): domain Eukaryota; kingdom Viridiplantae; phylum Streptophyta; class Magnoliopsida; order Santalales; family Viscaceae; genus Viscum; species Viscum album. The sequence continues at coordinate 1,214,382,535 of OY728155.1, read as the reverse complement.
CAACGCCCTGGATGACTTTTGACAACACTTAGAGTCAGGTAATATATTTCGAACATGGTCAGCAGTCGACCCTCAATTTTTTGTCCCCATTTCAGGCTAACACAATATGGATTCCGTGTTTCGAACACGGTCAACAATTATCCTTCATCGCCACGCCACCATAACTGCGTTTCTAATGTCAGGCATGTAATTCAAAATTTTAATCTCCCTTTGTTTGGACAGATTTTGACATCCCTTGTAATTATCCCTCGTGTGCGCTAGCACATAGGTGAATGCCTCAAATCACTAGTGAGTTTGTATTCCCTCATGGACAAACCCAAGGAAGACATTAAGGGAAGTTTCCTTGCATAAGCCCCACTCACCAATGCCGCTCAATAGTATAAAACAGGCAGCTTCCATGCGTATGCCCCATCTATCATTTCCACTCTTTAGTGACACACATGCACGCTAACAGCCATTGCTTATTTGCATAGTCACGCTAACGTGGACCCCTCGATGGTTCATTCCATGGTACCCCCTCACCATGGCATTGTCGATTCCTTCCCTCCCACAAGGAGAAGAGGGTACCAGTTATGTAAGTCCTAGGGGTGTGGAGCGAACCCACCTCATCCGAGCTACAGGATGTTAAAATGCCAAGCACCATCATCCTCATCACTTGACGTTAACTGTGACCTGGCCCTGTGCCTCGCACGTAGGGTCCCCCACCTTGGACATTCTCCATGCCCACTCATCTCCACGGGGATGGGATCACCCCTCAGAAGGGATGATATCCTCCATATTGGGGTGACGTTTGTCCATGGGGAAATGGAATCCACCTTGGTGTGAGCCCCTAGTTTTATTTTTAGAGGCAGCATCCCTAGTCCTCCTTTCATCTTCGGTCCTTAAGGCTAGTGGAGGGCGTCATAGGGAACAAGGCTGCTCCTTTCTTTTGTCCCAAATCCCTCTTCTGCACTTTTCCACCCTCGGGTGTCCATCCTGGAGTAAGCCCCGACATCTTAGGCTGCTGATCATGGGTAAGCCCCCTGTTTCCTCATTAGGCTGCTCCATGCATAAGCCCCACTCCATCTCCCATGGAAACACCTTTCGTGATGTGATCATCATGTCTCTGCTCTCTCGTGTTTCTCACACCGAGCATGACTCACGTGAGCTTAGAGAAAGCACCGACCATGACCAAACACCTTCGGCTGCCTCTGAGTGTATGCCCCAACCCATCCCGAACTACGAGAACTTTTATCCATGTCAAGGCATTGTACCCAAGAAGCCTCCATGAGCTTCATGCCCCAAACACCTTGGGACACCTTAGAGTAAAAGCCCCAACCGATCCAGAACTACGAGGACACTGATCCATGTTAAGGCATGTTATGTAGGAAGCCTCCATGAGGTTCAAGCCCACCACTTGGTCGTTCCGAATATCCTCACATCTATTCACTAACCCTTGGGCCACCTCAGAGTGTAATCCCTAATACATCCCGAACTATGGGGACTTTGATCCATGTCAAGGCATGGTACATATAAAGCCTCCATGAGGTTCAAGCCCCAAACACCATGGGCCGCATTAGAGTGTAGGCCTCAATCCATCCCAAACCGCGGAGACTTTGATCCATATCAAGGAATGGTACGTAGGAAGCCTCCATGAGGTTAAAGCCGTGAACACCTTGGGCCGCCTTAGAGTGTAAGCCCCAACCCATCCTGAACTACGGGGACTTTGACCCATGTCATGGAATGGACCGTAGGAAGCCTCCACAAGGTTCAAGCTCCAACACCATGGAACGCCTTAGAGCGTAATCCCTAATCCATCCTGAACCATGGGTACTTTGTTCCATGTCAAGGCATGGTATTAGGAAGCTTTAATGAGGTTCAAGCCCCAATACCATGGGCCACCTCAGAGCGTAATCCCAAATCCATCCCGAAGTATGGGGAATTTGATCTATGTCAAGTCATAGTATGCAGGAAGCCTCCAAGAGGTTCAATCCCTAAACACCTTGGTCCGCCTTAGAGTGTAAGACCAAACCCATATCGAACTATAGGGACTATGATCCATGTCAAGGAATGGTACGTATGAAGCCTCCATGAGGTTCAAGACCCAAACACCTTGGGCTGCCTCAGAGTGTAAGCCCCTACCCATCCCGAACTATGGGGACTTCGATCCATGTCAAGGCATGGTACATAAGAAGCCTCCACGAGGATCAAGCCCCAAAACCTTGGGTCACCTCAGAGAGTAAGCCCCAATCCATCCAAAAATATGGGGACATTTTTCCATGTCAAGGCATGGTACATAGGAAGCCTCCACGAGGATCAAGCCCCAACATGTTGGGCTGCCTCAGAGCATAAGCCCTAATCCATCCCAAACTACAGGGAGTTTGATCCATGTCAGGGCATGGTACGTAGGAATCCTCCATGAGGTTTAAGCCCAAAACAACCTTGGCCACCTCAGAACGTAATCCCCAATCCGTTCCGAATTACGGGGATTTTGATCCATGTCAAGGCATGGTATGTAGGAAGCCTCCACGTGGTTAAATCCCCAAACACCTTGGGCCGGCTCATAGTATAAGCCCCAACCCATTCCAAACTATAGGGACATTGATCCATGTCAATGAATGGTGCGTAGAAAGCCTCCACGAGACTCAATACCACTATCCATCAGGACCCCAGGTCCACCTTCATGGTGATTTTCCAACACCACGGGCTACCTTAGAGTATAAGCCCCAGATGCCACCTGAACTATGTAGGCTTTGATTCCCTGCCATGGGGATACGTATGAAGCCTCCATGAGGTTCGAGCCCATCCCTCATGAATCATCTGGATATCTCCCCCGAGAAGATACATCTCAAGAAATTCATGCCCTAACACGAAGTTTCCACATCCTCTAAGTCCCATCCATGCATCTATTCTCACGGGTCGTCTCCTCAGGTGTCCTATTGTCCCATCAAACTACACAGACATTGATTCCATGCCCTAAGGATATGTAGGAAGTATCTTTTAGGGTCAATCCCAATTCCATTATCCATACTAATTCTTACCCGGGACGCCACATCCCGGTGAGATCATGCCACCCATTCCCCATTCTTTTTGACAACATTCGGGAAGCCACCCATTTGTTGGACCCAATATCAGTGTCCCCACCATGGGGTTCCTCAAACTGATCCACTCTAATCAGTGTTATGATTAGTCCGATCTGTCACTATTGGATGTTATACTCATGGCATACCCTGTGTTAAACATGGGATGTTGAGGAAAACCTCAAGTAAATCCCAATGGCTTATGATTCCCAACGTTAGATGTGGGATGCCTCAGGATTCCCTGCCCTGAATATGCCCGATAATATGGGATAGAAGAAAGAAATGTCAATCCCCCAGCATCAAGACAAACCAGTGGTTCCCAAAGTGACAACTCCCCCAACCGAAAGTTGCTGCCCTGACCAGACCCCTTGGAATGTCCTGACAGAAGCAATGTAATTAACTGGGGTACCTAAAGATATGGCACTGGGAATACTTTGATGAACAATGTCTTAAATCTATGAGGGGGCCTGGACTAGGTGATGAGCTCTGATGAGGAATCCACGGAAGGAATAACTGACATCCCATCGTCCAGTTTCAATGAAGGAGAATACATCCTTGAATAAGGAGCATAGGCCACTCACATTTGGAAAGTAAGAATGTGGGGTAACAACAGCGTGTCCTCTATATGGTGGATGTGCGTGCCCATTGAAAGCATCAGAAACAGAAATAGTGAACCCGATGTGAAGATCTTCTCCTCATCACAGAGACTAGTAACTTTTGAGCTACCAATGAATTAGTATGTCATCAGAACTCATCATCTGGCACCAGGACCCAACAAGAAAAGAACAGGTCTGACATGAAACTAGCCTGTAGTTGGGGCAGTTAGGACGTTGAGCATTATGTTCTGTGACATTGTCAGTATGGATCCCTCTTATCATCCATAGATAACGGAACGGTGATGGGGCACTGATTGTCAATTTCATTTCCTATCAGTATTAATGAGTTCATCTCCCTGCTATCAGGAACCAAGTTGTTGCATCCTAATCTCGATCACCTACCCACCGACGCAGGGGAATGAGCAATACTGGCGCAGCCACCTCGCGCGGTTTTTCCTCTTCCAGGATGACTTTGACCACCATGACTGATGGATGCCCACACCCCCTCTCCCCATCAGAAATTATCCATCGAAGGGTAATTAATGACCTTGTACATAGGTAAGAGCAGGAGGGGATCATCCCCACCAGTGATAATGCCCGCATAGATCTCAAAGAAGCTACACCTCACGTCAATGCCGACCACTAGGGCTGCACATGGAGCTACTGCTCCCCACCACAAAATTTAATCGTTTCGGTAGCTTGTCCCCATAATTCCTTGATAACTCTTTCCCCTATGTTTGAAGAGGATAGTTATGTTTGGGTTGGTTTAATTGGAGTCCTGCTTCATGGGATCCCAGTGAGCGCTCCCCCCAGGCCATGTTAGCACCACTGCCCTGCTCCCCGATCCACGGAGTAGGTAAGCCACGTGCCTACACCACCAGCTTCAGTTCATCTGACCTGGTGCCATCATCAGGTGAAAATGGAAGAGGACACCCGTTGTGGGGCATCAACATTAGCAACTACTTTGGCCCGAGCCACCATTGACTCATATCCCCAACTCCCCACAAACGTGAAACCGGGATAGTTATATGCCCGACTTGGATCGAGGCCCCATCTTCCCAACGGGCAGGTTGGGTCGACTCTCTTGGTCGCTAGAAAAGGTAGTGGCCACTACGGACCAATCCATGACAATGTCAACTAGTGTGGAGGCCTACATCGTACCATCACTATGGAAGGTGTGGGCCCTCCCTACTTCCAATCCATTCTTGGAGGTCTTCCCCATGCCACCTTAAACCAAATATAAGATCTTCTCCGTGACAGCAACACGTCGTATGGGGGTCCCTCCCGCGCTCACCACACCGGGTATGGGGTCACTCTCTCTAACCAAGACCTCAGGTATGAAGACATTGCATATAAAATCTCCCACCACACGGAGGTCCTCCCTGTGTCCCTTTCGAAATTTGTCCTGGTTATCCTCGCTCCCTGGATTTCTCAGGTGGAAACCCTCTCTGCCTCAGCACCAGTGCGGCTAGAGGACCCCATGTCTAAAATCAGCCATGTCCTAAGGATCCACCCAAGGGCAGGAAGGCAGGTCATCGCCACCAAAAGAGGAATTCTAGGGAAGTCCAGACAGAAATTACACCAGTATTCTTCTCAGACACCAAGGAGGATAATGACTCGGTGATGGTACCCTCCCCTTAGTCATCTAAGACAAGGGATGGGGCCCGAACAACGCGCATAGCTGGAACGTGGCGCGTCCGCCTCGTACTCCCAAAACAAGAGGTCAATTAGATCCATGTTTCCCTTTGATGGTATATACAAGAGGATGAGAATGTGGCATGTCCCCAGGGACAAACCACAAAGTCGCCACCATCATCTCCGGGAGCACCCTCTAACTCGGCTAGAGACAACGGAGTGCTATTTTGGGGGTCAATGATGAAAGTGCCATGAAATAGCCCACCATCGGCAGGAACTGATGTTGTTTTAGGAGAAATGGTCTGCTATCCATACTCTAGTGATATTGTGACCAGGTCTTTACAATCCTCAGAGGACAGGCTGAGGTTCGGCGGCCAGTCGGCCAGCTCGCTGTATTCTTTGCCAACCAGCCTACTACCCCAACAGTCTACCTTAGTGACGCTGACAGTTCCTCATCCACACCATGTTGACATGTTGGGAAATTGAAGTCCAGACCCTGAATCTAATCCAAGGAGCTTCTGGAAAAACCTCTCAGTGGACAACTTCCCTTATATGTTTAGGCTGGGCGCAGGACCAAATTTTGGTACGCCAGAATCACTCACCTTGGAGGAGTTTGAATGTTTCCGCCAGACCCTCTGGGAAACTCATGACCGTCTTCTCCACCAGTAGTTGACTTATCCAGGGATCCAAGAGCACCTTGATGGAATCAAAATACAATGTCATCTGGTTGATCTAGTCACACTCCTCGTGGTCCTGCACCCTGAGTCACCTTGTCACCGCCAGACCCTCCAACAATAATGCAGTCAGATCTTCTAAGTACTCTGCAAAGTTATTAGGGAGGATATCCCCTACGCACAAGTCCATTTCTAGGGGAAGTACACTCCCATCCTCTTTTGTGATATTCTTCGACAACTCGAATCACTAGGTGACATTGAGGACATGCCCCTGAGAAGATTAGTGTTTAACATGACCGATCTTTCGGGAGGAATAAAAAAGAGCTGGAACATCTTCACAGGAACGTCCTCCATGAGGATGTTCCACCACTATTGGACCCATCAGAGATAATTAATAATTCTCAGAGTACCTAATAAGTCTCTATCTTCACACTGAGGCATTGGTACTCAGCCAGAATTCTAGTAAAGGCAAAGAGCAAGTCGGATCTCTCAAGCACTCCGAACCATTTAATTTAGTGAAAATTATGGAGGAGGATCCCGAGAAGGCCACATAATGCCAACAGCGTGCTGAGAATAAGAATCAAGTTGATGAACTCCTGTATGAATGAGTTGTATAGTGACGACCCGACTATGGAGATCCTTGGCCAGGGCAGCAGGGGCAGGAACAACTGTTCCTTGGCGACCTGCCCCCAGGCAGCCCTGATCATGCCGCTCTCACTAACAGGGACGAAGTCGGAGCTCACGAAAAGAGGGTGCAGTATTTCTCCCCAAACCCCCCTAAATGGTGAGACAATCCAGGAACCTCTCTCTGGTTCCTATGGCGGCCCCAAGGGTCACTCCACTAGCTGCAGAGCTTGTCTACCACATTGAAGAACTCAGCAATGCGCTCGTGGTTAGGGACCCTCATCAAGATAGGGACCCATGTCCAGATGATCCAATGGAGGCACTCATCACCTGCCTAGAGGCTTTGTCAATGTGACAGGTGGCCATCCCACGTGATGGAAGGCCATATCCAGCATGGGTGGATGATATGCCATAACCTCCAGGATTCAGAAACTCCACCTTCGCCCCCTTTAATGGGACGAGGGACTCGCCGAAGCACCTGACCCATTTCAACTCAAGGTGTGGGCCTATGTTAGGAACCACATAATAGTAAGAGGCCACAAAGATCCACTGTTTTGTTAAGACACTGCATGGGCCAGTAGTCGTACAGTACAACCAGCTCCCCGTCGGATCCGTGACTAGCTGGGAGGACCTTCGCATGCAATTCCCCTACCAGTTCACCTCTACCACCCAGAAGATGAGTATCGCAGACCTCTTAAAGTGAAAAAAAGGCTTGATATGTGAGTCATGGACTTTATCACCCGATGTAAGGGGCACACATACTACCTTGACATGACATAGACTCAAGAGAAATTACTGATGATGTGCATGGGGAATGTCAAGATGAAACTGGTTCCCTCACTGATCACTAAGAACTATCCCAGGGGGTTCCATGACTACCCAGGTAAGGCCCAGCTCCTCGAAGAAGCCCTGAAACAGTCCACCAAGGCCCATCCACTAGCCCTATGATACCAGCAAGGAGGGTTTCCAAATCTATGCCCATCACAGTGGCCCATATAGAGGCCCCTAGGAAGTTAGAATTACTACCAGTGGAGCTAGATCCGCAGCCCCGCAGAGGTCCACCGCCACAGGCACAGCTTCCAGCCCAGCAGCGACCACCTAAGAATCGGCAAGCGCCTCCGTGCAATGAGCTGCTGCCACCTAGGTGAGATAATCATGTTCTTCCTCCTCGGTAGGCCCCTCCCCCCGTCAAGGTCAGGCTCAAAGAGCCCCCTTTCTGAACAAAATAAATTGTACCAACTCGTTCAATAAGGCTCATGTCCCTATTTAAATCTGTAGTGCCTTAGAGAAAATAATTGCATGACTTCTTGAGTGCAGAAAGCCCGAGGAGGCAGATCTCACTGATCACCCCAACTAATGCCCTTATCACCAGATCGTGGGGCACACCCTCAGGCAATGCTATGTGTTCATGGACTTTCTCTACGACCAGATTGACAACAATATAGTCTTGTTGGGCCCATCCCCTACACAAGTGGAGGGTGTCTTTGTAAGACTAGATACCCGTAGCGACGACAAAGGCGAGTGGCAGCAGGTTTCTGACCGCGAATCTCAGAAGTATAAAGACTGGATGGCCTGCAATGCGGTTTCCTGCTCCCATGGAATTATCCATGCATGACCGAATTAGTCAGAGCCTTTAGAACCTGTGGCCAGCACTTCTGCATCATCATCTCAGCTGGCCTCTTCCCAAAAGAGCAAGCATCGACGATGCAAGAAAAAGTAACGCGCCCCGCCAGTGTCGTTTTCTTCCCACACTCTCGGTGATAGTATGCCCTCGTAGATGGTGATACCTCCCAGAATCTGCCCAATGATGGATGACTCTTCAAGTGACAGTCAATGGTACACTTCGGTAAACACTGTTGAGTTGGTAAACCCCTACATGACTCCCGATGAGGGGGAGCTTTAGGAAACCCCCCCCAATGTCCCCAGCCGACACCAATGTCGGTGGAGCCATGACCATATGGGTCATTAGGGAACATCAGTTGGAATCACTTGCCAGGCTGTGCATGCCATCGAGACAAGACAGTAGGCCTAGCGCAGAACCCAGCACGCACAACCTCCTCATCCGTTGTCGACAGGCCAACCTCCACCACCATTTGTACTACTGGATTAGGAAAAATGACTTCGATCGTGCCACTATCAGCTTCACCCCACTACAGTCTAATCTCAGCCATGCGGTCCTCTCCCGGGTGCTACTCTCCAGGCTTCAACTAGTGAACAATGGGATATTCCCAGTACCAGTCAGCCACTGGTCCGGCTGGCAGGGCCCACAATGCCTTCTATCACAGAGCAGCTCCCCACTAGCATAATTTCATGCCTGGCACAGAATTATGATGTTATCAGTCACCTTTCCAGCATTCTAGCAAGTATTTCAATCTTTGAAGCACTTCACCTATCCCCAGATATCTATGAAGACCTCATCGAGGCTTTAAGAAGCCCCCTACAGTTTGAGATGGAGGTAGAAGTTGTAGATGACTTCAATGATGAAACAGTTAAGGATGCCGAATATCAGGATATCATTTTGTTCTTTGGATATGATGAAGGCTCCCCCATACAAGGTCACATCCACCTGCCGTATATCACTGGACAATTCAATGTCTTGGTGGTTCACCGCTGTCTCATGGACACCTGCTCCAGGATCAAGCTTATCCAGAAACAGACAGTGTAGAAGCTACGACTATCTGAGGATGACCTAACTCCCTCTGATTTGTGGATCCATAGATACGACAGGATAGAGCAGACCCCGGTCAGTAAGATCCTTTGGAATACCTAGTTCAGTGGCCTAGTGGCTAATACCGAGTTTATTGTTTTCTCCCAGGACACCACGTACATTGAATTAATGGGAAATCCATGGATCTACCTGCACACAGTGGTCCCTTCATCATATCACCAATACCTCAAGTAAAGGCTAAATGGTCAAGTAAGTGTACTCAAAGGTGAGGCATCTCCTTTTTCCTCTTGTAATGCCCGTTATCTGGATGATGACCATTACAAGAGAAAGGATATGAAAGCCCATGCAAGTGGAGTTGATCCCGTCACTGCTACGACCGGTCCTTGGGTAGGCATGAATGATTCATACGTCTTCTCGATCCATCAGTTGGAGGCCACGACCCCCTATATGGGAAATTGTTTTTTTATTTTTGGGACAAAGGGGAACCATGCTCCCAAATCTAGGTGGCATCAAAAGATCACTTCATATTATTATAAAAACAAGGATTCAGTAATCCCAGATCCTCCCACCCCCATCAGGTATCGGGATGTCCGGCACATGGAAAAGACAGTACATCATACTTGTCTATTTCGCCAGGCTGGAATAGGTCATCTCCGGCCGACGTGCCTCTACAGATTTGATATTGTCAAACATGGTCCCTTGGGCTGGAGACTAGATGGGATCGAGTTGACTGTATTCATAGCCATGATCTCAGTAGCGCCAGAGTTCCCTGATTCAATAATCACTGCCGCTCAAGCTGGTACCAGCCTCTCATCAGAGTCTGGTAGCTCAGAAGCAACTTCCACCACAGAAGATCCCTCCATAAGTGGGGAAGAGGATATAGATGATTCCCTTGCCTTTGAGGAATACTTCTCCCCCACGGTCAACATGTTGGTATAGGTGAACCTTGGTATCGAGGCAGATCCAAGATCCACATTGATCTGTGCCGGAATGTCCCTTGCGGAGCAACAGTGGTACATAGATTTCCTAAAGCAGCACTGTAATGTGTTTTCCTCAAGTTACGATGAGATTCCAGGACTAGATTCTTAGGTAGCTGTCCACCACCTTGGCCTTCCGGCAAATCATCATGGGTTAAAGCAACCTCCCAGAAAGATGAACCCTTCCCATTTTTCCATGGTCGAGGCCGAAGATGACAATATCATCAGAGCCAACTTTTTCAAGGAAGTCTAGTACCCTAAATGGCTAGCCCACACTATTCCATTCAAGTAGAAGAACAGACAGATCAGTGTCTGTATCGAGTTCCTCGATCTCAACCATCATTGTCCAAAGGACGATTTTCCCCTTCTAGTGAAAGAATTGTTGATCGACGCTACGGCTGGGTTCCAAGCCCTCTTTTTCATGGATGGTTACTCCGGGTATATCTAGATCCGAATGGCCATCGAGGATGATGAATCCACCACTTTTAGGGTTCCCCAATGTACTTTTTGTTACCAGGTTATGCCCTTTGGCTTGAAGAATGAAGGTTCCACCTATATGCGGGCCTTGCATTGCATGTTCAATCAAATAATCAAGACGTTGGTGGAATTCTATGTAGATGATTTAGTGGTCAAAACTTTCTTGTGTTAGGACCATTCCAAGTATCTTGAGAATGTGTTCACCTTCCTCTGTTCCCGCCACCTAAAGATGAACCCATTGAAGTGTACTTTCGAGGTCACCTCCAGTATGTTTCCTGGCTTCGTTGTCAGGCACTGGGGCATCGAGATCGGTCTAGATAAGATAAAGGCCATGATCTAGATGACTCCATCAAGTAATATTCGGGAGAATCAAGGCCTTTAAGGGCACTTATCCTATATATTCCGATTAATTGAAAATATGGCTAGAAAGTGTCAGCCCTTTTATCGACTCATGAAGAATGGCTTTATCTACGAGTGGAACGAGGAGTGCCAAACCGCATTCAAGGAATTCAAGTAGTATCTGTTATATCCTCCGGTCATGATGTCACATGTCTCCGGGAAGCTGATGGTCCTCTATGTCACCGCCCCGGAATGGTCCCTCGGAGCCCTTCTCACCCAGAAGAACAATGAGGGGACAGATAATAGTGTCTACATGCTCAAATGAATAGTCCATGATACAGAGACCAGATACTCCCCCACGAGAAGAGCGGCCTTGCGCTGGTATTCATAGTACAAAAAATGTGACAGTACTTGTACCACCATGAAGTATAACTCCTATCTCGAGTAGTCCTGTTGAACTACATATTAAGTCGTACCATGTTGACTGGCCAACTAGCATGGTGTGTGGTAATCCTCCAGCAGTTTGACATTTGGTGTGTGCCATAGAAGGCTATCAAAGGGAAGGCGTTGGGTGATTTCCTTGCTTCCCATCCAACCTATTTGGACCAGTACCTAGACTTGGATTTTCCCAATGAGGTGATCCTCTCGGTTGATCAAGCCATTCTATGTTGGAAAATGCTCTTTGATGGTGCCTCCTGGAGCCCCACTGGTAGGAAGCTCAATGATTCTCAACTCATCATTGTAGGCCAGCGTATCATTTTTATTACCTCGTAGCAAGCCATTTTACCATATTAATTCCTATTGTCAGAGGGATGCACCACCAATGAGGCAGAGTATCAGGATCTTATCACTGGCCTTGTGCTGGCCCTCGAGATCGATGTTCCCCTTTTACATGTGAAAGGGGACTCTGAGCTAGTCATTAAGTAGATCAACGATGACTATGTAGTCAGGAAGCCAGAGCTCGTAATATTGTAGGAACACACCTTCCAGCTAATGGCCCAGTTCCCTTCTCAACTGGTGGTTACCCATATCCCTCAATCACAGAATGGTCGAGAAGACGCTTTGTCTAGCCTGACCACATCACTTGCTGAGCCCGAGCCGGATGATCTGATTATACAAGTGGCACATAGGAGAGTCATTTCCCCCATCACCTCAGAGGATGGAGATAGACTATAAATAAGCCATATTACCGCCAGACCCTCCACGTGAGGACCTCTAGGTCCCTCAGATATAGTGGTTGAAGAGACTTACGACTGGAGAGCTCCTATTGTCAAGTATCTCCAAAATGGTTGCCTCCCGGCTGACCGAGCTGAGAATGAGAGAATCTGACACTGCGCACTATAGTTTACCCTCTAGAGTGGTCCTAGTCTTGAGAAAATCCTCTATAAGCACAGGTTTGAGGGTTTTCTCCTCTATTGCATTCAGGGGGTTGAGATTCCACAAGTCATGCTAGAGGTTCATGATGGTTCTAATGGTTCCCATCGGGCTGGTCCAAAACTGTCTTACCAGATCCAGAGATTAGGGTATTTTTGGCCCTCCATGATCCACGACTACATCATGTTCACAAAGAGGTTCCATTCAAGCCATGTTCATGTTGACGTTGTTCATCTGCCATCAGAGCCTCTCCACACTACCATGTACTCTTGACACTTTGAAGTCTAGGGATTGGATGTCGTAGGGCCATACCCACCAGCAACGACTCGCTAATGCCGATTCATTCTGACTGATACAAATTTCTTTTAAAAGTTGTTAGAGGAAATTCCCCTCAATGAAGTCAAGGCCCGATCTATCATTGACTTCAGGAAATCCAACATCGTCTACCGATTTGGAGTCCCACACGCCTTCATCAATAATAAAGGCACCAACTTATGAGCAGCTGAACTGAAGAAATTGTTCGCCATGTAGAAAATCCGTTCGAACCATACCTCTCACTATCACGCACAAGAAAATGGGCAGATCAAGGCATTTAAAAAAACTCTCTCTAAAATTTTGAAAAAAATGGTTGGCCAGAACAAGAAGAGTTAGCCGGATAAGCTCCCTAATGCCCCCTGGGCTTATTAGATGACTATTCGTAATTCCACCCAGGTGACCCCATATTCCTTGGGGTACGGAATTCAGGCTGTCCTGCTCATCGAGATTCAGTTTCCCTCATTGGGCAAAATAGTCTATGACCAGCAAGCTTCAGATAGAGTTGTTGAAATCCACCTATATGAATTGAAATCACTGGATGAGAATAGTCTTCATGCCTTGCACAACCCAGAAAGTCAATAGAGCAGGATGACTCGAGCTTTCAATAAAAAGGTTAACCTCCTCTCTTTCCTGCATGGCAACTTGGTGCTGCATCTAAAAACAGAAATGATACCTGGTAGCAAACCACCCAAGTTGGAGGCCAAATGGGAAAAACCTTTCATTATTCATAATGTTTATCCAAATGGAGCATAATTTCTAGTAACCATGGATGGCGAGCATATATCTCCTCCCACCAATGACGAGTTCCTTAAGAAATACTTTCCCTGGGCCTTCAGGTATGGAATGACCACAAACTGTCGGGTCCAACATGAAATTAAACTGGATTATGGTCTCGCACCCCATTAAAATGTATGTCGTCCCGCATGAAGTTAAACTATATGTCATCCCGCATGATGTTAAACTGTATGTCGTCTCACATGACATTAAATTGTATGTCCTCCCACAATATGTTAAACCGTATGATGTCCCACATGACTTTAAACATTATCTTCAAGATCAATGTGTGGCTTGATTCCCAGCCTTATGGGATACGTAGGACCGCCTGAACATTTAGATATCGGGTCTAGCCCCATCTCTTAGAGATTTCCCGGTCACCTAGGCCCTTGGCATGTTTCTTTCCACGAGAAGGGTGTGTAGGTGTGATACAGGGTTATTCCCTCCTTCCCGTTGGGTTTTTTGCACCGTGCCCCCCTCTTCTCTTGGGAATCTGCCATCTCTTGGACGCTCTCAAGATGAGTCCCATGACCCTTTACAGTAATTCACCGATGTGTCTAAGAGTACACTGTTCTAGGACCTATAGTGTCAGATTCAACTTGGGAAAGTTTCCATCCACTTTTCATGATTCATGTTCCCCTTCATTTGGGCCCCCGTTATCTTTCTCACCTGAAGGGACCCTAAAAACGGCATGGATGCTAGTCCTAAGGGCTCTCCTACCATTATGGGACAACAACCATGAGGGATTCAGACAAAAAATTTATAAAAATCCCACATTTTGAACATGGTCAGTAGTCGATGCTCATTTGGTTTTCTCCATTTCAGGCTAAGGCGATAGGATGCTCTGTTGCAAACATGGTCAGCAATAATCCTCTGTTGTCATGCTAGCCCCTTTAGGCCTTGAATATTGGTTACATGATTCACAATATGTTCCACCCCATCATGTCTAGGTGGGATCTCGACACTCTTGGTACAATCCCTTAGAGCACCTATGCATGTCAGGTGGAAAAAGCTGCAATATGGCGTCCTTCGGGGTTCCCACAATCCGAGCACTAAGACGATAAATGGGGCCTTCTCTAAGGGCTATGTGCAGCTTGATCCTCATCCTAATGGGATACATGGGATCACCCAGACATTTCGTTTCTGGTTCCAACTCATCTTGAAGCTAGCTTCTCTTCCCCTTATCCTTTGACCCTTACTGGCCTCTTGGTCCGAGGCTCCTCTCCAGGAAATGCGCATGGTGATGATGTGGACATCGTCCTCATTCACATCGGGTATGATTTATTGTGTCATGCACATTCCTTTATGTCCAAGCCATATGACCATAGACTGTGCTGTTTGGTCCTATCACATGAACCTCAACTCTTATAATATCGTCTCGACCGCACGAAAAAAAACGACACTGCATTATGATGAACTCATCATAGAGGAAATCATGTTGGGTATCGGTCATCCACCAAACCATTTGTCAACACCTATATACGGCTTAACTCATGTGGTGATGCTAGGAATTTTAACCTAGGCATATCGCTTCACAAAAAAAAACATTCACCTTAAAGGAAAAACAAGATACATCAAATATCGCTTTTTTGGTGCAAGGTTCAGACCCGCATACCCCTTCCTAGAACTACTTATGGCTTGATTCTCATCCTTATGAGATACATAGGAATGCCAGGAAGTGCCCCACTTGCCCAGCCTAACATTCATGTTCAGTCCTGTGACCTAAACATTTCCCCAAAAAACACATGGTAATCTGGACTTATGTCCTCAGTCACGTCAGGTTTCATAATCACCTTACCATGTGTCCCCTACATTCCTTACTAATCCCTGGTCTGAGTTCTAAGACCTTAAACTAAGACCCTTTTCAGAACTACGTATGGCTTGATTCCCATCCTTATGAAATACATAGGAATGCCCAGGCACTACAACATGGGCCTAACCCAAATTTCATGTTCGGTCCCGTGACCTAAACACTTCCCCAAGGAAGACATCGTAATATGGACTTATGTCCTCATTCACGTTAGGTTTCATAATCACCTTACCATGTGTCCTCTGCATTCCTTACTAATCCCTTGTCCGAGTTCTAAGACCTTAAACTAAAACCCCTTTCAGAACTACATATGGCTTGATTCCCATCTTTACGGGATACGTAGGAACGTCCAGACATTTTGTCTCAGGTACAGCCCTGGGAATCACAAATCCCATCCTTTCCCCTACCATCGGCCCCATGGCCTGACCCTTCAGGGAGCTGTGTAACTACCGCATTTTCCATGAACATGTTCGGGATGCCCCATAATGACATTGGGAAGCAACAGTTCCCTCACCAGTGAGGTCCTGTCTAAAATTAGGGATGATCCATTATCAGATTAATGTGCCCACCTAATGTGATTCCATCACGGTGGTGTAATTTTAGGAGTGTTGGATTCTATTAGAACAAACCACCACTCCACATTCCACGCATTGTGTTCCCCTTTATTCGGACCCTCATCCCCTTTCATGTCTAAAGGAACCTCCTAATAGTATGTATGCTCGACCTATGGTCCGCCTGCTGTCCTTGGCCAATTTTCTGGAAGACTGATGGATGAAATTTGAGTTAGGTCCCGTGTTGTGAACATGGTAAGTAGTCGACCCTTATTTGTTGAACCCATTTCAAGCCAACACAATAGTGATGCTATGTTTCGAACATGGTCAACATTTTTACTTCTTTTCCATGCCACTCCCATAGTGTTCCAAATTTGGGTAAAGTGATTCACATTTTTCATTCCCCTATGTTCGGACTGATTTTAATGCCCCATGCATTTCCCCAGCAGAGGGACCTCCTCTAAAATGTTGAAGTCCTACCGTGGAAGATTATTGGACAAGGAATAATCCTTTTGGGTGGGGGTTAGCATATTGAAGAGGGTATGGTTATTGGAAACAATCCTTTTGGCCCCATAAACCGGTGGGTTTGCATCCATTTCAACCCTTCGAGCAGCGGGTACTACCTCACTAGCCAGGTTTGCAGCTATCTTCTCTAGTCAAGTGTTTTGGTGTTTGATGCGAAATAGGAGAGGGTGGCATGTAAAATTAGCGGACATCAAGAAATTTCAGACTATGGAACGAAAACCAAAGGTTTTCATTTAAAGAAATGCATTATCTTACTAAAATTACGCGATGCCGGAGTTGTTTTTAACGCAGGGCCGAAGAAAATTTCGCGCATGAGAGCGTGGAGCCTCTTTTGCGAGAAAATTCTTACAGAGATTAGGACCCACTGTACCTTTTTATAGGAAAAGCCCGGTTTACACGCCCGCGCGAATGCCAGATTCTGCGCCTTCCCATGATTTGTGTGCCGCATCAAATTTTTGCGTGCGTGGACCCCACAGAGTCCTGAATGTCTGCATTTCCCTCAAAATCTGACCGTTGCGACCCCTCACCATTCCAATTCCAGGGGGACAGTTTTAGACATCGAAAAGTTCTCAAGTGCTGAAGAAGGTTTCCAAATGACAAAGAGAAGTCATATTCGGATCTGGGGACCCCGTTTGGGGGACCTAGAGGCGCCGCGCGAAATAAATTCATAGGCACGCAAAAAAATTATGCCCCACGCAGAATATCCCGAGATTCGTGAGATTTCTAAGGCGGGGCGTGAAATATTTCATGCCTCGCCCCGTGCAGTTGACATTTCGCACTGCCGTCCTCCATCGTGCAATTAGTTCGCGCCAACCTGGTTTCCGTGTCGCCGGACACCTATAAAAAAAGGAAACCCCCTTACACTTCGGGGTTAAAGAATTTTAATCGGCACTCATGTGAGAAATTTTCCTTTTGGGTGCACAAAGATGGATCTCAAGTACTAAATTTTTCGCTCCAGGTCGCCTAAGGGTCCACCTTTTCCTGAGACCCCTTGGGCTTGATCCTTGTCCAAATCCCCTCTAACCCCTTCCCCCATGTGCAATTCCATCCGATTGCATGCAATTAGGTATTTGGCACACAATTCCTTCTTCATGTTGACCCACTCTATTTCACGCCTAGCGCTCAATTACACGCATGCCCAGAATTTTTCACATGCGCAATTCCTTTTGTGAACTGACCCAAACTTTTTCATGCACGCACTTGAATTGTGCTCCGGCCTGGTGTTTTCTGCGCACATGTCCTATATTATGCGCACGATTGCCCTATTTCATGCATGCCTTCCCTATTTCACACAATCCATCATTATTACACACTGCCCATTCTGCGTGTCACTCCCTTCGCTACCGTCACTGAACCCCATGAAAAATGGAGAGTCACACCACGAACCTTTCGAGCCAGGATGTCAGTATTTTCCATTGCACCCTTATGCCCACCCACCGTCCACCTATGGAATACCATGATTTGAGATAATCCTCTGTACACCATAAAACACATTCAATTGACGTATTCCTCTTGGTTCATTTCATATGTCGTGAGTTGAGATTCTCATCATCAATTTCCCATGTACCTTGAGTCGAACCATTCCTCAGGCAACTCCTCCAAACCCAATCGATGGGCTCCTATGCCACGTCAAACCAGAAAGGGCCGCCCTTGCGTAAGACCCAACACCATCCATTTTTAGGCACCATATGCCTAATAGTCCTCTCTATATGACAATAAAGAATAGTAATCCCTATGTTCCAAACATAGGATGCCTCTTGCTTCTAACAGGAGATGTCTTATGCTCCAAGAATGAGATGCCAATAGTCTTATCTACATGACATTAAACTGTAGTAATCCTTATGTTCCAAACATATAATTCCTCTTGCTCCAAACAATATATTCCATATGCCCCAAGAATAAGATTCCAATAGTCCTATCTACATAACTTTAAACGTTAGTATTCCTTATGTTCCAAACATAGGGTGCCTCTTTCTCCAAAAAATAGATGCCTTATGATCCAATAATAAGATGCATAATACCATGATTACCATGGAGTAATTTCAAGAGCATTGGAGTCCATTCAAAAATCCAATCACTCCACCTCACAGTTTTTATATCCTTCATTCGGATCTTTATCCTCTTACATGTCTGAAGGGACTCCCTAATGGCCTGGTCCCATGCCACATCGGCTCACCTACGGTCCTAGGGAAATGCCCCAAAAGAATTTGGACAACACTTTGTGTTAAGTCCTGTGTTTCAAACATGATCAGTAGTTGAACCGCATTTGTTTGTCCCCATTTCAGGCTAACACGATATGGATGTTGTGTTTCGAAGATGGTCAACAGTTCTCCTTCATCGCCACGCCACCCTCATTGGGGTACGAATTTCGGGCATGTAATTCACACTTCTCATCTCCCTTTGTTTGGAAATATTCCAATGCACCTTGTCATTATCCCTCTTGTGCGCTAGTGCATAGGTGAATGTCTCAAATCACTAGTGAGTTGGGATGTCCTTACGGCCAATCCTTAGGAAGACATTACAGAAAACATCCTGGCGTAAGCCCCACTCACCAATGCCGCTCTATTGCGTCACATGGGCAGCTTCCATGCGTAATCCCCATCCATCATTGCCACTCTTTAGTGGAACCAAGGCATGCTAACGGCTATTTCTTCTTCACATATCCACACTAACATGGACCCCTTGATTGTATGTTCCTTGGCACCCCCTCACCATGGCATTGTCGATGCCTTCCCTCCCATAAGGAGCAGAGGGTACAAGTTGTGTATGTCCTTATGGTGTGGAGAAAACCCACCTCTTCCGAGCTGTAGGAGGTTAAACTTCCAAGAACCATCTTCCTCAGAACATGATGTCAAACTGTGACTGGCCCCATGCCTTACACACAGGGTCCCCCACCATGGACATTCTCTATGCCCACTCGTCTCCACGGGGATGAGATCACCCCTCACAAGGGTTGATATCATCTTTATTGGAGTGGCATTTTTCAGTGGGGAAAGGGAATCCACCATTGAGTAAGCCCCTAGTTTTCCTTCAGGAGGCATCATCCCTGCTCCTCCCTTCTTCTTCGGTCCTCATGGATAGAAGAGGGAGTGATAGGAAATGGGGATCCACTTTCTTCGGTCCCAAATCCCTCTCTCGCTGAGCTTTGTCACCCTCGGGCCTCCATCATGGAGTAAACCATGACTTCTCGGGCTGCTAACCACACATTAACCCCCTGGTTCTTCTTTGGGCTGCTCCATGCGTGAGCCCCATTCCATCTCCCACGGGCTCACCTTTCGCGAAATGATCGCCTGGTCTCTGCTATCTCTTGTTTCTCACATCGAGCATGAATCATTTGAGCTTAGATCCAACACCGACCATGACCAAACACCTTGGGCCGCCTCAGATTGTAAGCCCCAACCCATCCTGAACTATGGGGACATTGATCCATGTCAAGGCATAGTACGTAGGAATCCTCCACGAGGTTGAAGCCCCAAACACCTTGGGACTCCTCAAATTGTAGTCCCCAACCCATCCCAAACTATGGGGACTTTGATCTAGGTCAAGGAATTGTATGTAGAAAGCCTCCATGAAGTTGAATCCCACCACCTAGTCATTCTGACCGTCCTCATGTCTATTCACCAACCCTTGGTCCACCTCAAAGTATAAGCCCCAATCCATCCCAAACTATGGGGACTTTGATCCATGTCAAGGAATGGTACATAGAAAGCCTCCACGAGGTTAAAGACCCAAACACCTTGAGCCGCAACAGAGTGTAAGCCCCAATCTATCCCGAATGTTGGGGACTTTGATCCATGTCATGGTATGGTACGTAGGACGCCTCTATGAGGATCAAGCCCGAAACACCTTGGGCCACCTCAAAGTGTAAGCCCCAACCCATCCCGAACTATGAGGACTTTGATCCATGTCAAGTCATGGTACAAAGGAAGAATCCATGTGGTTCAAACCCCAACACCTTGGGCTGCCTCAGAGCGTAGGCCCCAATCCATCCTGAACCGCAGGGACATTGATCTATGTCAAGGCATGGTATGTAAGAAACCTCCATGAGGTTCAAGCCCAAAATACTTGGACAGCCTCAGAGAATAAGACACAATATATCCCAATCTACGGGGACTTTGATCCATGTCAAGGCATGGTACGTAGGAAGCCTCCATGAGGTTTATGCCCCAAACACCTTGGGCCGCCTTGATGTAAGCCCGAACCCATCCCGAATTATGAGGAATTTGATCCATGTCAAGGCATGGTACGTAGGAAGCCTCCATGAGGTTCATGCCCCAAACACCTTGGCCTGCCTCATAGTGTAAGCCCCAACAGATCCCAAACTATGGGGAATTTGATCCATGTCAAGGAATGGAATGTAGGAATCCTCCACGAGGTTCAAGCCCCAACACCTTGGGCTACCTAAGAGCGTAATCCCCAATCCATCCTCAACTACGGGGACTTTGATCCATGTCAAGGCATGGTACGAAGGAAGCCTCCATGAGGTTAGATCCCCAACACCTTGGGCTGCCTCCGAGCTTAATCCCTAATCCATCTTGAACTACGGGGACTTTGATCCATGTCAAGTCATGGTACGTAGGAAGCCTCCATGGGGTTCACGCTCCAAACACCCTGGGCCACCTCAGAGCGTAAGCCGCAATCTATCATAAACTATGGGTACATTAATCCATGAAAAGGCATGGAATATAAGAAGCCTCCATGAGGTTCAAGCCCCAAACAAATTGGGCTGCCTCAGAGTGTAAGCCCCAACCCATTCCGAACTATGGGGACATTGATCCATGTCAAGGCATGGTAAGTCGGAAGCCTCTTCAAGGTTCAAACCCACCATCCATCAGGACCCCAATTCCACCTTCACATCAGTTTACCGACACCATGGGGTGCCTCAGAGTGTAAGCCCCCGATGCCACCTAAACTACACGGACATTGATTCCTTTCCACAAGGATACATAGGAAGCCTCCATGTGGTTCGAGCCGATCACTCATGACTCATCCTAATCTCTCCCTAGAGCCCATGCATCTCGGGAAGTTCATGCCCTAACCTAGAGGTTCCACTTCCTCTAGGTCCCATCCATGCGTCTATTTTCATGGGTTTCCTCCTCATGTGTCCCATTGTCCC
This sequence comes from Viscum album, assembly GCA_963277665.1. Taxonomy (NCBI): domain Eukaryota; kingdom Viridiplantae; phylum Streptophyta; class Magnoliopsida; order Santalales; family Viscaceae; genus Viscum; species Viscum album. Next base: position 1,214,361,021 of record OY728155.1, on the reverse strand, counting down.
ATCAAACTATGCGGACTTTGATTTCCAACCACGAGGATATGTAGGAAGTCTCTTCAAGGCTCAAGCCCAAATCCATCATCCACCCTTATTCTTACCCAGTCTGCCACATCCCTATGAGATCATGCCACCCAATTCCCCATTCTGTTTGATTGCATTCGGGAAGCCACCCACGTGTTGGCCCCAATATCAGTGTTCCCTCCAGGGGGTTCCCCAATCTGATCCACTTTATTCAGTTTTCTAATCAGTCCGATCCATCTTTGCTGGACATTAAACTCATGAAATAACCTATGTTAAACATGAGAAGATATGGAAAACATTAGGTACATGCCAATGGAATATGATTCCTCACGTTAGATGTGGGATTCCTTGGGATTCCACGCCCTCGAGAAGCCCTATAATATGTAATAGAATATAGACATGCCAATCCCCCAGTATCGAGACACGCTAGTGGTGCCCAAGGTGACTAATCTCCTAACCGAAGGTTTCTACCCTGACCGGACCCCTTGGAATGTCCTGACAGAAGAAGTGCAATTAACTGGTGTCCAAGAAGATATGGAACTGGGAAGAGTTTCATGAACAATGTCTTAAATCTATGAGGGTGAACTGGACTAGGTGATGAGCTCCGAGGAGGAATCCACGAAGAAAGAACCATCATCCCATCATCCTATTTCGATCAAGGACAAGACATCCCTGAATAATGTGCGGATGCCACCCGCCTTTGGAAAGCGGGAATACGGGGTAACAGCAGCGCACCCTATACATGACAGATGCGGACGCCTCGACGAAAGATTCCAAAACAATACATTACATATATAGTGTGAATTAATCACATCGCTTCGTGGAGGTGGAAGTACACACTTCCACAAATGACATTATCGTAATCCCACAAAATGGAAAGCCTATAGATATGAGTTATATAATAATTGAAGAAAAAAAGGAATTATAAATTTCCATTATATAATATATAGAATTTAAAAAAATAATTTTTTTCAATCTTTAATAGTGTTAAATTGATGAACGAATGACATCGGTTCATGAGGAAGTGTTTTCCTATACACATGAATAACGATTGAATATCCCATTTGATGGTTGTGTTTGAAAGTGTTAGAAAAAATAGAAAAAATCATTTCAAAACATATATTTTATGAAGTTATTATATAAAGAATATATAATAATAAATGAAGTGGTGGATAAATAAATGAAATGAAATCGATCGTAGGAGAATCATAAATCTTTTTCAGGTAACTATTTTTTCGTTTATACCAAAAGACATCCATATTCAGATTTCTTCTCATGGTGAGGTTTATAGGTTGAGGGGTGGAGGAATTTTAGGAACTTATCTTATCACTATTTGGGTTATCCAAAGGGATTTTAAAGGGTTAATAAATTGGAGGAGTGAGTGAATTTTTTTAGTTGAGGTGGATTTGCATTATTGTATGTTTTTGAAAAGGGAATTCCACCCATGTTTTTTCCATGTAAAGTGTCTCCAATAATGAACTAAATTAAATACAAGGGAGTATAGGGTTAAAATATGCCCATGAAACTTCTTTTGGATAAATTTTTAGGACATTTAGGGCCTTATGATAAAGTTTTAATCCTTTCTAATAAAATATTTCTCTTTATCTCTATAATTAATTTTAATCACTTCACTAATATTTTGGGTAAAAACTAATTTTGTCATTTTAGAAATTAGATATTATTATTATTAAAAATATTGGACCCATTTTTTTAAATTCGAATCACAGATCTGGCTAAATTAGTTTATAATTAATCCCATAGAAAGGACGAAAAAGTGGGTTTTCAAAGTAAACATTTTCAATAGTTTGAAATATTTTTATATCCAATTTTAATGTTAAATAAACTCCAATGAACTAAATTTGATTAATATATTTATAATTGATATAATTTTACTTTAAACAAAATTTAAAATATTATTTAACAGTATAATTTATTTAGATGAAAAATTAGTATTCAATTAAAAATCATTGTTTTCACTATTCATCAACAAATGAAACTATTCAGAAAAATTCCAAAAAACTCAAACTAAGATAATTTTTAAATTCCAATTTAAAAAATGAAGATTATTTTTTACATATAAAATATGAAAATTAGACAAAATTTATTCTTAAAATATGTGCTCCATTAACAGATGTGAAACAACCTTGATAAAAATATATATATTTTTTCATAATATTAGGTTTTTGTCATCTTATACCTATAAAAAATATATTATGAGTGTAAAAAATATTTTATTAAATATATAATATATTTATTTAAATAAAATAATACACTAATAATATTAATTTAATTTATTAAGATAAATTCCCCTCTTCTCATATAAATGTTTTTTATAAAAACATTCTATTTATATTAAATTAGTATATATATTCATTTAAAATAAATTAGTAACCAAATCATTCCACCAAATATTTATAATTTACTTATTCCTAATCATAACATTCCATTTAATTGTGAGGTTATATATTATAATATTTTATAATAATATTTTAATAATATATTGAAGTTCAGAAAAATCAATCTTGTGTGTAATGGAAGATAAGCATAGTATTTCATATATCATAACCTTAACTTGGTTTTTCATATATATATAAATATATAAAAAAAATAAAATAAATTCAAAAACGAAAATAATTTAAATTCTTAGGTTGTTACATTCTCCCAACCATTGATAATCGAGGGCCTGATATTTAAAAACACTATTGTTGAAAAATACTCATCTTAAATAGGGTTAATAACACATCTTATTAATAAGTACAAAAGGGAAATGTGAGGGTCACCACAAAACTAGGATTTAAAATATGAGAAAATTTGTAAAAACATAAAGGTGGAAGAGAAATTTGACTGTCATGTTTTGATGGATAGTGATAGATAAAATGTTTAGCTGAATATTTATGACCATAGAGACATGAACTACGTCTATGAAAAAGGTCATTGATATCATTAAAAATGATGATTATATGACAAAATTAATGTTTCAAGACCATTTTTTTTGTTGTTGAGGAATTATTTGACTCTCTAAGAATATATGTAAACATTAAAAATTAATAAATTTATATTTCAAAAACATAATATTATCCCTTGTTTTTTACTTGAACCACATCTACTTCATCTCATATAATAGGTTACATAAAATGGTGAAGTAAAAAATTAACCTCTAAAACCTCATCCAAAAAACCATTTCATACATTATTATATTTTCCTTAATATTATGATACAACACATTTGAATCCTTGCCCTAGTAGTTAGTTGTATCAAATTTACTTTATCCATATCAATCATCACTTTATCCAAAATCACCATATCATGATATTAAACATATTATGGGTTATCATTCCTTTAAATATAAAATTTCCAAAAAAATTAACATTTCACTGAATCAATTTTCATAGTACCATTCAACAAATGATCTATAATCTATAATGAAATAGGATTGAATTACAATCCTTACATATAAGAAAATCATATGATGAGTAAATCATTAATAAAATAATTTTTCAACATATTTCATAGATCCAAATATAGAATAACATTAATAATTCCACATCGGTTGTGTCTAGATCATATTATTGACCTTGGTCCCTTACCTTCTTCTGAGGTATATTACCTTGATTCATGGGTCATTCATTTTCATGTTTCTTCATCTACTTTCATTTTTAACACAGAATAGAAGCATTTTCCTTCTTCTCATTACATTATATTACATGATGTACCTTTTCTCCACACTTATAACAAACTCACAATCCTTTTAGTCATTTAAAAGGGTAATTCATTCCACTGATATCAATTGTGGGAAAATCCTTCTTTCCCTTCTTCATGTTATCCATGATTTTCTCTTCCATCATTTTCTTCTCTTTCTTGTTTTTTAATCCTTTTTATTTTATAATTTATTTTATATATTTATTAAACGTAAAACTATTTCATCATGTGAAGAAAATGACTGAGAAACACATATCCCTTGGAGATTTGTCATAATAAATTTAAATAATTTGTTAATATTTCACTCTGTATTTCACATATAATCCACATCATACCCAGATAACCTTATAATGGTAGAATAAAAATATACAATAATTTCTTCACTGTTTTTCTTTAATATAAGGAGCTCCATCTTCGCCTCATTTATTTAATAATTAGGGATGAATTTATCGAAGATTGTATACTTAAAATATTTCTATTCAATGATTTTTATTTCTTCTTTATCCCTAGTATTTTGGTTCAAAGACCAACATTGATCAACATAACCATTGAGAAAACACACCTCAAGTGTAACCTTTTCCTTTTCAACAGATCCCAATGACTTGAATATCGTCTCTAAATAGTTAATTCATTTCTTATTCACCATTGTATCAGTAGTCCCAATAATTTATGGGGGTCTCTATCACATAATGTAATCCAACATCAAATAATCTCATTTTTGAAGTTGTTTCCCCATCTGTAAAAGGTTAAATGTCATATTCCAATTAACCTTATTTAATTTATACATAACTTTCTCAATTCCAATTTTATCTATATCAGCATTATCAGTTGAGAAACATCTAATTTTTCAATGTGTATAGATAAATGTAATACTTCCATATTATATTTTGAAAAAATAGAATATAGCATATTACCTCATAAAATTATGAACATTGTATAATTCTAAATATGGCGTAACACTTTACCTAACTTTAATTTTTTTGAATATTTAATCCCATAATCAAAAACATGGTTTCTTTAGGGATGTCATTACTTTTATATCATTCATAATGGTTTTTAAAGAAATCATGAATTATCCTAAGAGTATCCCAGAGAAGTATCGTACCATGTGTACTGTAATTCCCATTCTCATGTACTAGGTTGTGCTCGATTTAAACCTGACACACCTTTTCGGAGTTGTCACCCCTAGGTACATCTATACAAGAACCACTTCTACTTTTTGTATCCATACAAGGTTTTATTTTAAGAAAGACCCACATAATATCTACCTTAAACAAATGTTATGATGTTCTTCTATACATATCCTCAATCTATATCTTAGTTTTATATTCCCTAATACAATTTTTCAAAAACACGTTTCTAAGGATTCTACTAAACATTATTTTATACCAACTGTAACACCCCAATGCATGAAGCACAGATCTGGAGCCTTATATTAATACATTACACTAGATACAAGTTTCAAATACCAATGTACCAAATAGTTTAGCATTTTTGGAATTCTAGATTACAATATGATTCACATATTACAATTAGAAAAATAAAATAAATCATAATGATAATAAATTCTTAGTATCCTTCAAACTCATTCAAAGGAATCATCTTCCTATCACAGGGAATGGGAAAAAAAATAAGGGTGATCTCAAATTCAGTGTAAATTTTGGTACAACAGAATCAATAATGTATCAATAAGAATAAAAAAAAATTACCAGTAAATATCTTATAATAGGTTCCACTTATGTAACTAGATAAGATAAAATTAATATTGAAAAGAACATAACTTTAACACCTACCATTTAAAAAATAATGTCAGAGTGAAATACATCAATAGATATTTCAAATAGAAAATTTCATCAATAATAATAATTATAAATGAATTATCTATAAATTGAATTCTTAATTATTGTAAATCAGGTTTTATATATACGTGGTTCCTTTACAGTCAAGACCCTTTACAAGATGGTCTAGAATACCGAGTATAATCCAATTTACTTTGGGCAACAGATTCATCTCATGAGACAACTGATTCATTAAGGGGATAAATTTAAATGGTATTAAACTAGTTTTATATCATTATAATGAATTCATTTTATATAAAACACCATATTAATTTAAAAATTAAGTGCCATGTCAAATATCAATATCGAGTAAGGCATACCGGTTTTTCATGATTTCCCTAGTTAATCAAAAATACATTCAAAGAAGACATCGTATGTAAAAATGGTAGGTTTATATAATAAAATAATCCATTACATAATAATATGGATATTTATGTTAAATGTAATGTTTAATAAAAATGATCATAAGGATGTTGTTGTTTCAATAAAAAGCTTATAATCACAAAAGAAAGTGAGATAACAATGATAACTTTTACCACATGGTAATTTTCAGGCCCAACCCCTCTGGTGTGATAACTCAAAGTGAATCTAACATGAATTCTTACTGAATCATGATATTAAATTTCAAAGGGTAGTTATATACACCACATTTAACTGAATGAGTTTATAATAACAAATTATTTCCAATGAATGTAAATTAAGATGAAATCCATTACCTTGTGATATCTTTTGGTTAAATGTCCTAAAATCTTCTGGATAACTGTATTAAAAATGTTATTAACATATAATAGAACTAAAATAGTATTTATAATTTTAGATATTATATAATTTTATTATTTTTGCATTTTTTTAATAATCATTCTTTATTTTTACTATTTTGGGTGTTGGTTGCCTAATTTTATGAGTATGTTTTTACTATCTATTTTTGTTATTATCACATTAATTATGATGTCAATATATCTAGGATGTAAACAATTATGTAAAAATAATATATATTAATTATTTATGTATTTATAATAATCAATAATATATGGATATAATAAATGAAATGCACCATTCATGGATATGGAAGGTCGTATGTACACATAACACTACTTCCATTTCTTTTCTGTAGTTAGAAAATGAAAAAGAATATATATATATATATGTTATAATTATAGTATCATATATATTTAATATATTTCAATTATTTTTATCAAAACCAACCATTATACATTCCATGTGTTGTGTGAACAAATCACATTACATTGATGTGGTGGTAGTCCACATGTCCACAAAGGATGTTATTGTATTCCCAGAAAATGGAAGGAATGTAGGTATGAGTTAAATAAAAATTGAAGAAGAATAAATACATTATAAATATCATATAGATCATATATAAACTAAAAATGCATCATTATTTCCATCCATGAATGGTGGTAAGTGGAATAACGAATTACATCATTTCATGAGGTGGTAGTCTACTGTATACAAAAATATTGATTTCATTTCCAATTTAATGGGTCTTTTTGAATGTGATGGTAGAACTCTTACCAAAAAAACTTATCAAAATTTCTAAGATACTATGTTATTTTTATAGGAAAATATATTATGAAATGAAGGGTTGGATTAATAAATAAAATGAAAGCTATCATTGGAGAATGATACCTTTTTCTGGTAACACCTTTTTGTTTATACCAAAAGACTTCATTGAATGGATTTTTTCCCAAGGATAAGATTATAGTTTGAGGGATTGGATTTTGGGATAATTTTTTTTAAAATAAATTTTTGGATACAATGGTATTTATATGTTTTAATAAATATGAGGGGTGAGTTTCTTTTTATAGTGAAGGAGGGGTGGCAATTTTGTAATTTTTTTAAAAGGGAATTACACCAATATTTTTCCAAGAGAAGTGGCTCAAAAAATAAATCCAAATATTTAAAATTTATTATAGGGTAAATATAATTCCATATAACAAATTATGGACAAGGTTCTAGTTCATTTTTAACTTTAATATTAAGGTTTAGTCCTTTTTTGGATAATTTTCTCGTAATCAGTTTTATTGATTTTAATAACTTTCACTAATAATTTTAGTGAAAAAATATTTTGAACATATTATAAATTAAATATTATTCTTATTCAAAAAATGGAATCCATTTTTCCAAATTACAATCACATAAGTGGAAGAAATTAATTTATAATTAATCTTGTAGACTAGACGACAAAGTAGGGTTTTAAAGTAAAAAAGATCAAAATTTTGAGGAATTTTAATTTCCAATTTCAATTCGAAATTGATTAAAATGGCCTAAATTATAATAATTTATCTATAATTTATATAATTTATCTTTAAAACCAATTTATAATATAATTTTAAACTATAATTTATTGAGATGAAGGAGTATTTTTGAAATCAAATTCATTATTTTCCACTATTAATCAAAAAAATGAAGCATTTCACTATAATTCAAAAAAATATCTCTAAGATGTTTTTTATATTACTATTTCAGAAATAATGTTTATTTTGACACATAAGATTTATAAAAATTGAAAATTTATTATATAAAATAGGATCTCCATTAAAAAGAGAAAGAACTCCATTATAGAAATATAACTTTTTAAGCATAATATTAGGTTTTCTATTATCATAAGAATATAAAATATATTGGGTGAGTATAAAAAATATATGATTTAACATATAATATATATATTTATTTAACATAATCCTCTATTATTAATTAATTTAATTTATAAACATCAATCAGCATTTTCACACATATTTTTTATTATAAAATATATCCATTATTTCAGTTGGATTCTATATTCCTTTCTAATTAACAATCAACCCATGAATTTAACCATATATTTAAAATTTATGTAATACTATTCAAAACTAATAATTTAATGGCTATGTAATGCCACAAACCTCTCTGGACCATCATCTTATGAAAATTCATTGTTTGAGGTGTTCCGAGAGGTCACATTGGTTCTTTTCAACAGTTTTCCACATCTACAGGTTTCCAATGGTGAGTCAAGACCGATGAGTCAAAAGAAATAAGATAGAATGGTGAATAATACTGATGACTCACAATAGTGTGTCCCTGACGGTAAGTCTGGATGGTAAATTACAATGTTAGGCCACCAATGGTGAGTCATCTAATGATAACTTTCCCAACAATGACTCATCCGATGGTGACTCATCTAATAGTGACTCCTTCACCAACAGCTCATCCAATGATGAGTTACCAAATAGGGACTCATCCACTGGTATCTTTTTACTAGAAGCTCACATTAGTGACTCTTATTCTATAGTTTTTTGAAATTACATAATTCTCTAGTTTTTCCAGTTTTTCCCCTTTATCATATTATTTTACATAAAATGAATTTATTACCATATTTAATGCTTTCTAGATCCATTTCAAATTTTAATAATCTTTTAAAAACCTGAAGCTTCATCTGACATCCAAACCACGTTGTCTTTGTTAAGATCCTCCTTTAATGGTATTTAATAACTGTTGCTCCAATTGATATAGGATATGACCTTTAGAAAACTGAGGACTTTTGTTTCTTTTGAATTTTCTCCTCACTTAGTGAGTTAAATTCCTAGATCCTTTAATTCACGAGGAGTCATGAATTGTGTTGTATGCTATGGATCATGTTTTCCCTAATGATTCTTCCTCTTGCCTACAGACCAATTATTTTGGAACAATAAGGAAGTGTTGATCGTATTTTCTATTAGGTATGTTTACCTTTTCCTATCTTTAATATATGAATCATGTGGGGTGGGTGTATTAATGTTTTTTAATAACAATTTTGAATTCATATTGATGAAGATAATTAAATTGGCTAATATCAATATGCCGAGATTAGGGAAAAGTGATGTATTATCTTCTAGTAATTTTTTTTGGATGTTGTTTTGAATTGTATGGTCTATATGCCTATTGAAATGTATGTTCTATGGTGTTCCTTTTTCGATATCTTGTAATGGATTCAGAATTTTCACTGTTAGCCTTATGTTGAACGACTGTGTGTAAATGAAATTGATTTACCACACACCCTTAGCTAATAGATGGTTTCTCCAGGATCAAACTATTTCTATGATAACCCCAAAAGAAAACAAGTGGAACTAAATAATGGATCCTTGTTAAATTATAATATGCCTTTGTTGGACCGTGTGGTTGTATGGTTGTGAACATCAATGGGTGTAATGGGGTAGTTCAGGTGGTTTAATGGGATCTCAGGTTGAGAGAGTTTTTGATTATGGAACAGATGGTATGTTTTATACAGTAAGTTTGTGAGTGGATTGTGAAATTATTATGTTTATAGATTTTATGGATGTGGGGTGGTTATATAGTAGGGCTATCGATAAAGGTTGTGTTGTGATGCGTCGTTGGTAGTGGTTATAAGATGAGGGTTTGTTCTAATGAGAGGATGGATTGGGAAGTATTACATTGAAGAATGATTATGGTAGTTATTGGTATATGTAATCCAACTAGAGTTTCTTCAGGATTATAAAGGCTAAATATTCACTCCATATATTGGGATTAGTTTTTTTATGAAATGAATGGGTGTTAAATGGAGCATAAATATGAAGTGGGTTAATTTACTCTGATTCTTCTTCCACCATGTGAGTTATTCTACGTGGTTTGACATGTATTGTTCTTGGTAGTTTCACAGATAATGATGGAATGAATAATTTAATTGTTAAATAAAGAATGATAATTGGTTAAAATAACTATTTGGGGTCATGTTTTGAGCTGTGACTTGTTGTGTGGATGTGCATTTAGAGGTAGTAGCAAAGGTGGTGTTTTGAGTTGGCTGTTGGATGAATACCCTTAGGTTTGGATTTAGTACATGGTATTATAAATATATATTACTCTTATTTTCCTTGTGTTTTCTATACACACCCCACCCTAATGGATAAAAATTTAATGAACACCCCCATCATCATGAGGGAGGGTGTCCTTTCGAGACATCCTCGTTGGAGGATGGATGGCTTGCCACCAGCTCTTCCCTGTGTCTTCTTCTAGGCAGTGATAGCCCAATTTTCTTTAGGAAGGTTTTTGTTTGTGAGGCCTTGGTGTATTTGCATGAGTTTTATTTCCAATGTGTCATCGGGATGAGAGGTGTTTTCCTTCCCTAGTATCTTTGGGATGACATAGTTGTGTTATGGCCCTAGTTTGTGTGTGTGTGGGGGGGGGGGTGTGATGTGGTTTGTGGCCGATGTGTGTATGAGTGGGGTGTGATGTGGTATGTGGCCTAGGTGTATACGAGAGAGATTTTATTTGTAATGTACCCCATGTGTGTGTGGGTGGGCTGTGATGTTCTTCTTTTGGAAGATTATGGAGCATCATGAAATTTTCCTTTAGGGGTGGGATCGGCTAATTTGTTGAATGTTGTATGGGGAACACCACTGTAGATATGCATAATATATTTCATTATGTGACTTTCATTATTCGGTGAGTGTTAGTTGGTGAGGTTGGGGTGGCTTGTACACCTTGTTAGGTGCTATTGGGTTCTGTTGTTTCCTCACATGGGAATTAATATGTTTCCTCCACTTGTATACAATTGACATTGGTTTTTACTGTTAAGTGTATTTGTATGCTTAGCAAACATATATAAAACTAGTTTCATGTTTCCAGGAAGACTGTGTTTACCATGTTGGAAATTAATAGCTCAGACATAGGGGTAGTTGTTGTGTCGCTACATAGCCTTAATTTTTCGTATTCACTTTAGAGTTTTCATTTTATTTATAATAGTTTAATTTAAAATATGCATGTAGCATGGATTCTCCATTATTTTTTATATAGTACAAAGAGTTATTTTTGGGATGAAATATCTTATCTCCAATTCTTATATTCTTTGAAAATAGAAATTCCACTAGCTTTGTGAGATTATATACCCCTGGTGTTGGTCAAAACCCTAGGGCCTACTATAGGAGGGACATGGGGGTCATTATCTCCCAGTATTTATATTGAAGAAGTATTGTCTTGATAGAATGGTATCAGAGAAGATGGTTGTGATATTGGATAATGTTTAATGTGAGACATAGTGAGGATTTCATGGGTCGGTAGGGAAACAGTGTTAGGTGATCTTAGTGCATGTCACAGGCTAGGGATGACTAGCTAGGATATGGGATTTTTTGTCCCCGGTAATCCAATGCAAGAACACTGATCCTACCAAATAACCATGTAAGGATACACTATTTTTTGGGTATAGACCCTAGGAACGTTACATGAATCATAATGACTTGTGTTCTTATCTGAATTTGGTGTTTTGGTGAATTTTACATTGATAAAAAATGAGTTAAACAAGTTAAAATGAATCATAAATAAAATTCCATAATACTCAGGCTTAGTAATTCCTTGTTTACCTTCTCAGCTATGAATCTCAGTCATCATCCACATGTGGTTCAGGCAGTTGAGGCTTAGTATGAGGACCCGGTTGATTAGTGGAGGGTTTATCTAGTGGAGGAGGATGACCAATGGCATAGAAGGTTGCATTATTTCCAGTAGAAGGCTCTAGGAATGTACGATGACAGTTCTTTAGACATGAAAATAGAGATCTATCTCGATGTTTTTGATATCACCTTCAGTATGATCTGGGATCCAATGGAGTACTAGGTATTCTTGGTGTCTAGTAAGATGTAGGGAAATGCACTATAATGTTGGTCATTCTACTTGAGAGAGAGGAATGGGGTTGATTTTTTGGGGGTATATTTTGAGATAGATTTCCAAGAATGATTCCCATAATCGACCAGGAAGGATGAGAAGAGGTATGAGCTACTCCCCCTTTAGGAAGTGAGTATGTCAATATACGATCTGGGTATTATGTTCATGTAACTTAGTTTATTTACCCCAAATGTCTTTACAAATGAGGAGTCTCATGAAATATTCCTTAAGAAGGCACATCGTCCTTCTTTCCGGTACGTGGTAACATCCATCACATTTATAACATACATAGAGGTCTAGAGGAAGGTTGAAGTGATTAAGAGGATTCACTCATGAGGAGGTCTACTATGAGAGGGGATCCAGAAGGTTTCTTTGAGCAGTAGGGTTACCAGTATTAGGTCATAAGCTCCAAGGCCTTTGAAGTTTCTACATATGGGGATTCGACCTCGAAATATTCTGTTTCAACCTTTTTTTCCTTAAGCCTTTATTGTGGGCTTAGGGGGGATGAGTCTCATATATGGAGTTGGTGGGAATATTTATAACAAATATCCAAGTGACATTTGATCTTAGTATGGTGGAGGGGGTAGTTTCAGCACTCACCTTACTAGTAGTTTCTAGCCATGACATTTCAGCAGTAGGGACAACAAGATCATGCTCCACCAAGGGGAGATGGAGTAGGTAGAGGCCAAAACTCCAGACATTCCTCAGGGACCTCGACTCAGGTGTGGTTGAAGAGGTGTTCATCACTAGAGTGGTAGAGAAGTTGGGCATGGTTAGTTTCACACCACAAAGGCAATAGTTCTAGTAGGGATGGATATAGTTAGAGGTATGATCAGTTTGTTCAGTACTCTTCTATGTGCTTTGTTTGATTCAAGAGATTCACAGTACTTACTTAAACCCATTATAACACTTTCTCTAGGTCAATACATATAGAGAGTCTTCCCATGCCCTTGGTGTGGTGTACACCAATCTAATGTCAGACCAAATTGTATGATGTGTGTTGGGGATGTAAGATAATGATGGGACCACACCATTCCCATAGGGATCTATTCTTCCAACAGATGGTACCATGTTATTTTATTCTCAACATCATCTAGTTTTATTCCATGTGCACTTTTATTTACTACTTACCAAGATGAAGTTTGTTTTTAGACGAGGAAAGTCATCATGTAGAATTCATTTGTGAGCAGAGTTTCCAACTGGACAGTCTGCGTTTAGATCCCCTTCTTTCCTTGTTAGCTGAGCTTTCATTGGAATTAGTGGGTGTTGAGATGGTGGAGGTTCCCAGAGTTGTTGGGGAATTATTAGTTATTTTCCACAAGGAGGTTATGACTCTACCCCATCTATGGGATGTTGATTTTGAGATATACTTACTTCTTGTTCTTTTCTAATTTTTATGGTTCCTTACAGGACAACACGATTTAGGTTGCAGGAGTTAAGAATACAGATTGATGACCTGATGAATAAGGGATTTATCCTCCCTAGTGTATTGTTGTGCAGTGCTACAATGTTGTGTGGAATGAAGTCATATGGTTGTTTGAGGTTGTTCATAGTCTACCAGAGGTTGGGTCAAGTGATAGTTAAGAACCATTAACCTCTAACGAGGATGTAAAATCTTTTCAACCAGCTGATTGGTGAAAGATGTTTTTCTAGGATTGATAAATGGTATGGATATATACAGTTGAGGGTGAAGGAGGGTGATATCCTAAAGGATTCTTTCAGATGTAGGTATGGGAACATGGAGTTCATATTCATGCCATTTAGTTTCATGAGCACAACAGCTATGTTCATGGGTCTTATGAACTTTATCTTCTATGAGTTACTATTCCATTTCATTCATCATATTAATAGAGGAAATCTTGATGTACATGAAGTCAGAGGAGGAGCATACCGAGCATCTTAGGACTTTCTTCCAGGTCCTTCGACACCATCTGCTCTATAGAAATCTATCCATGTGAATGTTATCGACATGTGTGGTGCATTTACAAAGACATGTGGTGTCACAATAGGGTGTAGTAGTGGACCTGTCAAATGTTGATGTAGTTTTTTCTTAGATATAATCCAAGAATTTTGTAGTGGTTTTCAGTTTTCTTGATCTAGAGGGCTATTATCAAAGATGTGTACCCAATTTCCCTCCAGTTTCATATCCATTAATATCTATGACAAGAAAGGACCATGATTTCATGTAGAGTGAGTTTTTTTAGATAGTATTTGAGAATTTGAAGGGGATGTTGGTCACTGCTTCAGTTTCCAATGGAGTGTGTGATGTTTGAGGTTTTATATGCATACCTTCTAAGATTAGGATACGTGATGATGTAGAAATGGGGAGTTATCTCTTATGGGTCTTGTCAGTTACATCCCTATGAACAATAATATTTCAACCATGACCTAGAGAAAGTATCGATCATGTTTGGTCTACTGTTATGGCAGAATTCCTTCATTGGGGAGCACATTTTAGTCTTCACGGATCACAAGAGCTTTAGGTATATCTTTTCCCAGCATGATATGAACTTGTTAAAATAGAGTTTGATAGATTTTCTTAGAGAATATGATTTCAAGATATGCTACACCTGAGGGAAAGTAAATTTTGGGTCTGATTCCCTGAGTAAGATGTTTTAGAAGGAGGTTTTTTTTGGGATTTTGTAGATTCTTGGAAAGCGATGAAGGAGTTAACCCTCTACAATTAGATGAAGTAATGGATGGAAAAAGAGGATAATTTTTCTACATGATGGTGTTGTATTCTCTGGTACAATATATAGATGATTTTATGTGGTGAGAATGAAAGGTATATGTGATGCATGATCATGTTGGCCATGGTGATGCTCTGGAGGGATGGTCGGAGGATGGAAAAAATATGATGTTATTCAAGGGAAGACCATTTGTTATAGTGGTGATGTATGATAGACTCCTCCATGAGTTTCATAGATCAACCTTAGTTATAAAACCAAGTGTTTCCAAGATTTACCATGGAATTAGGATACATTTTTGGTGGCCTGAGATAAAATAGGTTGTGGTAGAGTTTGTGGTGATGTGTGTAGTATTCCAGCAGGTGAATGTTGAGCATCAAGTTCTTGGTGTTTTATTTCATCCCTTAGATGTACTTTAGTGGAAGTGGGATGAAACCTACATTGAGTTCTTCATAGAATTACTAAGATTTCACGTAGGCTACAATTCTATCTTGATAGTAGTGAATCAGTTGAAAAAATCAGCTCACTTCTCAACAATAAATGAGTTGAGTGTAGTGGATGCCATGGAAAATATGTGGATGAGGTGGTGTACTTTCATGGAGTTTTAAGATCCAATATCTCATATTAGGATACATTTTTACCTCACATGTCTTTAGGGGATTGCAACATGATTTTGGTACTCAGTTACGCCTCATCAAATCCTTCCAGCCTTAGATAGATGGGTTGAAATAAAGGACAATCTAGATGCTGGAAGATATGTTGTGCGCATGTATCTTGGTCATTGAAGGATCTTGGGTACCACACTTTCCCTTGGTGGAGTTTGATTATAATAATATCTACCCCAATTTGTTTTTCATGACAATATTTGATGTATTGTATGGAACACTGTGTCATTTAGTATTTCACTAGATAAAGATTGTGGAGAAACCTGTTTTTGGTCTCGAGATAGTTCAGAGCATAATAGAGAATATTTAGCTCATTCATGTGAGGATGATGGCATAGAAAGACTGGAAGAATTATTATTCTCTTCATTGGAATATTCCTTTGGATTTTGGGAATGGGGACCACGTGTTCATGATGGTTTCCCCTCTATGTGGGTAGTAGAGGATTGGAAAATAAATTAAGATTTCCCCCATGTTCATCGAACCATTCAAGGTTTTGGGGTGAGTTGGTGAGGTGGAATACCAGTTAGAACATCCATTGTGGATTTAGAAGATCCATGGTTCCTTTCATGCCTCTCATCTCCATTGGTATCTTAAAGATAAATCACATGTCTCTACCTAGGGAGAGTTGAATAATATAGAAAATTTGATGTTCATGGATCAACCAATAGTGATCCAGAATTGTTGAAATAATGTTCTACATGGGAATATAATTCCTTTAGATCACATGTTCTGGAGGCATAGTGGCTAGGAAGGGATTACTTTGGGTGAGAATCACATATGTATTCCCAATACACAGAGTTTTTTTGAGTTTTTCCCTATTCTGTTTTCCTTTGAAATGTGACATTATAACCATGTTTTTTATGATTTGAGTTTTTTTCTTTTTCCCTGATGTGTGATAATGTCCCGAAATGTGAAAAATGGGAGGACCACATTTCTATCTAAGACACATTAATTTGATGTGATTAAACTTATGCGAGCTAGTCAGTTCTACCCATAGAAAATAGTATCATGACATGGGGGAAGGAATACCCTGATTCAAATGTTCAAATAGTGTGGTTGTTGTGCTTTAATGGTGCGCCTTGGGTTTTTTTTGGGTTAACAGATAACATAGGATGGGTTATTGGATAAAAAGGTTTCCAATTTAGTTTTCAAGCAACACATAGTGGTTTATCATTTAACATTGATTTCAATAGCAATGTTTCAAGAATATATAGATCCTTGAGTGGAATATTATGGGGTGGTACCCCTATTTTTCATTATGTGTTTGTTTTGGAATTCTTAGAGGCTAGAATAGTTTGATATGTATCTGATGTAATGGTCCAGACCTCTCTAATCCATTACTTTGTGAAAATTTATTAGATGATGTGTCCATGGAGGTCATAATGTCAATTTAAAAAGTTTTCTAGTTTTAAAACATTCCAATGATGAGTTAGGACTGGTGAGTCAGGACATTTGTGTCCAAATGGTGACTTGCACCACTGACTTGTTGATGGTAAGTCACAATGGTTGGTCGTGAGGGTAGGTCACCAGCAGCGAGTCGTCCATTGGTAACTCACCAAATGGTGAGTTTTCCACTGGTGACTCATCTAATAGTGACTCATACACTAGTAGCTCATCCAATGGTGAGTCACCCAATGGTGACTGATCCACCGATAGGTTATCACCAATAGCATGAACTAGTGACTTATCCACCAGTAACTCTTTTTCAATAGTTTACCAAAATTCCAGAATTCTCCAGTTTTTCTAGTTTCACCCCTTAAAAATTTAATTTTATCTAAAACGAATTTAATACCATAATTATGATTTATGGAGCTCCTTCAAATCATATCTATCTTCTAAGAACTTGAATAAATCTTTGACTTAAAAACTGTGTAGACTTGGTCCAGATCTGCCTTTAATGGGTTTTTAAAACTGTTTCACCAATTGATATAGGATATAACATTTCTAATGATGAGATCTTTTATTACATGTTTATTTTCCATTTCTCTTGGTTTTATAATTTCTTAAAACCTTTCTTTCCTTAGGATTTGTGTGTTTTGATGTATTCTTTGTATTGCATTTTCCTTGGAGGTTCTTCCTGCTGCAGGCACACCCCCTCATTGGGCACAATAATAAAGTGTTGATCATCTGTTCATAGAGGTAGGTTTCCCTTCATCTCTCTTTTATCTGTGAATAATATGGGGTGGGTGTACCAATGTTTCTTAAGAACACATTTTAATTTGTATTTATAAAGATAATTAAACCAATTAAGATCCATATGAACAGTCTGAGGAAACAAGATGTATGATTTTATTGTAATTCATTTTTTGTGGTTGTTGTGAATTTTATTAGCTATATGGATTCTGAAAATCATGGTTATTGGTGGTACTTATTTTCATACATATGATGGATTTTGAATTCTTATTTTTAGTATTATTTTGAAAAACAATATGTATATGAAATTGATTAACCACGTATTCTCAACTATTAAATGGATTCTACAAGATAAAATTGTTTCTATGATAACCTCAGTAGATATAAAGTTGAACTAATGAATGGATACTTGTTAAATATTAAATGTTTTTTTGGTTTTTGTGGTGGAATGGTTGGGAGAATGGATGTGTTTTGTGTGGTGGTTTGGGTGGTGTAATTTAATTTTAGATGGAGATATTTTTTTATTGTGGAATAGATGGGATGTGTTATATAGCAAGGCTATGATTGGGTTGTGTTGTGTTTGTGTTGTTGGATGTGATGGGTGTGGTGTGGTTATGCATTAGGGATTCCAAGAGTAGCTTCGATGTGATTTGTTGATCGGTGTAACTATAAGTTGGTGTTTTTTTTCTAATGAGAGGATGAACTGGACCGTATAACTTTTATGAATGATGATTCAATGGTTGGTATGGGTAATTTTCTTAGAGTTTCTTCATGAGTAGCATGCCTAAAGCATCACACTGGGTATTAGGATCAGTTTTGATATAACATGAATCGATATTAAATAGTGCGGAAATATGATATAGGTTAATTTACTGTGGTTCTTCTTCCTTCATGTGACTTTTTTGTGTGTCGTATTATGTGTTGTTCTTGGTAGTTTCATTGATAGTGGTTGAATGGATACCTGAATTGTTTAATAAATAATGAGAATTGGTTAAATGAATTTGATAGGGGTATGTTTTGAGTTGTGACGTGTTGTGTGGTTGTGCATTTAGAGGTAACAGCAAAGGTGGTTTTTTTGAGTTGGTTGTATGTTGAAAATCTATAGGTTGGGCTTTAGTGTTTGGTATTATAAAGGTATTACCTGTATTTTACTTATTCTTTCTATATGCACCCCACCATAGTTTATCACTATGTGTCGAACACCCTCATCATCATGAGAGAGGGTGTCTTCCACAGACATCCAGGTGGAAGGATGGATGTATGGATACCCATTCTTCCATACTCCTTCTTCTAGGTGATGATAGCCTAGGTTTCATTGGGATGGTTGTGGTTGGTGAGGCCAACGTGTGTGTGGGAGTGTTTTGTTTCCCATGTGTCTTTGGGATATGATGTGTTTTGCTACCATGGTGTCTTCTGGATGAGATGAGATGTGTTGTGTTCCTTGAGTGTGTGGGAGGTATGTGATGTGGTATGTGGCCCAAGTGTCTACGTTTAGGATGTGATGTGTTATGTGGGCCAGGTGTGTTCATGCTTGATGTAATGTGGTATGTGGAGTAGGTGAGTTCTGGTGGGATGTGATGTGGTTCTTTCAGAAGAGGTGGGAGTGGCAGGAAATTTTCCATTATAGTGTGAGAGTGGATAACCAGTGGGAAAGTGGCGTGGGGTACCCTAATATCGATGTGCTTACTATATTACTTCACATGACTTTCCTTATTTGGAGATACTCTTAGTGAGGTTGGGGTGGTTTGAATAACATATTAGTTCCTATTATTTTTTATTCCTCACAGGGGAATTAGTATGTTTCATCCATACGTGCATGTGAGAAATTGGATTTTCCTAATGAATATACTTTTATGCTAACCCTATGTATATAAAACTAATTTTAGGATTCTAGGAGAACTATGTAGATTTTGGTGGGCATTACTATCTTAGACTTTGAGGCAGTTTTTGTGTCGCTGCATAGCCTTAATTTTTGGTATTAACTTGTAATTTTTATTGTATTTTTAATAGTTTTATTGTAAACATTCATGTGAGATAGGGTTTTTAATTTATTTATATATAGTAATTTGAGTTTTTTTTGGGATGGACCATCTTATCTTATGATATTATTTTATTTAAAAAGGGGAATGCCTCCCACTTTGTGAGATTATATACCCTTGGTGCTAGTTGCCACCTCGGGGCGTACTAGGGATGGGAGTTAAGGGTAATTATCTCCCTTTCTTCATCTTGAATGAGGAGTTTCCTGATAGGATAAATTATATCTTATTATAATGAATAATAATATTTTAATAATATATTATTGATCAGTAAAAATCTGCATTTCATGTAACACAAGTTATGCTCAGTGTTGGTATAGTGTAAGCTTAACCTGGTGTTGTGTATAATGAAATGTAACAAAAAATTAATATTATTATAAATGGACAATATTATAAATTATTGGGATATTTCACCTATACAAGTGGAATACTAATTATGTGTTATCTCATATTACCTCTTTATTTCCATTTTCATATTTTAAAAATTTAAATGTGTTACTCCGTTTATGATGTGGGTTTCCAATAATGATATTTTAAAATCTGTAAAATTGTTTCCATAATTTTCTGATAATATTTTTTATCTTTTTTCCCACACAAATTCTGATATCCTTAATGTCTAATCAATGATATATTATATGAATTTATCCTTTTTAAAGTAAATCATTTCCAAATAATTCACATCACCTTTAGTAAATTGAATTTTTAATGTGACCTATAACTTATTCTTTTATGTAAATGATTAAAACATTTCATAAAAACACTTTTATGATTGCACTTAATTTTTCCACTTCATATCAAAAATATTTATTTCCATGGAATATTCCATTAATTAATTACACTATTAATTATATTATAATATTTTGGGATATTAAACTCTTGGAAAACCATCATTGCCTTTGTATTTCAAAATAATCCACAATTGTGGAAATGATTTTCCTTCCAATGATTTTACTGTATTAATGCTATATATTTAATTCATATGATTAAATGGTGCGCACCAAGATTCCATATAAAGAATTATTTGGGGAATTATAGTCTTAACTGTATACCCTTTCCCTATTCGGTGTTAGTTTTTGGGATTCTTGAAAAAAATTGTTTCCATTTATTTATCTGCTATGTTTTTAAATATATAATATTTCTCATTTTGATACAGATGTTTATTGGATAACCATGCTAGTTTATTATGTGTTTTTATCCTATCCACCTTATTTCTCTTCTTAGGTTATAATAATGATATCCCTTTTATTAATAAGGGGAAAAGTATTAATGTTTTATATGTTGTTATTCAAATATGGATATTTATGAAGGAAAGTAGATTATAAATGTAATTGTTATCCATATATTTTATACGGTGATTGTATTGAACTTAAATTATTGATGAGTGGGTTATGGCATTATATTTACCCAAGATGCATCTGTTGGTCTCATGAGACAAAAAGTTTTGGTATTATGTTTATGTCTACCCAATGAAATCATGATGTATTGGTTGTGACCATGATGAAAAAAAAGATTTATTAGTTGGGACCTTTATGGTAGGAATTATATATTGGTTGATTCATTTACGGAAAAAATATTTCTGACATTATAAATTCCATCACCATAAATTTACTTATTATTTTCCATGTGTTTATTTAAATTATTACCAATGGATTTATTTAAATATCATGTGGATGGTTATAAGGAGATATTTGATTATAATTTATTTCATTACATATTATTCATTCCATGTTCATTCCTTGATATACTTAGATATATGTTTTCCATTAATGATTATATGTGCTCACCATAATTATGTTCTACATTCCCCAGGTTTTGAAGAAAATCATTACTAATGACATGTCTAAAAAAGAATCATATGTGGAATTTTTTTGGAGATGTTGAAGACATATTATGGAATAATTATTTTTTTATATAGTTTGAAAATTTCCTTCTCATGATAAAGGAATGGTATTTGATTGTTAATTGATTTTTATAAATTTATAAAACTCTAAACCAATAGGTGATTGGAATTTATTATAATACAATATTTTCTTTATCTCGTTTATTGGGATAATATTATAATTGAGGTGTCAAAATTGGTATCAAAATATTTTTTAGATTGATTTAGTGGTTATGATGTTAGTTAAGGATAATTTAAGGGTTTATAAGTTAAATTGGATAAAAATTTAAAAGGTATTTTTAACCCAATAGGTTATTTAATGAAACATTGTATGTTTTATGGATTATCACCACATAACGCCAGTGAAGACCCAATGGATAAGTCTATGTATAGGATAACATCATTATGTTTTGGTCATATATATATTATATGCTTATATAAGAAATTATATCTACATATAGATACTGGAAATTGGATATAGAATTGGAATTGATACACCTAGTGGTAATCACCTTGAAAATGGATTGTTGAGTATAAACTCAATCTTCACTCTAGTGTATAATGAGTAGGACTATGATTTCATATCTAGCTAGACACTCCTGAAGGATATGATTTAGTTAATCACATTCTAGTTTAAATCCACTATGAGAGATTTATTATAAAAAATAATTAGGATAAGTAATATGATAAAATTCAATATAATGAAACCTAAATTGAAAAAAGATTGATTTTGGTTGAACATAAATCTATTGTATTAATTTCAAATAACAAGACAATTTGAATTTGAATTTTTAATTAAATTATATTCTAAAAATTATTTTTTGGTGGTCATCACCCACATTATATCAATCTAGTTATAGTAATGTCTTAAGCTAAAAGGAATCATTCTAAAAATAGATTTCATGTAAAATGTGGAGATTTTACACAATATGAAACAAAACAAGATAAAAAATAATATGAGAAAACTTGTGATTATATTGATCCTACTATCAAAAATTATTATTAATAACAAGAACATTTTATTAGTATAAAACAAACAAAAAAAGTGAATGATGGGGTCTCACTGAAACTTCGGTGAAAAATACGATGAAATAAAGAGTGTTTAATTTTTTACACGTTGAAAGTGTGGGAAGAAGAACCAATAAAAACGTCTCAAATGAATAGAATGATGTATAACTTGTGAAAAATGAGGGAATAAAGTGACATGTTATGGATGGAAACAAATCAATTGATTAACACTTTGAAGGAAAAACCCTCTCCTATGAATATCAAGGATATTAAGCTTGACACCACATATTAAAATATATAATGATATATATATATATTATATGATTTAATAATTTTATTAGAAAGGGACAATTAAAATTGTGATAATGTAGTTTATTTAATGGGGGGGATAATGTAACCACATGATATTTCAATATATATTACTTATATAAATATTTTGTTAGTATCTTATTCTATATGAAACACTAAACTAAAATTTTATAAATATATGTTAAAATAAATTTTGAATATTATAACATAGATTTCAGATTACCTGGAATAAAATTAATGAAATATATTATTAAACCAATGAAGAAAAAAAGTAAATAAATTGAATCTGGTAGCAGAAGTATACCTTATATTGATCATATTTTATAGATTAGGATGGTAGTGGATTCAATAGAATTTGAATTAGACCAATATTAATCAAAATGATAACAATTATAGTATGAGAAAATGATATGCGAGATAAATTCAAGCTCATGGAAGTAGCCACATGATTTATGAAAATGGAATAAACATCCTCGGATTCTACAAGAGATTACCTTATACTTAGATATTGTGTGGAGTTCTTGAGGGAAAATGTAACTAGAAATTTCGATGTTATAATCTGGTAATTATTAATTTAAAATATTATTTATGACACATATTTCATGTATTTTTTATTTTAACATTAAATAAAATGGCATTTTTGTCTATATAAATACGGTTACATATTATTTCATAATTAAAATATAAATTTTAGAATTTTAGAATATAAATTCAATTAAATTAAAATTAATTTTAAAATTATTTTTGTCAATACTATTTTACTGTGTTTTTTATATTTTTCTTAACTTATTGATTTTTATGTGAATTGTGGAAAATATAGTTTTTATGAAAGCCATAAATTTGATGACTATATTATCATATTAATAAGACCTAGATGTCTATAAAAACATTTAAATGATTAACGATTCACTTTAAAAGTAAAACTATGCATTAGTTAATACTTTTTTTAATTTTTAAAACATATTTTTAGAATTTTTTGAACATCTATAATATTTATTAATAAAAGAAACTATTTTAGTCTTTTATTTAAATTAAATTTTATTTAAAAAATGTATTATTAATTTTATTAATTCTACACTAATTACCTTTTTTATAATAAATAAATTTCATAACAATAAACCACATAAATTATTTACTTAGGTAAAAACTATTTAAAATGGTAAAAAAATGAACAAAAAGAGAAAATTAGTAGAGTAAATGACATAAAAACAGGTTAAAAAAATATCAAAATTAATTTTTAAATGATTATTGTCCTTATATCATCCCACATCATAAAAGTTTAATTCATGGATTCTTTTTTACATGTGTATCATGTTCTCTCTTTTTATTATTTTCAAATATTTCCAAAATTTCATTCTCACCACTTATAAAATGGGCTACTTACCACCCCTTATGAACCACTCCCAAATTCAGGATTACTCAATACACGATTACATTTTTTACTCCCATATAACCCTTATCATTTTCCATGATCCTATGGCCGTATGATATTGGCATAAGACCTTTATTTCTTATGAGACTTCCATGGTAAAGCCCATGTCCTCAACGTGGGTACATTTTTCCTCTAAAATTTATTATTTTCATTCTTAAATTCCCAATTTTAATATTTTAATTTCTATATAATTACATTGGTATTTTTTATGTATCAAATTTTACAATTCCAATGAAAAAATTAATAACCACCTTTTCATTTTCAATTAAGAAAAATGAAACTTTCATTCGAGCATTGTTAGAACTTTCGCCACCACAAAGCAACCAGTTATGTTTTTACGACCACTTAACATAGCTTTTTATAAGATTTAAATTGATTACTAAATGTGAAATATATTAATTAAATATTATTTTTAATATAAAAATTATTATTTAATATTTATTTCGCTCATTCATTGATTAATGAAAATGTTAATCATTGGTTATGAGTAGTTGTTTCTTGATGAAGTAACATGTCTCATTTTACTTATTTTTTTATTTAAACATCATCAAAAAGAATTTGTGACCATTAATGTATATAAATAATATCATTATTGTTCTTTAATAAAGATATTATTCCAAAAATATTCCTAATTAATAATCCAAATCATCTTTTAATTATGGTTTATTTTTTTAAGGCTGATCTAACCACCAATAATAATAATGTTTTATAATAATATAATAGATCAATAGATTTAATTTTCTAATTATAATATATGATATAAATTTAAAAATAATAATTTTTTTTATTGAATGGTGAAATTAAATTTAAACTCATCAATTAAGATGAGAACATTTTTCTTGTAAAATAACTGAAACATGCTCATTTCGTATTTATATATAAGGATAAAAACTATAACTCAAATAGAATGACATAAAAACATTATAATTAATTATGAAAAATAAATTATTTTACCTTATAAGAAAATAATATCATGGAATTTGATAGAAGAAGGAAGAACAACCCTGATATTACAAAATTAGTTGAAAACGATCTTGATTCCTCTTACCTAATATTGAAACTAGGTAAAAAATAACTGATATACATATAAATAATATAAATAAATGAAGGCTACGAAATGATATTGATATGAATAATGTTTTTAAAGTAGCTAATTAAAATAAACATTTTTTATAGAAGTGATTCATGTGATTTATTGGAAGTCATGAATTTTGTTAAGGGTTTCATTGTCTCATTTTAAAATCCACAAGACTCTTTTGATACTATGAACTATCATTTATCTTATTTTGAATAATTATTCATATCATAATCAGCCTTTGGTGACATGAATTATAATAATAATTTCAAAATCATACATTATTGTGATCTTTTAGGCTTAAAATTTTAGAGAATTAGGAAAACCATTAAAATATAATGAATAAAATTCTATATAATGTATTTTTTATCACAAAAATTGGGCCTTATGTTTATACCACTGTTTCATTTAAGAAATTTTTTTCTTATTTCAAAGAATGTATAAAGCATAATATTTGAACATTCTATTATTCTTACTCATATTTTTATTTTGTTAAAAATATTTGAAAATGTGGGATGAGTACAACGAGTAATAGAAAATGATTTTTATATAATTTAATCTCAAAATCCAAGTGAAAATAGGATACCCATGAAAAAATTTACCTTTTCAAAATAAAACATTGAGAAAAAAAAAATAAAAAAATTACAAATTTGGAAATAAATTTTTACTCAACAAAAGAAATTTAGAACCCATTATTAATATTTTCAAAAACACAAAAAGATCACCAGGAATGTGGTAACTCATGAAAACATTTCTTTTAAAAAAACATTTCATCATTAAAAATACATGAACATTCCTTACCTCATTAAATTAAAACATTTCTGTAAACCCCATTTTTAGTAGATTAATATTTTTATAATGGAGTAAATTATTCATAACCATATTTCCCTCTTTTTTATCACAAGCATGAAAAACTAAATCCTAGTTAATTATTTTGTAATAACTAAACTAATTATCTCCATTATTTGTACCTTAGAAGACTGCACCATTACTCATTAGATTAGAAATCTATATCAGGCTCACCCACCATCATGATATGTATCAAGATAACCTACCATAATCTAGAATTATAAATTACTACTTCATTAATAAAAAATTAATATTTAATAATCTCTTCCATGTTCACGTAAATTTGTTTATATATATCCCTTTATTTTAAAATAAGAATAAAAATTAAAATTACTAAAATATCAAGAATTGGATATTATTTTAAAAAAAATGTTAACACGTAGTATAATTTTTATATTGAATATATTTAATAATGGATTTAAAATATAATCTATATATATATGTAAAAAATATCCTTTTGACATTTTTGAAAAGTCAAAAATAACCATATGGGAATCAATGAAATGAATCATTTTTAATACTTTTTAAATCAAGTAAACAATATTTAAAATTTACCTTTATAAATATTTTAATTATAAATAATAACAATTTTTAATATTTTCAGAGAACATATATATGGAAGGAAAAAGAGCTAAAAAAATTATAAAGCATGTTTTAGGATACATTCCCCTTCTTTAAGTCTCGTTTATCTTTATATATCCCATAATTCATAAATAATTAAATTATATTATTAATAATGTTTTTCATTTTCATAAAATTATGATTTATTTTTTAATTTCATTTCTTACTATGACTTCTTTAGTTACTAAGTTTTTTATATTTCTATTTGGTGTTTTGAGGACATTCTGTCCATAACCCAAAACAACATCAATAGGTAAACCATCGTCAAAAGGGTTAAGTGTTACATAATCTACAGAATATAAAACGTTCAATATTATTTATGTTTGTAAATTAAATATACTTTAATAACCATCCATGTTAGATTTTCATAAATAATTTAGTACAACATTTCATTTAGACAATAGTGTATATGTATACGAGAATGGCATTTCCAATTTTCTATGGGGTTGAAAAAAGTAAATTATATAATATTTAACTATTAAGAGTCATAAATATATTAGAAAATTAATATTTATTCCTAATCTGTGTTCTTAGGACCAACCTCGTATGGTGGAAATGAATAATGAATCACATCGCTTCATAGAGGTTGTAGTCCCAACATCCGTACAATGGACATTATCATTTTCCTATAGATGTAATGGAAAGAAGTTAGGTAACATATTATTTGTAAATAATAATAATTATGTCATTAATATAATATATATTCATTTTATACCAAATTTTAACAAGTCTTGTATTCCTGTGATGAAAAACTAATCATATCACTTCGTGAAGGTTATAGTCCACACGCACACACGAGCGATGTTATCTTTTTTTGATGGATGAAAAGGGAGATAAAAATGTGTTATAACATGATAATAATTGTAATATTTTATTATATTTCAGATAATAATGTTAACAATTAATAATTCATATAGAATATTTTATTTATGCAAAAGATGAAGTAAACTAGAAACACATAGTTTATAATTGTACATCTTCTTTAGATAACCTATCTTGATTTTAACCATAAGAATTATTAGGTTAGTAATATTTGATGAAATTTCCTGTATGATGTGGGGAGGATATTATTAAATGTATTTGGGTATGATTTTTCTAGTCA
This sequence comes from Viscum album, assembly GCA_963277665.1. Taxonomy (NCBI): domain Eukaryota; kingdom Viridiplantae; phylum Streptophyta; class Magnoliopsida; order Santalales; family Viscaceae; genus Viscum; species Viscum album. The sequence continues at coordinate 1,214,333,022 of OY728155.1, read as the reverse complement.
ATATTGCTAAAATTTTGTAAAGATGTGAGGAGTGGAGATTCCCGTTTATAAGTGAGGGGAGTAACACTCATATAATTATTCAGAGTTTTAAAATAACATAAGGTATTATTCAATAGAAAATGGATAAAAAATAATCAAATATTTAATATAAGGTCTGAATTTTTTAAATATAATTATCCAATAATAATTAATATAAGATTTTTTGGACTAATCATTTATGTTTTTCCTTAATTAACCTATTTTACGTTTACCACATTAACTACTTTTTTCATGGTAACTATTCATCATGAAAAAAATGAAAATGAAAATATGTAAGGAACAGAACCCAGTTTCATGGATCTAGTACCATAGATTTTTATATTGTAATATAAAAAATGAATATGAATCCCAAAGGGCCAAGTATTTTATTAGCTTTGGATGCAGGATAAATATATAAGTTCATCATCGCAATATGAAAATAAATACAAAATATAATTTTTATTTGTAACATCCCCAACTATAAGTTTAACCTTGTAGGTAGGTCAAAATACACTTATTCATTACCATAGAAAATTAAATATAAGAAATTAGTGAGCACAAACTATCATTAAATGTAATCAATACAGTAGAAGATATCATAAACATAAACATTATGCATGGTGAATAACTAAAAACACATGCCTTTAAAAAATGAACTAGAACACAATATTGAAGGAATAAGTGATGATTAAATAATGCCATACTAAATCATGATCATGGTTATCTTACTAGTGAAATTAACTCACGAACTTCAAATTACTATTTTTATAATTAGGGAATGTATAATGCAGGACATCATAACCAAGATGTCATGGCCTCGTTCCAAGACCATAAATAATTATTTGGTCAAGGCCTTGTTCCATGACTGTAGTTTGCCTCATGAGACCTACTGATGAACCGAGGGGACTCAATAGGACCCAACCGGCATTAAAAAATTTCAATGCATTCCTCATATGAATGTGGATAATCCTAAAAAACATATACATTTATATTGAAACTAATATATGAAATGTAAAAAACATTCTTTGAACATTAAGCATAGACACTAACCATTAGGAGAAATTTGGTGAATGGTTTTAAGATTGAACATCCATAATCAAAATAAATATAAACCATACAATTTAATATGGTAGGTGATAACATGAAAAATTAATCGCAATAATAAATAATAATCAATAATAGTATTGAAATAGATGGAGATAATCTTATAAAATCATCGAGTAAATCTTGAGATTAATACACTTTTATTTTGAAAAGAATATTTATTTTGGAAATGTATTTTTATAACCATAGTAAATTAAGATATTTTTTTCATAATAAAATGATTTATTTTAGGAAGATAATGGTTATTAAAAATAGAATTTAGATCGGCATTGAAAATAGGTAAGAATTTGAGAAATTCCTTTGAACCGGTCTTGTATTTTGGAAAGAATTTTTGAATGTTCGATTTAAAATGTATATATCCCCATAAAATGATGATGTATTATGGTTAGTAAACATATATAGTACACTTAAAAATAATTTATGTGCAATACAAAATAAAACATAATAATTTCATTGAGGTAAGTAGGAAATAAAAGTAACACAAATGAAAATGGAGGTTCGAGTGGAAAACCATTACTAAAAGTCTGAATGTGTTCCTCTCTTGAACATAAGGTGATGGAATTTGAAATTTGAATTATTAATAACTTAATTCACAACCTATTAGAAATTTATTAGGGTTATCATAATTTAATTATCTTCATTTATGTATTAATTTATATGTGAAAATACTGAATTCTGTTGTTCCAGAGTGTTCGTTTCCTTAGTTTTCTTGACTGGTATATTTGTACATGAGTATTGATGTTCATGCGAAAAGGATGTAATTCATCAGAATAAAAATTATATATTATTTATGAAAATGAAAAAGTTTTAATTATTATATATTACATTTTTTTCATTCTATGAGGATAGATCAATGGATTAAATATTAATGAAAATCAATACAATTATTTGGCAGTATTTGGATTATTATGAATTAGTTTTATTATGAATAAATATTATATACAAATACTGATTCATGAATATTATATAGGTTATAATATATATATTATAGTATACTTAAACTATAAAATGGCTTCATTACCAGTACATAAGGATAAATTTAATAAAAAAACTTCATCATCCATGAAGGTTGTAAATTGGAACCTCACAGACGATGATTTCATTTATAAAAGGGGGAGAGAGTAAGTAGATTGATAATGTTTATTAAATTAACAAGGTATAATTATAGTATATAGATGATACTGTGGCTATATTTTTCAATTTGATAGAGGAGGATAGTAGGGGATAAGAAATGTAGATAAATTGAACAAAAACTACATTTAAAAAAATGATGCTTTTCCTCTTGAAATAACCTCCACAAGAACCTCCTTAAGGGAATGAGTTTTTTGTATTTTGGAAAGACCGAGAGGTCCTGGATGTGGGGAGTGACAAGGGAAGGGTATTTGGGTTTAATGTTGAAGAGTTTCAAGTATTTTAAGAGCAAATATAAGAAAAAGTGAGAGGGGTTTTATAGTTGAGGAGAGGAGTGATTTTTTATTATCTATTTCATTATTTTATTATTTCTTTCAAGAAAACCAATAGTTTTGATTCATGTGACCCATACTAGTAATAATTCCATGTGAGTTCTAACCAAGGGTTCCTACATTAGCCATGATTCTATGAATAATGAATCGAATTGATAATGTATATGTTCAGTATATTACTACATTTTACTATTTATCAAGAATTTGAGTATTAGAAAAAAATCCCAAAAATTCGTTCTAACCATATTTTTATAAATAGAATTAAAAAATGAACTCCATTTTTTGAAAATAAAATTTTATACATAAATAAGTTTTTTTAAATAATGTCATATTTTTTTTTGAAAAAAGAACAATTTTAAAACTATAATTCATTATATATCACCTTGAAAAATTAATTATATCTCATTATCTTCTAAAATAAATACAATAAAATATTAATATGATTTACAATTCATAAGGGTAATATTATTATTAATAAGGGTATGTTACTATTCACTGAGAATTACGTTTGTCTTATCATACTCTAAATATCTTACTAAACGCAACTATGTATGATAGTTTTTCGAAATTCAAATCACAGAGGTGGAATAAGTATGTTTACTGGATATGTTTGAAGAAAGTGGTGTTTTGTAAAGAGTCATTGTTTTATGAATTCAACATTAAATTTATTTTTAAAATCTTGGGGTGTTACATTTTCCCCTCCTTACAATTTTTTTCTTCCTTTAAATTACTATAATGTTACCACAGAAAAAGGTTTCGGTAGTTCTTCATCATAAGATCCTCAGGCTCCCTTATTTCTTCTTCTATTTTATAATTTTCCAAAGAATCTTTACTAGCTTCGTCTTCTGATTCCTCATAACATTTTCATTACTGTCAATAATCCAGATTGGGTTTTCACAGTACGATATGTCATATTACAATTATATATCTTTATAAGTGAAGACATCCATTGGGTTTGGAATGTACTTTCTTAGCAATGAGACTTGGAAAACATTGCATACTTTAGATAGGATAGATAGAATATTAAAATGATATGAAACAACTATAATTCTCTCCATAACTTCATAAGGGCCAATGTTCCTAGGGCTCGGTTTCCCTTCATTCACAAATCTTATTACACCATTCGATGGAGATTCTTTCAAGAAAACGTAATCTCTCACTTGAAACATTAAATCCATAATTCAATTATCATTATAGATTTTTTTCTTTTTTATGATACATTGATATGGCCATGAATTATCTTTACCGTCGTAGTTATTTCCTCCACTAGCTTTGTGCCCACATGCTTCTTTTCTCCAACTTAATCTCAACTTGTTGGTGTACAGATTCTATTTATGTACAATGATTTATATGATTCCATTATAATACTTGAATGGAAACTATTATTATATAAAAACTCCAATAAAGGTAAATATATATCCAACATACCTTTAATGTTAAGTGATTATGATCCAAACTTGTCCTCTAAACTTTGGATTTCCCTTTCTGACTACCAGTCAGTTTGTGGGTGATAAGTTGTTATCAATAGAAGCTCATTCTATAGACCATTCTAAAAATTTATCCATAAATTTGATGTAAACCATGGATCATGGTTGGAAAAAATTTATATAGGTTCTCCATAATGTCTCACATATTCATTGATATAGGGTCTTGTTAGGCGCTCCTGGGGAAAATCTTTTCATATAGAGATATAATGTGAAAATTTCATAATTTGGTCCATAGATTCCCATATTGCATCATTCTTTTAGGGATATTTGGGTAATCCAGTGGAAAAATCTTTTTTCATGTCTTATTATGTACATTTATGAATATGTAGAGGTTTCGTTACTCCTATAGGATGTTTTTATTCGACCTTCACTTGTTGAGAGACTAAACATCTTAATACATAATCAAAAAATTTCAACTTCATGTTGTCCGTACATAGATGATCCATCAAATCTCTATAAATTTTAGGTATACATGGGTGTATAAGGAAATTTTAGTTCTGGGAATAATCCAATAACTCCCTTTTCATCTCGGGTATAGAGGGAACACATAAAGTCTTCCCAAATTTCAGAATTCGATCTTCACACATGAAGTCAGCAAACAACCCATCTTTTATAGCATTAGTTTTCTTTTGAAGATTCTCTTCATCAGACTGCGAAGCATTAATTCATTCCAAATAATACTGTTGATCAACCATTTGAAAATGTAATTATTTTTCACCTTGTTTTATAATTCCCATATCAATCCTCACTAGATCCATAGACAAAGTATCCTTATCAATCCTAATTTTGACGAGAACACTGTGATCCACCCTTATCAATTCATCATCCACCTTGTTTTAATTTCTTGGGTGGTAGTGTATTGTAAAATCATAATCCTTGAGTAGTTAAATAAATCTCCTTTGACTCATGTTGAGTTCTTTTTATGAGAAGATATATTTAAAACTATTATGATATGTATATATATATATATATATCACATTCTTCACCATAGAATCAATTTAAAGATATTTTTAGAGAAAATATCACAAAATCTAACTTAAGAGCATGAGTATAATAGTTATTTTCATGAATTTATAACTTCCTTGAGGCATAGGCAGAAACTCTATCATTCTTAGTAAGTACACAACTAAGTCCTTTCCTTGATGTATCACTATAGATCACAAAACATTATTACACAATAGTAGGGTAAGGATCAGAGAATTCACTAATATCCTGTTCAATTATTTAAAATAGACCTCACATTATTTTGTATATATGAAAATACCCCCTTTATGTGTATTCTTGGACATTAGGTTGGCTAAACATACAATGTTCTGAATGAGATGGAAATGATAACCTACTAAACCGATAAAAATATGTACCTCGATTATGTTTGTTGGTGTAGTCCATTATTGAACAACCTTTGTCTTAATAGGATCAAAATATATTCCATCCAAAGAGACAATGTAGTCTAACAAAGGAAACTTATTGAAGCTCTAATTCACCCATGTTAAACTTCCCATATAATTCATTTCCACTAAGAGTCTTCAGAATAGTGTGAAATTGATTTTCATGATCTTTATTTCTTTTGGAGTATAACAAGATATCATCAGCAAATACCCCCGCTTAGTAATAAATACATTTCTGTGAAAAATCTATTCATTAGATCCATGAAAACAAAGAGTTCATTAGTTAGTCCAAAATGTAGTAACATAAACTCATAATGCCCATACCTGGTTCAAAACAATGTTTTTGGAATGTATTCCTTCCTCATAAGAAACTAATGATATTGAGATTGATGGTCAATATTTGAAAAATATTTTCCTCCATGAAGTTGATCAAAAAAATCATCAATGTGAGGTAGGGGATACTTTTTTTTATTATATCCCTGATCTACCTCTAGTCAATGCACAACCTCATAGATTTATCTTTCTTCTTGACGAAAATAATAGGGGATCTCAATAAAGAGATACTTGGGTGAATAAATCCATTGTCACTCAATTCCTCTAGTAGTATCTTAAATTATACTAATTCCATGGTGTAAATTCTTTAAGGAGTATTTGATATCGGACTTGAACCAAGAATTAAATCCAAAGTGAACTCGTGTTCCTGCTCTAAAGGATGTCAAGGTATACCATATAGAAAAACACCAACATTTTCTTTAACAATAGGTACATCCTACATTTCAACATTCCTTTCCTCACCCATAGTTATTGAATTTTCTTCCTCTCCAATAATTGAATTCAGTAAAGCTACTAGGGGTGGATCTAGATGAGAATAATATAGAGATGTTTCTTCCCTAAATATAAGCAATTCCGCATCATCCTAATAAATTGTAACCACAGTCTTTATGCAGAAAATTCTCACATAATGGTTCAAAATCCAATCCATACTGTGTATTCTATACAATTAAATCATGAGTATGATAATAAAATCAGAAGATAAAGCACTCTTATAGGCTATAATAGGGACAACCTGACACTAATTTGTGGCAATGATACTTCCCTTGGGAGTTTTGACTGACAACTCCCTTACAATGTAAAATAATAAATATCTAATTTTCTTGGAAAACTGGGAAGATATGAACGAATGGGATGACCTAGAATCAAATAATGAATTGGCTATGTTCGAGGAAACAATTTAAGTACCTACCACCACATCATTAGGAACTTTAACCTCCGTATTTGAGATCTTATAAGCTTGGCATTGATCCCTTAGACTTCATTGGATAATGTTTTCAGGAAACTTATGACATTCATGTGCATAATGTCCCATATCCCTAAAATTTTAGAATTGAAAACTTGTAGATTATTTCATCCACTTATAATATCAAGATAGGTGGCCTTTTCTATGCACTTTTAACAGGCACCCATTCTTTTCAGGCAAGTTCTAGGGTGTTTCTTCTAAATATTACTATAGGATGGATGTTCATCTTGTCCCTTTTTTCCCATTTCCATATTTCCTTTTCTAGAGCTTTTCGTAGAACCCTTCTTCTATTTCTTTCAATTAATGTCTTAAGACATAGAAAATTAATTTTTTATCTTCATAACACATCATAATATATCTTCATATGATTAAAAACATTGGTAGAATAGTTTTCTTCATATGAATGGTTTTAAAAAATCAAAGAATCGACCAATATTTCTCCATGGATTATATATGTAGTCCGCGGAATGTCTTTTTGACCTTGTGAATTTTGCTTCATACTTTGAAACATTTTCATCATCCTTTAACCTCAGATTCAAGAATATCTATTACATATCCGATCATTTTTTAAGGGGAAAATATTTTTCTAGGAAGATTTCATTAAAATCCAACCATTCCATATCTTCTATTTCTCCCCCATCCATTTTTTGGATTAATGACCATCACTGATCTGCATCTCTCGACATATGATAAAATTCCATGAATACCCACCCTCTTTTGATACATCACAAAAAAAATACCTTCTCCATGGAACATATCAATTAATATTTTATAGAATTGGTTTTTTCCCACTAAATAGTTGAGGTTGTTGTCACAAAAAGTGATACAAAATAGCTCTTCCATGTTCTAGATCATGATGCTCTATACAAGTGTGGTTATTTTTCCAAACCTAAGTCGGTTTTCCTAGTATAGTCATAAGATACTTAGTACTAGTCATAGCGCTAGTTCCAACATCATTATCTTACATCAGAGGGAAATACTTACATGGGATATGCATGTTCATGAGATTCCCATTTCTTCAATTAGGATCCATTTATAGATAATGGAATAGACTGGATTTGGTTATGAATCATAATTTATAATCTGAACTTATCAAAATACCGTGAATAAATTGAAATCCAATTCATGGTAATCCCAAAATAATAAACCTGGTTTTCTCGAGAAAAAATTCACATTTAAATCTATCCTAATGGATTTTAAGGAAAAGTGAATAATTATAATAATATCCATTGTGTGTGACAAACTAGGTGTGCAATATGGCCTGTTTTCATTTACCAAGATACACCGGGTCAAGCCCGAAACTCATTGTCAGAGCTTTCACTCTTAGGTACATCTGTACCAGAACCACATGCACTTGTAGTATCCAGACAGGGATGTATTTTCATAAAAGATCCACATAATCAATTCATTACCAAAATCCCAGGATATTCTTGTATGATCATCCTAATATATTATCTTAGTGATTTTTTCTCTATTCTCAATTTTCTAAATATAGTTTCTATATTTTCTACTAAACATTATTTTGATACAAAATGTAAGCACCCAAACCCTTTTACCAAGAGCCGGTGCCTTATTTTATAACATTGGCATATAAACAAGGAATTTTCATCCCAAATAGCCTAGTAGTTTAGAAACTTTGGAAACAAGATATATACATAAGTTCATCATTACAACTTGAGAAGAAATAAAAAATATAAGTTTCATTTGGAACATCCAAAACATTAAGTTTTTCCATGGACATCATTCATAATACACGTCGTCATGTCTTGAGAAAACGAAACATAAGAAATGTGTGAGCTCAAACATGTAGTAATGGTAAGAAATACTACACAAGATATCATAAACATTAATATTAGGCATGGTGAATAACTATAAACACATTCCTTTAAAAAAATGATATTTAACACATTATGTTAGTAATAAGTGTTGAATAAATAATTCCCTAATAAATCATGATCATGGGTATTTTAATAGTCAAATAAGCTCATGAGAATAAAATTACTAGTTTTGTAATGAGGGAATGCATAATGAGGGACATCATAATAATTACGTCATGGCCTCATGCCAAGACCATAAATTATCATTTTGTCAAGGCCTTATGCCAATATCGTAGTTTGTCTCCAGATACCTACCGATGCACTGAAAGGGTATAGTGGGCTCCACCCGACACATACAAAGTACAATGCATCCATCATATGAACTTGTTTAATCACAAAAACATATACAATCATATTGAAATGAATATATGAAATGTAAATAACTTTCCCAAACATTTATCATAAACACTAACCATTCAGAGTATATTTGTAAATCTTTATAAGGTAGAATATGCACAATCAAAATAATAATAAACCATTAAATTAAATATATTAGATGCTATCAGGAAACATTAATCCCAATAATATATAATAATCAACAAGAATTTTGAAATAGATTGAGATTATCTTATAAAATCATCGAGTAAATCATAATATGAAAACTGTTTTATTTTGAAAAAGAATATTTCTATTAAAAATTTCATTGTATAAGAATAAGTAAAGTAAGATAGTATTTTCATAATAAAATTAGTGATTTTACATAGATAATGTGTTCTAGAAATTGATTATAGGATTCCCTTTAAAATATGTAAAAATTTGAGAAATTCCCATGAATCTGGCTTGTATTTTGGAATGAATTTTTGAATGTTCTTTTTAAAACATTTATATACACATAAAATAAAGAATTATTCTATTTGAAAAACATATAAAGAACACTAAAAAATTATTTATTATGATTATATAATAATTCATAATAATTTCATTATGTTAAGTAGGAAACAAAAGTAACATGAATAAAAATAGAGGTTCGGGTGGAAGACCCTTACCGTACCTCTGAATGTGTTGCGCTCTTAAACATAAGTTCCTGGAATATAAAATTCTAATTATTAATGAATTAATTAAGAACATATTTTAAATTTATTTACTTTATCACAATTTTATTAAATTCATTTCTGTATTTATTGTAATGTTATAATATTGAATTCCATCTTTCCGAAGTGTTCGTTTCCTTGCTTTTTAGGATCAGTATATTTGTATATGAGTATTGATGTTCATGTGGAAAGTAAATATTTATACAGAATTGAAAATATACGTTATTTTTTAACATAAATATGTGTTAATGGTTATATATATCATTTTAATAAATGGTATGAGGATTAATAATTGTATGAAATATTTAAGACAATCACATAGATTATTTGGTGGTATTTGGATTATTATGAACTAGTATTGTTATATTAATTAATAATTTGTACATATACTCATTTTTTAATATTATTTAGGTTAAAATAGATATATTATGGTCTGGTAAAACCATCAAAATGGTTTAATGACTAGTAATTATGTATATATTTATGAACGAAACATTTTCGTCCATGATGGTTGTAAATTGGAACCTCATAGACGATGATTTCATTTTTAAAATGGAGAAAAAGTATGTAGATAGATAATCGTTATTAAATTATCATATTATAATTCTAGTATATAGATGATACTAGAGTTATAGGGATCAATTGGACAGAGGAGGTTAGGAGAGAATAAAAAAAGTTAAATTTAAATGAAAAAAATGAAAAGGAAAGATAAATTACCTCTGTTAATAACCTCCTTCAGAACCTATTTAATGGAAGGGGTTTTGGTATTTTGGAAATACCAAAATCTCTTAGACGTGGGGAGTTTATAGAGAAGGGTATTTAGTTAGAGTACTGTAGATCATCAGGACATGGAGGAGTGAAGTGAAGAGGGAGTGAGGGGGGGTATATTGGAAGAGATGAGTGATTTTTTATTATCTTATTCATTATTTTATTATTTCCATTAAGACAACCAAAATTGTTGAATCATGTGACCCATAATAGTAATAAGTTCATGTGAGTTCAAACCATGTGTTCTTACATCAGACCTAATTCTAGGAATAGTGAATTTTATTGATAATGTATATATATGCTGAATTATCGTATTTTACAATTCACCAAAAATTCTATTATTTCAGAAAAATTCCAAATATTCACACTAACCATTTTTCTATGTATATAATTGAAAAATGGAATCAATTTTTTGAAAATAAATTTAAAAATATTATTAATTAAACTTTTTTGTATAATCGTATTTTATTCAAAAACTAAAAAATTTAAAACAATAATTCATTTTATATCACCTTGAAAAAATAATACTATCTCATTTTCTTGTAACCATAATATAATAAAATAATAATATGATTCACTATTAATAAATTTCATATTAATATTCACATTACTGTTAATAAGGTTATGTAACTATTCACCAAAAAATAGTTTTTTCTTATCAGCCTCTAAATATCTTACTGAACACAACTGTGTATGTCAGTATTTTTATATTCAAATCACAATGGTGGTAAAATTATGTTTGATGGATAGGTTATAACATAGTGGTGTTTTTAGAGACAAAGTGATTCATGTATTTAATATTTAATTTATTTGAAAAATATTAGGGTGTTTCATAATTTACCTATTTTGAATTACAAAATCAAAATATGAAATGAATTATTTATTATTCCAATTTTATAATTATATGGAAGAAATTTTATTATATGTGTGCAAAATACAATGAAAAATAGTTTTTTGAAAAATTTGTTTTGTCTATAAAAATGAACATTAAAAAAATATAATGTTGATTTCTGTGAAATTAATTATTTAATTTTTAATAAAATGGTTCTCATGTTACAGTTAAACTAAATCCAAAACATAATGTAACAAGTAAATTACATTAATTAATGAATAAATGATTATTTTTAATAAATCCACATTTTTCAAATTCCACAAATAGGTAAATCTTATTAGAAAAATCCAAAAAAATAATCCTAATAATATTATTACATGATGATTTTTAAAACCACCTTTGTTTTCAAACACAATTTCAAAAATTTTAAGAAATTGATTATAATATCTGTTCAAAAAATGAAATAAATACCATTTTTAATGAAAATTTACCTTTTAAAAATATTAAACTATATTTAATATCACTCCTAGATTAATAACCATAATTAAATAAAATTTTATTAAATAAATTGGATTTATATTCCTATTATTTAATTAAATTAATTAATCAAAAGTGTTTAATTAAATTTATTAAGATAAAAAATACATTGCACACATTAAACTAGTTGTAAGAAAAATATCTCATTTACCTTTAAAATATTTTACCTTCATTTACAAACAAATATCGATCAATTTATGATAGATTATTAATATTATTATGGATAACAAATCCACATATATTTAATAAACCCGTTATTCATTTTAATAAACTCCAGACCAATAATTAGTTCATAACAGTTATATTTAAATACAAATATTTTAATAATATATCAATGACTTTTTGATGATAGGTATTTCATGTGGTATAAAAGATAAAATGGTGTATTCATTTAAAACAATATAACTAAAATACTAGGGTGTTACATATTGTGTATTAACTACCCCATTAGATTCAAGTATAAGGAATATATTTCATTTCATGATATTTGAATGTCTATTTCATTGAACACATATTATGTTATTTAATTATATTATTACCATTATAGTTGGGTTTTTGTTAACAAATATCCCTTTATTGAGTTAAAATGATTCTTCATTGAATTATTTCTGAAAATATTAGTTACATCCACCCTAATATTTTATTTTATGTTAGTTTCTATTCCTATTTATCAAGAGCTTCCATTTAATGAAAATATTTTACCTTGATTCATTTCTTCCCCAAAACTTTTATCATTGTTAATAATAATCTTCATCTTATTTAATGATGATTTCTCTTCCTTTCCCATATTTTTATTTACCAATAATTTCTAACATTTTAATTGAAAATCTAATTATGTGATTTATCATGCGACATCACTTTTTTCGTGAACCTATTTTAAAGACGATGTTTTATTACTCTTTTTATGAGGTGGTTTTTTAAATAATGATATATTATAAAGTAAAAAGTAATATCAATACTCTCAAAATAATGTGTTTTATCTTCAAAAACCTATGTTATTATAACCATTATGCATTTTAAAGAATCCATTATTAATATTTCACCTTTCTAAAAGAAATTTTTCCCTAATATTTCAATTAAATTATTTCAAATATTCTTTTGGATATGACCCACATCATAATATTTTATGTAATTGTTAAAAAAAATCTAAAAAATATTTTATGGTTTCACTTACTATTTCAACATCAACTCAAAAAGATTTTCATTCTTAAAAATTTTCATTAATTAATTACAATCTTAATTCTATTATACAGTTTTATATATTAAACTCAAGGTCATCCATCACTGTTTTTATATTTTCAAATCATCCTCTATTATAGGCATGTTTTTCATTCTAATTATTTCCATCTATGAACACCATATATTTCCAAAAATTTATTTAATGATGTTAACCTAAATTCCATAGATCATTTTATTAAGGAAATTATTGACTAAACCATTTACCCCTTTCACTATATAGTGTTAGTTTGAGGGATTCTTATATAGAAAGCTATTCCACATATTGATTAGGGAAATGTTGAAAATTTATATATATAATTTATGATTCTGATTATTATTGACTACTCCGACAAGTTGATAATTTACTTTCTAACCATAAACCTTCTTTTTATTGATGGGTTATAATAATTTTATCCTTTTTATTGAAATGGGGATAAATATCCAAGTTTCATTTTTTATTTTTAGAAAAACTATTTTTATAAATCATATTTGATTATGCTTGTAATTTCAATTCATATATTTCATATGGTGAATGAATTAAACAAAATTAAGTGAAAATAGTTTCCCAATATTATATATCCCACTAATTAATCGTTTTTTCTAATGAGATAAAAGACTTGGATATTTGTTATATGCCTACCCAGTGAAGGCATGATGTCTTGGTCACAATACTGCTGGAAAGAATGATTTCTTGGTTGCATCCCATATGGAAATAATGATTTATTGGTTTTGTCCATAATTTTAAAATATGTATAACAATATTAATTCCATCACCATGAATTTTGTTAATTATGCCTATTTTTTATTTATATTTTTAATCGTGTATTGTTTTTTTCCTTCATATGGAATTATTTGATTATCTTTTCATTCATTCCATGTTCACACCATGACAACTTACGATATATGTTTCCCCAAAATGGGAATTTGACCTAACCATTATTATATTTACATTTCACCATGTTATGAAGCAAAAATATACATGTGATATATCTATAAGTTTAACATGTGTGGGAAATTTTGTTGATGATATTGAAGACTTATTATGGATTATGTTGTTTTATATATTGTGAAAAAATAACTATTTGTTAGGAATGAATTTGGATGTGTTAGGTAAATTTTTTTCATAACTCTCTAAAACACTAAACCTAAAAGTCCCATGGAATGTTTTAATTTTAAATCTTTTCATTAAGTTTTGTATATTATATGGTCACATTTTTGGTGTGTTTCATTATATATTCACATGTTATATCTAAATCCTTTTCTATTTAGTTTTTTCATGCACAACAGATTTATAATAAAAAGTCTGGTACACATCTACATTCATAAGGAAATAGCCCTATGAAACTATAATGAACTACTTTATAATTTTCAGTTGTATCAATCCTTGAAATTATTCACATGATTTCCTCATTGAATTTTCATGATAATTTTCACGTGGTTATCCTTTATATTTTATAGCTATATCTAAAATTTATTGAGAAATTAATAAAACACTAAATATCAATATTAAGGTCCCTAGGAAGGTTCCTATAAATCATTAAAGGTAGAATATATATATTCCAATCAATTTAAATTTCAGTGTGTTGATTTTGAAGAATATATTATGAGACATCAACCCACATGATGAAAATTAATACTACATATAATTATTCCAAATATAAATAATAAGAATAAAAATAATTAATACGTCTTTAAATATCATTATATTAATGAATACCCTTAAAAAACTTATATTAAATCAAAATGTGGAATATAAAAAGTATGTGAAATATAGCATCATATTAAAAATACTATTTGGGTACATTCAATTGGTCATGGTAGGACATAACTTTCATTATGTAGTTAATCAAATTTAACATGCGAACAATTGTATTTTCAATACATGATCGATTGATTTATCAACATGCGGTGAATTACTTTTTCAACAAGTGATTGATCAATTTTATAACTATGATCAATCAGGTTTTCAGTGTTTAGTATATTGGTTTAGAATTATCCTTTCAAACTCTTCATGTATTGAATTAAAATGTTAGACGAATTTACCTTATGGTTGATAAAAAATGGTCATGTGACCGAAAAAAAATTATTTTTCTATACAGTTGGAATGGGATGATTAATTAATTTTTGTCATGAGCTCAATCTATGTATACTCACATAGTTATTCATTAATCAGATTCACTTGAATTTTGTTCATAAAGTCAATATATAACACATCTGGTCAATCCATAGACTTATGTTGTTGACCCAATACTAATGTTCTTGATAGCCTCACGTCTATTTGATTATCACAGATAATAAAAAAAATACCCTGATTTAAAAAAAAACTAATTTTTCAAAATTCAATATATGTGATAATAACCCGTATAGGTAGGGATTCTTCTCCCAAATCACATCATAGAATACATAAAAGATAAGAACCAGAAAATAGTAAACCATTACATGAAAAATCACTAATGCTATATAGAATAAATTACTGAAATAAAAACTATAATAAATTCTAATTGAGAAAATATATTTTTATAATTATCAAATATAAAGAAAAATTTGTTTAGGATCCAATTCAACATAAATTTCATGTGGTTATGGTTTTGAAATAGTTCCATTCTGAGTTCAATTTAGAGTGACCTTAACCTTCTATTTGTTATATACCAATCACAAAGGGATCGTGTATATCTTTTCTCAGAGTAAACTGAATCTTGTTTAAAGGATTTTTTTGAGTTTCTATAATAATTATAATTCAATATGATATATACCTCTAGAAAATGTAATTTCATCGATAAGGCATTGAGTAGTATGGCTGGGGAATTGGTTGTGTTGGTGGCTAGTAGTGAGTGTTATGTAATGACCATCCTCACAGAGATGTTCTTTAAAATTAAGAAGTATAATAGTAGAGAAAACGTAAAATAAATGAGTATTATTTAATCAATCTTTCATAGAGTATAGGATATTCGACTATCTAATTGATATTCTATAGTGATGAGGGGTAATATATTTTTTAGGGTTTTATCTTTTGAGTGGTCCCATGATGTTTATGACATTCCTTACATCTAAGGTTGGGTTGTGGAAACTATGAGCAAGTGTGAGGAGCTAATAATGGACTCACATGAAATGAGACGGTTTTTTCACCTAGAGATTTCCATGATTTATCATGATAAATAGAGATATTATTTGTATCATAGGACGAATATGAACATAGTTGGGTTCATTTCACAATGCTTCACCTTTCAATAGGTGATGTCTGAGAATCAATTACCTGCTATTCTTCTTCAGTATTTACCCAATATCATGTAGAAGTTGATTTATGTGACCATAAACCTCATGGAATATTTTTTTAGTTTTTATCCTTATAGTGAATTTTTAAAGATTATTATGGAACTCTTACTGAAAGTTTCACATTTCTTTCTGATATAGGTGAGTTATTCTACTGATGAGTTAGTCTAGTTAGATATAAAAGAAATAGTACGTATTCAATAGGTTTCTAGGATCATCATGTATAATTACAATGACCATTTTATATTTTGATTTTAGTGAGGGTTATATAAGGTTCTTAATACAGATTTGAACTTAAGCACTTTCTACTATCCTTAAAATGCTAGGCTGTCCAAGCACTATATTGGTATGATTGGATGTGTTACAGTCTTGTGTCATGGATTTTACAGGTTCATGTGAGAATTATATTGAATGTATTGAATTTCCATATAAAAATAATTATCATGTATCAGTTCATTTTGAACCATTTGAATCCTTGTATTGTGGGTAATTAAGATCACCTTTGTTCTAGTTAGAGGCAAGGGAGAAAACACTTATCACGATCAGTATCACAAAAGATATATCATAGAATATTTGTTTAATCATGAAATTATCTAAGACCACACATAATAAGAAAATATTACACACACTATGGATATTTTGTCCCTTGTATTTAAAAATGGGAGAATGAGTGTTGTTTCACGTGTTTCATAGAATGTTATATAAGATTATTGAGAGGCAAGGGATGTTAACACCCAAGTATGTGGGGTTATTTAAGGTTGTCAATATTATTAGTACCATAATGTAATTGTTATTGCATCCTTAAAGATATAATATTATGGCTGATTTATCCCATGAATCCCAACTTCAAAGAAACAATCTCGACCCTCCCTATGTGATCAACATAGATGAGTTCAAGATATATCGGAATTTATTATTGGAGGAACCATTGGTTCAAATAGTGGATGTGAGTGAGAAGACTCTATATTGGTATTTATCGATTATAGTATGAATATAGTTGTATAAAAGGAATATCCAATAGGATACATGGGAGTGAGAGTTAGATATGTGGGTTTAGTGGCTTTTATTTCATTTCCAATGAGGCTTGGTGACAGTCGGCAATGTAACTCATGGATGATATTCTATATAGTGTGGATGTTATAACCCGAAAATTTGTAACAAGAATATATTTAATCATATTTTCAAAACAATTGATGTATTTAAGGTTTTATTTAGATTTGGATGTCTTGGAAGGGTGATTATGTGTCTTTTTAAGAGAACATGTTGGGTGTTTGGACATCTATCCACTAATAGATTCTATTAAGTAACAGGTGGATGGGTACTAGGTACTCGATAGAGGTGGTAATAGAGGTATAAACAATAGGTGGGTCATAGGGTAGCTAGTTTCCATGAAGTGGTTACATATTGGTAAGTTGGAGGGTAGTTTGTGGGTACTTTTTTATTTAAAAAATGATAATTCATTATTTTTTTAAATTAATAAATGAATCATAATCTCCACCATTCTCATTTGATCCAACTGCACTGCCTTTTCCTTACCCATATCTTCCCTCTATTCCAAAGGGTGGAGCTACCTCTTTATATCAATTTTGTGTTCCATATATCATAGGAGTTCAAAATTGGTAAGTATATGAATTCCTTTCAGTATATATATATATATATATATATTGTCATTATTATACCGATTATAACTCGTTATTCATGAAATTAGATTTTTTTTATATTTCATGATTTCAACCAATTCTAATCAAATTACCTAGTGTTTTCCAATTACCAACACCCTGGTAGAAAAAAGTAGGTGTTCCCTTTCATTCTAATTGGTATTTACATGTGTGGAAAAAATCAATTTAAAATTTGGAAATTAAAATTTTTTATACCCTAGAAAAAATTTAATTTTTTTCCTAAAATTTCAATGGTGTGAGTGGAAAAATTGATGGACATGAGTGGTTCATGAGTTATCTCTGTAAACACCAATGGTCATCGATCACCATTTTCCATGAGATTTAGAATTTTAGTTGCTTAATATTGGAAAAGGAATGAGTTAAAATTCATGAGATATTCCTCCAAGAAACTTACGGGGTGGATTAAGCTATTCCTTTTTATGGAATTGATTTATAACACTATAGGATTGGGGTGGGATAGCCTTGGTTGGATATTATGAGTGGGGACATGGATTGATAGAATGATTCCTTTTCATACGTTGAATAATTATGAATGTTTTATGTTTGTTAATTATGGTTAATCATTCCCTATTGTGACTTCATTGTATATTGGTGATTCCTTATATACTAAAGGATGTGATATCATTTTTTTATAATCTAATAGAGTGGATTACATTTTTATATTTCATCTTTTCTGTGATTATTGATGGTGGCGCATCATCCACCTTTCTATACACATCGATGGTGTACAATTTACCTATCGATGTCATCTCAATTGTAATTTGTCCATTTAGGGATCGTAACCATTGGATTAAAAAACACCCACATGTTTTTATTGGTTGTTCCTCATCCACCTCAAGACTTGTAACAATTGTACTTTATCAACATAGAAATTGATATTATTGGTTTATTATCCACATGACCTGTTGATTAAGGTAATGTATAATCCTTACGTGGATTTTAATATTGGGGGTCTTTAATTCATATAAGTTATATAATAGTTTTATATCATACATGTGATGGTGGTTATGGGTGGTTGATCATCAAACTAAAATTCATGATTCATGATTCATTAAAAAATGTATGTTTCACAATTTATAATAGATTTTTGATGGATCATTCAAATGGATGGGTTATTATGTTGATGTATCATTAAACTAATATATTTGATGGTGATGACATACTAACCTTGATTATGATATAAGGATTGATAAAATGTTTATCCTTGATTTGTGTTTAGACAATGGGTATATTATCACTTTTTATAATTGAACAATGAAGGTATTGTAAAATGTTTATTTGCAGTTGAGCACTTGATAGGGTGCCATGTTATTTATTTGTTACAATTATTCTAATTCCATATTAATCATTTATGTGTATTTAATATAATTTTTAGGGACACGATTGGTGGGGGATATATGAGTTGTACAAACACCCTTCTCAGGTACCTTAGTACCTATGAAGACTTTATAGTTCATGACCTAGCTAAAAGTAAGGGACCTATTGATTCCGGTAACTAAACTAGGATATAAAATATATATAGGGAGATATAAACTAGCTAGCACCTAAGAAATTTTTTTTGGATTTATCTATTAATTATTTTTACTTTTATACCCAATTGAATAATATATTACCATTGTGATAAATTTTTTGTGGTATAATTCATATGAAATGAACAATAACACATTTTGACATATTAGGATATTGATGTCTTCTTTTTTATAGTATTTATTTATGATTTATTTATTATGTTGAAGATGTATTGATATGGATTAGAGAATATAATTATTTATTTGTGTAGAATGGTTATCTATAACTAACAGTGTAGTCTCCGAACTATTTATATGTATACCCTCACAGTTAATTGGAAACTTTAAGTTTATAGGGAGGCTCAGTTGAGTTGTTTAGTGACCTAGTTAGATTTTGGTGGAAGAGAACTCTATTTGCGATTTAAAACATCAATGTTTTGGATAATTCTTTAAAAATAATTGATATAAGACAAAGATTAAATACTTCTTATCATTCTCAAGTTGATGTTCTTTATAAAGAACCATTCAAACTCGATATGATATGTTGAGATCATTTTAAATGTATTTAAAAGGATTTTTTGATGAACATATTCTTCTAATTGATTTATCATATAAACAATATCTCACATTCTATAATTAAAATTTTATCATATGATGGATTGTATGTGAAGAGGTGAAGAAATATAATGTGTTGGTATAAATTTAGTGAGTAGTGCATTTCACGAATAAATATATCTTAAGAAATGTGAGATAACATTCAAACCATTCAATAACATGTGAAACTAGTATAATTTCAACAAAAGAACATTATTGATAATAGAAAATGAAATTTATATTTAAAAGTTTGTGATAAGGAATTATATTGAATATCTCCATTGAAGAGGGTTACAAGATTCCATAATAATAGAATGTAAATCCCAAGATACAGCAACCCCTTTAAAATAATTGATCATGGGGATGGTAACTTATCAACATACACATCCAAAAAAATCCTATAATTTAATGATATAGTCCATGTTTCACATTTGAGAAATTACAAACCTGATAAATCTCATTTACTAAACTCTGTGGTTGTATAAAAGGAACATGATCTCTCCAATGAAGAAATGCCACTGGATATCTTCAATCACAAAGATAATGTACTATTAAACATGAACATTGAACAAGTTAATGTTATATATAAAAGTCATATGTTATATGGATTGATGGGGGACCTAAATATGTAATTTCAAAAAAAATACCATAATGTTTTTAATTATGTAATGAATTTTGATAGAATCTTTTCTTGGGGGTTGGAATGTAACAACCTACATTTTTAATCATTGAATATCTTAAAAATAATGTTAAAAACAAAATTTTGAATAAGAATTTATTTTATTAAGATTAAATATTACAATATGAGTTAAATATTTATACATTATAAGAATCCAATAAGAAAAATGTTTAGGAAAATTATAATAGGAATAAAGAGACATGTAATTAAAATTTACATGAACATTCAATGCCCATCCTTTTTGTTTTCCTTCCAGAAAATCCCACCAATTAAAACTAGGGAATGAAAGAAAACATTAATAATATAATAGAAATTTAAAATAATAAATAAAAAATTCAATTATTGAATTTTATTAAATTATTTGAGGTCATATATACGAATTTCATATGACCATTATATATATGGTCATTGGATAAATAGATATTATATATATTCCTTCCACTTATGGTTATTGAGTATGAATCTATCCAATAGGTATATTTTTTATTTTAAAATAGTAATGTTAAAGATTCAAATTTTATATAAATATTTTATTTTATATAAAATTTAAACAAAATCACACAAATTCATTGAAAAAATTTCATTTATTTTAAGGAAATATGTATTATTTATTAAATTTATTACATTGATAATATTATTTCAATATAATAGATTAATAAATTCTATATAATTATTATAAATAAATTAATTCTAAAAAAATAATTAATTATTTATAAAAAATATTAATTTAAAGAGTCATAGTCATCAAAATATATTTAAAAAATAATTTTTCTTATAAATATTATATAATTTTATTTAAAAAATATGTTTATTATAAATTTTCTATAAAATTTAATTTAATATAATGTTAAAATATAAAAAATGAATTTACATTCATTAAATGATTATTAATTTGTTGCAATCGACAATTAAATCATTTAATGGTAAAAAAATTTCATTTCAAAGAATGTTTTTATATATATTATATATTTTTGAGAAATATATATATCTAGGTTTAATGGTGACACTATTTAAATAAAATGTCTCTAGGTGTAAAAGAATAGATTCATTCCCTTTTGATAAATATTATTTGTTTGGAAATAAGAGTAAAAGTTATTAATATTTAGAATGTAATTTTTCATTAAAAAAATTTTTTTTATCCTATATAGTAATTTTTTCATTTAAATAATAAATTAATGAAAATAATAATTTGAATTTAATTAAATAAAATCCAAATTTATGTTCAAAAGGATTAAATTATGTAACAATGTTGATTTAATTTTTAGTATAATTATAAATACCATTTTAAATAATTGAATAAAGTAAAAATGAGTAAAAATGGGGTAATATGTAATGGATTGAATATTTTACAGCAAAATATATACAAAAAATTTCATAAATATCATCAATATTTATGGTATTAAATAATAAATTTATAAAACAATTTACTCAGATAATTAACCTAACATCCTTGTGATTCTATGTTTACCATTATCATAAATCAAATTATAAGTAAATTCACCTCAAATTAATATATTAAAATGACTCCTCCTATACCAACTTCTAATCCTACATTTCCTTAAATTTTATCTATAAAACCAACGAAATTATTCTCTCATAAATTCTTATCTCATATTGAGAAGCCTCAAGTTCTAATATGGAATTCTAAATCCATCATCTGAAAGAACTTGATCCAAGATAGAGTGAATTTATAAATATAAGAATCACATACTGATGTATCTCTTTCATGTAACTTTTTATCATCACTATTTCTAAATTATTTCAACCAATCTAATTTCTTTATTTAAATATTTATTATTATATAAAAATTATATTACTATAACATAACACTATACAATTACACATTCATTTGTATAAAATGTTATCATTTGAGTATGTTCAACCACCTACATTAATAATTTTATGCTATCATCATAATTTCCATCATGAATGAGATAAAAAAGAATATAATATGCTGGTATATGATATTAATGAAAAAAAATTATTTTATTACTACGTTTATGTAATGGGTAAAAAAATTACTGATCACTATAAAGCAACTTTTTATTATCGATTAAATTTCTAAAAACTTGAACTTAGTGAATTCCATTATTATGAATAATACATGTATCATACATCAAATTAATATGGGGATATATAAATAATTATATTAATATGACTCCACTTTCTTTAATACCTTGTAATAATGATCTTTTTTTTTATAATTGAGGATTGATATCCTCGTATTGGAACCTATATGAGATAATAAAAACTACTAACATGTAATTTTGAAAATTAACTATAATGAACTAATATATATGTATTAAATTAATATAATTGAATAGTGTAAACGATAGAGTTATGAATAATGTTATTAAATAATTAATTAATATGTTTATTCATATTATATATGAGGTTAATTTAATTTTTGAGATTCTAGACTAATTGTAAGGATTATTTTTCAAAATTTCCTTTCTATATGAAATAATTCAAATTATACACCTATTATTATTTAACATGGTGTACTAATTTACCCATTGGATTATTTTATCATAAATAACATTTCATTCATGTAATTTATATTTCTATTTCATTATATATTTTTCATTTTTTATGGATTCATGCATTACTAAAGTCATAAATGTTTTTCTTGACTCAAACTCATTACATTGATTTGAACACAGTCTTCCTAATTATCTTCTTGTAATATTGGTTTATTAAACACTATGATTGTAATATAATTCATGTCATCATTTTTTATATGTATTTAAATTTATTTTTCATTACATACTTTTCAATTGAACATTAATTCATCAAATATTACATTTTAAGTGTTTTTTCATCCCAATTTCCTCTCACATAGATATTTTCCATGTTCACTGCCTATTAAAATTTATGTGGTATACATAATATTCCTGGGATACAAAAACCTAAAATAACTATAGGATATGAAAAAAAGAGTTATATGATTGTAAAGTACATTCAAAATCTTCCAGTGGAATATTTGGAAATAATAATCTCACAATCATTGACTTTAGATTCATTAAATTCACAAGTAATTAGGGTTTCTATCAAAATATTCGTTATTGATTGATATTATTAATTACTAATAATTTTTTTGAATATTTTTTTAAAAAAATTCAATTAAATTACCCATTATTTTATTCTCCTGTGATTATATTTAGTTTTTACATGCCTTTTTACCATTTACCCTCTCATTGATGCATAATTCACCTAAAATGATGCCTATAAATAGAGTTCTCTTTATCGTTTCCTTCCAAATGAGAATATTTGTCCTCTGTATTCATATTATTTAAATTGTTTTACTTATCTCCAATATATAATTCTTTCATTTATCTTTATAAAATTTTTGAATTATTATTAATGGTTCCAATGAAATATTTTATCTTTCTTTCATGTTTTTTTACTCTCAGTCTCTTTCCCTGAATATTTTTTACAATTTTATTTAAAATAATCATTTTTAAATTTCATATTATTATTTTAATTGATTCTTTATTCATGTTATTATTATATTTGAATCCATTTATTACTAAATTATTTCAATATGAAAGGTTATTAAAGGGTAAAGATAATTTTAATTATTTTCTAAATGATCTTTTAAATTTATTGTAAAGTGTTATTTTTCAATGCCAGTAACCTTTAGTGTTTCTCATATTTTATTGAATATATTCTATAATAGAATCATACACTTTATTTCTCTAGATGATTTATTTCTAGGACTTGTGATTATTTTTAAGAAACCCTCTTCAATTTCGTGGCATAATTATGCAATGATATATTTATGAATGTTTTAATGTGGAACACATGTATATGGTTTTCCAATATGTGATATGTGGGTCCAAAATTATATATATGTTTAATGATTTTTGTACTAATTATATCTCCTAATATTTTTTGTCATGGTTTATAGGAAGTTATCCTATTCTGCAAAGTTATGGGTTATGGGGCATTATTCTAGTTCACTATGTTTCTGCACATGGGATAATATCTTATTCAACTACATTATGAATTTATTCCAATATTGTATGTTATGGTAAATGGGGTGTTATCCCAGTCCACTATATTATGAGTAGACATTATGTGGTTATAATTTTCCATAATTTTATGATAGTATTGAAATAGTTCCTTAGAAAATGTTATGATTTTTTTGTGTTATAACACATTACAATTTTATAGAACTAATGATCATGATTATAATTATGATTTCACATTCTAGTTCCATGTTAAATTTTAGGTTTTCACAATGATATTTTAATGGTTCTATGTTTCTATATAATGTCTTATGATTATAAAATTGAACCATATGATTTATTCTTATGATTCCATGAACATATTCATTTAATCATTCCATATCTTTAATGTTAGTATTTTTAATCTTGTTTACAATATAATCGTATATGATTCACTGATAGGGTTTTTCCTTAATGATCATTTGATATCATTCCTTTATTATATTTCACTATTTTCCCAGGAATATATATACCAAAGTATGACTATGATGAATTCATATATGAAGAATTATTTGATTGACGTTGAAGTGTTAATATTTAATAATATGGATTTATATATAATCACTAAAAACATGAAACCTTATAGTTTATGGGAGTTTGTAATATTTATGAGATGTAATGTATATGAATTTATGTCATTATTGGGTAACTCAATAATTTTATGCTCGTGGTTTCCCCAGATTTTCCCATTATTATATTTTTGTGTGATGTTGAGAATGTGTTTTAAGATTTTTCCCACAGCTAGTTATTTTATTAATTCGTTAATGGTTATAATTTTTCTATACAGATAAGTCTTGTAAATTAGTTTTAATGTCATAGTTCTTCAAAATGAGTTTTATTCCTCTTTGTGGTTAGTCACCAGCCCCTGACCTAAAAGAAAAGGGCTTAGAGTGGCACACACAACATATCACTAGCCCTAGAATGGTTGAGGTGGGTTGGTCTACATAAAAATCAATTAATTATTTATAATAATTATTATTAGTTATGGATATTAGTAAAAGTAATTACATCTTTTAAAAAACTATAAAATTTATTATTCCTTTATAAAAATTGATAAAATAAATTTATAATTTAAAAATAGTAGTATATATAATTACTTATTTACATATATTTGTAAAATTTATTTATTGATTGTTGATTTTAACAATATTAGTTATGTAATTCTGGAATAAAATTACGTGTCAAAAAAATTAATTACATATTTAAAGAAAATTAGTATAAATTATATATGTATTTATAATTTTTTTTAAAAAGTATTAAAATGGTAAAAATAATGACTTGTTAAAAAAACAAATAAAACTAATTAAGTAATTATAATAGTTAGTAAAATTAATTTATTTTGTATAAATATTATTAAATTTTCTTCTATATATTAACAAAAATTAATTATACATTTATAAAAATTTCTATCATTAATTTATTTTTTGTCGTAATTATTTTTAGTATAAATTTTCATATCTTATGTTTAAAAACATATAAATGTAGAAAATAGACAAAAACGTCAATTAAGTTATCATATATAGTTATTTAATATTAAAAACAAACATGTTTATTGTATTAAAATTGTTTTTGTATAGGTTTTTGAATCATTTATTTCATTTATGTTGTTAAAAAATTTATTTCATAATAGATGATTACGTGTTCTTTATAGAAAAGTGTTCTCAAAAGATATGAATCCTTTGATACCAGGGAATGCCATCTATTATGTTTTTTTAAACAGGATTATATTTTCTAGTATCAATGTTGTAGATATTATTCATTGAAATGTTCCATTTTTTTATTGTAAAAGAACCATTATAATTTCAAAATTTAGTAAATTTAGCTATTAGGATATCTTTTCAACAAAATGAAAATATTAATGATCATAAAAATTAATATTTAGAAAAAACATGATATTATTATTTATTTAAATATATTAAAGAGTTATTATATTCAATATATAAGAAAAATAAATTCAATCCAATTAAAAAATTTAAATTCATTAAAATATAATAATGAATTTATAAATTTCGTTTTAATCAATTAATTTTCTCGATTAAAACATTGTTTATCGAAGGAAATATTTTTTCTAAACAAATAAAAATATGAATATTTCACATAATTTTGGTCCCATTTATGAGAAGACTCAAGCTTGTTTAAATTATATCTGCATTTATTTTTTTTATTATGGATATTTACATTATTGTTCTAAATGTAGAAATATGTGGTGTAAATAAATGAAGAATATGGAAATTATTCTTATTTGTATTAACTATTTAATTCATTATCCAATTACACCAAGATTGTGGTTTTTATTTATTTCTAGTTCCGCAATTTCATCTATAGAATGGAATCAATTCAATGTTTTTATAAATAGTTTCTTAAATAATTTATTTGACAGAGAATCATTGAAACATTTTATCTTATTTAATATTTTTTTCAAGCTCTTAATGTATGTTTGGGTCATTTAATATATGGGTTTTATCATTATGGTTCCTACGAAAGACAATATTCTTTTTGGGCTATTTTCATGGCACCATAAAACATACAACCATGGATATTGATGAAATAACCATGTCTATATTTGATAACATTAATTCACAAACATCTAAATAAAAACATTTATGTTTATTTGAAACTGTTGATTGATTAGTTAAAATTAATATGGAGTGATTTTAAACCTATTTATGAAGTATTTTAATAGACCAAAATTCGTTAAGAGTGTCATTATTGTGGAAAATCAGTGAATCCATAACATATGGAATGTTTTTTCAATAGAGTACACATTTCCCTAAATGAAGCATGTATAAAATAAGAGTTAACAAATATTGCATGCTTATCCATTTAAGAAATCCCTATATTTTTACTATCACTGTATATTTCATTATATTGATCATACCATTCTTGGAAATAGAACCAATTTTACAAAAGCTATATTTGAAATAGATTAACATGCATCAATTCCCTCTAATATTCAATGAGAAGTTTTTTCATTCATTTCTAAATATTATGTTTAGGGTATACAATAAACAAATATAAAATATTTTGTTTTGGGGTAGATCCAAATAGAATAAAATAATGTAGATTTTAGTATTTACCATATTTGTGTGATTATTTTGTATGTCGCATGCTTAATATAATACACATTATATATAATTTATTAATAACATATTTTATACCTATTAAAAGATACCTAAATAAGGTACTTCCAAAACGTTATTAGATGTTGAAAAACTATTTTGAAATCCTGAACTTCATTTATTTGAAAATTGAGTTTCATAATGTATAATAATGACAAAATAAATATATTCATTGAAATAATAAATTCATTTATTATTATATAAATAGACTTAAATTTTGGGGTTATCAGATATATAAGATTCACATTTTTGTGTGTAGGAAATAGAAATATCATAGGTTTAAAAATCATTATTTTCATATCATAATTGAAGGATTATTTCTTTTTGTCCCCAAATGATGTTACCCATATCAGTTTGGGATTATTTGTTTTATTAATAATTTTATCTTTTATATTTTAACTAAAATATCAAACTATGATTTATTGAGTAAGTTATAATAATATGTTTTTATAACCTTATATATGTTTGAAAGGGTATTTCCACCAAAATTCTTTGATTCAATGGAATATTTTATAAAACAATTTCTACATAAATATAAAGGTAGAGGGACTATGTAATATTAATGATTTTATTTGTTGGTTAATGTTTTTGGAAAATATACATCTGAAAAGTCCCATGTGTTCCATGCCTCTTTGATAATTCAAAACCCAAAAAATTGGATGATCCAACCTCATGAAACCCAATGAATCTTTAAAAAATAAAATTACGAACAAGGTTACTAGAAATTCTGAGATGCAACAACACAACCTTGTGAGATTAGTGTCTAAAACATGGAATAATTTTCACTCTAATCACCATGATGGGCTACCATCCTCTAGTAATGCTTCACTTTATTTGACCTCATAATATAACTTCTGAAATATATATGAAAACAAGAAATAGAACACACATAAAAAATCCAATGAAGAACAACACATCAGGAATTGCATGGTTTCTGCTTAGTTCTACTCATTGAGAGAATATACTAAAACATAAAATAAATAAATTTTGATATATAAGGAAATTATGTTATCGACCGTACCCATATAAATACAATAATAAATAGTAATTCCTCTATAGACCTCCTTCATACCACAAGAACTCTATTGGAATGTATCCAATGTAGATGGAAAATATCCCCTTATGTTCTAATTAGAATCTCAAGTAATCTCATAATATTGAACAATTGAGACAATACCCTTTTTAGAGGTTTTATATTTCTTCCATCACGATCTTCTAGTATCACCACCTACCAATAATCACACGGTCAAAGATATTTTCTAAGAAATACTTCTTTAACTATTTTTTATGGTGAACAATGTCTACTCTAGAACCTCTTATGTTGATACCAAATTTATATTCCCACTTCCAAAATAACATACAACAACTTATAAACATTATTTTGGCATCCAAATTATCCTCGACTTCCTATAAAAATATAACAAATTCATCCATATTCATATACCACATTCTTTGATACCTAATGTCTACTCACATGTAACACTGGTTTAATCTTTCATAAACCCCATCATTGGAATTATTTTCATGCCAACATTCCCCACTTTCTATGGATATTCAATACCATTTCTATAACTTCCCTTCCCTTTATATGACTCTTCCTCTAGAAAATGGATGTTATTCCTATAGAGGTTTTTATAGATCTATACTTTCATTTGGTTAAGGTGAATTTTCATTCACATTGGTACCACATGTTACATTTTAGAAATTGATGATTCAAAAATACAATTATTTAACAAGTAAAGAGTATTAAAATAAAAACTCCAAAATATACCACTTGGGGACTATATTCAATAGTTAATCCTAAAAATCTCCTAGTATGAGACTATTCTCAAGGCTTTCAACAAATTAATCCATTTTAAATTCAGAGTGATATATTCTGTTTTGTATTCGTTTTTTGTGAATATATTGTCCTTCCTCGTGTTGTGATCATCCACCTCCTATTGATATAAATATTCCATTGAAATTATAAATGTCGATCTCCCATTTTATATATTAATAAAACCTTTTGAATTCCTATATTAAATTCAACTAAATAAGACTGTCTTAAGAAACATATAAAACCTTTGAGGACTACACCAATAAGCATTTTCTAGGTATCATTTCTATGGTTGTGATCATTCAATCCCCATTATTCAAAAAACCTACCATTACGCATCAGTATTCTAAGAGATTCTGGTATAATGAACAATAGTGATACCATATGAACTGACCTCAATGTAAAACAAATCATTTAAAAATTATGGTGTCATAAAACTATGAAACTCTTACTAAAAATATGAAATAAATTATCCATTTATATGGGAATCCAAGGAATATAATATCCTTTTCTCCAAATTCATCATAGGCTTGGTACAAAACATTAAAGGTATTCCCCTGTCATGGAATTAATTTAAATATTTTTTGATACTCTATAGCAATTTACCCCATATATGAAAATATTAAAGTCCTTAATGCAACTCCATTGCAAAGAGTCATTCCCAATACTTGGAGTTTTCCTTCTTCTAGCATTAACATGGTCATTGTTTTATTCATAAATTATTTTTATGTGAGAGAAGAAAAAACCACCATCTAGAAATAAATTATATCAAGAATATCCTTCCCCAAATAGAATATCATTCAATACAAGACACAAATTTATATTATTATAGGTACAATCTCATCAATATTTTGGACAATTTCCCAACTAGACCCAAGCTAGGGCTTGATATGGAACTCCCCAAAGCCCCCCTCCATAGGTTTGGGGGTAGAAACGAGCACTAAAGGCACAACTAAACTCAGTTAGGCCTTATCCAAAGTAACTGTATGCACAAAATCATCCAACATAATGAAATATTGTAGAGGAAGATAAATAAAAGATGAAACACTACTATAAATGAACCAAACATGAAAGGACCTCTAAACCGTAATATGTAAGGTTGTGTAAAATGAAAAGAAAATGGAAAAAATACATGAACAACTAAAAATGTGTCCCAACCAGATAGAAAACTACAAATGTAAAATATCTCTAAGACCCCACCTTCTATATTTTCATGATATGGCCATCGTACCCAGTCAAAAAACCCTGTATCCCTAAGCTCTTCTGAATATGGGATCAACCTATCCATTTTCTATATAAGAAAAGAAATCTATTTCACGAAGCCTATACAGGAGTGAGTGTATACATATCTAGTAGAGTTTCCTAAAAAGGATGAAGGGGGAGCAGTAAGAGATACAAATTAAGAGGATAATATTATATTGGACAAGGTATAATGAAATAGTATAGATCACCCCAACAAGAGATTGAATTTCAAATCATCCAAACCTAAGGAATTTGAAACAGTGAGAAAATTAACTTCTTATAGAGTATACAATGAATATAAAAGATGTGTAGATTCCTCTAACCAAGAAAATCTAGACATAGAAATCACATGGAATACACCGTGTGTCTTCACCTCTCCTAGAATTAGAGTAACCAATACCCAAGGAGTGGGTACTGAAAAAGGATATATATATATGCTCAGTCAAATAATCCCATATGAGAGAGTAAGGGTAAATCCATCTCATAGATTATCCTAAGAAGAAGTGCAACAAACAGTTCAAAAAAAGGCATATCTATGACACCAAATATCTCATCTGTCTATCCTAGAAACACAACTCTAAGGAACTCAATCACCACACCCCGATACTATCATATTTGCGATGAACTAACATGCTCACATGGATTGATTTCACTTCTCTAAAACACATCTCAGTTGTGAAATCGTACCTCTTCCTCATGAGCCTATAGATATGCCAAACCACATCTCGTCACAATGCGTCATGGTCAAGAGGGTATAATTTACATGTAGAGTACCCACACCGTATATCGATAGAGGATTCCACTATGTGTATGTACAATATGTATGGATGAAACCATGCCCTTGAATGACAATGGAGTACCATATCTATGGATAGAAGGCCTAGTCCCTGTGTAACAGGGGAGTAGCGTCTCTATCTGTTGAATGAGTATGTATGACCCGCACCCTGATGCAATAGGGGAGTACTCTATCCATGGAATGTGTACCCCACACTAATACAATAACAGTTTACCATCTATTCATTGATAATAAATGTAGAGGACCCACACCCTAGTATGAAAGTGGAGTACCATCACTACGGATAGAGGACCTATATGCTAATACGACAGCGGAGTTCCATCACAACCTCGATTAGAAATATAGAGGACTCATAACCTAGTATGATAAGGGAGTACTATCTCTATGGATAGTGGAATTGAGTGAATATGTGTGCAGGGAGAATTTTCTCTACCAGTACAATGAATATGGAAGACCAACACCCTGATGTGATAGGTGAGTACCATCTACATGGATAGAGGAGTCATTCCCTAGTGCAAAAGAGGAGTATTGTCTCTATTTACACTATGGGTAGGAGGAATAGTGCCCTGATGTGAATGAGGAGTACCATATCCATGGTTAGAAGACTTGAATTTTGATATGATTATGGAGTACCATCTCTATCTTGAAAAGAAACTTATAGGACCCAAAAGATGATGCAATAGTGGTGTATCGTCTCCACAGATAGAGGAACTGCATGCTGATATGACATTGTAATATCGTCTCTGTCTAAACACTATGATGAACTTTCCCAATCACTGATATTGTCAAAACCCACCTAATGAAGCGTTATGGTTGTAAAATCTCACATCCTATATAAAAATACTCTTATGATAGAACATTCACGTTCTACATGGAAAAAGAACAAAGGATAGGCTATTCTTGGTCCACAATCCGAGTCCAAATGAGGAGATATAGATCGTTGAGGTTTCCTAAGAAAGTACTACATGGAATGTAGGGCATCCAAATGGTGTGTGATCTCACTCTAATTTAAGGTCAAGTCCTCACGAAAATATAGATTTCTGTATATGTATCACTACATGGCATATAAGGATACTTCACAACGTGTCTCGACCACAATCCCGAAAAATGCACAAGGCTTGTCTCCAGACCATGGGAAAAACATAATTTCACTAATATGCCTCTTAAAACATCCTCATATGAAAAAATGGATCACACCAGTGTGATCCTAAAGAATAATACTCATGATATACTATTTAATTGACTCAATCAGACACCTGGTGGAAAATTCACATTTCATCACATCACGCATGAACGGTGCTTCCGGTGACCAAGCCACGAGTCCAAATTAAAAATATAAAATTGGTCTGGAAATGTTCTATATAATTTCAGGGTCATAGAATCATAGATGGTTCATCATTTTGATACAGTATGAGAGATATATGTTAGATAAAAAATCGCACAATAATAATAATTTAATTATTATTTGGTGTTTCATCATCAGAAGCCACGATGTTGAAATAGGTATCAGAAATTCATCTTAAAATGATCATATAAATTTCAGGATCATGTTGTAACTAAAGCTTCATCAATTTAATGTCATGTGAAGAAGATATGATCATATTTTTGTTTTAATATAGAAAATAAATAAAAATTTTATTTTATTATTATTATTACTTTTTTGAAACCTTAATTAAATTTTAAAATAGAGAGACTCCCCACTTCACATGCTCCACGTGGTGGACATTCACCCCTATCACTCCTTACAAGAAGGTGCCGCCCCACACTCTCATTACATTCCATTATTATTATTATTTTATTAAATATTATGAGAACAAAATTGAATTCACTCTGTTGATCTCTCCCACTTTTAAGGGCACAAGGTGAGGCGCCACCCCTAATGAGATTTCCCCTTTTATTTAATTATATTTTAATTTATTATTATTAATATTAATAAAATTAAATCAAACAAATCATTAAAAAAAATAATTACTATCATTATCTCTTACCACCATTATATTCGTCCAACCAAATTTTTTATGAAGTAGTTATTATTATTTAAAATAATTATAATAACACAACTACCAAAAAAAATAAATCCATTTATTTTTTTCAAATCGACACCATAATTATTATTTATAATAATAATAACTAAAACTTGTCATGTGGACTACATCTGAACACCTCATCAGAGATCTATGTCTGATCATTGTCACATCTACACCAAACTGCATACATCAAGAGATCTCATTCATGGACACCACTCAAAAATGACCCTGTCACAATCCATGTTATCACCGCATGACAATTAGAAATTAGGGGTTATCGACCTGATCCCAAACCACCTCCAATCACAAACACGAACCTGCGGTGTTGATCTGATATATTCACTAAAAATCATCTAACAAGTTTATCAATCCTTCCCCAAACTATCGATATGTATTTCATTCATGTCATTGAAATTAATGTAGGGGTTTGATCGCACTTGAACCTGCCCAGAAAAAGACGTATTGTGGCCCCATTGTCCAATGATGAAGAATGCAAAGAGCGGTGGTGGAGAAGCACTAATAACCAAGTTTTATATATCAAGGTCAAGCATTCATGGCCAATCTATTATGAACAAGGATCTCGAGGATATAAAATATCTGAAAATAAATTAATTTCAATATGTTGGGACATGTATAGTTTTAAGGGTGGGTCACAGATTGATTGAAAAATATCAATCAACTCAAAATTTTAATCATGTTGTTTAAAACACCAAATAATGGGTCCAACCATGATTTTGGTCAATCATTAGGGAAGAATGCACTCCCTAAATGATCCAAAGAGTCTGATGTGTTCTTCTTGCTTCGATTCGCCTAGATCCAGATGTTCGTTTTCATTGTTGAAGGGATTCATCAAAGGGAGGAGGAGGAGGGCTTCGCTGGCGGTGGGATAATTATGAGACAACCCTACAAATTATCCATAAAACGTATTTATATACCTTTATTATGTAAAAAATAATTAACTAAAATAATTAATTAAATCACTTAAATGTACCTACAATGATTGAGGGGTCTGAACGTTCAGCACTGAATCATTTTATATTATGCCTAGGGTAAACCCCACATTCCAAACACAACTGTGGTCTTGGATTTTGGATCTAATCAACCGTTTAAGGGTTATCTTATTTTATATAATTAACCACATGTGCACAAAATAGTATATATTTAATATTTTTTTAAAATTATTTCAGGGAAAATTGTGCCTTGGAAATGCTCATCGTCTTAGTGCCTAATGCTGGAAATATATATAGAAATATTTAAAATTCTAAAATGGAAATAACAGGGTATCGACATTATTCTATTGTTCAATATTTTCATCCCACAAAAGAACAACTAGTAACAAAACTCAAGATACTGGGCCGAAACAGGGCTCTCAACCTCCCAGGAACACGTATACAGGTTTTAGTGCTACCACAACCTATAAAATAAAGGGATTCCCTATTTACACAAGGTCTTCTCCTATCAGTACTCGATCGCCAATGGGTTCTCTGCAAAGGTAGTTTCATCTTCGATGTCCAGCTCTCCCCAGTCGATGATGTACAAAAGGTCAATCACATATCTCCATAGTTTTTACATGTGTAAGACATCATTCACCAGATCTATATGTGGGGGCAGGATAGGGCAATAGGTAAACACACCAACCCTCTACATGATATCGATCATCCCAATGAACCAAGTGAATATATTTCTTCCCTGACCGAAACTATGTATTACTCTTCCTAGAGAGACTTTCATGAAAATGTGGTATCGCTACTCAAACTCCAAGGGCCTTTGACGACGATCTATATAGGATTTACGTCTACTCTGGTGAGTCCACATATGATCACTAGTGATCTTCACTTTCTTCATTATCACCTACACCAACATTGGGCCCATAAGATATGCCTAACTGATATCTATGAAGCACAATGGTGTCATGAAAGATCCCCCATATAGGCCCCCAAAAGGTGTCATTCTAATGGAAGTGTCTTAGATACAATTTTATACAAACTCTACCAATGTCAAGTGATCTTCTATCATCTCGACTGGAAAATGTGTTCTGTTTGGAACATGATTACCTGATTCTATCCTTCATAATATTATATCAAATGTGTTGCCTACATATATTATCAAATAAGACCTATTAGTAGATATCTCCTAGTTGATACTCTCTCACATGGTTGAGTAGTGTAGGAGTCAAACCATTGGCTAAAGAAAACTTTTACCCTCTTGCTCCACCTAGGGGAGCTGCAGGGATGCTAACCCAACCAAATCTTCATGCCCTGGGTGAGCTTGAGACTTCTAGCTAAGGGAATATGATACTCTTATTTGACTCCCTAGAGTATAGACTATGTCGAAGTCATAGTACTTCAGGAGCTCCAACCAATGTCAATGTCTCAAGTTTAGGTCTCTCTATGAATTCTCTACTCAAACATTTGTTCTTAGATGTAGATGTCCCATATCATGTTAAGTGAGTGTGTTTTGAGGTCTGTGAACATCATTGTTTACTCAGCCACCATCATCCCTCTCGAATGAAGCTCTATAAGATCCAATATATGGAATAATCATAATCATAAAGGGTAGTACTCATCACAAAACAACTACTTGGAGTCATCCCAATATAGTTTCAAAGCATCGTTCATCTACATAATGATGCTCCTCCAATGCCTAGCTACTCCATGGAAAAATGCTGGATTCAAGTGCCACCAAATCATCCAGTAGGGTCCGAACAGACCTAATGATGCAAACCACTAACTCTATCCAATCCTCCACTAATTGAGGATCTGGCACCTCTTGGAACCTATGTGGTATTAGAAAATAGAAATCCTAGGCTGTGCCAAGCTTGGGAACACCCTCGTCGCACTCTATTGGGATGATATACTACTAGACAGGTGGAGGTGCTTCTACCTTCCCACTTGGTGGAAGGGGATCGTAGGATGGATACTCAATTGAGTCCTCATCCTTCATAGGATCTTCGTTATGAACAAGAGATGATATCTTGAATGGCTATCATCATAGAGGCATCATGAAAGCAATAAAAAAGTTCCATGTTCAAATCAGCATATATATATATATATCTATTAGTAATAATAGGTAGATGACTCATGGAAAGTCAATTATTCAATCCTCTAGGATTGGTGTACCATTGATCCCTACAACAAATGCCTCTTCATGTTGAGTCAACATGCTGGTGGGTAGGGTCTGGTTGGATGGATATGTCACATGACTGTACCATCACTATACTCCCTATCCTTAGAGGTGCACTCAATATACTTTTAAACTATTTCCCTAAACCCAAAAGATCATCATATGGGAAAATATACAATCAAATTCCCAAAAATGAAGTTACCCTGATACTAAACAGTCACGACCCGACCCGTAGTGGGGCCCAAGCCACAACTACTCCAAGCCCACCTTTATAGGCTATGGGGTACTAACATGCACTAAAGGCACACCTAAAATAGGGCAGGCCTATTCCTGATAACCTATTTGAACACATACATCCAACATAGTGAAAAAGTGATGAGGGGAAAAATAAAAGATAAATCATTGCTATAAATAAACCTAATAGGAATGGCCAATTAAACAGTACAAAGTATGGTAGTGTAAACTAAACAAATGGGAACAAATACATGCCCAACATAATAAAAACACGAAACGTAATATAGAGGAGAGATCCCAGCTCATGGATCCCTGCATATGACCACTATACATGGTCTAATCTCCCAATATCACCGGGATCCTCTGAAGTATCGAGAAACATGTTTTTCATCTTCAAAAGACATGAAATATGTTGGGTGATTCACATGAAAAGGTGACTATATACATACCGTATAGAATCCCCAAATAAGGTGCAGTGGGGAAGTAAGATATTCAACTGAAGAGTATAACGGTAAATTAGAAATTTTATAGTGAAATAGTGTAGATCAATCCAACAACAGAGTGAAAGTAAACACATCCAAACACAATAATCTCTAAACGGTGAGAATACGAACTTATCATCGAATCTCTGATGCCTATAGTAGTAGAGTAGACTCATAAAACCACAAAAAGATAGACACATAAAGCACATGGCATACCTCACGTGTCTTTGCCTCTCCTGCAATGAGAGTAACCAATACCAATGGATTGGGTACTGAGGAATGATATATATATATATTTATATGTATACATATTCTCAGAAAAATAATCCTAGATGAGAGAGTAAGGGAATCTCCATATCATAGTTTAGCCCAAGATGAAGTGTATCCAATAGTTAAAAAATGAGGACCTTATTTGATGTCCATCATCTCATTCCTCTACTAGGAACAGATAAGTAAAAATTCCTCAATCAATGCAACATGATATCCACATTGGGTGGCACTGACTATAACACACAGTTTTATGCTGCATCATAAAAATGTGTCATAGTTTGGAAGGCATACATATTCCTCATGATTCCAGAGATATTCCAAACCATGTATTTCTACTGTGCATCATAGTTAAGGGGGTACAATTTATATGTAGAGGACCCGCTCCTTGTATGGATATGGGTTCCACTATGTGTCTATACATTAATTATGGAGGACCCATGCTCTAGTATGACATTGGAGTACCGTCTCTATAGATAGAGTACCTTCACACTTGTGTGACTGGGGAGTACCATTATTATCTGTAGAATGAGTATACGGAACCGACACGAATATTTCCTAGGGTAGTACCATATCCATTGATAATGGACCCACACATGGATACGATAGTGGAGTACCATCTATACCTCGATATGAAATGTGGATGAACCACACCCTTTCATGACATTAGAGTATCCTTTCCATGGATAGAGGACCCACAAAATGATATGAAAACATAATATAATCTCTAACTCGATACGAAATGCGGAGTAACCACACCCTGGTTTGACAAGGAAGTACCATCTCTAAGGATAGAGGACTCGTGCCCTCGCATGAGAGGGGAGTAGTATCTCTATATGTAGAATGATTATGAAAGAACCACTCCATGATATCACTAATGTCACAACCCCCTCCTTCCAATTATGACATTCCTAAGCTAGTAAAAAATTAATAGAGATAATGACTCCCTAAGTCCCGCCTCCAGTCAGCCCCAGGGTGGTGACCAGAAAAAAGGGTATAGAATCTCTCCAAATTAAAGGCATTAACTTTTTTATAATAAAAAAAGATCCTGATATAATATTTTCATATAAGAACAACTCCAATATATATTTAAATATATATATAAGAGAGGAAAAAATATAACACATGCATGTTTAAAATATAAATTCTACAAAATAAGAGTCTCTAAAGAAAATTCCAAAAACAAAGCTAACCAGTGACTTGAGAACTATCCCAAAGTTTGATCTAGTAATGCCAAACAATGTCTAAACAGTCCTCCTAGAAACTTGAAAGCAATTATATATATTTAGGGTGAGGATGAGAGTATACTCAGTAAGGAAAAACCAATGTATCTAGTCTACAAGTTGAAGAAGCACACTAATTCCCCTGTGAGAAAATAGTTGAAACCAACGACACCTAGTAAGGAATTATAGCCATTCCAACATCACCAAGGCATCCTAAAAAAATTACACAAGTCATGAAAAATTACATAATAAGAACATATATCTTTGTGTACATCATACCACTTCCCACTGGTTAAGTATTCATACCCTAAAAAAAACATCTTATCGCTTACACACTCTTACATAATCTCCACGTCACAAATCAGCCTCACAATATCACGCCCACACATACATGGGCCACAACCAAACCCCTTCCCATGGACACCTGGGAAGCACCCCACATCTTATCCCATAAACACCTGAGAATGTACACCTTTCCGAGAGACATCGGGGCCTCATAACTGCACCAAAACTTGATCGTGTAATCTTGGGATACCCAATGCCTAGAAAAGGGAATGAGGAAGGGCCATTAACTAGCCATCCAACCTTCCACTGAGATTTTTGAGAATAGTAACCGTCCCCTAGGATAATGGGGGTGTTCGGAACATAGTACTCAACTAGGGTGGGTTGCATATAGAAAAAATTGTGAAATACTAGTATATTTATTTTGTATCAAACACTCAAGACTATATTATGGGTTCTCTATCAAACAACTAACCTCCCAATGATACCGTGAACATTCTTTCGACGTCTAAACGAATTTATCAACACCATAAATAGTCACATTGGATGTTGATAAATAAAATCCACTTCCAAACAATCCACAACACGAAAAACACCCCAAACTACTCATTTAACCAATTATCATTATTTATTAAAGAAACTGTTTATCCATTCCATCCCTACCTAGGAAACTACCAACCAAAACATGCAACACGCCACACAACATAAACCACTTAAAGGGATAAGAACCACATTAATGAAACTCACTTCATATTTCCACTCCGTTCAAATCCCATACCAACCACTACCATCATCATTTTACAGATTTATTCTGTCAAAACCATCATCTCCAAAAAGAAAACCCCCAACACACATCCAAACCCTTCAACACATATCATCATAACCAAACCTGATATACCTACATTATAAAAATGACACACCTATCACATCCATCAACATAAACATAGCACAACACGAACCTACATCCCCACTACTCTATCACTTCCGATCCATTCCAAAATCAGTCAATCTATCAACATGATATTCCATTGCATGACCCATACAAACCCACCATAAAACTATGCTATAAACACCAGTATCACACAATAATATAAGGCCCATGTCAGAACAAGACCACACACAACCACACAAAATAAGGTAGGGTGTATTCATATTTAACAAAAAATAGTTATTGAGTTACACTTTGATAAATCAGGTTGTATAAAAGAACAAGTTTGATCATGGGGAATCCATTTATTTAACCAAATATATAAAGTCAATAAATTTCATATATATAGTAATTCAACACATGAAAAAAACAAACCATCATAATTCATCCCAATTTCAAAAACCAAGACCACCAAAAACCATGATTTTTAGTAGGAATATAGCCCATATAAACCACAACATTAACAACAAATTTCTCATAAGCATGTGTCACATTCCCCACCTCTTATTTATAGGTTTAAACTGATTAATTATCTTTATTAAATTTCGATTCAATAACCTCACATGGAAAATATTTGTACACCCACACCAAATGATACACAATTAATAAGGATGAAGTGATCCCTACCTCAAGGAATATATGAACAACACCTCCTCCCTGATCCAAAGAAGGGGTGCGCAAAGCCTCAAGGAAATGTGATCTGAATTCTATAGAAAAATACATGATCTCATAGGGATGAAATGTTCTGGGGAATTTCTGCTATCATGTGAAATGGAAAACACATAGAGATGTGGGGATACTCTATTTAGAAATTATATATCCTATATCAACAGAAGAGATGGTTTCAAAAGTCATCAATTGAAGATATTTACCATGAACATGTGGCTAGGCCATTTTGGAGAATTTGGAACTTTTTAGAAATTAAAAATATGATCCATAACACTTAAAACGGGCTAAAAAACATTTAAATATTGTATTTAACACATTTTACATCGAATAAAATGTAAAAGGTGAGAAATTGGAGAAGGAAAAGAAAAACTAGAATTTAGGAAAACTATTGGAACTAAATGACTGTTGGGTGATTCATCGTAGCATGTCACTAGTGGGTGGGGAATCATTGAGTGAATTACCGTTGTACAAGTCACCAATGTGAGTTATTTGTGATGAGAAATCATTGACTAGTCACCATTTGGTGAGTCACCATTCAACAAGTCACCATCACAACCAACCATCAGCAGGTCACCATTGCAAGTCACTGACATGACTCACCGGTGATGACCTACTACTCCAAACACATTGTTATGAGAGCCACCATTGGAAAACTAAAATTCTAGAAAACTCTTGAAATGAGTCACCGTTCCTGCCCCAGAACACCCCAAACAACAGATTTTTACAAAGTTATGGATCAGAGGGGTTCGGTCAATAACATTATAAACCTCTCAAACTATTATTTCCCTAAATAATTCAAAACAAAAACCAGAAGGAAAAGAGGGGTAAAAAACCCACCCTTTGATATAACTCTCAGAGATCATTCTATAATTGAATCACCGCTACTGAAAAAACACAAAAAAGTAAAATTATAATCCCCCCTACATTGCATGAAAGATGGATTGAAACCTCAACATCCAAGAACACCTCCTGCGACATTTTGTATCCCAACCAACCAAAATACACACATCACAATCCCCAAAATCCTCACTATCCAAATATATGAATCATGGAATTCTATTATCCATGTCAATATACTATCTACTCTGGGCAGCACTAACTTACCCTCAAAGGATTAATCACATCTAAATTGATGTGTCTCGATTATGAATCTGGTATCTTTCTTTCCCATGTTAATAAAATATCAGAAATCTTGGAATAAGGAAACAACTCATCTCATAAAAAAAGTTCAAACAATACATTACAATGGGAAACCCAACAAAGAAAAACTCGTAAAAGTTTTTGGTACTAATCACAAATCTGTGTATCCCATTCCCATGTACTCTCCTCAACACCACCAGGACTCCATAACACATGAAACAAGGGAATTGTTTGTCTACACAACACCTCATCTCGAAGATCATGGATCCATAATGGTTGCTCTATGAATATAGTGTCATCTTTGACATCCAACTCACCCCAGTCAATGACACTATAGTAAACGTGAAGATACCAAAAAAGTTATATAGTTGAAAGATGTAATAGACCATAAACAAATACAATGTAAATGCTAACTAGTATTGCTCCTCTCAGACTCACCCCAGCAGCTCGAACGACCTGGTGAATCTGTGAGAAAGCATACTCCTCTTTCTGAACAACCACTGTCCACTTCAAGGGGATCCCTTCAAGAACACATTGTACACTACCTAGAACACCAAGGACCCCCTATTATGATCAGAATATGAATTATATGAGTCTTGTTTCATCCTCTAACATACAATCTTAACCTTCTCCGTCATGCTCTGCACAACCTCGGGACCAAGAGCAGTTGTCTCCCCAACCTATGTCTAGCACAAGGGCGAACAACATGGTCTTCCATACAAATTTTAAAATAGAGCCATGCCAATGGAAGAGTGATATATATTATTATAGGAAAACTCTACCGAGGTATGTTTCCATGGCCAAGATTCATCAAAATCCGAGATGCATGCCCACAACATTTCCTCAAACGTGTAGATGTCCTACTCTGTCTGCCCATCTTTTTTAGGGTGGAAATTAGTTCGGAGGTGTAACTGAGTTCCAAAATCATGTTGTAATCCCCTCCAAACTAGTGAGGTGAAACATTTATCCCAATACGAGTCAACGGATCCCAAAAATCCATGAAGTTACACAACCTCATCCATATACCTCTAAAATAAGGAATGCACTGCGACAGAATCTTTGATCACTAAGAAGTGAGATGATTTCGTCAGCCGATTCACTTCTACCTAGATTAAGTCACAATCTCCATAATCCATGGCTAATACTGTGATTAAATCCATCTAGATATCATCTCATTTTCACTTAAGTACATCTATGCGATACAATAAACCATTGGGAACATGGTTCTCAGCCTTCTCCTACTGGTACACTACGTATTTCGCCATAAAATTTACCACAGCCTGTGTCATCCCAAGCCACCAAAACTACTCTCTCATGCCACGAAACATCTTGAAAACAATTGGGTGTACCACTAAATTCATGTTTTCATACTCATAAATAACTACCTCACACATTTACACAGGAACAAACAACCTCACATGGAAAGACATCTGATTATGAATATCCTATGACCATCATTTTGGAGCATTACTATGGTCAATATGATTGTGCATGACCTCTACATCTGATTCTCTCCATTGAGACTCCACCATGTGGTATATTAGAGAAGACTAAATCATCATCTAAAACAAGGAGCCTCTACCAGTATCCCCCTTATATTTAAGTTGAAGGAATGAAACTCCTCCATCACCATCCATACTTCTGGAAATTGCAAAACTACCACCTTATGAGACTTCCTGCTTAAAGCATCAACCATGATATTTACATTTCCTGAGGTGTAAGATATTTTTAAATTGTAGTCATGGAGAAACTCCATACACCACTATTTTGGAATATTTAGTTCCCATTGGGAAAATATATACCTCAAGTGCTTCTAGTTTGTGAAAGCCACAAAACACACTCAAATGAGGTAATAACCCCACAACATCAGTGTTAACATGACCACCGTTAGCTGCAAA
Source organism: Viscum album (assembly GCA_963277665.1). NCBI lineage: Eukaryota > Viridiplantae > Streptophyta > Magnoliopsida > Santalales > Viscaceae > Viscum > Viscum album. The sequence goes on along the minus strand of OY728155.1, from coordinate 1,214,289,016 downwards.
TCATGGGTGAAATAGTTGCGTTCATGGGTACATAATTGTCTAGACCCATAAGAGATAAATCCCCAATATTACATCAGTACACATCCCAATCGTAGACAAGAATCATCATAAAATACTTTGAACATTACCCCTTACTTTTGGAATTGGGTCACTAATGCACTGACCAACTTCCCTTTTGGGAAACTAAATGCTTCATAACACTCCTTACTATATAAAAATCCTGGTTTTTAATGGGCACAACCGTCAATAAGGTTGTTACTCGTGATAAATCAGGTACAAACATTCAATAATTTCTAATCAGGCCATGAAAACAGTCAACCTCTACACCATTCATGGGTTCTTCCCATGAAAATACATCCTTAGTGTTTTTCGGGTACACTACAATCGGTTATTGCTGCACTTGGAAAAATTTATGTATAGCTGGTGGAGTAGAAGAACCTTCAAGATAGTTTAGATATGCTCGGAATGATTCTCATTTGAATATAATTAAAACAAGATTTCATCGATAAATACAACGACGAAACAGTCTAGTGAGTTTCAAAAGGCATAGTTCATAAGCCCCGTGAACATGAATGGTGTATTCGTAACACCGAATTACAAGACCACAAACATGAAGTGCCCATACCTTCACATAAAAGAAATATTTAGGATATATACCTCTGTCACTCTCAATTGGTGATATCAGAACCATGGATCGATCATAGAAAACCAACTGGATCCTCTCAGGTGGTTTAAAAGATTGTATATCCTCAAGAGATGGTAAATATTCTTGACTATCAGTCAATTTAACCTCTAATATCCAATAAAAAACCTCAGAACACAATATCCCTTCTTCAAAAATAAGATTTTATCACCACATGGTGACACACCTGGTCAGATGAATCCCTTCTTCATTAGGTCCTCAATCTGAATCCTTTCCTCCCACAACCTCTAAGGTTCCATCTGGTAAGGAGCCATCGAGTTATGACAAGCAATAGGGTGTATGTATATCCCAAAATAAATATCACAATGAGGGTGTAGAATTATATCCTATTTGGGAAATACATCCAATAATTCCCAAAAATTTCTGGAAACCTCTTCCATCTTATCATCCATTGATTCCACTGTCATCTCAACCAACAAAGAATAAAGAGGCTTCACACAATGACTTCCCACCTGACAGATCCGCTCCCCGTCGAAGGCCACATGTTGACCATCAACATCTAAAAACCTGACATTTATCTAGAAGATGTCGATAACAGCTTGTATAGAGTACAACTAGTCAATTACAAGGATGATATCATGGGGTTGAATATGTAACAAGAAGATAATCCCATTGGATTGGTGTGGCCCCATCATTATTTTAGATCTCTGGAATACATCAAACAAGACGGTACGACATCCTACTATCGTACTCAATACTAGGGGCATGGGAATTATCTCTAAATATTTTCCCATAAAATGTTATAGACCGGGTGCAATAAAGGGGTATGAATCTCTTGAATCAGACAAAGTACAAGAATGAGTATTGAACAAAATAATCATACCTTGAACGATATCTGACCCTTCTAGAACTACGGTCTCTACACAGTGAGACTAACCATGACAATCTCCTCTACCCTTTTATTAATGACCGCCTCCTCTTCTATGTCTGGGTCAACATCCTTGAGGAACACCCTATGTTCAGACTCTACCTACTCTATCTCCCCTTAGTGGAGAGTTATCCTACTGTCCCTACTGCAGGAACTACCATACTGATAACTGCTACTGAGGTGGGAACTGGACATGCCGACCTCTACTATACTAGGTTCTAACATCTATTGGGAACTAACACTGATGATTCCCATGGGAACCACAATTAAAACACATTGGTCTCAAGTTCACGTGAAAAGAACGAGGATCAGGAGGTCAAAATAAAAACTGTTATGGTCAGCTCCCACCTGGTCAAAACTTTGTAGGACAATGCACCTGAGGCCTACTATTAGTAACACTACCTCTTGAAGAACTTTGGAGGCTCCCCTCTTGCGGTATATTTCCAAATGAGTGCATCCACTAAACTAATTCCCCATTCTTCTAGACCCCCATATATGTTGGAAAGGTAAAGGGGGTATTTGTGTACTGAATAGAAGGATGAAGTGCCTCCTCTAACCATCTCTCATGAGAGTCCTCATTTGGACTGAGATCTAGAAAAAATGAAAATCCTTGAATTCGATCCACATCTCATGTATTGACATACTCCTCTATTGGAGGGAGAGTAACTACAAACTATTCTTAGCCTTCGTGGTCGAAGAATGGTATTCCACTCAGATCCCATTCTCAAAATAGAATCACAGAAAATAATCTTTCTTAATCTCCACCAGGTAAAGTGTCCACCACTGATGAGTGGCTCCCCTTATCTACCCACATAGAAAGGAACCCAGTACTTCATCAGATCTGGAATCAATCTAAAGGGGGTCACAAGTTCCATGTGTTAGTTCTCTATCTCTATATCCAAAATGACACCCTCATAATTTCCTAGAGCCTACTATGGGAATGTATGTATCATATTCTACCACAAATCATCCCCCTCTACTCGTTCAACCCTCCGTCAATCAACCATGTCACCCAATTGGGCCTCTACTACCTGCATTACACGGGGATGATGACCGATTTTCATGGATGAAATTGTAAAAAAAAAGAACTACTAAGCCTGAGTAATATAGATTTTTTTAATTTAGATCCATTTTAAGCCATTGTTAATTTAAATTTCATTGAGAGACCAATTCAAATAAGAAAACAATTCATCATGATGCATGTAATTTTCTTAGGGTCTCTACCCTACAAATGGTGTAGCCTCACATGGTCCTTCGGTAGACATAGATTCCTTGCATTAGATCATGGGGGGGCCCTAAAATAATTTTTCTTTTCTGTCTTCCCTCGATTATGTCATGCACCATGATTTCATGACACTATTTCCCTGCCAACCCAGGAAATTCTCACTATGCCAAACCCCAAACTCAATCTTGTCTCTCAAAAATCAGTTCTGATACCATTCTATCACAACCCCCTCCCTCCAATTATTTCCCTCCTAATATGGAAATGATGAAAGAGAGATAATGACCCCTGATTCCGAGCTCCATTATGCCACCAGATGGAGACCAGCACCAAAGGTATAAAATATCATGAAATTGGAAGCATTTCCCTTTTAAATAAAACAAGATAGAGAGATAAGATGGTTAATCCCATGAAAAATAAACGACACACACACACATATAAGAAATCCGAAACCACCTAACATGCATTTTTAAAATATGAATACTACAAAACATGAGTCTCCATAGTAAATACCAAGGAAAAAGATAAGCAGAGACACAACAACTATCTCAAATTCTGAGCTAATAATGTGCATCACAGTTCATTTAGTCCCCCTAGAAACCTGAATGATGTTTTATATATGCTAGGTGAGTATACAGGTATAATCATTTGGGAAAAACCAATGTCTGTCGTGAACATGTGGAAGAAGAATACTAATTCCCCTATGAGAAAAAAGATGAAACCAACATCCCCTAGCAATAAATAATAACCATCCAAACAACCTTAAGTCATGCTAACCAAATATTGCAAGTCAATTAAAGTAATTTAATAATATCAGTGGTCTTTGTGTACCCTGCATCACTTCCCACTGGTTACTGCTCATAGCCTAACCAAAAACATCATAGAATATCCACACTGTATAACACTATTCCACAAGACACACGTCACACCCCCCACCCATACTCACCAAGGCCTTAGACCTAGTCTTTCAACCATGGAATACGATGCTCACCACATCCTGCTCATACACACCTATGCGACAACCATCCCACATCCTGAAGACACCAGTGAAGCACACCACATCTCATCTGATAGACACTTGGGAAATCAAACCTAACACATAGTCACCAAGGCCTCAAAACTACACCATAAACTACCTAAAAAATATTGGGCTACCAAATGCCTAGAAGAGGGAGCAGGGAAGATCCAATAATGATCCAAACATCTCCCACCTATATATTGGGAAATTTAATCCTCCCACATGATAATGGATGTGTTTGACACATTGTCCTCAACTAAGGTGGGGTGAATATAGAAAATGTGGGGAAAATACAGGTATATATATTTTGTATCAAACACTCAATCCCAAGAAATGGGTTCTCAATAAAACAACCAAACTATCTATGATACTACCAAATTTTATACAACCCCTAAATGAATTTATCAAAACTAACCACAATCACTTCAGAAGCTGAAAAATGAAATCCTCTTGACAATAAGAGAGAACAAAAAACATACCCCCAACAAACTCATTTAACCAATTATCATTCTTTATTAAAGAATACATTTATTAATTCCATAACTACCCAAACAACTAAAAACCATAGAACACAGAAAGGCACACAACATAAACCCCACCATGGTAAAAGAACCACAATAAAGAAACTAACTTCATATTTCCACTCCGTTCAACACCCATACCAACCACATCAATCATCGTTCTTTAATTTCATTCCTCCAAATCCATCATCTCAATATGAAAACCCCCAACACATAGGCAAACATTAAAACACATATCATCTCAACCAAGCCTGAAATACCTTGTATATAACAACCCCAAACCCATCACACCTACTAATATAAACATAGAACAACCTGAACCTATAGCCCCAATGCTCAATCACTACCCATCTATTCCACAATTACTCAATCTCTCATCCTGAGATTCCTTTACAGAACCCATACCGCCCCACAATAGCTGTGATCTCAACCCCAGCACCACAAAACTACACAAGGAATAAGACAAAACAACAAAAAACACACAACCACACCAAACAAGGAAATGTGTATTAATATTTAGAAAAAAACATGTGCTTTAAATATAATTTGATAATTTAGGGTTTATCATAGAGCACGTTCATTTCGGGGGAATCCATTTATTTAACTAGATATACATAGTAAATCATTTTCATATATATAGATATTTAACACATGATCAACAACAAGGAATCACAAGTCATCCTGTATTCACAAATAAATAACAGTAATGGCCATGACTTTCATAAGGGATATAGCCCATATAAATCACAATCTCAATAAACAATTTAACAAAAGCATGCATCACTTTTCCCCCACACCTATTTATTGTTTTGAAGCCGATTCAATTATATTTATTAGATATGAATTCAAATTCTTTCACAATAGAATCATTCATTCAACCTCCCTATAGGAGACATGATTAAGAGGGATTTAGGGATCCCTTCCCCAAGATACAAACTATTAACACCTCCTCATTGCACCAAGTAGAGGGTGCGCAAGGCATATGTTAAATGTGACCCAGAGTCCATAACACAAATCAAGATCTCTCAGGGAGGAATGGTAATGGGGAACGTCCCTTATGAAGAGAAAAGGAAAACACATAGATAAGAGAGGATCTCATCTTTATAATGTTCAGATCCTATTTTAATGGAAAAATTGTTTTGAAAGCCATTAATAGCAGATCGTGACCAAGAACACACGACTTGGAAGTTTAAGAGCCTTTGAAACTTTTGGAAAATTAGAGATATGATCCATAACCCTCAAATTAGACTTAAAACCTTGTAAATATGGTATTTAACTCATTTTACATCCTATAAAATGTTAAAGTGGTGAAACTAGAAAAACAAGAAGAAAACCGGATTTTTGTAAAACTATTGCAAATGACTCACCGTTGGATGATTCACCGTCATGATTCACTAGTGGGTGAGGGACTATTGAGTAACTAACCATTGGAATAGTCACCAATATAAGATACTAGTGACATGATACCATTGATGAGTCACCATTCATCAAGTCACTGTTCGACAAGTCCGCATTCAGAGAGTAACCATTTGGCAAGTCACCATTTAGTGAGTCACTGTTTATCCTGTCACCATTCAGTGTGTCGCCACCACGACTCACTATCATGAACCACCATTAGTAAATTGTCACTATGAGTCAGTGATGTGACTCACCATTAACAACCTACCAGTCCAAAATCACCGTTAGATGATCTAACATTGGACAACTAATGTTTTTGAAAACTTTTGAAGTGAGTCAATGTTACCTATAAGAACACCCCTAGTACCGTATTTTTAAAAAATAATGGACTAAATATGTTCATTACATATCAACTAGGGAGTACCATCTCCATTTTGAGGACTCTCACACTAGTTCCATAGAGAAGTGTTGTCTATATCTACACAAATAGTAAGGAGGACCTGTTCCTGGATGTGACAGGGAGTACCGTCTCTATGGATATAATTGTAAAATCCAAGACCCAGATACTACCAAATGGTGCCTCAATACATGTTGGACATATGGCCCCAAGTGCATCTACCAAAACTCCAAAAGATTCTAACTAGTATCGATGGCCTAGGTGATTCAGTGGGAAGATGTTTCCATCTTTACCAGAGTATCACAAAAGACGTGAATCATACAATAAATAAAAATAGGAAACAAACAAAAATCAACTATAAGTAAGAAAAAAAGGGAATACATATCAATAACCATAATTTTCTTATATACAAAGTGATGCAGATGATATAAGTATCTAGACTGAATCTTGAACAATACATGGAAACGCAATATAGTACAAGTATCCAAAATAGAAAAGAAGCCCCAAATGTTTTTGATACATCACAATCCTTTTTTGGGTCCTCTTCTTCACTATTGCAAAGCCACATACAATAACTGGTGCCAAGATTCTTTCCCCTATTATCACTTATAACCATATAATCTATTTGGGTCCCTGAGAAGGCCCAATCAAGGTGTGAGATAAACATCCCAGTAGGGAACCACCCAGGTCTATACAATTCTAACAAAAATATCCAGAGTGATAGAAAGTTTAAATAAATTAATAAAGTAATTGTGGATTCCCAGAGCAGAAGTTGAAAAAACTAGTTGTACCATGCATCCCCTCAAGGATCCCTGTATAATACCTAGCTCTAAACAATTCAGCTATAAAAAAGTAAAAATGACACACGGTCTTTCCATACATCCATCCATATCATGTAACCCATGGCCACACCATATAAAAAAGTGTATAATTCCATAGCCAAGCTGTATAATGATGTGTAGACCACAACAGATGAATCCAATGTATCGCGTACAAGGGCATCCTTGTAATTAATCTAGACCGTGAAGGGTTAGATCCAATGAACTTTTCCAAGGAATCCACATCGATTCCCATGGGTTTCTTAGTGTAAACTCAGTCTAGGCACTGGTTATAGTCCTTGGATCATGTATATCGACATGTTCTACATGATTCCAAGAATGTCAGATCCACGATGTAGTAAGGCTCAAGGCATCAAACAAAATCAATACCCAAGGGGAAGAGTCAACCAAAGGCATCCACTACTACATTCCTTATCCATGGAGAGAAGTCCATGGAATCTATGAAAAAATTCATTCAATATAATAAATTAATTCCATGAGAGTATACCCATTCACATCAACAAGAAAAATCCATGAGCAAACCCACTCTTACAACCCATTTATAATTTACAAAGAATATTGGCCTACCCTCCCATATAATCCATTAAACATTCCATTAGTCAATTCATAAGGGTATACTGACCAATATCACACATTTTGCAATAAAATATAATCAATAATAAGCATGTAGCAATAAGATATCATTAATAAAGGAGGCAATACATCTCGTAATCAAGCTATTCAAAAACCATTAATCCATTAACGAGCTTCATATAACAAGGAAAGAACAAGCACAAACCCATTAGGTGATTGAAATAGGCATAAACAAGGAATTTATTCAAGGTACATGACATGGGTGACCTTGAATCAAGCAACGGGTGAAAATGAACCTAAAAAATATCTACGGGCTTCCTAACTGGGTCTGGTCATGCCTACCAAGAGTAGATCACTAGAAAACAAGGTTGTGATGGAACATATGATGGACGAAGAAAAGGATGAATACCCAAAAATCGCCCAAAAAGATGAAGAAAATTATAGAATACCTACCTCGTCTCTATAGTAGAGAGATCATCTAGTATCGAGTCATGATTCATCACGGTTTAGGAGATATCTCAAGAAAAAATAAATTATGGAATATAAGGAGATATAATCCTAAAATCAAATAGCACAATCAATTTGTTGGAGAATCGAATATGTATAAAAAAGAATTTAGGCTTATGGATAAGGATCTAATGAGATGAGAAACAATAGAAATGGTGGTCGGCCGAAGAGTATGGTGTGATCCCCCCTATGTGCCAAAGGGGAGAGCTCTCTGAGAGGGATATTGTGGGGTGTAGGAGAATCCCTAAAAGGGTTTAAATGGAATTTTAGGATTTTAATTAAAATTTTAAAAAAACTCATCTAGTAGTCTCGTGTGGTTTACTCACATAATTTCCCAGATCATGCAGACACCGTGCACAACTCAATGCTTCCAAGGGGAAAACCTCATGGTTACCGAATTTTTTTTGACTAACCATGAAAAAAACTATATTAAAAAGTAGAATTTCTTTACAAATTCTTCACAGCTGTATGGTTGTAACTGCACAGTTTCTGTTCACATGAGGAACCTACTCCACCTCTTCCCAACCATGCGTGATTAATAGGAACGGGTTTTCAAACGATGAAGAAACCGTGTGCTAGGCTACAAACCCCCAAACACGATGTTTTGAGATTTAAAAAAATTTGCACTCCTTAAATCATGTGAAAATTTTGAACATTCAGATAAGTCCATGATAATAAATTTGAACCAAAAAAGTATCCATACATCATATGAAAACCCATATTCTTAAAATATTCGCCCCTTATAGAAATTCATCCCTAAATTTCTCTCTAATGGATGGTCAAGATTAATCTAAGAAAAACTATGGCCAATGATCACGTACATCAGCTTCTCACTCCTAGGTATCATTATGTAAACATTCATGCAGCTATAAGACCCATACTAGGTGAACTGATCATCCTTGGAGAACATTCATGCTCCTATCAATGATACGTATCAGATGATCATCAATGGATGCATCAACCTAAATCTTAATCTCCTTGGGCTGAAAAACATGATATCGGTCAGAATGATAGCAATGTAGCTGAGATATGTGGATGTTGTCTTGTATTTCTCAGTACCTCTAAGGTAACTTTAGGTGATAGTAAACTAACTCAACTCTCTTTAGAATCTCAAATAGACTGACATAGCTCAGTGAAAGCTTACCCTTTATCCTGATCCACCTATGTCCCAGCCTCAGTGAAACATGTATGAAAACCAGATCCCTGGCCTCATACTCTAGAGGTCATATGCAGTGATTGACGTAAGAATTTTGATGATACTACACTATTTTCGTCCACCTATATATCAACTCGACCTACTCCGAAGTGTCTTGCATGATACGTGGTCCCAAAAAAGCTATCTCACCTGCCTCTAACCGTCCCATGGGATAACGTCATATCCTACCATATAAACCATCATAATGAATCATCTATATCATCACCAGATATCTTTTGTTATAAGTGAACTCAACTAGGGGAACGTGCCCCTCCCAAGAGCACCCAAAATCTAGAATGCATGCTCGCAGCATGTTCTCTATCTCCAGTACTGTTCGCTCTAACTGGCCATCAGTTTGAGGGTGGTATATTGTGATTAGCATAACCAGTGTATTGGGTTCCCTCTAGAAACATTGCTAGAAATGATATGTAAAATAGGCATCCTTATATGAAACAATAGTGCATGAGGCCCCATGAAGTCGTATAACCTCTTGGATGTACAACCATCCTAGCTCATCAACACTAGTGGTCTCCTTGATCAGAAAAAATTGAGCAACCATCTTCAGCCTATCAACAATAACCCATACAACATCGTTATCTCGAGGTTACATATGAAACCAAGTCAATTAATACATCCCGACATCATTCCATTTCAATTATAAGATAGGTAACTATTGTAAAATCTTATCTATTTTCTAATGTTCTACCTTTACCTACTGACAGGTGGAACACCTCATAACAAAACATTCTACCTTTCTCTTCATACTTAGCCACCAATACCAACAACCTAAGTCATGATACATCTTTTTTACACTTGGATTTACTAACCATGATGAAGCATGAATATCCCAAATCAACTTCTCACGTGTATCCATTGGAACCCAAACAAATCCTTTGATATGTTGGGTTTCAACATTGCCAACAGCCCTACTAAGAGGTGGGTCCTCACTTTCCACACACTCATGTAGAACTAGGACCTCTGAATCTAATAGCTAACTTATTCTAAATTTTTCTAGTAAGGTATATGTCCAAACTAAGGATGATATAAAATCATAACATTTCCTATAATTCACCTCCATATTCATTTCAAAAAACAACTCCATGAGATTCCAGTCGTTATTTTCTTGTTGCAAAGCATGAATATATGTTCTCATTCTCAGTGCATTGGCCACTTCATTGCCTTTACCAGGCTTATAGGAAAGCTTGATGTCGAAGGACTGTATGTAATGCACCAAAATTATTTGAATCATATTTAGATCATGTTGTGTAATGATATACTTTATGATTTTGTGGACCATGTAATCCAAAAAACACTCTCCCAAAAAATAGTGTCGCCAATACTGTAAAACAAGAACAACTGCATATAACTTATGATCTTAAATAGGGTAATTCCTATCATGAGGCCTCAGATACCAAGACCAATACTTCATGACTCGATTGCGCTACATCGTCACTTCTCCCAGCCTAATACATGAAGCATCACATTAAACCATGTAACTCTTTCCCATCTCCAATAGTATCGGGATTGGTGCTAATGTAAACCTCCCTTTTAGCTCTGAAAAAGTTGTCTCGTAAGAATATGACCACATGAACATCACACCCTTTTTAGTCAATGCCATCAATGGAACTACTAAGTGTGATAATTTCTATATAACATGTTTTTAGTTACTAGCTATCCCCAAGAAACTCCATTTGTAAAACAAATTCCAAGGATGATCCTTGGAAACTACTACTCTCACCTTATCTGGGTCCACTAAAACCCCTGTCTCTGAGATGATGGGACCAAAGAAGTGAATCTGGTCCATTCAAATTTGCCAATTTTTGATCTTAACATATAACAGATTCTTTCTCTGTGCATTAAAATGATATCATTATGGCTAGAATGGTCGTGTCAATTTTTAGAATACAAAAAGATATCATCCATAAAAACTAGCACAAAAAATCCATGTAAGGCTAGAACACTCAATTCATTAGCACCATGAAAACACCTGTCATGTTCGTGGGACCGAATGACATAAACAGATACTTTTATAGACCCTTCCTACTACGAAATGTTGTACGAGGTATATCTTTACGCCGGTCATGTAACTAGTGATATACTGACCTAAAATCTATCTTTTAGATCACTCATGTTCCTCAAAGTTGATCAAATAAATCATCTATCCAGGGAAAGGGATATTTTTTAACCATTAGTTGGTTCTACTTTCGATAGTCCACACATATCATAAGGGAACCATACACCTTTTCAAAAAAGGACAATTGAACCCCATTGATAACTACTAGGTCTAATAAACCCCTTCATGTCAAAATCCTATAGATTCCACTTGACCTACTATATCACCTTCGTAGCCATCCTGCAAGGGTAAATTGATACTAGTGTAGCTCCTAGCACTAGATCGATGGAGAAATACACTTCTCTTTTAGGAGGTAACCTAGAAAATTCATCAGAAAATCCATCCCTGAAGCACTCAACCACTGGAGGGATTTATTTTTAACTCACTCCCGGATCATCTAGAAAAAAACTAGAAATATGGGTTGTTGTCAAACCCATCCCACAACACTCATGTCTATCCCAACTCACAAAAAAATTCCAATCACCCCTGTGAATAAACATTGCACCCTCTAGTGATGTGAAAATCACCCATTGGAAAAAGCTATAAATGTATGCTTGATAAGATACTAGCCAGTCCATCACAATAATTACATCAAACCCTACCATCCTAAGGACATAAAGATCCCAAATGAAGTGAAACCCACTAACCTCAAGGGAAACACCACTATCATGTACACATCACCTGTTATGACTCCCAACGGTGATTATAGTGTCAAAATGCCATTACAAATCAGAACAAAAGGCCTGAGGATTTTTCACAACCATTAAGATATAAAACTATAAGATAACCCAATATAAAAAAGAGTATATTCAATAGTAAAAGATAGTATGACTGTAACACTAAACGTAGAGGGTATGTGATCCTTCTAATGTTGGTTTCATCGCACAACATAAGCAAAACCTATACCACAAACTTAGGACACTACTTGCCTACCCTGAGCTGATCCACCCTGCAGCCACTGAGAACCCGGTGTCTAGATACCGTTTCCACGACCACCACTACCATGTACTAACCATCCTAAATTTCTTCATCTCCAATCCTAATTTGGATATCAAGAACCTACTCCTGAAACTAAACTTGGATCACATCCCCTACCACTCAAAGTTGGAAGTAAGTTCCTACTAAACTGCTGCATGTAACCCATCCTGCCATAAGCTCACCACTCAACTAGGTTGTGGTCACACTGATTCTTCATGTGGCCTCTCCTACCACACTGATTCAAAAACACCAAACAACCAGCACCCACATCTTGAATAGTACCCACATCCTGATAATCTTCAATAAAACACTTCCTACCATAAGACGTTGACCCGCTAGGGTGATAAATAACACTCCCATGTTCTGAACCCCCAACTTCATTCAGGTTCTACTCCTTGATCAGTTCTGGATTCAAAATCTATATGATAGAAGTCAACATGAACACATTGACATGAGATTTAATAGCATGTCTGAGACTTTCATCGAAGCATCTCACCCTCAATAGCTCATCATTAAGATACATCAGTGAAAAATGATGTGGCTTAGTAAAACATTATGGTGTATTCCAGCCCCTCATCATTCCATAATCCAGAGACTTAAAATCACTAGACAACATTGGTAATAGATTCACGGGGGTAAAATTTTTTGTATATACAGTTTTGAAACATAGTCCAACCCATATCTCACATTCTGTCAACCTGGTTCAAAATGTCGCACCAGCGCTTCACCACTCCACGTAGAATATAAGTAATGATCTTGAACTTCAACTGAAGAGGCATCTACCGATGCAAAAAAAAATCTAATGTAGTCTCAATATATAGTTCTACAGCCTTTGAACCACCATACCCCATAAACATTGGAGGATAAAACTGATAAAGAACCCATGTTAGCTCAACCATAGACACAGCAGGCTGGACTTTTCCCTAAAAGGATGATATATATTGGAAGAATGATTTGTAGAATTGTTCCTCATACCCATTGTTTGGAACAGCCCCCAGATCCATATTTTCAACTAAAAAAGGATCAACAAGTATCTCATGTCCATTGTCTCTAATGTAGGTTCCTCAAATCCATTGCAGTATACAACTGGAGGACATCATGGTGAAATGTCCCTAAAATTCCAATCACATGCCTCGAGAAAGAACAACATTAAATCACACTACATTGAAGTGTATGAAAAGTAAATACCCTCCCAGAAACCAATTCTATCCCATAACATGCACATAAATATAGAACTATATAAAGAACATTTAATGAACCACTAGAAACTATACCTCTTGCCCACTCAAAAGTCGAGTAAAGGTCAAGTCTCTGTCCATTATTTCAATTTTCCATTTTTATTTCCCATTTAGTCATCCATGAAATTCCACTAAGGGTAACCAATTATGAATCCACAAGGGTTGATAAAACCCCACGAAACCAACCTTGGATCCCATTCAATCCATACATATATCAATTTTTAATTATCACTGTCAATTCATTAGTTTGACATTTCCAAACCCATAAGGGGCCATACTCCCTATAAATTGATTTATGATATCAATACTTCATCTACTTCACCCATACTAACACAATAGTAGGCACGATTTTCCCCTCAAAAATCACAATAACATGAAATAACTAATGCATCCTAAATGGCATGGAATAATTCCAGGAATGTGATTTCTCTAATAAGAACGTATGTGATTAATGAGATGGAATACCCTCATGTCATTAGGTTCAAACTAAAATGGAACCCAAAATTGCATTAATAGTTTCAAAAAAATCATGTGTGTCACCCAGTAGTGAAATCAAATCAACTATAATAGTCAAAATCCAGAAAACAAGATTTCAATTGGAAACAATTTGGATTTTCTCTATACATGAGGTGGCTACTCCCAGGAAAAAAATGAATACCAAATTCCACTTCCCTCTTATCCCTGTCTATCATCGCCAAAAAATAAGTCAAACACGAAAAGAAAAAACTACTCTGATACCACATTGTAGCATCTCAGACCCAGATTCCGCCCAATGGTTCCCCATGCTCGATTGGCCACATTGACTCAAGCGTGTCTCTCTAAATGCCAGAGGCTGCGGACTAGCAGGGAGGCCCTAGGTGAGTCATTGGGAACACTATGGCTCCATTACTAGAGTATCACATCATATGTCAAACATAATATGTATAGAGAAAGTGAAATGAATATTGATCAATAGAAATAAATAAGTGACATGAATACATATCAATAACCAGAAGTGTCTCATATACAAAACGATGCAAATGATACAAGTATCTATAAAGAATCAAGAATAGTACATGGACACACAATGCAGTAAAAGTATCCAAAAAATAACAAAATACCAATAAGTTTTTGTACAGTCATAATCCTCATCTTGGTCCTCCTCTCCCCTGATACAAATCCACAATAAAAAATGTTACTGGGGATTTTTAACCTATCATACACAACAACCATATAATCTATTTGCGTTCCTGAGGAGGCCCGAACAGGGTGTAGATAAACATCCCAGTACGAAACCACCCAGGTCTATACTTTTATAACAGTAATATCCAGAGCGCTAGAAAATATAATGAAATATGTAAAGTAAGTGTGCATGCCCAGGGCATAATTCTATAACAACTAGAAGTACCAAATAACCCCTAAAGTATCCTTTCAAAAGAGTCGTCTCCTAACAGGGCAGACATATATAAAAAAGTAAACAAGTTACACAACCATGCCCGAAATCCATCCATATCATGTGAAATATTACAACACCATATAAAGAATTCCATAATTCCATGACCACTTCATATAATTAAGTGTACACCACATGGTCCGTATGAAATTTATAATGAACCAAGGCATCCTTGTAATTAATCTAGACCACCATGGGCTTGATCCAATGAACTCATTCAAGACATCTACATTGAGACCCATGGGTGTCAAAGTGGAAACAAGGTCTAGAAACTAGTTGGATTTCTAGGATAATGTGTACCAATATGTCCTATGTGATTCCATACAAGATAGATACACATGGTAGCAATTACCAAGGATCCCATAAAATCAAGACCCAAGGGGTAGATTCAACCCATGGCATCCACTACCGCATTCCAAATCAGGGGAGAGAAATCCATGGCATCTATCAAACCATTCATTAAATTTATACAATTCATTCCAGGAGAGTATACCCACTCACTTCAACAGGAAATCACAATGATCATTCCCACTCATGAAATCCATTTATCATTTACAAAAAATGTGGTCCTACCCTCCGTTATAATTCAATTAACATTCCATTAGTAAATTTATAAGGGTATACCTACACATATCACAGAATATAAAATACCAGATAATCAAAAAGAATCATGTCATAGAAAGATATCACTAAGCAAGGATGTATTAAATCTCTTAATAAAGTTATTAAAAACTATTAAGGCATCAATGAGCTTCCTCTAACTAGTAATGTAAAATCACACTCCCCTTGGGTGGTTTAAACTATCATAAACAAGGAATTTCTTCAAAGCACACCTCATGGGTGACCTTTAATCATGAAACAGGTTCCAACACACCTAAACAAAACCTAATAGAATCCTTACTAGGTCTGACCAAGCCTTCCATGGCTAGATCACTCGAAAACATGGATGCAACCGAAAGTTAAGGTGTAGAGAAATGTCTGAATTCACAAAAATCACCCAAAAAGCCAATAAAGAGTATAGACCACCTACCTCAACTCATTAGTAGAGAGATCATCCAGTGTCGAGCCTTGATTCGTCCTGGTTTATGAGTGATCTGATGATCAAATGAAGAATTAAATATTAGGTCATATGAGTCTAAAATAAAATAATGTAATTGATTTCCTGAAGAATTGAATATGGATAAAAAGGATTGTAGGCCTTATCGATACAAATCCTATGATACAAGTGGCAATAGAAACGAAGTTGAAATAGTGGGTAAGGATTAATACCTACCCTATATGCCAAATGGGAGAGCTCTATGAGAGGGATGTTGTGTGATGCAAGATAAACCCAAAAATAGATTAAAATTAAATCAAGGATTTCAATTAATAGTTTATAAAACTCATTTGGTATGATCAAATGGTTTACCCACATAGTTTTCCAAACCATTCCAAACTCATGCGCATCTCACTACTTCCCAGTTTCACAACACAAGGTTACTCACACTATTCGACTAGCTGTGTGGTAACTGTGAAGAAACTCTCTTTCAAAATGGTGAAACTTCTCAGACATTCCACACAGTCGTGTGGATTCTACCACACTATTTCCTTAACTATATGGACCCTGCTGATCCTTTTACTAGCCTTGAAATATTCATCCACATAGTTTTTCAAACCCTGTGACAATCATGTTCTAGGATAAAAACCCCAAAACTCGGAATTCTGAGCTCCAAACAAGCTTTGGAAACCTCTGTAAAACTTATGACCAAGATGAGTATTCACATAAGGTGATAAAAAATCATTTGAACCAAAATGAAATGGATTTTTACCTCATTATAAAACACATGTTCTTATAAGAGGACCCATAGGCTAATATGACAATGAAGTGTTGTCTCTTCATTGATAATAAATGTGGAAGACCCCCACCATGATACGACAATATTGTACCCTCTCCTTGGATAGAGGACATTCATGTGGAGACAATAACATATTACCATCTCTATCGGAAATATCAAAAGATCATGTTTGATCACAATCATCATCAAGAACCACCAAAAGAAGAATTACCCACTTAACTATTGAAACTGGGGGCTTTAGACCCAACTTGTATTAAACATTGATTACATTTACATGTATTAAATTTTATATAATACATGTGTTTATCTTTCCATTATAGTGTAGATACTACTGCATCCACTTTTTTTATGGAAATTTCCTTAGATTACATGTCATATAAAAAGGGTTATAGAAGATCCCATTCTATAATGAGAACTCCAAGATTCCATGACATTAATCTTAAACTAATTTCTTATTTTCCAGTTACATCATTATGAAAATACATAGATGATGTGTGACTGTCAGGTGTTGGGGCCTCATAAGCATTGAGACTTTTTCTCATTAATTTCATACTTGATGATCTCTAGTTGTTGCGGTCATGAGGAAAGACCCGTATAAGTTGAACACCACATGTTTCAGGTGTCATTGGTCGTTAATATCTATG
Organism: Viscum album; assembly: GCA_963277665.1. Taxonomy (NCBI): domain Eukaryota; kingdom Viridiplantae; phylum Streptophyta; class Magnoliopsida; order Santalales; family Viscaceae; genus Viscum; species Viscum album. The sequence continues at coordinate 1,214,271,535 of OY728155.1, read as the reverse complement.
TAAATGTGTAATGGTCTCCAAACATGAGATCATTATCAATGAATGTCATTTAATTATGTACATTTGATGCAAGGAAAAAACCATGTAAATAATGTCATGGTGGTGTAGTTAGTATCGGGTATTTCATTCATGGAATGTAATTTATTGATTGATCAAGAAAGGATCTGTCACTTCCTAGTTCTAGGATAAATATATCGGGACTGGTTGATTAGGATGGTTGCACCATAACTAAATCCACGGCCATGGTAGTGGAAGGTAAGACCATCTAGGAAAATCAAAAAATAAAATAAATAATGATAAAGGATGATGACACTACTGTGCATTCTGCTTTATTAAGATATTGATGACAAAGGGATTATATTACAAAGAATATGTTCATAGAACGGTCGTCATTTCTTTGACTTTACCTTATCTCTATAGGGGCATATATTGGTTGTTAGAACCCGATCTTGGTCAGTAGATATTATTCACTTCTCTTGAGGTAAGGGAACAAAGGGTTACACATAATAGAACATTGAGAATCTGTCATATTTAGTTAATAGTAATATAGAACATGTTAAGCCCTAAAGAAGGGTCTAAGTACTATAAAAGTACCATGGGTCACCAAAGAATAATTAAATTCTTTAATTATTCATGCTTGGAATAATATGTTGAATTTATTTATAACATGTATTTACAAGTGATTAGTAAATACAATGATTAAATATTATTTGAACATATATAAGTGTCCAGGGTTCATTTAATATTTTCAGGAAAAGGGATTCGAGTTATATACTCAAGTTTATCATGTGATATATATATATATAATATCATTTTGGGATAAAAGTATAAATATTATTTGTGGTATAATTTTATTTGACATATATAAATATTAATAGTACTTAAATAAAGGATATTTACTACACGGGGGCTGAGAACCCATACCAGGTATTTTAGATATCCCCTATATAATTAATATGGTGGATCTCCCCTTGTAACTATTCATGTATCAATTTGGAGAGCCTTTATCTCCTCCTAGATTCTAGAGAGAGATCCACTCAAGAAAAGAAGAACATCAAGAACTTCCATCGTGGGTAAAAGTTTCTTGACCTGCAGTGACTACTACTGGGTCGAGGAGATCATTTGTGTTCCACAATAGCAGTAGAATTCCAATGAATGATGCACATATAGATTCAAAATGCATGTGTGGATGATCTTGATGACTTCGATGTCAGAGTCTTCAAGAAACGGTTGCTGGAAACCTGTGACACAGTTATGCATGTCAGATCCGAACAAGGTAATGTTTCATTTTATATTTTGTGCTCTGTCAAATCCACATGTGGTCCTCAGACTATAGTGGGATAGGACACGAGATTCATAGTCGTAACGACAATCTGATGATACGAAAAAATTTAAATTTCTTGGCCCACTGGATTTCGCTACCCGTCCCGGTACCTTACAGTGGTATCGGAGAGACATGTTATTTTTCAAAGTCATATAAAAAATTAAATTGCATAAAATTTATGTACGGGGGATTAAATCAGTTTGAACGCAACCGACCGTATGTCAATCCATTTTTGAATGGCCATGTTATGGCAATTTGACAAATTTAATTGGATCGGATCATCCGTTTAAATTTTCTTCAGATTATATTTTTGAAAGAACAAATTTTAATTTTATTAATGCATTCTTCAAAAATACTGAAATCCAGCCATGCTATAGCTGGAACCCTATCACCGGAATATTTTTGGTGTTTTGTTTATTTTGAGTTAAATAAAATATTATGAAGTAGTATTATTTTATTTTATATAAATTAAAAAAAGGTGGTCTTTGAAGACTTGGGGTCATGTCTTGTTTGTTTAAAAAAATTAACTCGAAGTCCCCATTTTGTGGTCTTATTCCTTTTTATTTTTTAAAAAATGAAGAAAAGAATTTATATTTTTATAAAAAAATAAGGGGGGGGGGAAGAATAATTGTCTTCTTCCACGTGCAAAGGGGGAGGCCACCGCAAAACCTGGAGTGAGACCCTAGCCACCGACTCCTTCCCTCCCCTTTGTTAGGTCGCACCTATCCTCACCAACCACCTTGGACTTGCCCTGCCGGACCACCACACAGCCGGAACAGGCCATGCCGAACCACCACTGGATCGCCTGCTACCGGACCGTGCCACCCTTCTCACCTCGCATTGCACACTACTTCCAGACCGCGCCACGCTGAACCTGGTCGCCGCTGGTCCAGGCCGCGTCGGACCAGGTTGCACTAGACCTGGTGGTGCCAAACTAGGCCACACCAGACCAGGACCTCGCCAGACATGTCCATGCGGGACTAAGCCCCCATCAATCCTGGCCACACCAGACTAGGCCGCCACCCTTGCAACTGGCTGGAGCGACGGGATACAACCCATGCGGCTGGCCGAAGGATTTCTCTGCCACCTCCTTCTCCCTTTGTTGCTGCCCAGAAGACGCTGTCTTTGTGAGTGCTACTAGGACAAGATGATACATTGAGGTCAATCTGTGATCACACCGTGGTCATGTCGCAGTCACACCATGGTCATTCTATAGTGACGCTGTGATTTACCACTACTCTAGTAAGATACTCACCGCGGTTCGCTGTCCATCCGGACTCCTCCCCGACTAGACGTATCCCCACACAAACTAATTGTAATTAATTTAGTTTTTTAAATTAAATTAATTTAAATTATATTAGGGTTTGAATTTATTTTAATATTAAAAATTAATTTTATTTTAATTAAGATAAAATTAATTGTAAAATATAATTTTAGAATTAAAATTAAATTAATAGTTTAATTTAATTTAATAGTTAAATTAATTTGACGTTTTAATTGAATTTTTTAATTGAAATTAAATTAAATATTTTGAATTGTTTAAATAAAAATAATCAAATTTATTTAAATCCATTTAATTTATAAGAGCCCCCGTTAATATTTAAATTTTATTTATTTTAATTTTAAACGTATTTTATATTTAACGATGGGTCATTATAAATCAACTGAACTATGAATGTCTGCTGTTTTTATTTATTTAATTAATTATTAAATATGTGAGAAGTCTTTAATAATTAATTATATAAATAATGGTCTGCAAATTGTATTTTTAATTCAAATACGTTTAAGGGCATGCGTGTCCAATGCACGAGCGATATTTTGTACCCCTAGAACCCCTCGCCTTCGTTTGAATATATTTGTAATAGGTTGATGATGATCCGATATGAAGACACATCCATGTCAAGGCGATAATCCAAAAGAGAGCCGGACACATTGTACTGGGGCTAGTTGCAACGTGAGTCAAGTCTCGACATAGGTATCGATGCCCCTAGGTCAAGATTGATCTATTATGGATCGATCTTCATAGAATGCTCAAGACATGTCAGAATTCATGATTTACCTTTATGCATTGTTTATTATTTTATGCGAGTGCATGACTATGGATTGATCGCATAGAATAGTAAACAAGATAAAAAATGCATAAAGATGTGATGAATATATATCTATTAAATGTTCAATTATGAGTGCGATAATATAGTTTGATCATTAATATAGAAAAGTATTATTCATCAATAATTATTAAAATCCCTCAAAGAGATATTATGTCCAAACGCCTTATATTTCTCACATATTAACAAAAATGACTATTTGGGGTGATCATCAGCCATAGATGAGAGTGGCTCTTACTATCAGGGTGTTGTAATTAGAGAACTGGGTTGAATTAACTAAAGTAAGTAGTCAAGGATTTACCTTACCTAACGTACTATCACTTTAGAGGCATGATGTTGAGGGAATCAAGATCGGGTTCCAAAATGCTGGGACATTTCTGAAAAACATATGTTACCACAATCCAAGTGGTTGGACAGTCTAGTACCTACCTTAAAACCCTCAATGTATTGGTGTAGCACTAACTAGTAGACTATGTGGTAGATTTCGAGGATCCTTGGCACTAGAATAATAAAGTGCCCGAGTATTCTGAATAAAATAGTGAGGGTTGTTAAGGTTCACTAAAGTAGTGGGAGACATTAAGATTATATAATAATTTATTAATCATAAATGTCAAAAGGTAATAATGAAAAAGTAATAACTACTAAATGTTTTTCTGATGTAGATTTAAGATGGCAATCCATATCACCATAAGTACTTTATCATTGCGATCGATCCTGGATAAAGGAAATATCCTGACCGGTAATAAACTATAGGTGTGGTACATGCGCTTGTGCATAGTACTACACCATTAAAGGAATTTTAATGTGATGGAATCCCATATTTCTGCTGAGACTCCTCTGGGAGCAATCAAATCGGATAAAGATAAAAGGAGAAAGAATGTAGAAGATGCACTTGATGTACATGCCTCATGTGGTCATCAATGTCCATCCAATTGCAAAAAAATGCATGAGGACGAGGATGCCTACAAAATTATTTTACATCTCCATAAATACTATCAGGAGAGGGCCAAGAAAGAATGGTATGAGATTTCAAGTTCTCTTTAAAAGTGCAGGCTAGCAGAAGGGCATTAAACTGTTCCTCATGTACTCAAGATGATTGGGTATATTGAGAGGCATAATGCCCTGCTGTTCAAATTGAACCAAGAACAGGAATTTAATCTTATTCTTGCCAAATTACCATCAGGATTCTCATATTTTATTTGTCAATTATAATATGAATGATATGAAAAAGTTTCTCCCAAACAATTTGGTTGTAGTTCTCCAAGATGACAAGGATATAAAAAATACCAATTCATAATTCCATATAGTGAAAAAGAAAGATAAGGTCAAGGAAAATCTCTATAAGGCCAAAGACACCAATGCCTCATCCTATAAAGAAGCCAAAGATTCAGAGTCAATGTAATGAGGAGGAAGTTGTCTGCTTCCGATGTGGCAAGAAAGGCTACTAGAAGAAGAATTGCAGAGGTAGGATGAAGAAGCAAACTGATGATTCTACTTCAGGTATTTTTTTCATTTAATGCAATATATCTTTATCTACATGTTGGGAATTGGATACCGAAAGTGCTTCTCACATTTGTATACATATACATGAACCATGTTGGTCAAGATGATTTCAAAAGTTCAATTGGATCTCTGAGCAACAAATGGTGAAAATCTGAAAGCCTTGGATGTGGGAGACTATCACATAACCCTGCCAACTAGTTTGGATCTAGTTTTGAAAAATTGCAATTACATACCTTATGTTACTAGTAACATTATCTCTATTTAGAGTTAAGAAACTATGGGTTTTTTTTCACGTTTGGAAATAAATTTTGTTTCTTTTTTAATATGTTTTGGTATGGAACTTATTATCAATGGTTTGTATATGCCAGAACATGAGAACCTTGTAATGGAAATCAATGGAAAAAACTGCCAACATGACTCATATATCACCCGCCTATGGAACTTGAGGCTTGGCCATGTAAAAAAGAAGTGATTATGAAGATTACATCAAGAATGGTATTTAAAAATGGTATATTTAGAACCCTTAGATGTATGTCAAAATTGATTACAAGGAAATATTACCAAAGTAACATTCTTAGGAAAGGGAGAAAGAGACAATGCAGTACTGAAGTTAATACATTCTGATGTATGTGGTCAATTTCTAGTAGAGGAAAGGGGTGGGTTTTCAGACATAATTAATTTTACTAATGACTATATTAGGTATGGATATATATACATAATGTGGTATAAGTCTAATTCCATTTTTTTATGGAATAAAAAATGAAGTAGAAAACAAACTTGGTAAAATGATAAAAGAACTCTGCTCAGACCGAGGTAGAGAATATCTTAACCAAGATTTCACTGATCACTTGATGAATAGTGGGAAAATATCCCAACTCACTCCTCCTTATACCCCATAGTGGAATGGTGTTAGTGAAAGGAGGAATCAAACCTTCCTTGACATGGTCAGATCGGTGATGATTCATGCAACTCTTCCATTATCCTTTTGGGGATACACCTTGCAGACATTAGCATATACCCTTAACTGAGTAACAACTAAAGCTGCAGATGGGATTCCATAAGATTTATGGTATGGAAGGAATCCTTGTCAAACATGCATACGTGTATGGGGGTGCGAGGAATTTTTCAATACTGTACTAAGTGAAAAATTAGCACCCATAAGCCCCAAGTGCATCTTTATAGGTTATCCTAACGAAAATAGAGGATATTGCCTATATAACCCTTTAGATAAAAAATTCATTGTACAAAAATACGCCATATTTCAAGAAAGGGAACACATTTATATTAGATATAGTGGGGTAAATATTGGATTTGATGAAGTTAATGCTCTAGATGTACAGGAGCTGGTAGAGGATTAATCTCCACATAAATAAGTGGAAGAAGAAGTTGTTCCTTAAACACAAATATGATGTAAGTCTATGCAAGAGGTTAGAGAATAGTAGAATTATGGTTTTCATGTCATCAAGTCAGGTGACACATTATTCCTTCTGTATGATTAACCTCTAACCTACATGGAAGTAGTAGAAGGAAAAGAAGATGATAAATGCCAAGAATCCATGAATTCTGAGATGGAGTCCATGTACAAAAATCATGTTGGGATTTTGGTAAACCCTCCAGCTGATGTAAATCCCATTGGATGAAAATGGGTATACAAGAAGAAGAGGGACATGGATGGTGAGGTTAATACCTTTAAACCAAGACTGGTTTCTTAGGGTTTTTAGAAACTTTAATCCATTGACTATGATGAAACCATATGACTAGTAACAGTGCTAAAATCTATCAGAATATTTCTTACAATAGCATCATTTCATGATTATAAAATTTTGAAAATGGATGTCCAAACTATTTTTCTAAATGGAATGTTGGTTGAAGACATCTATATGACCCAACCTGAAGGGGTTTTTAAGTCAAAGAATTCCAATAAAGTGTGAAGGCTGCAAAGTTACATTTATGTATTGAAGCGGGCATTGCAATCATGGAATGTTCGTTTTGATGTGGCCATAAGTGATATTGTTGTTGTCAAAAATGAATGTGAGCCTTGTGCCTATAAAAAGGTTGAAGGGATTTCCATCATTTTCCTAGTGTTATATATTTATGACATATTAATTATGGGAAACGAGGTGAAAGTCTTACAGTCAGTTAATACTTGGTTAAATGAATTCTTCTCAATGAAATAATTAGGTGAAGAAGCCTAGATTATAGGGATCAAGATCTATCGAGAAATATTTTAAAGGGTGCTTGGTCTATGTTAAGGTAAATATACTGACAAGGTACTTAAATGGTACAATATGGAACAATCCAAGAGAGGATTGTTACCTATGTCCCATGGTATAAATCTCTCCAAGAAAATATATCCTCAAACACAGGAGCAGATTAACCGAATGAGTATAATATCATATGTATCTACAGTGGGTTCTATCATGTATGTCATGATATGTACTAGGTTTGATGTCACATTTGATTTAGGCATGGTGGGTATATATCAATCCAATCTTGGAGAGCTACATTGGACAACTTTTAAGAATGTCCTAAAGTACTTCAGGCGTACTAAATATATGTTCGTGGAGCTTGGAAGAGATGAAGAAAATATTATTGAGATGATACACTGATGCTAGTTTCCATACAAATCACGATGATCTGAAATCACAGTCAGTCTAAATCTTTTGCCTGAATGGTGGTGTAGTGAGCTGGAGAATCTCAACATAAGCTATGGTTGTTGATTCTATTGCAGTGTCTAAATATATTGTAGATTTTAATGTGGCATAAAAATTAGTCTAGATACGCACCTTTATCTCATACATTGGTTTTATGCCTATCAGTGTAGACCCCAATCCAGTATATTGTGATAGTACTAGTATAGTGGTTCCTTCCAAGGATCCCAGGTCACATCAGAGTGCATAACATGTTCTTCAAAATATTCAACTCTTGAGGGATTTTACTCAAAGAGATGAAGTCATAGTTTGCATATTATCAATAAAGGACAACGTTGTGGACCCGCAGACTAAATCAATTTATCAGCAGAAGCATGATTCTCATGTGAGGGCTAGCAGATTGAAACATATTAGCAGTTGGATCTAGTTCATGTTGGAGTGTTGAAAGTGGGTCCCCTAGACTGAACATGTATTGTACTTTGATTAATGCTACATGTATGCAATTTGTTATAATACATGTGTTTATATTTCCATAATAATGTAGATACTTCTGTATCCACTTTGTTTATAGTAATGTCCTTAGATTACATGTTGTATCAAAAGGGTTATAGCAGAACCCAGGAAACAATGTGAACCCTGAGATGCCATGACAGTAATCTTAAACTAATGTCCAATGGTCCAGTTACATATTTCTGAAAGGACAAGAATGATTTGTGACCATCAGCTGTAGGGGGATCATTAGCATTGAAACTTCTTCTCATGAAATTTGCACATGATGATCTATAGTAGTTGAGATCATGAAGAAACAATCGCATAACAGAAAAACCACATGTTTCAGGTGTCATTGGTCATTTCTATCTATGGACAAGTGTAATGGTCTCCATACGTGACATCATTATCAATTAATGTCATTTAATTATGTATATTTGATGCATGGTTAAAACCATGGAGATAAATTCATGTCAAGGTTGTTTGTATTGGGTACGTCATTAATGGCATGGATTTGATTGAATGATCGAGAAAGGACTTTTCTCTTCCGAGTTCTGAAAGGGATATCTCGGGCCTGGTTGATTTGGATGGTCACACCACCATTAAATTCATGGCCATGATAGTGGAAGGTAATACCATCTGGACAAATCAACAAATAAAATAAAGATATATAAAGGATGATGACACCATTGTTCATTATTCTTTATTGAGATATTGATAACAAATAGATTATATTACATAGACTGTGTTCATAGGAAGGTAGCCATTGGTTTGAATTTAGATATCTCTATAGTGGCCTCGATGGGTTGCTGGACCTTACTCTTGGTCGGTGGATATTATTCACTGATATTGAGTTAAGGGCCTAGAGGGTCACACACAATATCATTTTGAGAATCTACCATATTTTGTGAATAGGAATATAGAACTTGGTAGGCCCTAACAAAGTGTTTGAGTAATATCCATGTTCTATGGATCACCAAGGAAGAAATAAATTCTTTAATTATTCAATATTGGAATAATATTTTGAATTTATTTATAATATGTATTTACAATTGAATTGTAAATACAATGATTAAATATTATTCAAACAGATTTAAGTATCCAGAGTTCGTTTAATATTTGTAGGAGAAGTGAGCTGAGTTATAGACTCAAGTTTATCAATATATATATATATATATATATATTTAATATATATTGCAGTTAGTGATAAAATTGTAAATATTTTTATGGAATAATTTTATTTGACATAAATAAATATTTACAGTTCCTATACAAAAGATATTTATTAGATGGGGGCTTAGAACCCATACCGGGTATTTTCGATTTTTCCTATATAAGTAAGATAGAGTATCTCCCCTTGTAAATATTCATGTATCAATTTTTAGATCCTCTCTCTTCTTTAGGATTCTACAAAGAGATCCTCTCAAGTAAGGAAGAACTTCAAGAAGGTCTTGTGCGGATCGATGTTCCTTGCACTGCATTGATCAATACTGCATCGATGAGATTATTGGTGTGTCCTGCTAGCACCTGGATTCCAAAAAACGATGTATGTGCTGATTTTAAAGGATTTTCTAGATGATGTAGAGGACTTCAATGTCAGTGTATTTGAGCGAAAGTCATTGGAAACCTGCGACACACTTGCGCACATCAGATCTGAACAAGGTACATATTTGGTTTATATTTTGTGCTCTATCAAACACATATGTGGTCCTCATACTGTACTAAGATTTCACACCAGAGTTGACATCATAATGTCGCTTCAGTGATGTGAAAAAAATTTAATTTCATGGCCCAATGACTTTTTCTACCTGTCCTGGTAAATTATATTAACATCTAATATCATAATTCAAAAACTTTTTTCGAGGGACATTATACATTGAAAAACACTAAATAAAGTATAATTGTAGTCCATAATCCGAGTCCAAACAAAGGATATACATAACATATAATTTTACTCAAAAATAGATACAGGACCTATCAAGGACCCACATGGTGTTTGGTCAAACTTTAATTCATAGCCATGTCCTTTCCAGATCAAGACTTTTTGTCCATGTAGAAGTACACGAAGTGTAAGGATACTACAAAATGTCTCTTGGCGACAATCCTAATGAATGAATATGTCTTGTAGCCGAACCAATGGTAAAAACATAATTTCTCTAATATTCATCTTCCAACATCCTCAAATGGCCGAAAAGATCACTCCATTTTGATCCTATTGAAAAAATGTTTGAGATAGACTATTACCTTACCTCAATCAGACACCCAATGAAATAGTCCCACATGACACATGAACAACGCTTCATGGGATAAAGCCATGGGTCCAAATTAAATACTGAAAAATTGGCCTTGAATTATCCCCCTTATTTTTTTGGTTGCAGCATCATGGTCGGTTTTCCATTCTGACACCGTATGAGGGAGATATGTCAGATACAAGACCCCACAACAACTATAATTTTATTATTATTGGGTATTTCATTGACCTGAGACTTGAGTGAAAAATAATTATCCAACATCGGTCTCAAAATGACCATATAAATTATAGTATCACATTTCCACATACAGTTCATCAATCTGACATCCTAAAATGGAGATATGACTAGATTTTTTGTTTGACACCCAAAATAAATGTTATTATTATTTAATTTTTTTAAACGTCAATAAAATTTCAAAATTTAGAAAATCCTATTCCTCACTCTACATGTACAATATATTCTCCCCATCACTCTTTATAGGCTGCTGCCACCCTACTCTCTCATAACATCCCTTTATTATATTTTTTATTAAACATTATTAAATTAAAATGGAAAATATGCCATTCACCGTTCCCACTTTCACGAGAACAAGGTGAGACTCCAACCATAATAATTTTTCCCCTTTTATTTAATATTATTTCAATTTAAAATTATTACTATTAATTATATTAAAATAAAATACTCTTTTAAAAAATAATTATTTTCATTTTCTCTCTCCATCATTATATTATTCAAAACACACTTTTTAATTAAATATTTATTAATTTTAAAATAACAATAATAACACACCTAACATCTAAAATAAATCCATTTCTTTTTATTAACTCAACATGATTATTATTATTTATAATATTAGTAATTAACTTTAGCGATGTCGACTATGTATGGACATCTAATCAAAGAGTTGTGATCGGTGATCATCACACCCTGGCCAAACAGACTCCACCATGAGATCTCGTGCACAACCTTCACATGAAACTGACCCCATCAAAGAGCGCATAATTTTTGCATTACAACAAGGAAAATTGCGGTTTTCAACCTGATCTCAAACCCCCTCAGATAAAAAAACATGCCCCCACAGTTCTGATCTAATCCGTTCACCGGAAATCATCCTGCATGTTTATGAATACATCGTCAAACGTTCAGTCCACATGACCCTCATGACATCGCAACAAATCTGGTGGATCGGTCACTCTTGAACCCACCACAACAAATTCAAATCATGACCCCGTGGTCCCACAAAAAAGGGCTCTAAGAACACTAGGGGATAATTGAAATTGAAAAGTTTTAAAAATCATTACCAAATATTCTTGACAACTTGATCAAGAATGGGGATCCCAGGCATATAAAATAATCAACAATAAATTAATTTTAGTATATTGAGACATGAAAATGATGCTGGGAGGGACACATATTGAAAAATAGATATCAATATACTCATAATTTTAATCCATAGGCATAAAAAAAATAAAAACACAAAACCTAACTCTATTTTGGAATGATCATTGGTAATGAATGTTCTCTCTAAATGAATAGAGGAAGCTTATGCATTCTTCTTGCTTCGATTTTCCTTAATCTAGAGGTTTGTTATCATCGTTAAATGGATTCATCGAATGGAGGAGGAGGGATTCACCATTGGGGGGTGAATTATGATACAACACTGATAATTCTCTAAAATACATATTTCTAAACCATTATTAGTTCAAAAATAATTAAATTAAGTAATTTATTAATTAACATAAAGGATCTTCCAACGAGTTAGTGGTCTGAACATCCCACATCAACTAATTTTATGTCGTGCCTAGGGTAAACACATTGTCTCTGACCCAATATTTGTCCCATATTTCTGATCTGATTAACTATTTAGGAGTTATCCCATCTTATTTAATTAACTGCACATACACAAAATATTAAATATACTTAATATTTTCATAAAATTAATTCTGGGCACACTGAGCCTCAAAATTTCTTGTCATCTTAGCAGTTAGCTTGGGATATATATTTTGAAATATTTCAATATATGACATGGGAAAAATTGATCTCTATATCAGTCGTTCCTTTAATATTTCCATTCCTAAATAACAAAATTTGAAAAAAATCAGGTTATTGAGCTAGCACATGGCTCTCCCACTCCCAAGAACTCTTCTAAAAATTTTAGTGATTTCACTGCAAGTGAACCAAAGAAATATTCTTTCCATGAAAGGTCCTCTCCAATTGGTCCTTGAACATCACCGGGTGCTCTACAGAGTTAGTTCCATCATCGATGACCATCTCACCCTAGTCGATGAACTTCATATGGTTGTTCACTTATCTCCTCTTCTATAACACGTGGAAGACTTCGTGCATCTAGTCTATCTTTGGGGGTAGGTCGATGCAGTAGGAACCACTCCAACCCTCTACATGTCCTGGAATGGTCCAATGAACCTTAGGGATAAATTGTCTCCATATCCAAACCTCCACATTCCTTACCATGGGGAGACACATAAGAAAACGTGGTCTCTCCTTTTGAACTTCAGGGGAGTACAATGATGATATTCATAGGTTTTTTGTCTACTCTGGATGATCCTCATCTACTCATAGATTATCTACACATTCTTTGTTTTGGCCTACACCATATCTAGACCTAGAAATTATGCCCCATTGATATCTATGCAACATAAGGGTGACCTACATGGTCCCTATATATGGCCTCCAAATGATTCATTCCAATGTTAGAGTGGTAGTTTTTGTTTTACACAAACTCCACCAATAGAAGGTGATCATCTTGCATCTCAACTAGAACCAATGTTCACCCTTGGAATACGATGATGTGATTACCTAATTTATAATATTTATCTAGTGTGTTACCTATTGATATATTATCATGTAAGAAATCGTAGTAAATTTCTCCTAGATGAGACTCTCTCACACACTCAAGGAGATAAGGATTTCAAACCATTGACTGAAGAAAAGTTGCACCCTCCTGCTATACCAGGACTAGCCGAAGGGAGGTTGACTGCTCTGAAGATTCCTACACTAGAAAAAATGGGTGTTATTTATAATGGAATATGCTAAAACATTTCTTTTCCCAAAAGTATATATGATTATGAAGTTATAGTTCTGTAGGAACTCCAACCAGTGTTTTTGTCTCAGGATAAGGACTATTTATAAAGTCTGTTCCCAATATTCTATTCTCTGAAGTAGCCTTTCTAGATCATGATATGGGAGTAGTCCGTGAGTTCCTTGAACCACCCTACATAATCAGCCACAATAATCCAACTTTTCTTGAATCATCATAAGATCCTAGATCCATTCTGAGCCTAAGTAGGAGGGGTTGAACTTATAATAGAACAGTCTCTAGAATTCGTCCCATAAGAGAGTTGAATCATCGTGAATCTGCAAAATAAGGCTCCAACAATGCCCATATGCTGTATAGATAAATGTTGGATATTAGTTCCACAATATGATCCATCGGGGTTGGAATAAGCCTAATGTTACAGACGACTGACTCTAATAAATACTCTACTACCTAAGGATTTGGATCACCTTAGAACCTTAACTGTATTTGACGTCGGACCTCACAGAGTGTGCTACACCTGTGTACATCCTCAGCCAGATCTGTTGGGAAAATCTACTGCTCGATAGGTGGAGGTGGTACTACCTACCCACATAGAGGAAGGATATCTTAGGATGGACCATGAAATGAGGCCTCATCCCACATAGGTTCATCCTCACAAAACTAGATCTGATATCATGGATGGTTGTCGTCTCAGAGGAATTATGAAAGTTAACATGGAGTACCGCAATTATATGAGAATCTATATATCAATAATAATGGGGAGATACCTCAAAAATGAAATTTAATGGTTTAACCTTATACGATTCATGTTCCATTGATCCCTACAATAAATTCCTCTACATGTCGAGTTAACAAGTAGGGAGTTAGGGTCCTTGTGAATGGATATCTTGGTCGCAAGCACCATCACTAGACTCCCTAGCCTGAGACCCTCATTCAAGCCACCACTTCATTATTCCCCTAAACCCAACCAATCCTGTTATGGGGAAACATCCTAACAATATCCCAAGATATGAATTTCTCTCATACCAATCTGTTATGATCCGATCAATGTTGTGGATCGATATACAACTACCCTTAGCCTGCCCCCATATTTTAGTGGTGGTGATATGCACTGAAGGCACAATGAAAATTGAGGAGGCCTTTTCCTAAGTACCTATATGAACACACACTGTCATCTCAATGAAAAATTACTAAGGGAAAGAAATAAAAATGAAACATTGATATAAATAAAATTAACATGCATGGACATACGAAGTGCAATAGCATAAACTAAAAAGAAATGGGGATAAATAAATTCCCGACCAGAAATGTGTCCCAAACATATAGAAAAAATGAAATGTAAAATAGACAAGAGATCCCATCTCTTGGATCCCAAGATATTACCATTGTACATGGTACAAGAACATTATATCCCCAAGATCATCTTAAGTCACGATGAACTTGTCCATCATCATCAGAAGACACGACATGTGGTCGGAGAATCCCATGAAAGGGTGAGTATATACATAACCAATAGAAAAACCAAAAAGGGTTATGGGATACTAGTAGGATATAGAACATAAGAGGATAATAGTGGATATGAAAAGGAACAGTGAAAGAGTACATCTCAAGCCAACAAGAGAGTGAATGTAAACTCATATAAACACATGGAAATTGATAGTGTGAGAATATGAACATCTTTTCAAGTCTTTGATACATATAGTAGAAGAGTAGACTCATCCAACCATGATATGATAGATATGGAAGCAAATGGCATAACCCTTCATATTCGCCTATTTTCGAAGGAGAGTAATTAAGCCCTATAGAGTGGGTACCAAATAAGGATATATATATATAAACATGCTCAATCAAGGAAACCCAGATATGAGATTATGGGGATCTCCATATCATTACTCATTCCATGAATATGAGTATCCCACATTTCCAAATGAAGGTCCATCTACAATTCCCATCATCTCATGTGTCTACACTGAACACACAAGTATAAGGAGATCAATCACCAAACCTTGAAACTATTTGATTTGGGAGACATTGACTCACCCACACAGTTTTAGGCCGCATCAAAAAATGCACCTCACTTAGTAATGAATCCTTATTTCTCGTGAGTCTATGGATATTCCAAACTGTGTCTCCTCACCCTACCTAAAAGTCAAGGGGGTATATTTTCCTTGTAGAGGGCACCCACATTATATGGTTAGTGGGATTCCCTATGTGTTTTTACAACAAGTATAGATGACCCAAACCTTGGTACAATAAGTGATTACCATCTCCATGGATAAGGGACTAGCACCCCGTTGTGATAGGGGTATACTGTCTATATCTATAGAACGATTATGGATAACTCACACCCTCATGCAATATGGGAGTACCGTCTCCATAGATGGAGGACATGCATGATGATACAATAGTGGTGTACCATATCTACCTTGTTAAGAAATGTGGAGGACCCACACTCTAGTATGAAATGTGAGTACCTTCTCTATGTATAGAGGACCGACACAATGATACGACAAAGGGGTACCTTCTCTACCTTGATAAGAAATGTGGAGTAACTTCACCCTGGTATGACAAATGAGTACCATCTCTAGAGATAGAGGACCCACACCCTGGTGTGAGAAGGGACTATTATATCTATCTATATAATGAGTATGTGGGACCCATTCACTAATTCCATAGGGGAGTACAATTTCCACGGATAGAGGAATTGTGCCCTACTAACTTAGGGGAGTACTGTTTCAATCTACAAATGGAGTATGGAGGACGCACACCCTAATGCAACACTGGAGTAACATGTCAATAGATAGAGGATCTACACCCTAATATTATTTCGGAGTACCGTATCTATCTCGATAAGAAGTGTGGATGCCCTGAAAACTGATATGGCAATGTTGTACCGTCTCCATGGATAAAGGACCTAAGAACTGATACAACAGAGGAGTAATGTCTCTATCTAAACTCTCTAATGATCCTTACTAATAACTACCATCATCAGATGCCACCTAATAATGTTTTATGCTCAGAATATCTCACATCATCTATCAAAATCTTCTTCTGAGGTCACCATCATGTTGTTCATTGAAAAACACCTAGGATATGCTACCCATGGTCCACAATCCTCGTCCAAATGAAGAAGATACCAGACATTGATGTTTTCTAAATAAGAGGTACACAACATGTTGGGGACCCACATGATGTATGGTCCCACTCTACTTCATCACCTTATCCTTACCATAATATATATTTCTAGCCATGTAGCTCTACATCGTGTGTATGGGTACTACACGGCGTGGCCGAGCCACAATCTTAATGAACATTTGATGCTCATCGCCAGATGAAGGGAAAAAAGAAATAACACTAATATGAGTCTTGATACATACTTAGATGGCCAAAGGGATCGAACCGTCGTGATCCTCATTGACAACTGCTTGTGATAGACTATTCACTTGCCTCAATTAGACACTTGGGGAAAAGTCACTTTTCACTACATCACATATGAAAATGGATTCATGGGCCAAACCCCTGAGTCCAAATCCAATACCCGAAATTTGTCTTGAAACATCCACCTTAATTTCTGGTTCACATAATCATATACGGTTCATAATTTTGAAAACATATGAGGGACATATTTCAGATAAAAGATCCCATAATAATAATTTTATTATTATTGGGTGTTTCATATACATGATGCACGAGTCCAAAATAGGTATCTAACAACAGTCTTGAAAGGACCGTATAAATTTCATGATCACGCTGCCACTAACAACGAATCAATCAGACATTATATGAAGTTATACGACTGCTGTTTTGGTTTGACACCCCAAATAAATAAAAATAATAATTTTTTTTGTTTTTAAACCTCAATAAAATTTCAAAATATTTAAATCAACATATTTATCTCTAGAATTCTTTTTATTTTTTGAAACATCCTTTAAATTTAAAAATAGAGAAACCCTCCATTTCTCACTCTCCATGCACATGAGATTTTCCCCATTACTCCTTACAAGCTGGCGTCTCTCCCTCTATCATAATATATCTTTATCTTTATTTTTATTTTTATAAAATATTTTTAAAACAAAATTGAAGGCACTTCATTCACCTCTCCCATATTCATTTACATGTGGTGAGGCGACACCCCTAATTAATTTCCACCTTTTATTTAATTTTATTTAAACTTAATATTATTACTATTAAAAATATTTAATCAAAAAATATGTTTAAAAAATAATTACTACTGTTTTCTCTAACAACTATTATATTCTTCCAACCACATATTTTTATGCAACCATTATTATTATTAAAAAAAATTAATAACCCAATACCATAAAAATAAATACATTTTTTCATTAACTATATATAATAATTATTATTTATAATAGTAGTAATTAATGATTTCCGCATTGACTATGTACAAATATTTCATCATAGATCTAAGTCTCGTGATTTTCACACCAACACCAAACAAACTCATCCATTGAGATCTTGATTATGACCTCTATATGAAACCAACTCCATCACAATGCACATCATCTCCACACACAAACAAAGGAAACAAGTCTTATCGAACTGATCTTGGAATGACTCCGATCATAAGCACAAACATGCAATGATGATATGATCCATTCACCAAACACCATAAAACTCATTTATTAATTCATCCCCAAACATTCGATCATCTTGTCGCTCCTATCACCACAACGAACCTGGGGGTTCAAGCCTACTTAAACGCACCCTAATAAATTTAAATCATGACCCAATGGTCCAATGATGAATAACACAAAGAACAATGTGGTAAAAGAACAATGGAAAAAGTTTCACAAATTGAGCCAAAGAATTCTTGGCCAGTATATTTACAATGGAGAATCCTAGGGATTGAAAACAATTGAAAATAAATTAATTTCAATATGTTGTCACATATAAAGGTTGCATAGAGGGTAAAAGTCCAAAGAACAAAAATTAATCCACTCAAACATTTAATTTATAGTTGTAAAACACCAAAAGATGAATTCTACCTCTAATTTGGATTGATCGTTGGTGAAGAACATTCTTGTTAAATGATCAGAAGAAGTCAATGTGTTCATCCTGTTAGGATTCGGTTTGATCCTGTAGTTTGTTGTCATCGGCTAATGGATTCGTCAAATGGAGGATGTGGAGAGATTTGTCGGCAGTGGGAGAATTATGAGCCAAACCTAAAAATTATCCCTAGTGTCTTATTTATAGACATTTATTATGTCAAAATTAAATAATTAATTAATTCACCTAAATGCACCTCCATCGAGTGAGGGGTCCGAACATACCGTGAAAACTTTTTTTATGTCACACCTAGGGTAAACACCGCTTTCAAGACCCAACCGTCGACTCATATTTCTAATAAGATCAACCATTTGAGAGTTATCCCATTTTATTTAGTCAATCATGCACATGTGTAGTATATAATATATTTAATATTTTTTTATTATTAATTCTAGGTACACCGGGTCTTGAAATCGCATGTCATATTAGTGCTTATCTCTGCAAATTTATTTAGAAATATTTCCATGTATTACATGGAAAAAACATCATCTCTACAAAAAACCGATGACCTTATCTTTTGAAAACACCACTGCTAATAAACACATAACCTCCATACCATCATCTACTCTCTTCCATTCCATCATGGTTATTCTTCAATGATTTTTTAAAAAATCCATGGACATATTCTTGGGAAAAAAATACATTCACTATGATTATGTATCATCAATGAAGGTGAAAATTATTAAAACCATATGAGAACATCTATATCTAGCCAGGAATATAATTCACCATCTACAATACATTTGAAAAAATAATCCCTCCCACCTTTTAATATATATATATATATGAATGAGTTCTGATGAAGAAACAACTTAGGATCTACAATTCTATTCACTCGTTTGAATAATACTTAAAAGACCCATTACGACGCTAACATCCATATTTTCACACTTTTACGCAAACATAATCCCCAATTTGAATCCCATACAAAGTAAAAATATTCATTAAATTATTTTTCTAATCATTATAATTGACATTTTGAAGTCTAGGACCATGTATCGGTCCTTACAACAATGTAGGTCTCTATTCTAAGACTGAAAATAACCACCACACATTCCAATGATCATGAGCACTCTTAACATAATACTCTAGAAACAAACACCTACCACCCTTCTCATTTTCTAGGTAATGATTATAAATATCTAAAAACTAATAATCAAGAAGGTTGATGAACAATTAGTTAAAAAACAACTCCCCTATTTACTTATAGGATTTATGTGCCTTCTATAAATTTATTTTCTCGAATAATCCTTACAAACCTGGATGTCTCCCACAAAACATTTATATATGAAATTATATATGTATTTTAGGAACTAGAATAATGTCATAATGTTATTCCAAAAACTACTTAAATCGATCATAGTTTTTTAAATCTTTGTTCTAGGTTATGCACCATTAATACTGGATAAACCTTATGAAAAAAATCATTGTGTTCTTATTTTAATTGTTTATCATTATACCAACAACCTTACTTATACTTAAAACCCTTCAATGAAACCATTGGTAACTCTAGGGGTATAAAATAATGAATTATCTAAAATAATAATCTTCCACAATTGAACCATCAATCATGTCATTACCCATTTTTAATATCATCCTCTAAAAATAAGGAACTCCCACTAAATCATAAAATTTTATGGGAAAAGTAACATATTTCTGATGTCTTTAGAATATTTCCAACCAAGATTATAAATACATAAAAGTAATGGAATATGAAACCATGAAAAATTTCAAGGAAGTATGTTGGAAAACTCAAAATCTTATATACCACGGGTATCATACTAGTGAAATTATTTTGAACACATTATATCTCTCATCGAGAACCACAAAACACTTTTACTACTAATGATCGGATGCCACATATCAGTTTTCGTAAAAATATTACATTCTATATAAATTTTAAAACCCCAAACATTCCATTCCAATTCTAATTTTTAGGATAATATACATAGAATGACCCAACCATCAGCCACTATATGTTCCATTTAGAACTCAAATGAAAACAGGTTCACCAAGAGTTCTGAGACACCATGAAACATCCCCTAAAATCTAAATGTTATTAAATAGGTAGGCTTTGAACCATAATCAACACAGTAAAATTCCTTAATCTAGTTATAGTTTCATTAATTTCACCTTATAAAATATCATCCTGAAGAGATAATGGAATAGGATAGAAAAAGATGACAAATAAATGGAACAAGCTTAACATACATGAAATCACGTGGTTTGAACTTTTTTTAACTCCATCAGTGAATATAAAAAAATATCATTAAAGAGCATATGAGTTATAGGGGAACCTTGTGATAGGCCATACCAAAATATATTAAATATGAAGAAAAAAACCTCCAACGACCCCCTTCTAGTCACAATTTCTCTATGGTGATGGATATTATACCATCCTATTTTAGACCAGGACTCTATATTTCTCATCATATTAAATACGTGATGCCAAAAACTACATTTTTAGAGGTTCTTCAAAGTTACTGGTGGGTTCCATCAAGTTCATCTTTTTTCATACATTATGGAAATCCATCTGTTTGGTAAAAAAAAACTAGCTGAGCATCACCACCTCAAATAGTCCATTTGGTGAATTTTGTATGCTCTAAAATATTTTTTTGTTCTTCCCCCACACATATGCTCGCTTTTAGAACTATATTAATCATCCTTGATCATCTATTCTAGTATTCAGATCATCCTATGGTTTTTATATCTATATGATGAATCCATTCTGAAAAATCTAATATAGCCTTTTAGACATAAAGGGTACTCCTATATAAGATTAATTTAATCCTATGTATCTACCATCCCCAGAATCGGTTTCCTACAAAATTCATCCACAAAATATAAAAATTTGAATATATATTTAAAACTACCCCTCTATATACATTACCCTTCATCTAAAATATGGATGCTTCTGATATTTTCACAATCTTTGATCCACAACAACATTTTTGTGAAAATTAATTTCTTTTTATCTTGGTCCCAATGGGTTCCTTTTAGATATAAAAGATCAGAAAATACAATATCATAACCATAAAATAGATTTCACCCAAAATAAAAACAATATCCTTTTGAGAGAAGTATGTAAAAACTGACGAATATGGTATGTAACCAAACACCGGTTGAATGATTAATTATAGAGTCATATTTTATGTGGAATGTTTTGTTTCATATTACATGTAATCAGAATATTATTTAGAAAAATATAATGGTCCATGATAAGTATATTACATATATTTAATCATGAAATTGATTATTAGTATTCAGTTAACCCAACATGGTTTCAATGGTGAAAAATAATAATTCCCTTAATAAAATAACAATGATCTCATAAATATGTTATAAAAAACTATATTGATATAATATAATTTTTACAATTAGAAATGATATTTTTTATAATGATTTTTTCATAAAATAACATATTATTACTTGGTTTATAGATTGTGTGATGATTAAATTATGAAAAATATATGGAAATTCACTTCAGTTCTCTCTAGAATGTGGAAAATATCATTTAATGTTTTAGTTTTAGAGACCGGTGAGTTAAATATTTTTAACTTCTCAATTAGGAGTTAAATAAAAAATTTATTATGAATTAACATTTCTTTGTCTATTTCAGTATATGCAATTTGAATGGATATTAGATTATGTGTACTAAGTAATAAACTCTCTAAATTTATTAAATGTTATAATGGTTATATGGTTAATGGATTTTGATTCCACACATACATATATGGTGAGTAAAAGAAGTCAATTAATAGAAGTGTTTATTCAAAATGAATTTATCAAAAAAAAAAGAAATTGACATCTAAACACAATTGATAAACTAATTGTGTTATCTTATATGGAAAATACTACATTACATAGTTTATGTGTCATTGGATTGAAATTGATTGATGGTTACATGTTTATCCATGACATGGTGTTATTGATATAAAACATAATGTTCATCTTAAATCAAATGAACTTTTCATATTAGAACATCAAGAACATATGGTTTATATGTAAATTACTATGATTCTGTAAGAGTGTTATTCAATTCATATAGTTTAATAAAAAAATCTCATTAAGATTGGTTTAATGAAAAGGAATATAGTTCTATCAAGTTATAAATTTTTTAAATTTTTAACGATTTATATTTAAATACATATAATTCTTTTAGGGGTATAAATATCATAGACGACACCATACAATTAATGACTGGTGATACAAATATTATTGGAGAGGTGTCTATTATTGAATATCAAATGATAAAATTCGATGAAAATAAAGATATTATGGAAGGTAATGGTGATCAATAAGAATTTTGTGATGGGAACGATGATGAAAATAGAGATGCTGAAAATCAATACATTGTTATATATTTAAATTATACTATTAAAAGTATTTAATTGTTTTATGTGATTAATTATTAATTTTTTTTATTATAAATATGATATGTAATAATGATAAATAATGTTTATATGATATGATTCAGATGTATAGAGTAGACATTGAGAATCTTAGTTGTAGAATGACCATAGATACCTTACTTGAAGATGGACCCATGTTCTTCCATCTAATCCAAATGGTATGGATGCTACTATTTAGTCATCTATAATGGTTTGACACCCTAGAAAATTGATAATTATAGATTCTGTTCATGAGTACTCTCAGTCTATTGATTGAAATCCTAAATTGGGAAATTTAACTGTATTTATATTTTTGAAAATTATAATTTATTTATTTCACTGATCATTTTTTTGATTATAATTTTTATTTTTATTTTGTTTTTACATCTTTCTAATTGTAAAAAAGTTGTGACAAAAATGAATTATTCTTCTTCTTCCCTCTTTGGCATGTGATAATATTCTTTATTATTATACATAAGTGCATTTTCAATCAATGGAAGGATTATAAATATATTTGGAATATTATTTCTATTCAATTTAATTTTTATTCAAACTAATTTTATATTATTTAAAAAGTTCATGGTATCCTATCATGGAGTTTGTGAGACTTTTCCTTAGAGAATTCATGGAAGAATTCATGCATGATCAATTTTATCAGTTTGTGATAAATATTATTTGTATAACTATGTAAATAGAATTATCATCCATACTTTATGAGTATTTTTTAGAACACTAATCCAATTATATCCCATAATTGGTATGGGAGAGTTCATGTAATGTCATGTCTGGGCATACCAACCATCATCCTGTACTTGGAAAGCCATATGATCTTATGCACACCTCAGCATACACCAGAGGTTTCAAACCAGTGATGAGAGTATATAACCCAAACTGTGAGACAATACTCGCAACATTATAACATATAATAAAATATTAATTACATAATAATAATATAATTTTATATTATGTGTAAGGAATTACCACTAATGTCCAACCATTATGAAAAACAAGCAATAACCCACTAAAACATCTATAATACCCCTGATTAGTATACTTAAATACATCAAGTGTTTCCCATCAATAATAATAAATGAAAAAATGGGTTATAAAATATAGGTGGAGACAATTTTACAACACTCACGTCCCTCTACAGGCCTATCTCACAAACCACCATATAGTTACTCTAACCCGATCCCTCATTCCACATGCTACCTAAAAGTCAAAAAAGGTCTGCATGTGCACTAATGCTCTACTATAAGAAGTGATCATAAAAATTAGTATGGGAACATCATTGGATCCCTTATATATTCCCATATATATATTTCATACATTTATGAGAAGGTAAATCAAGTAGTAGCATACAATATGTAAGAAATTGTGTTAGGCTATACCATGAAACCATCCCCGCCTACATTGGCCAATACTAGTAATTGTTTATATAATAGCAACACTAAATAAGAAATCCATTTTGTAATGTTATAATATTACTAAACCCAGGTTTTTAAGGTAAAATAAGGATCTTCTAATATGACGATGACCCCCACAACACTCTAGAATGATGAACACTATGGAGGTGTGATATACACACCCAGATTTACAGGTCCCATGCCATATATCATCCTAATCCACTAAATCATCATTAAGATTACATATTAGAAATGTGAATGGGAAAGGATAATAATTGTCAACCCAAATTAAGAAATAAACTGGGGATCATCTCAGAATCCTATGATTCACCCAAAATTCTAGATGATGAACACCTAGGTGATGTAATTCCGCACCCTGATCTAGAGGTAAAATCTTATCTTCACAGCCAAACTATCTCAAAATAAATATAAAACCTACATTAAATTAATCATTGAATTGTATAACATAATGATAGAAATGTAAGAAATCGAATGGGGAATATCTCGTACACCGTGGATACTCCTACAATTCGAGAATCATGATCACCTAGGTAATGTAACTATACACCCCGACACCTAGGTCTATAGCATACAGACTCAAAAATTATAGTTGTAAAAAAGGGATATTATCCCCAATAACAATTCAATATATAGAACATACCCTATATATTAGCTATATTTACATCCCAACCAAGATCTCTTTTATAATGTAGCATATAAAAATCAGTATAACCCACTCTATCCAACTATATCATATATATCCATAAACCCAATACAAAAATACTAAACCCTCATAGTGATCCTGATCTTTTAAGAAATAGTCTACCCATAAAACAAAACCATAGGTTATACCTTACCACAATAAAATGTTATGTATCTCTTAGGAAATTCACAACTATGTAGGTTCTCAAGGAATCACATACCAATCACTACCCCAGTCACTAACACAAAACTAGTACCCAACAACATCAAAAGTTTCATAACATGAAAACTAATGACACTTTATAAACCTACTTATGGATTATGTCCACAGACAAACATAAAAATATCACACTTTGGTCTACCTATATGCATCACATTTCTTATAATATCCATGTCTCATAGGCCTTATTGCTAGTTGTTAATGATGATCAAATCACCCAATATCACTTTGTTGGGAATATATATGCTTATTAAATCCCATTCCTTCAATTAATCACTATACTTTTTCATGTCACCCTACTCTTCACACTCTTGGAGATCACAGGTCGTAGTAAATTTTTGAGGAATTTCCCATACAATTCTCAACGTCTATTCTTTGATGGGACCATGATCTAAGGTTTAACCACATCGAATAACTATTAAAAATCACAATGGATCTCTCTGGTCTATTCAATATTTATTTCACAATATAACACTACTGCATGTCATGTTGAACATAACTTGAGGTTGTGACCCTTAGTGACGAGGTCATTGGGTGTCTCTAAAATTTCAAACCATGCAAGGAACCAATGATTTATTAAAAAATTATTAAACTTATCTTATCTCAAAATCAGTTTTGTGACCATTGGAGAATCCTCTATATCAAAACCCATGGAACACAGATGAAATGTCAAAATAGTCACAAGTGTATGGTTAATTATTAAAGGGACCAAAAAAAATCATGCTCATAAATCACCCCATTAATTCATCCATACATTCTAGCACAACCTAAGATCAATACAAAAATCAACATACTCTTGATACCCAATCTGTTACCACAAAAATTAAAAAATTAATTATAAAAAATTATAATTAAAGAAATATTTGGGACTAAAGATTCATAATCTTATAAAACTGACTATGTGCTTTCATGACATAAAACCCATGAATAATGGCATGAGTAAGACTCACATGATGCCTCTAAAATGACATTATCCTGCCAATTTACCAACACCAAATCCAAAAAGTGACATCTATGTTAGATGAAATCAAGTAATGAAATAATACCAGAGAAATGATTCAATAAAACATACCCCTATATAGATATGAAATGTACCAATAATACCCACCATTGTAGATGATTCATTATATCTATTATGGTTCTAAAACAATATACGATTCTTCATAAATTTATCCCATGCATTATAGAAATCATTATACAAAAATCTACACATATATCCTAAAAATGATCACCACCCACTTGACACATGGTTAATTCACTAAAAGATAATTATGATGATGCCTTCCATAATATTATGCATATTGGAATCCCACATACACCATCATTATTTGATTATAAAATTCCATAAAACCCCTACACAAGTTCTCTACTCATCAAAACCTAATCCATCCTTAAACAAAAATCACTACCCCTAGGTCATAGGCTATCAAATATAGAAAATATCTATTTATTAACCTGGAAAACCCATGGCCTTCACCACCACCCATCCAAATGATTGGGTGCCTAAGGACATGTTAACTCTACTCATGGAACCTAATGATATTATTATGGAGACCCCTAGACTTCATCCCATTATATTCTTATAAATTACACTTTATAATTTTCTCTATCCTATAATGGACTTCCATGATTCACCAACAAATAATATTTCTCCTGCCACGACATAAATATTATCGATAAACAATTGATGGTACTTTACTATACATAATCTTTAATTTCCCTCCCAACTAAATCATGATACTACAGTATTAAACTCTTCTTGATCCCACTACTTTGATCTCTATATATTCACAACACACATTGTAATTGGGTAGTTTCACTCTAGAACTATCTGTTAGAGACATATAATCCAACCATCAATGTTCATCATGTTATTTCCTATCATGAATGAAACATTGACAATAATATTCACATTAAATGTTCATTCTCCATTGTCCCATCCATCTCATCATAACCAAAATCAAATTTGATTTACAAATAAAACCCAAAACCAACATCTCACCTTACCCATACGTAGAAATCCAACACATCCATCATGAAGCACTGAAAATGATTTTTTTCATAAAATAATCTTGGACAAGACTATAAAAAATGGACATTTGAACCAATGCTAATAGTTTATCAATATAAAAATTGATATATCTATCCATGAGACCCTATAACAGGGTTACATCATCAAATGAACCTAGAACCCAACTGAATAAACACTCACATTATTCAATGGAAAGGATAAAAATCTCACTCAATTTCCACTCAGGCATATAATGTTTATCTACCCCACTCACTAACAAACCATAACTGACAACCTAGTTGTTATAGAATGACTCCACCACCTATACCATCATCCCAAATCAATATAAAATGGTCATATTCCCCATCCCAACAAAACCCTACCACTATCCCTATATACTCAATGGTCTCTAAAAAACAATTATATCCCATATAGGCACACCCCAAACAATGAAACATAGAACCAAAGCCCAACATAAATCACATAGAAAAAATTTAAACACCCTGAAATTTTAAATGAATTAAATTGTTTTATATAGTGTAAATTACATGCTTCACCGATTTTATCTTGTGTTACACATAATACCGAGTTTAAAAGAAACATGACATATTACTAATATATTATTATATGATAATTATCACTTAGTCATTGGATTGGAGGAAATGAATGAGATTAGCTAAAATTTGGAAATACTGTTTACACATTCTTATATAATGAATTCACTATAACCCAATTAGTTTGAAATGATAATAAAACCATTTTGATAATAAAAGTAAATCTCTTTATAAAAATTGTTTTCTTCCCACAAGTGAGGTTCATACAAATAAATTAAAAAATTAATGCTCAGTTAATTATATTAATTATATTTATATATTATATATTTTGTCTAATTTTAGCATTTTTTGGTGTATTCTTGATAAAAGATAAAAATAAACACAATTTTATGCATAATTCATTATATATTTTCAAAAACAAATTTCATAATTTTATGGGAATCCTTTTTTAAAAAAATATATTAAAACCTTTTTATTTTTTTTGGAAAATATAAACATCATTTTTTATATTGTAATATAAAATTATCTTATGATTAATTGTTTTTTTCTTTATTAAAAGTTTCATTTTTTCTTGAATAGTGAAAAATACTAAATTTTAATTGGAAAAATTATTTTCACATAAAATGTTTAAAAATAAAAAATATAATTTAAATTAGTTACAAATTATAACTGGTTTAATTAAAAATATATTGAACTAATTTAGTTTATTTCAATAAATTTCATATTTAAACTGGAATTAAAAACAATGTAAACTTTTGATCTTTTTAAATCTCCTCATTCGCATTGCCTATGCATGGGAAAGTTTAAAATAAAATCTACCACATCTATGAATAGAATTCAAAAAAATGGGTTCAATATTTGGAATGATAAAAATAAATATTATATAATATGGTTAAATTAATTTTTTATCACATTTTTTGGTTAGAAAGGTTAATGTTATTTGACATGATTAATGTTAAAACATGGTTTTTCACATTCTATGCATTTGTTATGAAATTGAGATTACATACAATTAAAAATATTATTTATTTAATTGGATTTCATATTTAAAATAAATGCGTATGAATTATTTGATAAAATTAGATTTAATAATATAGAAAAAATAAAAAACACCTAGGTAAATAAAAATATAGAAGGTACTGTTATAAAAAACTAAAAGGTTAAAATTGAGTAATCATAAAAACTAAGAAACAACATAGTAAAAACTGAATTTATTTTTGTGTATTAGAGCTGTTTACAAAAAAAATCAACCTTATCATCTCTTATTAATCTATTTTTAGGCACATGTAGTAAGAAAGGACTCTCAATAGAGAATACTTTTTGGTATTAAAAAAATGCCACCCATCCCCAAATATTAGAGGGCACTCAATACCCTCACATTTTCACACATCTCAATACATTTGGATCAACTAAAACATTAAAAAATAATTAAAAAACTCTAGTACCCTCATTCTAGAACCCATATTTTTCTAATAATTCTAACATTCTAGGGATGGAGTGAAACCCGAATGAGGGGACCCAAAGAAGTGGTAACATTTTTTAGCGAGCATATTTATTTTAATTTTTACACTATATTCATCAATTATTCTTATTACATGCTGATAAAATAACCTATGTATCATAATTATACTTATATTTTTTATGTTAAGGTTATAAACTATAACCATACACAATTCGATCAAATGGGTTATCAAATCATCATTCGTGTCTACGGAGGACTACCCCCCATGAAACGATGTCATTTATTTTTTCATTACCTACTCTCATGGTTGGGTATGATGATGGATAACAAGTAAATATAAAATATTTATAAAATAATTATACAATTTGATTCATTATATCACATATACCGCTTTATTTTTTGTTCTTTATGTGATATGATGATGTCACTAATGTGTCTGATGGACTACCGCCTCACGAAGCGATGTGATTATTTTATCCGAAATGCATTACATGGTAGTTAATTATAAAAATTTTAATAATTATATGAAATATAAATGATATATTTATTATAATAAATACAATTATATAATTCATTATGTATAATATTTCTATTTTTTCATTTTTACTTATTAAAAAAGATGATAACGTCGTTCATGGACGGTAGACTACCACCTCCTCGAAGCGAAGTAGTTTATTATTTCATCCCCAAACTACAGGAATGATTTATATACATATTTATAATTAAAAAATGGTAGTTTCTATATAATTATCTTTATTTAACGATAAAATATTACATACCTCTTTTCCATAATTATCATTGAAAAATAGAAATGTTAGTCTCGCGTTTGTATGGAATTATATCTCCATGATCGTGATATTAGTTTATTTTTCATAAAAATATTTCATTATTGGTTTTAATTTATAGTTAATGTATAAATATGATAAAAATTTCATGATTAATTTTTTGTATATGCTTAAATAATTACCTATTTTACAATCATCAACCTACCGAAGTCATTTTAGAAATATAATCCAAATGTTGAAAACACATCCGACATAAACTTAATTGATTATGTAATAGTTTATAAAATTACTAAAAGCGATCTAAAAGTAATAATTATCTTGAAATTTTTTTCTATGTCAAGTAAATAATTAAAATAATTTTTCTATTTATTATTATAAAGACACACATGATAAATCACACTCAAGGTAAGGGACTTGATATTAATTTCCATTCATTAGGGAATATTTTGATGTCGGGCAACTATATTATATTAAAAGGTCTATATAAAACCACTTTTACATGTTATATCATGAATTTATCTTTTCTAATGATATTTAATTTTTTTAATGTCATTAGTTGATTATTTTTTCGATTCAAGTGTTTACCAATTAATACTAGAGTTTTCTTTTAAAAATAACCATCATTTATAGTTTTCCTTACAACTGTTTCTCTTCCATGTCCATATTTTTGAAATTATTTTATTAATGTTTTTATATGGAATTAAAATATTTTTAAATTATATTATAGGTCTATCATTAATTTGGTTTATAATAATTTATAAAATAATCTTTTTAATGTTTTTATTAGAAATTTTTTGAAAATGATAAATGGAACGTTTTATTCATAACGTAAACAATGGCAACGATTATTCCACCACAATGGAAATTATTTTATTATTCTCTTATACTATAGAATTTCATGTTTACCTTCATTGAAAAATACCCAAATTATCTTTTTTTTTCATATTTTATAATTTAAAATGGGGTTTTAAAAGAAGATATTATTTTTTCCCAAAGTGTACTCAATAATTGTTTATCAATGCTTCTCAATGGTTATTATGATGAAAGTGTCTTTTTTATGATATTTTACATGATAGAATTATATGTAATGTGTGAAACTGATATATATCATGAAGGTTTTTCCCTATTATATCTCATAAAAATGGGTGATCTCAATATATCTTATACGAAGGATTAATACACATTAAAGCGTACGAGTGAGCCTGATATAGCTTTTATAAAGGGTGGGCCCCATTATAGAACTCTAACGCATTGGGTGGTGTTTATATTAGTATTTTATAATATGATTTAATTAATAATATTTTTCTTTAAATTTTTTTATCAATATGATTCTCTATGTCACTAAAAAAGAGTTTTATCTACTGGTCCTTGATTTTGAAAATTTTCACTAAAAACTATTGTTTTATTGTTGTGATTTTTTTATTTCATTTTCTAAATGAAAATTTATGTCAAGGTGAATATTTCATTAGTATTAATTCTTTGGCTAAACTAACAGTTTCCATCATATTTATATCCCTTACTGAAATCTAGTTCTCAAAATATGTTTGTATTTTTTTTTCATTGTGTTTAACGATGGGTAAGTGAAATGAAGAAGTCAAGTTGAATGTTGTGGGGATTTGACATGGAAAGAAATAATTATTTATTTTAAAAGTTTAATATTGTGGAAAAAATAGATACTACTCTAAAGTGTACACTTTTTATTCTTATATTTTGTTATGTTTAAGTTCTGGTATAATTATTTAATAATCTACACCAAAAAAGATGCACAAAGTTAGAGAATGTAATTTACAATGTAAAACTAAATATCATGTAATTTTTATGTATGGGTACTTATAATTTTTTTGAAATTATGGATTAGAAATTGTTAGATGTTAAAATTGTTTTAATATTATGTCCTTATAAGATTTTTTTTATGGTTATGTCGAAATGATATAGAATATTAGGATTCGGTTCATCTAAACAATGTCTATTCAAAATGGTTTTCAATTGTGAAAATAAGAAGTCTATAATGGGAATGCACTATGATAAAAACTATCCTTACAAATCAGTATCCTAATAATATTGTAATAGTAACAAAGTAGTTTGTTGTTTTTATATCTTAGTTGAAAAAAAATATAAATGGTTGTGGTATCTAAGCCAATGAGTAACCCTATATACATAGAAAGAACATTTCTACATGATGAATTTTAGGAGGAAACACAACTAATTATTTAATGGATCATTTGAACTAGTTGTAGCTGAAGGATGGATCAATTCCCTAGAGGATATAATTGAAGGCATGGTATGTTCTAAACATAAAAAATCTAACTCTTTATATCTATCAATTTGAAGTCAAAGCTAATAGATGGCGGTATTTTATTAATAATAATTGAGATAATGATGATATTTATGCTATGTAATGGGACATATTTAATATTATATTCATTGAGAAATATTTCCATTAGTTTTATTTCCATAATATGGAAAACATTAAAGAATTATAGGCAAGAGTTTGAATATTTAGTGTATACAAAAATTAAAATTTTACAATGGTGTCCAGGTGCTTACCATATTTTTTTCAGGAAATTAATTGTCAAATTAATATATTTTATTCTGGACTAAAACCTATCATGTAATGAGATTTGATATTATGAGAATTTAAAACACACAAGAATGTTTTCCATTATACTGGGAAAGTTGAAATGGATTTTTCCAACACTTTTGTACCAGATGATAAGAGTAATAAATAACCAATGTGACATGAAGTGGATAATAAACAATTAATAATTATAGAGGTAAGAGAAAAACATGTTCAGAATGTTGTAAAATACATTTTGGAGAATGTGTTTTTGGATTTTTAAATTATTATCGGTGTCATATGTATGAAAAATGGTCCATGAATGCAATTAAAAGAGCCTTACACAATACAAGAATTAAATGAAAGATATCCAATTGGAAATGAGATGTTCTAGCTCTATTGAGTTAAGAATTTTTTCTAATGTATTTCTAAACTTACTTAATCAGTGATGACATCATTATGATCAGAATCAAAAGGGATTGAAAAATAATTTCTTACTTTTATAGATTATGTTGGTTTATCTGGTGTAGTGTTGAATGCCCTAGGGAGCTTTGTATTTTTCAATGATTTATCATAAGCTCAATGACTTAGGCACCTCAATTTTATTTTTTATGTAATGTAACTACTTTTTGAGAAATTTATTGAGTTTTCCTAAGTATATAAAGTATATTCTTTAGGGGAATATTTATTTGAAAAATATTTCCTTGAGATTTTAGATACACAATTTTAATGGTATTGATAATCTTTATTATTAATATGTCCTCGTTTTTATTTAAATTATTTGAAACATATATATTTATGATGAAGAAGTAGAATAACTTTTAAGTTTTAAATATTAAATTATTATAATATATATCTTGTGATAACCATTTTGGTTTTTAAAAATAGTTATTGAATGAAGAAAAAACATTTACCTCTTTTATGGATCCTACGATCCATTAATATTGAGCTTTAGTGATTTATGAATAAAAAATTCATTTTTTGATGTTCATTTCATGGAGTAATGGATGAATAGAACACTGATTGAAGAAAAACCTATTTTTGAAATTGTGTTTATGAAATAGAAACATATCATTTAATTATATTTCCTTATATTCTTAGATAGTAAAACTATTCCTCAATTATAGTAAATTATTATAGAAACAAAAAACAATCCTATTACATTCATATACAATGAATCATATAGGATTTTAGATTATCAAAAACTTATGGTTTTGAGGCCCCTAAATTTCCATTGACCATTCACTTGCATATGAACCTATTTTGAATCTTAGTTATGTGTTATTCAATATTACCTTTGTGATTATGTTTCTCTATTTTTAAGAGGACATTTTATTAACCAGTTCTATGATGTGGATTTACAATAAAAATAATTTCAAATATACATTCTTTGATTATAGAGATATATTAAAAATTACAATTATGTAACACCCTGATATTTAAAAATAACAAAATTGTGTTTGAAAGTGTAAATTACATGGAACACCTTTTTTACCTTGTGTTACATGCTAAACTGAGTTTAAACGAAATGGTACATATTACTAAAAAATTATTATATGATAATTGTCACCAATATGTTGGAATGGAGGTAATTAACATGATTAACTAAATAATGAAAGTATTTTTTACACATGTTTATATAATGAATTTTCTAGTGACCAATTAATTAGTAATTAATATAAAATATTTTTGAAAATAAAATGAAATATTTCTCTAAAAAAATATTTCTATGCACACATGTGAGTTTTGTACAGATAAATTAAATAAATAAATCATGGTGAATTATTAAAATAAATTTTATATATTATATATACAATATAATGTCTCACATTCTTCTTTTTTTAGACCATAGATAAAAATTATTCCTATTTTATGACTAAAATAGTATTTTTAAATAGTAATCCACCTTTTTATGGTCTAGTTATTTTAAAATTAATTTTTTCCAGGGTAAAAAACATTATTTTTAAATATAAAATTCATTTTATATTTTTAATATAAAAATTATCATAGGATTATTTTCTTTAATTTTTCTGAAAAGTTTCATTTTTTGAAAAATAGTGAAAAATATTGAATTTTTATTGAAAATTGTTTTTCACATATTTTGTAAAAAATTTAAATTATATATTAATTTTTTTTAAATTGTAATTTCATTAAATTGTTCTTTTCACAAATTGGATCCATACCACTGGGGGGTCAATCAATGCTTCCTTTATCTTTTATAAGAATATTTCATTACATTTAATGTAAACTCTCTTGACCTCTAAAACATGTTAATGATACGATCCACTCAGGTATAAATTTTCAAAAAAACATTTTATATGAAAATAATATTAATATAAGGTAGAAAATATTATTTACATGTTTCAATACAAATACCTACTCTTTTTCATGTTAGATAGTCCCAACAACATGAATTCATTCGCTATCATCTTTCCAAAATACAAAGGCATAAGTGGTGAAAAATTACACAGTAACCATTGAAAAATTATTGTTATTGTTTGTTATACCTCCCATTTATCGTTTTTAGTATCACATTCCCATATCTTGTTATACACCCCAAAAAAGTATCTAAAACATTCAACAACTCTTAGATATCTAAAATTACAATATTTATACCCCTTCTTCATTTCTGATCAACTTTAGATAGTCTACACATCCTCCACAATTAATTTGAATCAAATGATATGTGTGTACATTATTAAATAACCTAAAACATTCTCTAAAGAATGATTTGGTCTTAAAGAATTCACTAGAAACTTTATCTAGAAAATATTATTTGAAAAGTTCAGTCTGATCTTTCTCAATATAGTAACCTCTATCTGATGGTCTTTATCAGTTTGGACTAATTATAATTCCCCTTATTCTCTTCCTTCTTCAATTGATTGGAAACTAGATAGGCACCTCAAAATTTATTCATACATTGGTATTCGACCCAATTAAACATTCTTTGATGGATGTCTATATGATGGGAATACTTTGATGAAATCTCTCAGATGAAAGAGTTTTTGATGGAATTTTCATGTATGATGGGACTGAGCATCACTTCAATAGTCTTCCTCATATTCACCAAGAAACAGAAAGACAAAGTTTGGAACTCAATTGGTATTCCACAAAAGTAAGAGATCTTACATATTTGAATTGTTCAATTTTTGAATGTACAGATGTAATGATCCCCCCTTTTATATGATCCCCATAATGGCAGCGGTGGGAAAGTTAATTTCACTTCCCTCTCAACAAAATTCCTAAATCATAGATTTCACATTAATTTAATTATTCATGTTTTACTACTTCAGCTATTCTTAATACTCCATGTATCTTATCGAATCATCATGAATTAACTCAAATATTTAGAATTATCCAATTTTAAAAAATATTACATGGTCTGCTTCTCCAGTCTGATTCTCCATTGTTATTCTTTATTGTGATGAAAACATAAGAAAGACTGAAGAAGACACATTATAATGAACACTTGTAAATAGTGAGTTTAATCATAAACAGATGATTTGTATCAATTTAAAAAAACATTTTAATACATTCACTACCTTATTAAAAGGGATTTTTGTTTTATTTTGAAATAAAAATGGATTCCACTTCAAAAGATGTCAGCAATCATCATCAACATATCAACATCAGCTTCAATCCCCCTTTTTAAAAATTAAAAAAAAAATCATTTTTTTCATTTCATCAGACAAAAAATATAACACCCCATCTTTTAAAAATATTTTATTTTATAATCACTTGGATTAGTTTACTTTTGTCAAGGTTCGTGTGGACTGTTTTTTTAAAATATTGGAAGTCTGTTAATTTTGTTGGGTTTTAAGCCAGTGCACGGGAACAACATAGTTAGCAGTAACCCTGCGGTCAGCCCATGTGAACGTTCAGATATCCAACACAAAAAATAAATAAATTTTATAAATGTTTGAACCATAATAATGTTATTGTTGTTTTTATATATAATAATAATACTATTATAAATTTTTTGTTATTATTATTATTTATATTAAATTGTTATTAATAATTATAATATTATTATTAAAAATGAAATAAATATTATTTATATGATTATTATGACTATTATTAGTATAATTATGTTATTATTATTATTATTATTATGTTTGTTATATTATTATTATTATTATTAATCATATTTTTTATTTTGAAACCCTTACAGGTCTTTCCACTACCCCTTCCCTTCCATGGCGCAACCCCCATTTTCTTCCCTTATACGATACATGCCTGCCACCCCTATGCACTACGATCCTCTATGGCACCCTCCTATCCCCAAATCCTCTCATAGATGCTCTCCCCCTCTAGTGGACCCCCCCATCCGGCTACACCTCCCTCCATCAGCGGCGACGCCACCCCACATTTGGCTTGTGTGGCACCCCTTACAGGAATGCGATTATCTTCGGGCCAGCCTATAAGTGAGAAACCCTCTCCCAACTAGCGTCCCCAGCATGAACAACTCCTTTGGGAGACATCTTCCCCAGTGCTAAATCGCCCTCTCGTTATTTAACATTATGTTTTGTGGGTTTTTGTAATGCCCTGATCCCAGTTACCCAGAGTTGGTGAATTATTACATAACATTTCCAAGATCACAAAATATCAAGTCTCAAAAGACCGATTAGTTTAGTAGCCTTGGAAACACTAGATACATTCATAAGTCCTACATTACATCATAAAGTGAAAAACTACAACAACATATATCCATTGTCCACACTCATATCCCCTTAGACTATCCCCGCAGGTCTGTCATAAAATATTTCTTCACATCCTGAAATAAAAACATAGAAAGGGGTGAGCTCAGATGCTCATTAAGGATAACAATATAGTGGAAACATTCATAAATAAGAATAATCATTTACGGAAATTGATAACTAAAAAAAATCCTTTTAAACTTGAACTTCAGTATAATATGGAAAAAAATGAAATATTTCTATTTACTTATTAAAATGGATATTCTACTAATCGAATAATCACATGCAATATCAATAACCACTTTCATAATGATGGATTGCATAATGCCAGACTATCACATCCACATAAGCAAGGCCTTGTGACAAGACTACAGGTAATATTTTGTCAAGGCCTTGT
The DNA here is from genome assembly GCA_963277665.1 of Viscum album. Taxonomy (NCBI): domain Eukaryota; kingdom Viridiplantae; phylum Streptophyta; class Magnoliopsida; order Santalales; family Viscaceae; genus Viscum; species Viscum album. The sequence goes on along the minus strand of OY728155.1, from coordinate 1,214,233,898 downwards.
GCCAAGAAACTATTTTCTGTCATGAGACCTACCGATGCATCGGGGATCTATTGCAGGCTCCACGAGTCACTTACTAAGTCCAATGCATTCTCATATGAATAGGTTTAAACATTACATAAACATTCGTATTAAAACTAGCATACGAAATATCAATAATTTCTCCATAAACCATGAATGTTTTAAAAATAACATATCCACTATTAAACATATCCCAAAACCTTCAATACAATATTAATGTTTGGTATCATAATAAATCATCTTCAAATAAGCTTAAAATCCATCAAAGGACGTTGACATAGATGAAATCAAAACATCTTGAGAGAAATATCTATTTTTTTTAAAAAAAATTAAAGTCACATAATTATAAAAGAAAACATTTAATTTGAAAATATTCGTATATGATTGTAAGGGAGGCTTCTGCAATTCTACAATGGCGGAAGATATCTTCACCTTCCGTATATGTTAACAAGACTTTCATAACTTAAATTTTTTTAAATGGTTAAAATGATCTTGTTTGGGAAACAACAGAAAGATTCCATTAAAAACATTTTATAAAAAGTCATACAAGTATATAAATTACCTTAACCCATTGTCTAGTAATTAGTAAAAATGTTTTGGAATACATTTTTATGAAACATGGATGTGGATGATAAAGAGGTCCCAGAACGTAATTACAAATAAACAACCTCGGATATTGATTAGATTGTGAAATAGACCCTTACCTTGTACTTTTCCTTAGTTGAGGGTAGTTTAACCTCCTATATAATGGTGAAATAATTGTTATAAAATTATACAATAATCATATAAACTAATATGATATCATATATGTTCTTTTAACATTGCTTTGATAATAGTATCATAGTATTATCTTCATTTCGAGTGTTAATTTACTCGTTTTATTTTATATGTTTTGATACATAAGCCATGTTTGTTATGGATAGGTTTTATATTATTCATATCCAGAATTATATCAAGTCCTTAAAAATTATTTTTAACCATCAAATGAAAATTATTCTTGAATTGATACAATGGGGAATGAATCTCATCGCATTCGTGGAGACTGTAGTCCGTACGTATGCACGAGTGACAATATCATTCTTTTGATTTTAAAATAATATATAATTGGATAGTATATCATATATAGATAATCATTACCATGTTATAATCATTATTTACATCAATTATACATCATTATTATACCGATCCAAATAATAATGTATTGAATAACAATTACATGATGATGTGGAGATGGTAAACTGCACGTATGAAAAAATGGTGACATGTCATTCAAAGGATGGATAGAATACTGAATATGGTTGTACCATATTTATAATAACATCATATTATATAGAAGACACTGGAGTTATTATTTTATAATTGAAATAACAATGAAATAAGTAGTGGAAGAAGAAAGGAACATGAAAGAGGGTGGTGAAAACATTACCTCTTCTTCGGGTTCATCCTTTTGATTTGATCAAAAGGGCTCTTGAGGATGGATTTCTGGTCAAACTATGGCCTCAACATTGAATTTATTGATGTTTAGAGGATCATTGGGCAGGATTTTGCCGAACCAAAATGCTTTGAATGTATGAATAATTGGTTAGAATTGGTGTCCTTTTATAAGGGGGAGGAGGGCCTCTTTAGAAAAAACATAAGGTATTAATTTATAAAAAATTAATATTCGGTTTCTAATGGATCCAAAGTATATTATTCAATGTTTAATGTGGGGATGGGTCGAAATAATTTTATCCGATATATTTTAGATAGGTTTGGGTCACTATATTAACCTTATCATTTATTTTTAACTATTAGTTAAATAGTTTGACATGTACAATGTCATTTGTATTTTTATATTATATGGTTGATAAACATACTATATATTTCCAAGAGAAACCCAAGTAGATATTTAATGACATAACTATCATAATAAGTCCTTTGGCCTATCCATATATTTTTAGGAGTATTATATCAATTAATAATATAATATTTGTTTTAAAAACATCTTTATGTCAATTTTGACACTATTTAATGATTGATTTTTGTTAAAGTCTTAATAACTTTATTAATTCAAACCAAATTAATTTAATCAATCCTAAAATTTCATATCGACCATGAAAATTCTTCTAAATCATTAAAAGTTTCAAATTATATTTAATTTGGTTTTTATAATATTAATTATTTTAATATTTCACTAATAAGATAATTATTGAATCATCATTATGTCATAAATAAATTAAATTTAATTAATGCCTAAAAGTTATAAATAAAATACCATTATTTAGGAATTTTTTTAGATTTATAATTAATATTTATAATATAATTTATCTTATGTATAATCTTATATTAAAAATGATTTAGTTATTAAACATTGATTTTTACTCTTTTAACACTTCTTTGAATTATATAATAATAAATGTCTTAATCTAATCAAAGTGGACTAAAGAGGTTAATATTTTATTCATAAGGTTGTTTTTGGTAGAATAATACTTAGCCAATAGAATTAGGACATGTATTATGGTAATTTATTATTATTATAATTTTATTTATTTACCCTTATTTACCGGATTTACCATTTAACCAGGGTAAATAAAATATTTACCAAAGTAATTATTCCAAATGTCTAAAAATAAATGCTACCTATTTACACAATTTATACCCACTGATTCTAAATATGGAATCCATTTTTCTTAATTGAAAACACAGAAGTGTCCGAAATTAATTTAAAATTAATTTTCCGTTGTAAAAAAAAGCATGTTTTTAAGAGATAATATCTATAAAAATATTGGAAGTTGCTTATGTTGAGTTTAAATGTGAAATTATGTCCAATGACCAAAATTGTATTAATTGTTAAAAATATATTCTAAATATACTTTAAAACTACTCAAATTCATAATTTATCACTATTATTTATTTTGATTAGAAAAAGTTGTTTTTAATTAATCTTTAGTAATTTTCACTATTTATCAAAATATGAATGCTATCAGAAATGTACCAAAAATTCACCCTAAGATAATTTTGATATTATGAATCCAAAAATGAAGTCCATTTTGAATGATAGAATGTATAAAATTTCAAAAAGTGGGTATTACCATTCGTAATGGCTAGTTTGATTGGTTGTGGTGTGTGTTAGAACTCGAAGTGGCATACAACACACGCTAGTGAATTATTCAAAGAGAAGAATACCCTGAAAGATTGGGGTGCTACATTATCCCCTCCTTCAAATAATTTCATTATCAAAATTTCTAGAATACAACTACATGAAAAGACGTAGGTGGTTCTTCATTATAAGTTCCTCGGGTTCCCACATATCCTCTTCCATCTTATGGTTTCTCCATAGAACTTTTACCAGATGTGTCATCCGGTATCTCAGCACTTGTTCACTTGTATAAAGAATCTTGGCATGCTCTTCGGAATTAGACAGATCAGGTTCCAGTTCTAATTCCTCATAGGTGAGTACATGCATTGGGTCAGCCATGTATTTTCTCAACAGTGATATGTGGAAAACATCATGATCTTTGGAGAGTCTTGGCAGCATTGCAAATGATAAGCTACATCCCCAATTCATTCTAAAATTTCGAAAGTTTCGATGTACCTGGGACTCAATTTACCTTTGTTACCAAAATGTAAAACTCCCTTCCATGGAGTTACCTTCAAGAAAACATGATCTCCGACCTGAAATTCCAAATCCTTCATTCTTTTATCGGCATAGCGCTTATTCCTACATTGAGCTACTTTGATGTGGTTTTGGATTACCTTTATCTTTTCCATCTTTTCCTCCACCATTTCTGGGCCTATGATTTTTCTTTCACAAATATCATCCCAACAGGTTGGTGTGTGACATCTCTTTCCATATAATGCTTCATATGGTGCGATATGAATACTTGAATGGAAGATATTATAATAGGAAAATTATACCAGAGGTAAATATTGATCCCACATACCCTAAAAGTCAAGTGAGCCAGATCTCAATATGTCTTCTAAGGATTGAATAGTCCATTTTGATTGTCTATTGGTTTGAGGGTGGTAGGCTGTGCTCAAATGAAGGTCTGTATCCAAGGCCTTCTGAATACTCTACCAGAATATTGAAGTAAAATAGGGATCACCATCATAAAAAATCGATAAGTGTAATCCATGAAGTCTCAAAACGTTATTACATATAGTCTTGCTAGACGTTCAAGTGGTATATCTTCTCTTATAGCAAGAAGATGTGCTGACTTGGTAAGACGATCAACAATGACCCGTATTGAATCATTCCTTATAAGAGTCTTTGGTAGTCCCATGAAATATTTCATCCTGATATTATCCCATTTCCACTCAGGTATGGGAAGAGGTTGCATGACTCCTCTAGGCTGTTGCCTTACAGTTTTCACTTGTTGACAAACCATACATCTTGACACAAAATCAACAATCTCCCTCTTTATGTTGTCCCACCAAAATGATCCTTAAAATCTCTATACATTTTGTTCTCCCAGGGTGTATATAGAAATAGTAACTTTAAGCATAATCTAACAATTTCCTTTTTAGATCAGGTATATCGGGAACACAAAGTCTCTTCCTGAATTTCAAAATTTCATCTTCATACACAAAGTCACTCAATCTCCCATCATTCACAACATTAATCTTCATTTGAAACTCTTTATCATAATTTTCAGAACTCTTAATCCTTTCTAGTAATGATGGTTTGGCAACCATTTGAAAAAATATTGATGTTTCACCTTCCATGGTTATTACATTGTCCAACTTTACTATATCCATTAAAATTGGATCCCTTTCAACTCTCATTTTGTTAAAAACTTTATGATCCTTTCTGATCAAAGCATCTGACATCTTATTTTTCTTCCCCAGGTGGTAGTGTATCATTAAATCATAATCCATAAGTAATTCATGCCATCTCCTTTGCATCATGTTGAGTACTTTTTGTGAAAAAATAATCTTCAGACTCTTGTGTTCAGTATAAATATCACATTTCTCACCATAGAGAGTGTCTCCAAATCTTCAAAGAAAATATTACAGCTTCTAACTCCTGATCATTAGTAGTATAGTTTTGCTCATTAATTTTTTGTTGTCATGATGCATATGCAATAACCCTATCATTCTACATAAGGACACAGCCATGTATTTTCTTTGATGCATCACAACAAATAACGAACTCGTCATTCCCCGATGGTAGAGTCAATATAGGAGAATTGACTAATCTTCTCTTCAGTTCTTCAAAACATTATTCACACTCTTTTTTCCCAACAAATTTAACCCCTTTACGTGTGACCTTTGTTAACTGGTTAGCCAACCGAGAAAAATTCTAGACAAAACTTCGATAATAACCTGGTAAACCAATAAAACTTCATACCTCAATTGTACTCATCGGTGCTCGCCATTTATGGATTGCTCTTGTCTCAGAATGATCAACATACATTCCATCATTAGAGACAATATGGCCAAGAAAAGAAATCTCCTAAAGCCAGAATTCACACTTTCTAAACTTCCCATATAGTTTGTCTCTTATCAGAGACTTCAGGATAATGCGCAAGTGATTTTCATGATCTTTGTACCTTTTGGAGTATACCAAGATAACATCAATAAATACCAGTACAAAATAATGGAGATATTCCTTGAAAACTTTTTTCATTATATCCATGAAAAAATATGGTGCGTTAGTTATTACAAAAGGCATTACTGTAAACTTGTAATGCATGTACCTACTTTGAATTGCTGTCTTCAGAATTTCATCCTTATTCACTCACAACTGATGGAGTCCAGATCAAAGGTTAATATTTGAAATGTATTGATCTCCATGCAGTTGTTCGAATAAATAATCAATTCGAGGTAGGGGATACTTGTTCTTTATTTTTATAGCATTGATCTCCCTGTAGTCGATACATAACCCCATAGATCCAGCTTTCTTTTTAACAAAAAGGATAGGGGCTCCCCACAGAGAAACACTAGGGAGAATAAATCCCTTATTACTCAATTCCTCAAGTATTTTCTTTAGTTCAACTAATTCCACAGTTTCCATTCTATATGGAGTCTTCAATATAGGCCTTGAACCAGGAATTAAATCAATGGAAAACTCAACTTCTTGTTCTGGAGGATGTCCATGTAAATATTCTAGAGACACATCAACATATTCTCTCACTATAGGTACATCATCTATTTTAACATTTCTTTCCTCACCCACAATCATTTCATTCTCTTCCTCCCAAATAATTGAATTTAGTTGAGCTACTAGGGGTGGATCTTGATAAGAATTAGGCGGTGATGATTCTGCTCTAAAGATAATGTGTTCCTTATCATCATCATCAAAAATTGTAACCTCCTTATTCTTCACATAAATCTTCCCATCATGGTTTTAAATCCAATCTATACCAAGGATTATATCAAATTCAATCATAGGTATGACGATGAGATCAACAGATAAAGAACATTTATATGATTTAATGTGGACTGATTCACAAAACTTTATTGAAATGATACTTCCCTTAGGAGTTTTAACTAACCACTCCCTTGTCAAATAAAATTGTAAATATATAATTTTCTTAGTAAATTGGGTAGATAAGAAACAATGCGATCATCCAAAATCAAATAATGTATTTGCTAAACTTGAGGAAACAATTAAATTATTGAACATCAGTGGCTTCTTACTTCCCCTTGCAATCACGAGCTTGGTGGCCTTTTTCACCACACTTGTAACATACTTCCATTCCATTCAAGAAATTACTTGGGTGTTTGTTCCCACATTTACTACAGGATGGATATTCAACTTTTCCCTTCTTTCCCTTATATCCATTCCCAATGTGATCAGCAGATCTCTTCTTCTCTTACTTCGCCTTAAATTCATAAGACTTAGAGAATTCTCTTCCAGTCTTGATAGCACATGAGACAATATATACATACGACAAGAAGGATTGTGAGACTAATACTCAATGAATAAATTGTTTTAACTCATAAAATAAACAATCAAGATTAATCATTGGGTTATGTATATAATCCACTACATCCCTCATTAACCTTGTAATGTTAGCCTCATACTTTGTGAAATACTCATCCTTTTTTTCCTTAGACTCAGAAATTTCCTTTCCATATCTTCTTGATGTTCAAAAGAAAATTATTTTACTTGGAAAGGATCTTTAAAATACCTTCATTAAATATTTGGTACTTCATCATCTTCCTTCATGTTTTGAATCAATGACCACCATTGATCAACATCTCCAGTGAGGCAGTAAACTGCCACGATAACTTTTTCTTTTTCACTACTCCCAGGGCATGGAAGATTTTCCCTATGGAATTTACCCATTACTCAGCTACTAGTGGATTTGTACCCCCATTGAATGTTAGTGGTTGTTGCCTCATTAAGCTATCTAACATTGATCCTCCACACTGTGGATCTGGGTGCCCCATATGGGTAAGGTAATTATTCATAACCTGAGTGAGTTGTCCCAGTATCGTGATTAGCTGATCAGCACCGGTTGCATCACCAACTACACTATAATTATCTTGAGTAGGAGGGAAATCTCTACATAGAGTTTGTACATTGATACAGTTTCCATTGATTCCACTACGTTCCATTTCTAAACAATGGCATACACTAGTTTAGTTTATTAATCATTGTACAGATATCCAAACATGTAAAACACTTAACATAAATTGAACAGTTTATGGATATAATACATAATCATAAAAATGTTTTATTTAAGGAAGTATATAATCATAAACCATTCATAATTGTTTGTAAAGAAAATGAGAATTATCGCAATCATATCCCCCAGGAGTATCGTAACCAATAGTGCATCAAGGCCTGTTGTCCTGCCCCAGTTCCCATTCGAGTCTAGCTCAAAGTGGTGTTTTTTAGGTTTTACCTCTAGGTACATCTGTGCTAGATCTGCCTCTACCTACTCGTATCCAGACTGAGATTTATTTCTTGGAAAACTCACAAAGTCTCTACAATAGTAAAATTCTAGGAAGTTCTTCTATAGAAATCCTCAAAGTCCATCTTAGGTCTATGTGCTCTAAAAAGATTTTATCTAAATATACCTTCCAAGGATTGTACTAAAAATCCTCTAATACCAATGGTAATGCCCCAACCCTAGTTACATAGGGTCGGTGCATTATTACATAACATTAGCGTGATCACAAAAGATCATGTCTCGAAAGACCGATTAGTTTAGCATCATTAGACACACTGGATACATTCATAATTCTTACATTACATCATAAAGTGAAAAACTACAACAACATATTCTCTATATTCCACACTCATATCCCCTCAGAAAATCCCTAAAGGTCAGTCATAACATACTTCTTCACATATTGGGAAAAATAAAACACAAAAATGGGTCAGCTCAGATGCTTAGTAAGGATAACAATATAACAGAAACTTTCATAAATAAGAATAAACATTTAAGGAAATTTATAAGCAAAACACAAACCTTTTAAACATGAACATCAACATAACATGAAAAAAATGAAATAATGCTATTTACTTATTCACATGGATATTCTACTAGTCGAATAATCACATTCAATATCAATAACCACTTTCATAATGATGGAATGCATAATGCCAGACTATTATAACCACGTAGTCAAGGCCTTGTGCCATGACTACAAAAAAAATTGTCAAAGCCTTATGTCAAGACACTAGTTTGTCTCATGAGACCTACCGATGCATCAATGAGATATAGCGGGCTCCACCAGTCACAAACTGTGTCCAATGCATTCCCCATAGGAATAGGTTTAAAAATAACATAATCATTCGTATTAAAACTTGTATATGAAATGTCAATAATTTCTCCAAAAACCATGAATGGTATAAAAATTACACATCCACAGTCAAACATATCACAAAACCTTAAATACAAATGGAAGTTTTGTATCATATTAAATCATCTTCAAATACGCTTAAAATTCAACAAAGGATGTTGACATAGATGAAATCAAAACCTTTTGACAGAAATATCTCTGTTTTTTTGAAATCATTTAAAAGTCACATAATTATAAAAGAAAACATTTACTTTGAAAATTTTCTAATAAACTTGTAAGGGAATATTCTATGATTCTACAATGGATGAAAATAGTCTCACCTGCCGTATAAGTTAAAATGACATTATTACCTTAATTTTGTTGAAAAGGATAAAAATGACCTAGTTTTGAAAACGATTGAAAGATTCCTTTCAAAACATTTTATAAAAAGTCAAAAAAATGTATAAATTACTTTAACCCATATTCTAGTAATAAGTAAAAATGTTTTGGAATACATTTTTAATAAACGTGGATGTGGATGATAAAGAGGTCCCAATACATAATTATGTATAAACAATCTCGGATAATGATGAGATTGTGAACTAAACCTTTACCTTGTACTTTTCTTAGGTAGAGGGTAGTTTAAACTTCTGTATGATGGTGAAATAATTATTATTAAATTATACAATAATCATATAAATTAATATGATATCATATATGATCTTTTAACGTTACTTTGTTAATAGTATCTTAGTATTATCGTCGTTTCAGGTGTTAACTTACTCATTTTATTTTATATGTTTTGTTACATCAGCAATGTTTGTTATGGATAAATTGTATCTTATTCATATACATAATGGTATCAAGTCCATTAAAATTATTTTTAACCATGAAATGAATATTATTCATGAGTGGATATGATGGGGAATGAATCTAATCGCGTTCATGGAGACGATAGTCCGTATGTACGCATGAGCGGCAATATAATTCATTTGATATTAAAATAATATGTAATTGGATAGTATATCATATATACAAAATCATTATCATGTTATACTCATTATTAAATCAATTAAACATCATTATTATACCAATCCAAATAATAATGTATTGAATAACAATTACACCATGACATGGAGATGGTAAGCCGTACATACACATGTATGGTGACATGTCATTCAAAGGTTAGAAAGAATAATTAATATGGTTGTACAATATTTATAATAAAATCAAATTATATAGAATATACTGGATTTATTATTTTAGAAAGGAAATAACAAACGAAATAAAAAGTGGATGAAGAAAGGAACTTGAAAGAGGTTGGTGAATACATTACCTCCTTTTCAGGTTCTTCCTTTTGATTTGATCAAAAGGGCTTTGTAGGTTGGCTTTCTGATAAAAATAAGGCCTCTTGGTTTAAGTGAGGAATGTTTAGAGGATAATTGGGTAGGGGTTGGCCGAAACAAAATTCTTTTATGGTATGAATAATTGGTTAGAAGTGGTGTCCTTTTATAAGGGGGAGGAGGGGCTCTTTAGGAAAAACATAAAATATTAATTTATAATAAATTTATATTCGGTTTATAATGGCTCAAAAGTTTATTATTCGAAGTATAAGGTGGGTATGGGTCTAAATAATTTCATCCAATATATTTTGGACAGGTTTTGGTCACTATATTAACTTTATCATTTATATTTAATTCTTAGTTAAATAGTTTGACATTTACCCTGTCACTTTGTATTTTCATATTATATGGTTAATAAACTTACTATATACTTAAAAGAGAAACCCAAAAGGTTCATTAATAACATAAATATCATAATATAAGTAATATTTTTCCTAAAAATTGACTTTTATGAATATTATATAAATTAATAATATAATATTTGTTTTAAAAACTCATTTATGTCAATTTTGACACTATTTAATAATTGAATTTTTTAAAAGTCGTAAAAATTTTATTAATTAGAACCAAATTAATTTAATCAATAATAAAATTTCATATAAACCAATAAAATTCTTGGAATTCCTTAAAAGTTTAAAATTATATTTATTTGGGTTTTTATATTATCAATTATTTTAATATTTCACTAATAAGATAATTACTGCGTCATCATTGTGTCATTAATAAATTAAATTATTTATGTATAAAAATTATCAATAAAATACCATTATGTAGGAAATATTTTTATATTTATAATGAAGATTTATAATCGAATTTATCCTATGTATAACCCTATATTAAAAATTATTATTTATTAAACTTTGATTTTAACTCTTTTAACTCTTCTTTGAATTAAATAATAATAAATGACCTAATCTAAACCATGTGGACCAAAGAGGTTCATATTTTATTCCTAAGGTTGTTATTTGGTCGAATTATAATTATAAAATACAATTATTACAAATGTTAGGGTAATTTATTATTATTATAATATTATTTATTTACCCTTATTTAACGGATTTACCCTTTAACCATGGTAAATAAAATATGTACCGAAGTAATTATTCAAAATGATTAAAAATAAAAGATACCTATTTATACCATTTGGTCCTCTTGATTATAAATATGGAATCCATTTTTCTAAATTCAAAACACAGAAGTGGCAGAAATTAATTTAAAATTAATTTCTGTTGTTAAAAAAAATGTGTTTTTGAGAGATAATAACTATCAAAAAATTGGCACTTGCTTATGTCTAGTTTCAATGTAAAATTATGTACAATGACCATCATTGTATTAAATGGTAAAAATATATTCTTAATATAATTTAAAACTATTAAAATTCATAATTTATCACTATTAATTATTTCGATTAAAAAAAGTTGTTTTTTTATTAAAATTTAGTAATTTTCACTATTCATCAAAATATAGATGTTATCAGAAAAATTCTAAAAATCAACTCTAAGCTAATTTTGATATTCTGAATCCAAAAATGAAGTCCATTTTGAATAATAAAATGTATAAAATTTCAAAAAGTCGGTATTACTATTCATAACTACTAGTTTGATTGGTTGTGGTGGGCGTTAGAACTCGAAGTTGTGTACAACACATGCTACTGTATTATTCAAAGAGAAGCATATCGTGGAAGTCTGGGGTGTTACAATTTTCTTCATCTAGTAAAAACCATATGGGTTGGGGTTCTTTTTGATTAGTTTTTATCATTTTCTAGGGCATTTAGATTAATCTTTGGCATGTTCTCTTCCTCCAACAAGGGTTTATTCATGTTTGAATGCCATTGTGGTAGATGAATTTGTGTTTTTTACATTTTGACACATTTAGTAGAAACTTTCATTTGTATAATTAATTTTTAAACATGATTCACATGATTTCGCTGCATTTTGATTAGCTCATTAGATTGGTTTTCTGGTGGAATAATTTTATAAAAATAGTTTTGATGTGATTCTATAATATTTTTTTTTGTATATTTGAACCATATTGTTTTATTAAATTCCAATTTGTTTGTTAATTTTTCAATCATGAATCGCATCTTAATGACTCATTTGGTTAGATTATTTTAATGTTTTTGCGATAATAAAATTTGTTAAAAAAACCTTCGATGTGAAATTTAAATTATGCCTAAGTATTAATACACTGAATTAGTTTTATGAAATTTTATTTGGGTTTTAATAGTTAAAATAATTTATTCTGGAGGTGTTTTATATAGAGAATTTTTTAAGTTTATTTGGATAGAGGGTTTGAGAAATTTTTAGCTTTATTCATATTGTGGTGGTATTTTTGGATTGTGAATATGGTTTTGTGTGTATAATTTAATGATTTGATAGTTTGGTAGACGTGTCTAATTTTTTTGGATGGTCTTCCATGGTTTTTAAAAAAATATTGCAAATGTCATTCATATTTTTTGAGATGTTAGTTTTGGTTTGAATGAAAATAGTGTGTTGGTTCCATTGGGTTATTTTTTTAAAGCAGTTTGAAGTGTGGATTTCAAATTGATGACTCATTTGTTGTAACATAAGCATATATGAAATAATTAACTGGGTTTTATTTTTTTTATTGTTTTGAAAATAGAGTGGGACTTAGAATAAAGGGAATGTTTGACATGTTTTAAAAAATTACACGTTTTTACTAATGTTTTGTAAATGATCATTTGAAATGTCATTGGAAAATGTTGTTCCACTTTTATTGAGAGAAATTTTAGAAATGTATTTGTTAAATTTATTTTGGGTGTGTAAAGAATAAGAAAAAATTTGGAATTGTGAATTTGAAGGTGATTTTTTGTGTTGATTTTAGAAAAGAGTGCAGTTCGACAAGTGTAAGTTCCTAGATGGTAATTTCAAAGTGGTTTATAAAATGGTTTTCATATTTAAATAATGTGATAGACTAGTTAGATCATTGTATGTTGTGAGATATATATATATATATATATCTGTGTGTGTGTGTACATTGGGAAGCCCTATCTAGGATTTCCCTTTCTAGGTTATCATATTGGTGATGTCTATGTTTGGGGTAGTCAAGTGTAGCGGAAACAAGTTGGGTGAGTCACACATGTGAGGTCCCCCACTTACACTATTTACTATTATCATGGGTTCATGGTTGACTTTTAGTGGATTTAGTGATGGTTTCTCACCAATCCTCATTAGACAGGTCGGTACCCTCTGGATCATAGATAGGCCAGGTGGGATGTGTCAATGGGTTGGCTAGTTGAGGTCGGCAAGATGGTTATTGACATAGGGGATTTATCATATTCTAAAAGGTTGTTCTAAGTATGTAGAGGGGTCTTATAGTTTTTTTAGGAACAACCATGGTTACTCTATTTATCTTCTCATTTTTATCTCTCTAATTTTTTATTTTATATCACACTCCTAGTCTTTTTTCATCATCTGTAATTTTCTTTTGTTTTACCTTTTTATTTGTTTCTTTCATTGCCCATATTTTCTTGTTTGGAATTTTGGTTTAAAAAAATATTTAAAAAATATTTTTTATATTGGAAGCTGGTTTGTGTGTGTGTTTAGTTAAAAATAAATGTTAATTTTATCTACCAATAGAAGAACGACCTATTTTTATATCTGTATTTTCAAACTAATGTAAATGGGATGATTTCTAGGAATGAAAATACATGGATTCTGAGTATTATTTTTGGAATTCAAATTGAGCCTTTCGGTGCTCACACATAATTTAACTTTTCATTTTCAGGGTCTTCTAGTGTTGGATCACCCTTGGAGTGACATTGTGCTGAGTTGGGCAGTGAACAATGAGGTCACATGATGGTATGTGCAATTTTTTTCTCTTTCATATGATTTTTTTATTTTTATCATCAGTCTTCATTCACTGTTTATCTTTTTTTATGGTATGGATCATTCCTAGTGGTTTAATTTTGATTCCCATCACTAGTTTCCATCCTGTGGGGATCGACAAAACCCCTCAGGCATTGTCACAGACCGACTCGGGTGACTGGTTTAGGGTCGAACCTAGTTGGTTCATGAAAAAAATTGTATTTGATGCAGGTTCTTGCTATTTGGGTTATCCAGTATTAGATATTAAGACTACCGAGGCTTAGGAGGTAGGTACAAGAAGGGTTTCATGAACCCTTTCTCACTGAAAACCTCAAGTTTCCAGGGCATGTTTGGGATTTGAGTAGTTTATCATTGCTTTGGATTGAGGGATGACAAATGAGGCAATTCAATTTCACATTTGGATCCAACATGGAGTAGTTTCCCAAGTGGATTTGAAGTTCATATTTAATTTTCCTCTTAGTTTTATGACTTACACGGGGTATGGTCCACTACCATATTGTTGAGTTAGGCATTGACGGTAGTCCCTCTCTTCGGAAATTTGGTGTAAGTCATACTTTGTCTTGGTTTTGGGTTGTGTAAGTATATTCTGAAAATGAAATTGGTTTTGAAATGAATGTATTTTCCTTTAAATGGATTTAAATTTGTAATGTGGGTTTTGAAATTTAAATCATCTTGGAATAAAAGTTTCGTTATTTTTTAGACATCCTAAGAAGATGCCTTCAGAACTCCCAAAGCTATCAGAGTGTGTGCCGTTTTGGGTCTATTCGAAGGTCTGACTTTGGAAGAATGGGTGTCATTCACAACACAATCATTGCAAGTTGGGATGAAATGGGATGTTTTTAAATATGTTTCTTTTATGGTTCATATCTGAGGAGGTGAAGACGAATAAATGGGATGAGGTCAATGATATACAACACACATAGTTCTCAGTGAAGTCCTAGGTTAACCAATTTAAAGAATCAGTTTCCTTTTATCTAGAGATAGCATCGTAGTATTTTATGAATACATAGATCTTTATCAAGGGTCCTTACCTGTAGATCAAGTAGTGTTTCCTCTCTTCTACAGACCATTGTTTTGAGAAGCTGGTAGATGAAGCATTTCTGGATGTGTTGGTCTCCAGAGCATAAGTGGTGGGAAATCAGGATTCTCTTGATACTGATGAATATTTCCCATGAAGAAATAATTATTTGCTGGAATAACATGATTTTAACGAGTAAACTATTATGGTTATGGTCTTCAGTTCGTCAGACCACTTTCTGTTGTGCCATAAGTGTGGCCAATTCAAGCTCTCAAAGCCATGATTTCATGAATCATCACTTGAAGAAGATGTCATGACCAGAGGATTATTGTGCATGATTATGAGGCAAGAGATGCTTCAGCCATCAGAGCCCCAACCATAGGTCTCAGGGTGATATTTTCACATAGTCAGGTGTTGTCAGGGGTATGATGTCTTGGATTGGGTTTTATGTTCTGTGATGGGTTTGGAACATTTAAAGTCTTTTCATTCATGTTTTTCTAATGTTAAAGTTATTCCATCATTGTAGTCTCACTATTTCATTGTGAGGTTTTGATGGACATGTTCTATTGTAATTTAATCAAACCTATTATATGAAAGTGGATTTTGTTTGATTATGTTTATCCCTATTGTGGGATGATCTCAATTTAGTTATGCTCGTTTAGAAAAGTTTTTGTTGTGTGGAATTGTGGGGAGGTGTTTTTGATTCACAATGTGGTTTATGTCCTTCATGTGGGTCTTCCCTAGTGTTGGTGTTTTTTTCCTAGTTCGGGAGTTCTAGGTTACAACGGAGGTGTTGCCTTACTCATTCTAATAAAGTGGGATGTGTTTGTGTTCCATGTTTTAGATTGGTGGGGTAAATTATTACTTCTGGTGGTGTTGTTATAGGGAATTCATTGTTCGCTTGCCTTTGTATGCTAGGTGTCCTTGTCATTGTTTTCCATTCAATTCTCGGGTTTTTTGTTCAGCTAATATGGAGATGTCATGTATGTTTCCGTTGGGAGTTCCCACATTGTCCACCTCTCGGAGTGGTATGTTTGGGTTTTAATTTATGTTTTTGTATAATCCTTTTTATGGGGAGAACCACCTCATGTTCTCCCCTTATTTCGGGTTGTGGTTTTGTGTAGATCAATCAGGTGTGACTTTGAGAATAAATATTTACCCCATAATTCCATGTTTCATGGTTTTGGGTTCGGGTATGGAATCAATTTCTGATTCACTTTTGGCCTGGAGACTTTTTGGGGGTAGAAGGATTTTTGTGGAGATAATTGTCACACCCCGACCATTAAAATTGATATATTTTATTATCTCTTGGTTGTGGTTACTCTTATAAAGGATCAGGTTGAGTTTTGGTTTAAATTGTTTTTGATGTTCGTTAATTTTAGTGGGTTTCAAGCCAGTACATGAAACAACATTGTTAGTGGTAACTGTGCGGTCAACATAGGCTATCGTTCAACAACAAAATACCTAAAATAAATAAATTTTATAAATGTTTAAACTATAATAATATTATTAATATTTTTTTAGATAATAATAAAATTATTATAAAATTATTATTAATATAATTTTTATTATAATTAAAATGTTATAATTATTATTATTTTAATTACTAAAAATAAAATTAATAATATTAATTTGATGAATATGATGATGATGATGATTATTATTATTATCAATAATTTATTGTTATTATTATTATGTTTGATATATTATTATTATAATTAATCTTTTTCTTTTATTTTGTAACCCTAATAGGGTTTCCCCCACCCCTTCCCTTCCATGGTGTAACCCCCCATTCATACCCTGTGAAACACTTACCAGCGACCCCTACACACTCCAATCCTTTTCAAAACCCTCCTCTTCCCCCTCTCCTTTCACCAGTGCTCTCCCCCTCCAGTGGACCCTCTCCTATGGCCACACAGCCCTCCACCGGTGGCGAAACACCCCCTCATTCAGCATGCACGGTACCCCCTTCATCGTGCACAGTCTTCTTCTAGTGGTCCTCTCGGTAAGTGGACCTCTTCTTGCCAGCCTCCATGATGTAGATCCCTCCTCTGTCTGACATCTTCCCCAGTGCAAAACCCCTCTTCGGTGAGCTTTCGTTCAATTTTTGGGGTTTTCTTCAACATGTAAAACTATAGTTTATGGGGTTTTAGTGCATTTTTATCATTCTCTAGGGCATGTGGATTTATCCTCAGGGTGTACTCATCCTCCTATGAGGGTTTCATCATGTCCTCATTCCATTGAGGTTGGAGAATTCATGTTTTTTTTTCTTTCTAACACATTCCGTAGACACATGAATTCATTTAGTTGATTTTTTAACTTTATTCTCATGCTTTAAAGGTATTTTGATAAGTTCATTTTAGTGTATTTATGGTGTTAAAATTTTGTAAAATTTTTTTCGATGTGATTCTATCACCATTAATAAGACTTATGCACTTCTCATGTATGATTAAATTTGAATTTTTTTTTTAATTTTTCAAACATGACTCTCATCTTTATAACTCATTTAGATAGATGACTATAATGTTTTTTTGGTAATTGAATTTGTTAATAATGGAAAACGATGTGAATTTTCAATTATTACTAAGAATGTTCACATTAAATGATATTCATTAAATTTCAATTGGGTTAGAATAAATTAAATGGTTGATTCCATAGGTGTTCTCTATAGATCGTTTTATTATTTTAATTTGGATTGGGGGTTTTGAGAAAATTTTATCCTTATTTATGTTTTAGTGATATTCTTAGATTGTGAATTTTGTTTTGGGTGTATAATTTAATGATGTGATAGTTTGGTATATATATCTAATTTTTTTGAAAGGACTTCCAATATGTTTTTTAAAAAATTTTCTTATGTCTTTGAATTGATGTGAGTTGCTAGGTTTGGTTTGAAAGAAAATATTGTGTTGGTTCTTTTGGGTGTTTTTTTAAATAAAGATTAATGTTTGGTTTTCAATGAGATTGGTATTTTGGTGTAACATATTAAGATTTGGATTATTTATGTGAGTTGTGTGTTTTTATCTTGTTTTCAAATAAAGGAGGACTTGGAATAATGTGGATGTTTGGAATGTTTTAAAAAATTGCATGTTTTTACTAATGTTTTGAAAAGATTGTTTGGAATGATCATGGAAAAGTTGTGTTTTACATGTTTTTAGATAAAATTTATAAAACTTCATTAGTAAATGTATCTGTTGTGTGTGAAGTTTAAGGTCTTTTTAGGCACTCTACATTTGCATGTGATGTTCTAGGATGATTTTAGAAAAGAGTTCGGTTTGGCAAGAGTAATTTCCCGACTGGCAATCTCAATGTTTTTTATAAAATCATTTTGATATTTATATGATGTGATATCCAGACTGGAACTTTGTATGTTATGAGATATAAATATATAATGGGATCCCCAATCCAGGATTCTACTTTATGGGTTATCTTATAGGTGATGTTCGTGATTGGAGAAGGTAATGGAAATGGCAGCATGTAAGGTGAGTCAATGATGGGAGGGCCTTCAACATATGATGTTTAATATTACCATGGGTATCTGGACGTTTTTTAGTGGATTGAGTGATGGTTACTAACCAACCCTGATTATAAGGGTTGGTACTCCCATGGATAGTGGATAGGATGGGTGTGATGTGCCACTCGGTTGGCTAGTGGCGGAAGGATAGTTGATTATAGACATAGGGGTTTCACCATACACCGATAGGTGGTTCTGAACTGATTACACTTTAGAGTAATAAAGGGAAGATTAATATCACCCATCATTTACCTTCTCATCTTTATCTCTCATGTTTTTGTTATCTGATCACACTACAAGTCTATTTTCAATATTGGTTAGCATCTTTTCAGTTTTCCTTATATATTTAGTTCTTTCTCAGATAGTATTTCCTTATTTAGAGTTTTGGTTTTTAAAATGGTAAAATCGTATTTTGAAAATGGAAAGGTGGTGTGTGTGTGCTTATTTAAAATGACATGGTAATTTTATCTACAAAAATGAGAACAACCTATTTTCATATCTGTACATTCAAACTAGTGTTAATGGTATGTTTTCAGGAAAAGAAAATACATGGATTCGGTGGTTTCTCTTTGGAATTCCTACATAGAATTTTAGTTCTCACACCTACATTACATTTTTAGTTTAAAGTTCTTATAGTGCTAGATTTCATTTAGAGAGAACATAGTTCTTAGTTGGGTGGTGAGCCATGAGGTCACATGAATGTATGTACAGTTTTATTTTCCATATATTGCTAGTTTTTATTTTTATCGTTAGTCTCCATTCACTGTTTACCTTTTTCATGGGAAAATTCATTTATAATGGTTAAATTATGATTACCGAAACTAGTTTTTAGCCCATGGTGATCGAGAATGCCCCTCGGGCCTTACTGTGGACCAACTCAGGTGAACGGTTTATGGTCATCCCAGTTTGGTTCGTGATAAAAAATCCTGTGTATGATGGATTTATTAGGAACATACCATGTCTAATTGATCCATCTCTACATCACTCCAATGATCGATGTTAGTTCCAGTCTGATAAGTAGACACCACTTTTGGAGATAAAATAAATACATTTATTATGTTCCTCTTCACATAATGGAATGTGAATAAAGTATAACTTTCTTTTCTCTTAACCAAATTTAAATATGAGTCAATCTAATGAAAATGAAAGACTATATTATTGAACATCATCCAATTGAATGATTTCTGACTTTATTACACACAACCTAAAAACTAAATTATTCCTCCAATGGAACTAATAATTTTATGTATTAAAGATACCAACATCTATAAAATGGATTGGTGTTAGAAATAAATATGATGGATTGGTAGAAAACCTTTTTTGATAGACTAGTTTCGGGAGAGACTAATTTTCTTTCACCAGATCAACATTATAGAATTTTGAAAATGTCACACCAATGATACTCATACGGAAGATCATTATCCTTCTATGTCTAATTTTTCACACACTGATGAGCAGCATATATAATACATTACATGTATACTCCTCTCTTTCTAAAAATGTTGCTTTTATCAAGTCATATTGATGAACTAGGAGAACATTGTGATCAACACAACATCATCATATCTATAATTGAATATATTGTAACATCCAATCCTTCTAGAAATGTATTTATTTCCACCCAATCCTTAATAAGATTGGTAGTACTCCCATTTTCTTTCATAAGGCTAGCATCATAGGTCTTACCAACTAATTATGGTTAAAAATAGAAAATATAAAGAATTATTAGATTTATTATGGAATGAAGACTTCAATATAAATTCTCATTATGATAAAAAAATCATTCTATAATTAATACAATTTCCATCAGAGTTTTTGTTTTTATCAACACCCAAATTGAATGAATCATATTCAATGGCTAACACCATTGGATTGAGTTCTATTAGTGGTTCTGATTTTCCACATAGAAGGCACCCTTCTTTTATCTTTATTTTTATCATATTCTCCCCAAGTAATATTTTTTACTTTGCTCACATTATTCAACATTTTTCACAAATTGTTGTATTGAAAAAAATACCAAATAATAACTTGGTCTTAACAATCTCCACCTCTATGGTTATTGTCAATACCCTCTCTAACCTATTAAAAAACATACTTCTTTTTCTGAACTTTTTCATCTTCCCATTATATTATTTATCCCCCTGTACTTTAAATCCCCAATTATTCTTTATCTCTCCCATTTATTAATAATAAAATTCAAAGGGCGCATCATAAAAAGTTCCCCTCTTATTGATAAATGGCCTCATTTCCAAGGGTTTAATATTTTCATCTCAAAGTCTTGAAACATTTGTTCAACAGGACATAAGTATCACATGAGCTTCTTTAAAATGATATTTCAACTAAACAAATCTAATTCTATATGGGTCAACTTGGTGTTAAAAGATGATTTGGTAATCAAGATAATCAATGTTTTTCAAAATAAAAAATTCATGTAATACATTTTCATGATTCTTTAAACATTCTCATTTATGGGGAAATCATGAAGGATTTTTTTAAATGGAACTGATACCCATATCAAAAAAAATCTGAATGTTCATGTGTATAATTTCTTTTCTGAAAACTGTAATCTTGGTGACTCCTTAATTTATCTTTAATTAATAATATGAGACTCAGATATCTATTTTCGTATTTCAAATCCTTCAATTCTATAACAAATATTATAAAGAAATTTATTTTTGGAATAAGGATGAACATCATATCTTTTTAGAAGCATTGTCTGGACTGATAATATTTTCCCAGTCTTGAATTTTTCTTATTATTCTTGTATTTTTCATTGTATGTGTTTTGATCCTTATGTTTATCCTACGTAGAATTTGGAACATGTTTCTTTTCATCAATAGTATCATTTTTATTATAATTAATTTGTAATAGCTATTTCATGCCTTCTATTTGTTCTGGCGTGAGAGTAAAATAAATTTTATTAACATTCCCACATTACTCAAATCACTTACATCTTTTATGAGTTTTCAAACTAAAATATGTTTATATCATTTCTCAACTTTTGTCCCATCTTCAAAAACATTTTTATTCCCCTTTTATTCATCTTGTTTTTGTGTTTATTATACATTTTTTCTATGTCCACTTGTTTTGTCCAAATAACTAAGCACTGTTTGTTTTTGGAAAAATCATGTTTGTTTTTCTCAAATTTATTAATATTCTCATTATTCTTTATATCTAGACTTTCCTTTTTTTTGTTTCCAAATAATTTTTAGGATCACTTAATCTTATTTTATCATAATATATCAAACTTGATTATTACTTGTTTCTTGGTATAGATATGTTATACCATCATTAATAAGTTACGTGTCTGAAAAATCCACAGTGCCAAATGTTACCTCTAAATCCTAATTTTTTGAACTGATAGTGAACTTGTCCAAAACATTATTGTTTTTGTTTTAATAAAAAAATTTGGAACACTTTTCATTGGAGGATAATTTCATAAATAATTATTATCTTTCTTGGTGAAATATGTTTTCTCAAAAACCTAATTTTGTTAACCATCCTTTCCAACATCTTTATAAGTTTAACCTTTAACATCCACCACCTTACTGTATCTTTCTCTCATCATAATTATTTCACTTTGTGTTGAAATAATCATTAATTTTGTTTCAAACATATCCTATTCATCCACATCCAAGATAACTTTTATAACATATATCATCAAATTAAATTTATCTATTCTCAACTTTCCCTTCTTATTTTCTTCAACATGTGTAGATTATTTCATATTGAGGTTCTCATTTCTAGGCGATATTTCTTCATAAAATTTCAGTTTTCATTTAAACTCACCAATATTCATATTCCTAGATTTAATAAAATTTATATTTTACTCTTATTTATTAATCTAGTCATCATTTTAAAATGATATTTAATTAAAATATTTTTGTAACATTATTATTTGTTTCTTATGTTGACTATTATGTTCAATAACATTTTCAAAATTTATTATCAGAATCCACTCCACTTATCTAATATCTTTATAATTATCACCACTATCTAATGAATTAAATTATTTTATAACTTGATAAATGATATTAATTTGATGGTTTTATTCAACATTGGAGAAGGGGTCATACTTTTTTATTCTACTCATATACATTTTCTTATTCTTATCATAAGAAAATATTTTCTTATGTTTATTCAACTTTGGTTTCTAAGATTATTTATCATTCTCTCTGGACACATACTGATAAACATTTACTCTTGGGAAATTCAATGAAAAAATTATTTTCTCTTAACAATTCAAACATTTGAGAATTTAAATTTTTAATTTTTTATTATTATATTTTATATAAATGAGGGTAATGAATTTATTGAGATCATTAGCTTTTTTCATTGATTTGGAAAAGTAGATTCTTCTTTAACTTCTTTATCATTATTCTCCAATTATAACAAACCATAAAATCCATTTCATTAACAACCATTTTTAGGAAATTATAATATTTCTTCATTTTTTATTCCAAAAGGATATTATAAATTTCATCAAAGAATAAATATTCTTGATCATTTAAAGTTAATACTTAAGAAAAAAGTCAATATAGAATGTTTCCCATAAGTATATTGAAAATTCTAGAATCTTAGAGTTTCTCATATAGAATTATGATGTCACATATAGTTTTTTTTACCTAGTTAAATTAAATACCAATACTTTTATCATAATCCATTTTCAAATACTCAAATATTCTTTTGTATTTTTTTTACATCATTTTATTTACATTATCATTTCTTTCAGAGATACTTCTCAACATTTTTCACATTTTATTAACTATTTGAGACCCCATAATATTTTTATAAACATTATCTATAAGATCCATCATCAAATCATTCTGTGGTTTTCCATAAGCATCTATAATTCTCATATCGGTAACTATTATAGAAGTTTCATTGATGCGGAAAAATCCCACTAATTATATATTAACAACTTCCAGGACATATGATTAAATATAGTGTATCATCGTATTCTTCAAACTATGATAGTTCATTCCGTTAATATAGGAACACCCATATTGTTCACTGAATTGAAATTATCCCTCCCCAGAGATATATATTTTAGAGGGAACCTATGATCTGATAACAATTATTCTTTGCAAAAATGATCGAGACCACTAAGTGGGAGGTGATTCATTGGTTCCTTTTTTATTTATAATTAATTTTATTACCATTTTTTGTAAAATTTATTAACCTATAAAATGTTTTAATGTTACGATCCAATCATGTATAATTTATCATGTTTAACATTCATTTTATACAAATATAAATCAATTGAATCTCATTAAATATACAATGTTTAATATAAAGACCTACTCCTTTTGGTGTTGTATAGTACCACTAATATCGATTGTTTCACTATCTTCTTTCTAGAATACAAATGCATGAGAAATGAAAAATTCTAAAATTATAAGAGAAAAATTACATATAAAGATAGTTTTATCCCCCAAATATCATGTTTAGTATCGCTTTCACACTATTTATTATAAAACCCATCAAAACAATCAACCCTTTTCAGCAAACTGGTAACTATACATTGTTAAAATATTTACATCATCTCTTCATTATTTATACACATTAGAATTTATTAACTTCCTCTACATTTATGCAGAATTAATCAATACCTACATATATTCTTCATGAAATTAAAAAATTCTCTACTGAACATGTTGGTCTTGAATCATTATCTAGAAACTCTATTCGAAACAATTCATCAGAAAAAGTCAGTATGATCTTCCTCAATTTGGAAACCTATATTCTATGGTCTCGTTCTGATTGGACTAGGTAAGATTCTCCTTCTAATCATCCTTCATCTATTGAGTTGAAACTGAATATTTAGATCACAATTTTTCAACCCAATAATAAATAGTCCAATGAACATTCCTCCGATTGATTTCTCTATGATGGTCTTACTCTGATGGACTCACTCTGACGAACATTACTTTAATGTAACTTGCCTCGATAATCAGTTTGAGTATCTCTCCAATAAGTTTTTTTCAGATTCAACCTGAAACAAAATGTTCAGTTGGGAACTCCATACATTTTTCACAAAATTAGTAGCTTTATAATACGATAAAATTTCATGTTGGTGAGAAAAAATGTAATAATCTCTCTATTTATAGGCACACCAGAATTAAAAATGTGGTAAAAATAATTTCACTTCCCACTCAATGAAATTCATAAATACTGGATATCAAGTTTATTTAAGTATTCATGTTTGAATTATTAAACACTTCTAAATAATTCTGGGATCTTGTTTAATCTTTATAAATCTAATGAAACAATTAGAATTTTTCATGTTTAAATACATTTCCTCGATACGATTCATCAGTCTGATCCCTCATTACAATTCTTCATTATGATGAAAATATATGAATGACTAATTAAGGACCACTATGATGACCACTAGTAAATACTCAAATTCTACTCATATAGATTCTCTATAAAAACTTAATAACACTAGTTAATATACTGAGGACATTCTTCCAAGACATTATGTGTTTATTTTGTTATAAAAATTGTTTTTAAGATGTTATAACTCCTCAACAACACATCAATATTGACCTTAAACCATATTTTCAAACAAGTTTACAAAACTCCTCTTCATATTTTCTTTAGACTGCTGATTTTGTTCATGATGAATTTATCTGTGTCCGAACTTGTCTGATGGACCAGTCTTCACTTAGCTATGATGATGGTGTCAGCACTAGTCAGATAATATGGGACCACTTCTTAAGATACAATCATTAATTTTTTTTTATTTTAATATTAAACCAGTTTAATGAAAAACAATGCATGACTTTCTTTTCCCTTGACCCAGTTGAAATATGATTAAACATGATTACAATGATTGACTACGATTTTGATCATTGTTAAGATGATCAGTATCATAATTTCTTATACTCAACACAACAACTCAATTATACATCCTATAGAACTCTGTATCAGATTAATAAAAGATACTAGCAATTTAAGAAATTAATTGGTGTCAATATTCTTTATGGTGGATCAGTGGAATACCATGTATGATGGATGGATGTTGGAAACAACTTGTTTACTTAGTAAGATCAGTCATTTAGCCTTCTAATATTATCACATGGTTGATTCTCATATATATGATCTTTATTATTCTATGTTTGATGTTGATCACACTGATAAGAAGAAACCATGATAATTTACGTCTTATTCTCCTCTCTTCCACAAAATCATTCTTGTATCATTATTTATTTATTATTTATGTGAACTTAATGATCAACACCACATCTTTAAACTTATAATGAAAATTATTGTAACTTTTAATCCATCTAACAACTACTTTCATTCCAACCAGACCTCGATATGATTGGAAGAACTCCACATTTACTTTATAAAGATAGAATAAAATGTTTCCAATAAAAAATTAATTATGATAAATATAAATCAACAAAGCATCATTAGATTTAGTATCAAATGCAGAATCTAATACAACTTCTCATTACATTAAAAATTTTCATTCCAGACTCAATAAAATTTCAAGCAGTTTCAAACATTTTATAAAAACCCAATAAGGAAAATCATTTTCAATGAATCACATAGATGGAATAATTTTGGTGAGTGGTTCAAATTTACAACTTTTCAAATAACCTTATTTTATCCATATTTCCATAATATTCTCACCTTGTAAGTTTACTTTTTTTACTCACTTTTTTTAATATTTTTTGTATATTTTTTTGTTGAAAACAAATAAAACCAAAAAAAAATTTACCTATTAAATTTATAGTTCATTAACATGATTTAGTTCATTATAATCAATTTAATTTTTAAATTGGATGTAAAAACATCGTTACGTTTTTATCTTATTAAAAACACTATTTCTCATTGCATCTGAGGGACATATTTTAAAATAAATTTGGCTATTTTTGTGAATGTAATTTAAAAAAATGGATTAAATATTTGGAATAAAAATTATTTATATTATATAATAAGTTTAAAAAAATTCTTACCAAAATTATTAGTGACAATAGTCGAAGTAGATTAACATTATTAAGGAAAAAATGGTTTTTTTTCATTACATTTGTTTTTATTAAAATTAATTTTAAACACCCATCTAATTTTTATATAATGAATTGGATTAATTATTTTGAATAATTTTTTTTTCTAAATTATATATTAAAAATATTTTTAATTATAGTCTTAATGGATAAATTATGCAGGGAAAGAAAAATATTCAAGTTACCATGTCAAAAAAATAAAAGGATAAAATTGAGTGAACTTAAAGACTAATGAACAACATGAAAAAAATTAATTTATTTTTGTGTGTGAGAGGTTTTTCCAAAAAAAATAAACCCTCTACTAAATTATTGATATATTTGTTATATGAATTAGTTTAGTGATAGTTCAAAACAGTGAAAACTTTAGGGTATTTCCAAGATTTCCACTCATCCTCAATTATAAAGTGGAACTCACTAACCTTCCTTATTCACACCTTTCAATTGATTAGGATCGACTAAAAACAACTAAAATAACTAACCAATTAACATAACCTCATCCTAGAACCCATATTGTGGATATAAATCCAACCTTAAATGTATTTAGTGCAAACATAAGGATGATACAAGAAGAATACGTAATGCTCTTCAGCAATCATTGTTATTTTTCATCCTTCTTCACAACATTAAATTATTATTTTCCCATGATGTTGTACAAAATCCATTATATTAAACTTAATAATATGTTTTAATTAGTTTGGTATGTACTAATACTATAAAGACTTCCAAAAAATGGGTTAATAAATCCTAATTTCTGTTTACAATGGACTACCGCCTAATGAAAAGATGACATTATTTATTGGATTACCTACTCTCATGGTTTCCTCTGATGATGGATATAATGTTTATATATGGTTTTTATAACATAATTTTACCTATGGAGTTATTACATCATATATAAAATTTTAAATCTCCTTTCTTATGGGATACAATAACGTCACTAAGGTGTACAACAGACTAACACCTCATGAAGCGATGTGATTCATTTTTCACGATCGTGATACTTGGATGGTAATAAGGGGAAATATTCAAAATATATGTGATATAAATAACATATTTATTATATTCATTGATTTTTTATCATTAAATAGTTATATTATATCAATTTCTTATTGACCTTTTTACTCACTGAAAATGATGATAATGTCGTTTGTGGACGTTTACCCACTCCAAGAAATGATGTTATTACCCTTTTCATTAAAAAATCACTTGAATGTTACATATAAGTATATATATTATTAAATAATATGTAATTTATTTTAAAATTATCATTTTATAAAGATAAAATATTAATTACCTTCTTTCTAAATTGATCATTGGTAAATAAATATGTTACTTTTATGTATGTTCAACCTTGCACCTCCATGATCATAACATTAGTCCATTATTGATAACCATATTTCATGATTGGTTTGAAAGGTATAATTGAAGTATAAGTAATATAATTATTTCAGGATTATTATTCTATATATCTTTGAATAATTACTTATTCAATCAAAATCACCCTACAATTTTTATTTAAAAAACATCATCTGAATACAATCAAAACATTCAAGTTAAATATAATTGGTTAACTAATTGTATATAACATACTAATATTTGACATAAAATTAATAATAATCATAAATAAAATTCATGAAACTATAAAATTGACAAATGTTTACTATTCTGAAAGATAAGTATACACATGATAATTGGCATTCAAGGTACAAGACTTAGTCTGAATTTTATTTCATTAAGGCATATTATGATGTTACGAACCTATATTATTTTATTAGATGTGTATAAAACCCATTTTAAATGTTTAATCATTTACACGTATATTAGCATGGTATTTTCTATTTTGTTTAATTTTATTCTATATTGAGTTAAATATTTCAAGTGTTTCCCATGTGAAACCAAAAATTTCATTTAAAAAGAATAATCATTAAATGTTTTCCTTCTAACTCATTCTCCTCTGAGTCCTTGTTTTTGAAATGATTTTATTATTATTTTTTTGTATATAAAATATTTTTAAATTAAAATTTTCATCACTTTTAAATTTTTTTCAAGGGTTTTATCATGAACTATTTTTACATGTTGTATACAGAATGTTTTTTCAAAAGATACAGTTAATATTATCATCTTAATAAACATGAAAATAATGAATTTTTCACTACCATGACCATTATTTTATTTCATATTTAATTTTAATTATTTCATTTTTCCCTCAATCAAAAATCCCTATATATATATTAGATATTTAAGAATTAAAAATGTGTTTTTAAAATAATTCACTATTTTTTATCTGATAGTGTTTTTTTAGTTGATTTTAAAAGTGTTATTCGAAGGTGTATACGATGGAATTATTTTATTCATGATATGATACATGATAATTATTTGAAATAGGTGAGCCTGATATATCATATACCAATGGTTGATCCCTAATACCTCTCATTAAAAATTGGTGATCCTGATATAACATATATAAAGGGTTAAATCCCATTACAGGTCATGGGATAGCCCAATATAGATTATAAGATGTATGATCCCTGTTATATCTCTCTAATTAATTTGATATTGATTATATTGGATTTTTCATATATGATTATTCAAATACAAGGGATTTTTAAATGGGTTTTTGAATATGATGGACTAATTCACCAAAAAGGCCATTAAATTTATGGGCATGCGTTTTAAAGGATTTCATTGAGAAAAATAGGTGTTCATTTTATTATGAAGTTGTTTTTTTGTTTTTCACAAATATAATTGATATAATGGTAAATATTTTATAGTTTTTTTTGTTTTATTAAAATAACTGTTAAAATTCATTTTATAACCATTAATGAGATTTTTGGCTCATCCATATTTTTTAAAATGTGTTTTCATACGGTTTATGTATGGGTGAGGGACTGTAAGAAGTTAGTTTAAAATTCATGATAATTTTACCTTGAAATAAATAATAATTATTTTAAACGATTTATATTATGGGAATAATTTATTGTAATATAATATTTCCACTTTGTATTTTATGGTTGTGTTATGAGTGAGTTATGAACCAATTCATTAAATCTATATACCAGAAAAGATCCTCAATGTGAAAGAAAGTAATTTCTTACCTAAAACACAATATCATGTAATGTTTAAGGTTAAGTCCTTATGTAAAGTCCTTGCCACTATAGGGTTATCAACAACAGTAAGATTTACTATAATAATATCAATATATAAAAAATAGATCACCACAATGATTTCAATTAATTAAGGCACTACCAATAAGTTATTTGGTAAGTAATTGAATAACATATTATCTAGATTTTTATTTATTAGAACAAATATCCCACACTTTTTCCAAAAAACATTTATTTCATATTTTTATTTCAAAACTATTTCCCCTTTTGGTACCCATTTTTCATACAAAAGTAGTAAATCACAGGTACATGATACTTATATAACAATAAATGATGCATAACACATTCCTCTTTCCATCTTGGTCTAAGAATTAATTATGAAATAAAACTCTCACCTAGAACATAATTCTTGAACAAAAAACTCAATCAAAACTGTGAAAATAAATGATGAAAAATCATGTGCTTGTGGTATCATGGAATTTTTGTATACTATGGTAAGTTATTTCCAAACATATGATATTTCTCAAGATATAAAAAAAATCCCACCACAACTACCTTTCCCAATTCATAAATCTAAAAAAAAATTCTGTCATACTATTTTGAAACACCCCATAATGAGACACCAACCACCATACCATATTGGAGAGGTTGTTTGACCTCATGTTTTCATCCCTAAACACCATAGTTTATCGACCAGTGAATAGATTATATAACCAATATGGGGATTCTATAATCATAATATAATAATATAAAATAAATAAAAATATAATAATCATTATATCACATTAGTTTATTCATAATTAAATATATATAATGTAAAAATTTCAATAATAAATAAAATTCAACAATATTTGAAATTCATTGTTACCATGCTGAGTATATATATGTGCATAGAGGGTTTCTCACTATCTTGTCATGTAAAAAATAAATGGTAAACAAAAAAGGTGAATACAATACTATAACACTCATGTCACTATTTTTTCATATATCCCAAAAATATCATTTATCTAATCCATCCAAATCCCTCATAATACATGCTTTCTAAGAGTCAAACATAAGGGTTTTTAAACACAACAAATCTGCCATACAAGGTGTGAGGTTAAAACTCAGCAAGGTTCTACCGATGTATACCTTATATAATACATCGAATACAATGTATTCATGTAAATTAAAGTAAAAAAATAGTTTCATAAAAAATTAAAGAAACCACTTTTGGTCATTATGTTCGAACACAACCACCACAAAACCCAACCCCTCATAATTCAGAAAATTTCAATAATCATGTCTATCATAGTTATGCTATATAGAATACCCATTATGGATGTTCATAATTGTTTTACACCCAATCCTATATACTAACTATATATTATATCACATGATAGTGATACCCCTATCAATTTGGAATGGAGAACACTTGGGTATAATAATATCTACTCCTCAATCACAAAATACCAGGTCAATCCATATCCCAAAGTTATCTATAAAAATCAATATAATGTATCAAAAATTTGTCTATGAATTTAATAACAAAGACAAACCCATGTAGCAGAGAATCTAAGGATCATCTCACTATCCCATGATCCAACAAGTACTGAGTAAGATAACCACCTAGTAAATCTATCCCCACATCCCAATTTATCAATACAATATAATTAAAATTCCATAAATATGTCATGATCTCTAGAACATCATATAGTAAATGAATTGTTGAATGAAATAATGTACCCAGAACAACAATGTACATTTACTATGGATCGTCTCATGCTCTTGTGATATTCCCTAAACTCGGGAAGTATGTAAATTTGGGTGGTGTGACTATATACCATGATCCATAAATATCAGAGATCTATATTCATCTTCATTATCAAAACAATGGTTTAATGATCTACTAAAATAATGCAAGAAATACATACACCATACCCTATCCCAAAACTACCACACATCCCAACCAACCTCTCATTTAGAGGGTAGAAAATATATATATTTTCATAACCAACCCTATACAACCTCATCCTTCATATACATTAACCCAATCAAAAAATATATATCCCTAATGATGTTTTTAGGACCTAAATATATACTAAACTCAAAAGTCATGAACCATTGGTTATACTAGGACACAATGAAACCCTAACCATATCTCAGGTTATGCACTACCCCATAGGGTCCCATGGAATCACATATCTATATCTACCATAGTTACTAAAACACCATTAGTACTCAACGACACCCAAATATTTCTCATAAGATAACCAAGATCAATTCCAATAACTACACATTAATTATGTGTCTATACATAGAAACTAAAAAACTACTCATGTCTACCCATAGGCATAACATTTTTTACAATATCCATACCACACAAGGACATCAACTAGAAATACATTTTTATCCCACAACCTAATCTCATTATGAAGGGAAATTCAGAGTCAATGGAGCCCATTCACCAGAAATGGCCAAGGGGGAAGGGAAAGTTTTTATGATCCCATCTACTGAGGTTGAAGTTTCAAATGTTATGGTGGAAAGTACTTAAATCATTTACTCAAATTTAGAAAAATGTTTATTTGATTTTGGATCCTTTAATTCCATTATATATTACTAGTTTTTATTAAATATTAGCTATTTTAAATTCATATTAATAAGGCATTAGTCATTAAAAAACTCTAAGGTATGTCTCTTTGTAATGAAGATGTGTCAGGAAGATTCCATTATGGAATATAAACTTGATTTATCTACTAGATTTATCATATTACATACGGTTGAGGTTTATATAATCTTCAGTATGGACTGGATATCAAAATATTATATGAAAATTTATTCAAGAAGATTGAAGATGGGATTTTTGCAAAAAAAATGTCGTATCCATTATCTTTAGACATGAACTTCACCATCTAATTCATATCTAGATCCACCTATATTAACACTTTTAAAATAAATTATTAGTGAATAAGAGAAGATAAAACCTATTAATATTCAAATTGAGGATGTATCTATTGTACAAGAATACATTGATTCATTTCTCGAGTATTTACCTGGACATACATCAGAGCGGGAGGATGAGTATTCTATTGATTTAATACCTTATTCAAGAACAATATAAAAAACTCCAAATATAATGGCCACTATTTAATTTATAGATCTTATGAAAAAACTAGAGGAGTTGAGTAATAATGGATTTATTCACCCAAGTTTTTATCAAGGGGTATCCCTAGTTCTTTTTGTTATGAACAAAGATGGATCAATGGGACATTTCATTGACTCTAGATAAAAAATTATATTATAATAAAGAACATGTATCCTCTTCCTCACATTAATAATTTTTGTGTTCAAATTTATGGAGACCAATATTTTTCAATGATTGAAAACCATGATGGATATAATTAATTTTTTGTAAAGAAGGAAGATATTCAAAAGAAAACATTCCAAACAAGGTATTTGCATTAAGAGTTTACAATAATGAAATTCAGACTGACGACCATGCCCTCTATTTTCATGGATATATTGAATAGAGTGATGATGTAGAGACCCCAAACATGACATACAAGGACATTACATTACTTTTTCAGAATACCTAATACATAAAAAAACATACAAAAAAGGACCGTAATAGTTTAGTGACTTTGGAAACTCGGAATATAATGTTCTAATCATGGTGAATGATCTTCAACATCTCCCATAAAAATCATCCCATTTTGTTTTCTTACCTAAAACCTTTGTTTATATTCTGTGGAAAGGAAAACATATAAAGGGTGATCTCAAATTCTCATTAAGGGTAAACATAGGGAAAGTAAAACAATCCAAATACATTTTAATGCAAAAACATGATCATAAATTCTAATCATCAGAATCATGTAAATGACATAAATCTTGGAAGTACGTAAGGAATATATCATAAAGAAACATCAATAATGATAAAATAGAATGAGAATAAAACATGTAATTGTGGCAAACCATTATGCACATGATATTATTTCCATAGTAGCCAAGGAATTTCTTCCAAGACAATCTTAGTGGACAAAGTCCCTTTCTGAATCGAGTTCACTCCTCGTTTCAGAATTGTATCACTGAACCAGATTAACTTACCATTCCAGCCATGTCTATCTCATGCGATATAAATCTTTACCAAATTAATTGGAGGGATATATAGGTCCCACCCATATCATAATTAAATAATTCATAATTGAGCCACAAAATAAACAGAAATCATTCATCATAACCCAATGAATAAAATGGGTTTCATAAACATAATCCCATCATCACATAATCCATATAAAACAAATGGATATCATTTCATCATAAGAAAAGTGAAACCATGTAAATAATAGAGGAATTATACTTTAAACATACACATATGAAATAATGTCATATTAGATGGAAAATGGTTTTCATAAAACACTTGAAATGAATTCTTAAGGAAAATATCCTTTATTTTTTCAAAATCATTTTATTTTCAAAAAATGCAAAGAAATTTTAAAAGAAAAAGTTTTTTCTATAAATATTCATTAAATCATGTAGAGTAAGCTTCATGAAAATAAGGCTTTATAAAACCATAAAAATCCATTCATGCCATATAAGTTAGGAAAACATTCTCCTCATACTTTTGTCGGAATAATCAAAAAGTTCATTGTATGGTAAAAAAAATTATTCCTTCCATAACACATGGTAAAAGTAAAAAATGGGGAAAAAGTAATTTAAAAATACATGAAATATTTTTTATAAAATAGGGACATGGATGATAAATATAACCCCAGTAAATACTTACAAATAAAGAATCTTGGATAAAAACGAGATTGGAAAAGTTATCCCTTACCATAAGTCTGATATGCTTCGTACGTATCCGAACCTCCTGTAGAATTATTTATCTAATTTCATTGACTTATTAAAGAATCATATTAATTGTTAATATATTACATATGGTTCACTTGTTATTTATATTACCCATTTATTGGTCAATTACATGTTAAATTGGAGTTTTGGGTAAAATCATTTCATTTATCGTACATGTTTGGAATTGTTGTTCTTGATATTATTATTACTTATATCATGATTTACTTACTTCCAGAATTTAAAACGTGAATTATATATCATATATATTCAGTATATATATATATATAATAGATAGATAAATGAAATGAAACACACCATTCATGGATACAGTAGGCTATACGTACGCATGAACGTTGTTTTCCTTTCCATATTGACTTGAATGGAAGTAATTAGATGACAAATATATACATATATATACATAAATATAGTAGATTTATCATGTCATATATTTCATTATTATTCATTATATATACTTTATAATCATTATTTAATTGATAATATTGAGAATGAATCTCATTGCGTCGTGGAGACGATAGTCCGTACGTATGCACGAGCGATGATATCATTCCACGATTATTGAGTTGAATTGGAGTGCAAGATATATTATCTCAAAATCCTTATTATTTTATAATAACTATATATAGTTTTTCTTTACAACAATATACCCATCCAAGTAAGGTGGTGTTGGAAAAAAAGATTACACAACTGCGTGGAGACGGTATTCCATTTGTACGCACATGCGGTGATTTCGTTTTCCGTAGGATGGATAGAAGGTGAAATGGGTTTGTTTAATATTTATAATAACATATAAGTATATTAGTGATACTGATTTTATTATGTTATAATGAAACAACTAAATAAGAAGATGTTGAAAAATAATGAAACTTGAAAGAATCGGTAGAAAAGATTACCTCTTCTTCGACGCACCTCTTTTAAGCTTCCTCTTAAGGCACTAGTGTTTGTCTTTTTAGGAGACCAGATACTCTATGATTTAACTTGATATGTTTAGAAGAGGAATTGTCAGGGGTTG
The DNA here is from genome assembly GCA_963277665.1 of Viscum album. Lineage (NCBI taxonomy): Eukaryota > Viridiplantae > Streptophyta > Magnoliopsida > Santalales > Viscaceae > Viscum > Viscum album. Next base: position 1,214,198,403 of record OY728155.1, on the reverse strand, counting down.
GCAGAGCTTCAGGGCTCAAAAGGGTGTGAAGTTAAGAGGGAATGGGTGCCCTTTTTATAAGGGAGGAGAGGGGAACCTTTGAAAAAACTTAAAATATTATTTTATAATAATGTAATATTCAGTTTATAATAGCTCCAAATTGATTTATTTATAAGATAAAGGGGGGATGGGCCGAAATAAGCTCACCCAATATGTTTTAGATATGTTTAGGTTACTATTTTAACCTTATCATTTAGATTTAACTCTAAGTTAAATTTTTTAACTTTTACCGTGTCTTCTTATTTTTTACACTATATGGTTAGTAAACAAACAATAAGAATCCAAATGAACCCCAAGTGGTTAATTAATAGTATATATATCATTATCTAAGTCATTTGGACGAACCTTATTTTTTTAGGACTATAATAACAATTAATAATATAATATTCGTTTTGAAAACTATTTTAGGTCAATTTTGACACTATTTGGTAATTGATTTTTGTAAAAGTATTAACAACATTATTAGTTCTAAAAAAGTAAATTAAATCAATACTAATATGTCAAATTAACCTATAAAATTAGTGCAATCCATAAAAAGTCTCATATTACATTTATTTGGGTATTTATAATATCAATTATGTTAATATTTTATTAATAAGGTAATTATTGCATCATCATTGTGTCATAAATAAATTACATTATTTAATTTATAAAAATTATAAATAAAATAAAATTATGTAGGAAATCATTTTATATTTCTAATGAATATTTATAGTAGTATTTATTTTGTGTACAACCTTATATTAAAATTTTTTAGTTATTAAACTTTGATTTTAACTATTTTAACTCTTTTTTAAATAAAATAATAATAAATGTCCTGATCTAATCCAAGTGGACCTAAAGGGTAATATTTTAATCCTAATATTTATTTTGGTCGAATTAAACATATCCAATAGAATTCGGACATGATTTAGGGTAATAATAATATCATCTTTACCCTTAATTAACCGATTTACTTTTAACCGTGGTAAATAAAAGTAAAAAGAAACTATTCACTAAAAATTACTTTTATCTTATTGATCAAAATTATAATCCTTGATATTAACCATGTCTATTGTATTTTCGAAATTCAACTCACATAATTGGTAAAATTATGTTTTATGTAAATTTTCAAATTCTCCTAGGAGGTGGGTAAAAGACGGTGAAAACTTCACTAAAATATTCATATATCTAAAATTATTATAAAATGACACCAATGAATTACATTTAACTTATATAGGTCTTATGTGTCAATTTTTTCCTAAAATAAATTTAAATAAAATAAAAAATTTTTTAAATAAAAATTCGGTTTTTAAATAGTAACCCATTGTTTTCACAATTCATCAAAAATTGAAAGTTTTCAGAAAAATACCAAAAATTAACCATAGGATTATTTCGATAATCCGAATCCAAAAATGAAGTCCATTTTGAAGGATAATATTTATAAAATTTCAAAAATTGGGTATTACTATTCATAACGGCTAGTTTATATAATATTTTAATAACATATCGTTGTTTAGTGAAACTCGGTATTGCGTACAATACACGCTATCATGGAAGGTCGCGGTTGCATGTAATGAAAGTCAAGTCAGGGTTGTGTGTAGTGCAAGATTAATTTGTTGTTGCGTATAATAGAATCCCACCATATTTAATTTATACATTGAATATATATATATATACACTCAATGTTGCTTAAAATAACTTATATAAAATGAACTTGAAATTGTGTGTAACACGATCCATGATTAGTGTTGTGTATACTGCAAGCAAATACGGTGTTGCATATAATTCAAGATAATCATGGTGTAGCATACAACATAATACATGAATGAAACTATAAAGAATATTTCTTATAAAATATCGGGGTGTTACATTCTACCCCCTTAAAATGAATATCTACCTAGAAATTCATCGGGGTTATAAATCTTTACTACTTGAATGTTTCTTTAATAGAAACTCACATCATAAAAAGGAAAAGAAAAATAATTATTTTAAAAAGTAATTTATGAAACGTAACGGTTACCCAAATTAACTTATCCCCGGGTTTCCACATAGGAGAACATAGGTGAAAATAGGGATATGGAAGGGAAATCTAACTGTCATGTTCTGATGGAGAGTCGTAGAGGACATGGCTATAAAAAACCCAAAAATCCCAATGACCTAAATTTGTGATGATCTAAGGTACCATCTGATTTATTAAATATGAAGCCACTAGGAATTTTTTTTTGTTTTCAAGATCATTTCCCAAATATTGAAGAATTTTTGAATTAAAAGAAATACTTACTTGATTTTGGTAAAATCATACCATTGCTCGTGCCTTGAATAATTTCCACTTCACCACTTAATGAAATGAAGTTGAATTTGACTTTTTCAAGGTGTTATCAGATCATGCGATAGAATGATAGGTCATTCCATCTATCTCAAACATAAGGTTTGAAAAAGTTATATACATTAGTCCATCTATGGTGAGACTAATCGTATGTGGTTCAAAAAATGGACTTATACTTCATCTATCATACCGCTTAATATAATAAACTAATTTCTAATAACCAGGGACTTCTTGTAGGCCATTGGTAGGGAATAAATGCATGTTTCACTTCGGTTGTGGGTTCGATTCCCCCAACCTTGTTCGACGCGACGGGTTGTCACCCGTTCTGCAGGTTGTTTCTTTTCTTAAACTACACTATTATAACATTTAATCAATAATATAGAAAACATTTCTAGACTTAAACCATAATAACTTATGTTCAACATAATCCACACCAATCTTTAGGCTTATCAAAAATACTTCATTATAAACTCATAGTATAAATAAAGCAATTATTAAAAAGGTCATAAAACAAGCCCGAGAATACCATCCTTTATCCCTCATATATCTTTTCGGTCACATTCCAATCATGTGAATACCTTAATCATGTATTCTCTTGAAAAATGAATACGCATTGAACCTTAGTGAAAACATGAATTGTATCAAATGTTTACTCTTTCCACATGCCAAAATCAAAAAATTCTATATACTCAAACCATGATATAACTTTGTCCTTATATCAGTCATGAGCTCATGAATACTATCAAACATTTAATTTTCTCATTATCCCTTTATTATGTTCATTTTATCTTCTTTCCGAAATATTTGAATCACTTTTCATGGTTACCGGTACTATATAATTATCGAAAACCACAATAAACCATTACATTGATATTCCAATGTTCCATAATACTATAAATGAGATTCCACAACATTATTTTGGAATCCCATTACATAAACACATAATCATTCCACCACATTGTTGTTATACGCAAAATTACTAATATTGAACGCATGTGACTTCCCTTTGTCCTTTGGCTTAAGAGGTTTCTAACATTGATCATCATTAACCCTTGGATTAGGGCATTGATTAGCATAATGCCCCATTTCCTTTCACATGTAGAATTGAAGTGTTGGGGGAGCATTCTCTATAGTCTTTTCTCTATTAACATCATTAGAAACCTTTTCCCTATTACTTCGGCACTCATATACTGAATGACCTTCTTTTCCACACTTGAAACAATTTCTAGTACCATTTATACAATCTCCACCATGATTATTTCCACACATTTATCATAAAGAAACATTCATCTTCAATTCACCATTGTTCATATATTTCTCCTTGAACCCAATTGTTAGTTTCTTGTCAAACCCATGAGATGGATATGTAACAACAACTTCCATTTCTACCTTGAGAGCACAACACACAATTTCTTCATATCTAATGAAGTATCTTATAGGTAATGCCCTTCAAAGACTTGGTTTTAAGCCACTGAAAAATCGATCAAATTTACTTTTTGGTTGGATGATAAAGCCAGATGCATACCTTGCAAGACTTGTAAAATTCTCTTCATATATACCAAAAGATTCATAATCCTTTTGATGAAGCTCAAGGAAACCGTTTTCCATCTTTGTTAGAATAATACGGGGGATGTACTTATAGAAAAATATGTTCTTGAAGTCATCCCATCCCATGGATTCAATTTCATCTCGGGGCCTCATATTCTTAATTAGAGTCCACCATTGATCTGCATCACCTTCTAAACAGTAAATAGCCAGAATTAATTTTTCATGTTCCAGATAGAAAATATAGAAAATATATTTTCAATGGTATTGATCCATTGTTTAGCAACAAGTGTATCAAAAGACCCACTGAAAGAAGGTGGACGCTGCCTCATGAAGGAATCAATAGAATATTATTCCCTTCTCCGCTCATTTGATAGTCCGGAATGATTCATAGCTTGTGTAAGTATAGCAATAAGATTTTTCACTCCATCTCCCATAATGTTGGTTTGTTCAGGAGGACAATCATTGCATCATCCATTACATTGATCAAAATGGTTCCTTCAGGTTCCATCCATCGTCTAAAACCCAAAAATAATAGTGTGAGAGACAAAAATCATTCTTGGGAAAACAACATAATAAAGGGGTATTAGCTTATATATCTAACATCTTAGGTTTAATTCTAAAATCATTACCATAATTATAGGACTATAACCTATAATTATACTTAACCTTAGGGACATCCCTACACATACCTTAAAAATATCTCTAGTGATCTCACTAAAGTTTTCGCATCCTAGTTTCCAATGGTTAACTAAACCTTTCCTCTTATACCAACTGTAGAGACCCCAAACTTGATGTATATGGACATTACATTAATTTTTCAGAATACCTAATAAATAACAAAAAACAGACACCAAAGGACCGTAATAGTTTAGTGTCTTTGGAAACTCGGAATATAATCGTGTAATCATGGTGAAATATCTTCAACATCTCCCATAAGGATCTTCCCCTTTTTTTCATCCATAAAACATTTATTCATATCTTGGGGAAAAGAAAACATAAAAAGGGTGATCCCTAATGATATGTAAGGGTAAACATAGGGAACATAAAACAATCCATAAATATTTGAATGCAAAAACTTGAACATAAATTCTAAACATCAAAATCATGAGCAATGACATAAATCCTGGAAGTATGTAAGGAATATATCATAAAGAAACATCAATCATGATAAAATAGCATGAGAATAAAACATGTAATTGTGGAAAACCATTAAGCACATTATATTATTTCCATAGTAGCCAAGGTATTGCTGCCAAGACCATCTTAATGGAAAAACTTCCTTTCTGAATCGAGTTCACTCCTCATTCCAGTCCTGTATCACTGAACTAGATTAACTTACCATTCCAGCCATGTCTATCTCATGAGATATAAATCTTTACCCATTTCATTGGAAGGATAATTAGGTCCCACCCATCTCATAATGAATCAATCTTACTTGTACCACAAAATATACATAAATCATTCATTATAACCCAATAAATAAAATGGGTTTCATAAATATAATCCCATCATCACATAATCCATATGAAACAAATGGATATCATTTCATCATAAGAAAAGTAAAACCATTTAAATAATAGAGACATTATACTTGAATCATACACATATGAAATAATTTCATCTTAGATGGAAAATGGTTTTGATAAAACACTTGAAATGAATTCTTGAGGAAAATATCCTTTCATTTTTTCAAAAATCATTTTCTTTTCACAAAATGCATTGCAATTTTAAAAGAAAAAGATTTTGTTGAAAATATTCATTAAATATTGTAGAGTAATCTTCAAAATAATAAGGAGTTATAAAACAGTAAAAATCCTTTCATGCCGTATATGATAAAAAAACATTCTCCTCGTACTTTTGTCAGAAAAGTCATCAATTTCCTTATTTGGTAAAAAAAGAGATTACTTCCATAACACGTGGTAAAATTAAAAAATGGGTAAAAAGAAATTTAAGCATACATGAATTGTTTTTAGAAAACCAGGACATGGATGATAAATATAACCCCAGTAAATACTTATGAATAAACAATCTCGGATAAATACGAGATTGGAAAAGTTATCCCTTACCTTAGGCCTGATATGCTTCGTATGTATTCGAACCTCCTATATAATGAATTAAATAATGTCATTGACTTATTAAAGAATCAAATTAATTGTTATTATATCATATATGGTTCACTTAGGTATTTATATTATCCGTTCATTTGTCAATTACATGTTAAAGTAGCATTTTGGGTAAAATCGTTTCATTTATCGTACATGTTTGGACTTGTTGTTATTGATATTATTATTACTTATATCATGATTTAGATACTTCAAGAATGTAAAAATGATTTATATATCATATTTATTCAATATATATATATATATAATAGATAGATAAATTAAATGAAACACAACATTCATGGATACAGTAGGTCTTACATACGCATGAATGTTGTTTTCTTTTCCTTATTGACATGAATGGAAGTAAGTAGATGACATATATATACATACATAAATATATTATCTTTATAATGTCATATATTTAATTATTATTCCTTATATATACTTTATAATCATTATTGAATTGATAGAATGGAGAATGAATCTCATTGCGTCGAGGAGACGGTAGTCCGTACGTACGCACGAGCGATGATATAATTCCCATAATTATTGAATTGAATTGGAGTGGATGATATAATATCTCAGAATATGCATGATGTTATAATAACTATATATAGTTATTATTTACACAATTATACCCATCCAAGTAAGGTGGTGTCGGAAAAACAGATTACACCACTGCGTGGAGACGGTATTCCATACTTACGCATGCACGGCGATTTCCATTTCCGTAGGATGGATAGAATGTGAAATGAGGTTATTTCACATTTATAATAACATATCAGTATATTATTGATACTGATTTTATTACTTTATAATGAAATGAATAAATAAGAAGAAGTTGAAAAATAATGAAACTTGAAAGATTCGGTAGAAGATATTACCTCTTCTTCGAGACACCTCATTTAAGCTTCCACTTTAGGCACTAGAGTTGGTATTTTGAGGAGACCAAAACCTAAATGATATAAATATAGATGTTTAGAAGAGGAATTTTTAGGGGTTTTACTATCTTCAAGGCTCAAAAGGGTGTTAAGAGAAGAGGTAAGGGGTACCCTTTTTATAAGGAGGAGAGGGGCACCTTTTGAAAAACATAAAATATTATTTTATAATAAAGTGGTATTCAGTTTATAATAGCTCCAAATTTATTTATTTCTATGATAAAGTTTGGATGGGTCGTAATCCTCTAAACCAATAGGTTTTAGGCAAGTTTAGGTTACTATTTTAACCTTATCATTTAGATTTAACAATAAGTTAAATAATTTAACTTTTACCGTGTGTTCATGTTTTCTTACACTATATGGTTAATAAAATTACTATATCAAGCCAAAATAACTCCAAGTGGTTCATTAATAATATATATAGCCTTATGTAAGTCATTTTTCTGAACCATAGATTTTAAGGACTACAATAAAAATTAATAATATAATATTTGTTTTAAAAACTATTTGATTTCTATTTTGACACTATTTGGTAATTGATTTTTTGTAAAATTTATAACAGCATGATTAGTTCGAAATAAGTTAATTAAATCATTACTAAAATGTGATACTAACTTATAAAATTAGTTTAATTAATAAAAAGTCTCAAATTACATTTATTAGGGTATTTATAATATCAATTATGTTAATATTTGATCAATAAGGTAATTAATGCATTATCATTGTTTCATAAATAAATTAGATTATTTAGTGTCTGAAAATTATAAATAAAATACCATTATGTAGTAAATATTTTTAGATTTCTAATGAATATTTATAGATGAATATATGTTTTGTATAACCTTATTTTAAAAATGATTTAGTTATTAAATATTGATTTTAACTATTTTAACTCTTTCTTCAATAAAATAATAATAAATGTCCTAATCTAATCGACATGGACCTAAAGGGTAATATTTTATTCCTAATATTGTTTTTGGTTGAATTTAACTTATCCAATAGAATTAGGACATGTGTTAGGGTAATAATAATATCATTATTACCATTAATTACCCTATTAACTTTTAACCGTGGTAAATAAAAGTAAAAAGTTTATATTCACCAAAAATTATTTTTATCTTATTAAACCATATTTTAATCCTTGATATTAACCGTGTCTCTCGGAGTTTTTGAAATTCTACTAACAGAAGAGTTAAAATTATGTTTTATGTAAATTTTCAAATTCTCATAGGAGGTGGGTAAAAGACGGTGAAACCTTCAATAAAAATTTTATATACCTAAAATTTTTATAAAATGACTCCAATGAATTAGATTGAACTTATATAGGTATTATGTATCGATTTTGACCTAAAATAAATTTAAATAAAATAAATACATATTTAACTAAAAAGTTTGTTTTTAAATAGTAACAAACTGTTTTTACTATTCATCAAAAATTGAATGTTTTTAGAAAAATACCCAAAATTTACCCTAGGCCAGTTTCGATATTCCGAATCCAAAAATGATGTCCTTTTGAAATATAAAATTTATAAAATTTCAAAAAGTGGGTATTACTATTCATAACAGCTAGTTTATATAATATTTTAATCGAATATCATTGATTAGTGAAACTCGGTATTGCGCACAACACACGCTATCGTGGAAGGTCGAGATTGCATGTAATGAATACAAAGTCAGGGTTGTGTGTAGTGCAATATTCATTTGTTGTTGCATATAATAGAATCCAACCATATTTCATTTATACATTGAATATATATATATATACACTCAATGTTGTGTAAAATAACTTCTATAAAATAAACTTGAAATTGTGTGTAACACGATCTGTGATGAGTGTTGTGTATACTTCAAGATAATACGATGTTGCGTATAATTCAAGATATTCTTGGTGTAGCATAAAATAGAAAATATGAATGAAATTAGAAAGAATATATCATATAAAATCTCGGGGTGTTATATATGAAGGAATATCATGATGATTTTTCATAGTATTTATTTCTGAAATCCTGGGATATTCTAAATTTTATGAAGAGTATGAGAACTAATTGCAGATTGTTCAGAATAATCTTTGAAGAAATTAACTATATGGGATGTTTATCATGTGTGAATTCTAGCTTTAAGAAATTTATTTTCATTTTTTTATTGTCTCCAAGTATATAATCTATTTTGATTCTAAAAATTAAAAGGCAATCCAAATATTCCCAACACCAATGTGTATAATTGAGGTCCATATTTTAATTGGTTTAGAGGGTTACTACTGGTGTTTCATCAATAATATTTCCTTATTATGAAACCCATTAAAGACGCTCACACTTAAAAGGGTTACATTAATTTGGACAAAAGAGTGTGAATAATTTTTTGAATAATTGAAGAGAATATTATTCAATTCCCCAACATTGATATTTCTATCAAGTCATGATTGTTTTGCGATTCATAGTGATACATCAAGGAAGGTTCTTGATTGTGTTCTTATGAAAAATGATAAGGTTATTTCATATGAGTTACGATAGTTGAAAATTTAGGAAAAAAACCACCCAAATCATTATATTGAGTAAGTATTTGTAATAATCTATCTAATGATATAGAGACACTATTTATATGGAGAAATATGTGACATATATACTGGACACAATAGTTTCAAATATATTTTCTCACAGAAAGAACTCAACCCGAGTCAAATAAGATGGATTAAGCTACTCAAATCTTGTGATTTCACAATATACTACCAACCAATGAAGGAAAATAAGGTGGTAGATTATTTATATATGAAAGACCACAGTGTTTTGAACCGAATGAGAGCTGAAAAGGATCATAAGTTCTTGGATCTAGTAAAGATGGATATGGGAATTATCATGTAAGGTGAAACATCATGACTTTTTCAAATGTTTTTCAAACCATATTTAATGTAATTGATAAAAAGTTCTTAGTTTGATAATGAGGATATTCAAAAGAAAATTATAGCTGTAAACGATGGGAGACTGATTAAATTCATTTTTGAAGATGGTTTTTCGAATTTTGGGAAGAGGCATTGTATTCCCACTATACTGGAGCTAAAAACAGAATTATTGGATACTTCTCATGGCTCCAATTTTTCTATACACTAGGGCAGAAATAAGATGTGTACATATTTGAATGATCATTTTTGGTGGGATACGATAAAGAGAGAGATTGATTGTTATGTATAATTATGTTTAGTTTTTTAACTTGTGAAGGCTGGAAGGCAACATCATAGAGGAGTCATGCAACCTCTTCCCATACCTATGTGGAAATGGGATGATATTATGATGGGATTTTTCATGGGGATACCAACGTATCCTAGATGAAATGATGTGATATGGGTTATTTTTGATCATCTTACTGATTTAGAAAACATTCTTTCTATAAGAGAATATTTAAAAATTGATAATTTAGAAAGTCTTTACATTAATAAATTTATTAGACTTCATGGTGTACACCTATTTACTATTTCTGGCCATGAACCTCATTTTATATCATGTTTTTGGAAATGTATTCAAAAGGCCCTACATACTAAGCTTCATTTGAGCATTTCCTACCACCCTCATACTATTGTACAGTCAGAGAAAACTATTCAATAATTAGATTAAATGTTGTGATCATTCTCACGTGATTTTCAAGGTATGTGGGGCCAATGTTCACCTCTAGAACAATTTTCCAATAATAATAGCTTCCATTAAAGAATTCAAAAGGCACAATATAATTCATTATATGGATTGATATGTTGTACACCAACTTGTTGGGTTGATGTTGGTGAAATAAAACTCATAGTACAAGAACTTTTTTAAGAAACAATAGAAATGGTGAATATTATTTAAACCCATATCAATCTAGATCAAAGTAATAGAATTCTCTATTCGACTAACCAAATAAAGTATTGAGAATTTCTAGTTGGAGATCATGTTTTCTTAAAGGTATCTCTATGGAAGGATGTTATACGATTTGGTAAGAAGGGTAAATTAAATCTCAGTAACATTGGACCTTTTAAAATTCTGGAACGAATTGTCGTTATAGCTTACCTTTTGGAAAAGCCTTGTAGTCTCTCCAAATTCATGATGTGTTACACGTATCACTATTAAGGAAATACAAGCCAGACCCAACACATGTACTCTCCTAGGAAGAAATTAAATTGTAATCCAGTATATCTTATTGTGAAGTTCCAATCTAGATTCATAATACCAGTGAACAGGTGTTGACAAATCAGATGACTCTTCTAGTAAAATTACTATAGAGAAACCATAAAAAAGAAGAGGTGATATGGTAACCTGAAGAACTTATGATAAGGAACCACCCAAATCATTGTACGAGGTGATATTCACGAAATTTTGGGGACATAGTTATTTGGAAGGAATAATGTAACACACCAAGCTTCAATGATATGCTTCTTTTTTAAAAATTCAATAACATGGGCTATACACAACATTGAGTACAAGTGCACCATGTACTATAAAACTGGTCATTTAAAAAGTGGCTATGAATAGTATTAACCAAATTCTGAAATTTAAATTTTTTTATTTTTCCTAATAGAATTTAATTTTAGATTCAGATCATCGAAATTTGTTTAGGGTGATTTTTTTGAATTTTTTTTGAACATTATAAATTTTTTAATGAAAAGTGAAAAATACATCATTGTTGTTAAAAACTGACTTTTTTCATTTAAATAATTATTTTACTGTAAATTGATTTCAAATACATAATAGGAAAATAATAAATTTATTAATCCAATATACATTATTGAAATCATTTTATAATACAATTATATATAAAAGTTTATTTAACTTTTGAACGTCTCTTTTACTGGCCATTTGGCCACATCTACGAGATTTTCATTAGATGTAATTTTACCAATTTTTTGAATTGAATTTCTGAAAACAAATATAATTATTTGTAATCGATATGAAAATTTTATCAAATAAGATAAAAATACTTTTTGGTCAATCATACATTTTGGATTTTATTTACCATGGTTAAAGGTAAATACAGTAATTAATGGTTTAAATTTTATTATAATAATATAAAAATAGCTTAACAATTATCCTAATTTTATTGGATAAGTGTTTTAAGACCAAAATAAACACTAATTATAGAATTTTATCCTTTTAATATTGGTTGTCTTAGATTAGGACATTTATTATTTTCTATTTAAAGAAGAGATAAAAATGCCATATTCATATTTTAATAACTATATTATTTTTAATATGAGGTTATATATGTGATATGGTCAACTATAAATAGTATTTTGAAATATAAATTTTTTACCTATGTAATGGTAATTTATTTTTTTTGGTACAAATCAATTAAATTAAATGCTGAAATAATAATGATGTATTAATTTAATTATGGAAGGAAAAATCAATAAAATAATATTTAAAATATTAAAATAAATTTAATTTTACATAATTAATGATGAAAAATATATATATTACATAGAAATGTTATTGAAATATTATAAGTACTATTTTGAAGTTATCTTGTTGTTTTAATATTTGCAAAAATGAATATAATGAATTGTATTAAAATTGACATAAATGACAATTTAAAATAAATAATATTTTATTAAATGTTATAAAATTCGTAGAAATATCATTTTTATAAAAATAAATTGTATACTATAAAATATGTAATAAATTATCTACATGGACTTTTTTTGGTAGTATATAGTATGTATATTAACCCTACATGATAAAAATATTTATAAACACAATAAGAGTTAAATTGTTTAACTAAGAGTTTAATACAAAAGATAAACATAATACTGTGACATAAATTTTTCTAAAAATCATTGGCTGGTTGTATTTCAACCCATACTCATCTATTCCTCTAAATAACTCACTTCATATCTATTTTAAAATGAAAATAAATTTAAAATAATTTCATAGTTTTGGAATTTCCAAAAGATCCTCTTCCCTCTCTTATTAAAGGGATCCCCTCTTTCTCTTTTATTCACACCTATAAAACCCTTTGGCTTGGAAAAAACCTGATGAATTATCCTTCCAAATTCATTAACTTAATCTTATAAGAAATTATTTGGAAAAAATGTCATCCTAAGGAGTCATTTTTTGCAAATCAAAAGGAGACTCTCAAAGAGGTGTTAATTGTTTTACTAATTCCATTCAATTTATTTTCATTTATACTTAATCATCCTATTTCGTTTTCATACTAAATTAATAACTCAATTATTATATATATGATGATATTTAATTATTGTAATGGTAAAAAATATTTCTCATTTATCCATCCAATGAATAACAAATATCACAATGCGTGTGTACGTACGACTTATCATCTCCACATCGCAGTGTAATTTGTTATTCAACATTACTTTATCTGGATTGATATAATGATGAGTATAATGGATATAAATAACTAATTTAAAATTATTATTATTCTATATAATTATTTAATATAATTACTATATGTTCTAATTCAATAAAATTTAACAATAAAGGGAATGATACCATCGCTCGTGCATACGTACAACTTACCATCCCCACGACGCAGTGAGATTTATTCTCCTTGATAACGACTCAATAATGAATAGGAAATTAATAAGATGAGTAAAAATAACCATTATGAACCTTATATCAATATGTATATGAATAAAATATATCATTCACATAGAAAACATGACTTACATAACAAAACATGCATAGAAAAACTAAGAAGTTAACACCTGAGACAATTGTAACACTGATATATTATCATCAAAACGAAATAATAGGATCATATATGACATCATAAATAAGGTTATGGTCCTCGTAATATTTAATAATATACATTAACTATTATACATGAGGTTAAATAGATCTCAACTAAAGAAAAGTACAAGTTATGGGTTAATTTCACAATCTCATTATAATCTAAGGTTCTTTATACATATATATCTACAGGAACATATTGATCATCCATATCCATGTTTCCTAAAATATATTAATGAATATTATAAAAAATTGTTGAAATTCCTTTTTAACCATGTTTCAATTTTTGAAAAACATTTCTAAATGAATCTTTATTTAATTTTCCAAATAATGTACATGATGAAATTTTTGAAAAATCAAGGAAATATTTTTTAAATTATATAGAGAGTGTCTATTTTTTTCTATTATGAAGCCTTAACATTTTAAATATTCCCCAATATGATTATATTTTTATTTAAAAAAAGTGTTTTCTTTTATAATTTCTGTACTTTTAAATTATTTCTACGTAAAAAATGGATATTTCTTTTAAAGGGTTTTAACGATTTTGTTAGGTAATTTTCATAAATGTCAAAATACTTTTTTGTATTTTATTCTTAATTGAGATTGATTTATTATGATACAATCTTCCATATTGTATTGATTTTTTATGATATGTTTGACTATTGATGTACTATTTTAATACCATTCATGGATTATGGTTATGTTATTAACATTTCATATGCTATTATTAATATGAATTTTTATGTTATGTTTCACCCTTTTCATATAACGAATGCATTAGACTTACTAAGTGATGGGTTGGGCCTACTATAACCCATAAATGCATGAGTGGGTATCATGAAACAATATAACTAAGATTTTTTCTCATTTTGGAATGTTTGTATCATGAGACCATAATGGTAGGGTTATGATGTTTAGCATTATACATTCCATCATTGTGACATTAGTTATTGATATTTAATGTTATTATTCAACTAGTATAATTGCTATGGAAATGTTTAAATAAAAATATTTTACATATTCATTCCATATTATGTTTCAGATTATGGTTAAAATTCTTTTGTTGCAATTTCATTCCACACATTAAAATTTTATGCTTATTTATGATTGCATCCACTGTATTATTTATCCTTTCTGAGAATCTGAGGTCACCCCTTAAATTAGTTTCATTTTTTCCTAGGATGTGAAGATGTATATCATTACTGACATATAGGGATAATCTATGGTGTGTGAGTGTCTTAAAAAGAGACACTATATTGTTTTTCATTTCATAATTTAATATAAAATTAAGTTTGTATCTAGTTTTTCTAAGGACACAAAACTTATATATCCTTTAGCATTCAATTTTCTTGTGATCATGACAATTTAATAATATAATCCACTGACTCTTAGAAACTGTGGAAGGGGTGTTACACTCACTCATAATCATCATCATTAAATATCATATAGTATCTCCCATTTTTAGAATGGGATTAATTCTTACCCCCCCCCCCCCCCCCGCATTTAAAAAAATAGAAAATAATGAAATTGAAAAACATTAAAGAATACATAAATGTATTCTGGGTGGTAATTCCCTCCCAATAACATTCTCATCTGCTGGAAGTCTAATAGGACCATGTAGGGACATGTGAAACACTGGGGGGGTGTGAATCATTGTTGGAATTATTTTAATAAAATTTAAAACTTTATTCTTGTTTCAAAAAATTAATTATATAATGAACATGTGTCCAATTTTATCAATGTTTCATTGTAAGTATTCAAGTAATTAATAAATAATGAAACAAAAGAAGAACAGAGGGAATTGTTAATGAGTTTATAATATGGTTTGGATATATATATATATATATATCTCCAATGAATGATGGATTTTATCCCACTCCCAAAACTGCCTTATTATTATCAAAAAATCTCATGAAAGGTTTTAAACTTGAACATCCAATCCTTGCACTGATTAGGTTGAAATCCAGAACCAAATTTTCATTCATTTAATACAGAAAGATAATATTTTTCTTCCTTGAAGTGAAATCATTAGTGTTTTCCAAAATAACGCATAGAAAATTTTAATATAATAAAATTAATTTATATTTAAAAATATTTTGGTTACCCTAAATGTAAAAATATATTATACTGTTTATTTATTATAAAAATATAAACAGATTACTTGATATTGTTTAGACTCTATGCTATTGAAATATCATAAACTATCTGTTAAATGCTCCATATGTCATAAGGATCGATTGATAGTGAATGATATATAATCCTTATCATACGTCCCTTTTTTAATGATATGAAATAACATTTTCACAACGAATTACATCAGACAAAATTATACACACATAGAACAGATGATAGATACAGGGACAATTATCCCTATTTTCAACATACATGATATATAATAATAACTGTTTAATACACACATTTTATTCTTCTCATATTATTCATTCTATATTTATATTATAGTATGAATAATTTTTCCTCTTAATACTCACACTTCAAATCCATTTCTATGTTGATCTTCATGTTTCCTTCTTTCTGTATCTTCATATACTTTTTGAATTCATCACATATTGTTTCCTTTTATATTACTAAATATTTGATATTTTTTCTCAAAATCCTCTAAATTATCACAATTATACTTCATGGTATTTATAATTAATAATTTCCTTATCTTAATTATTATCTTCATGAAATTATATAGCACTTAAATCTTATTACATGTTAGTATTTTTACACACATCAGTGTTACAACATTGTGTTTCATGTTTTAGAATGACTTCAATATCATTGTAAGGGTAAAGGACTCTAGAAAGGTTCCCACAAACTCTTATAATGTCTTAAATCACTCACCAAAATTTATTCATCCATTAAAAAAATAATCTCCTCATTTAATTTGGCACAATGATCTCATTGTCAACTCGGATTGAATTAGAATACACCTTCATTAATCATGATGTTTGTTACCTGAAAAGGATATCATATCTTTATCAAAATAAAACAAATGGATTATATTAATGTTCTACCCTATATTATTTAATTTTTACAAATTCAATTGGGTTCACATTTTCTTCATTTATGTAATTTCTCTAATGGTAGTATTAATGTAGAAATATTTGTCCTGATGAAAGATACTCGAGATATCACATAGTTTCTTACTCATCTTTTATATGTCTTTTCATGAAATTTTAATGTGGTATTCATGGAACAATATAGTACAAGACAACATAAACACAATACATGAGATTTAAGATGACGAGAGACATCATTATTTATTTTTTTATCACACAAGCATGTTTCAATTAGGTGATGATCAATTAACTCTTGTTCTCCATATCGCATCGAAATTATCTCTAGGAGAGAACATTTTTATTTCCTACAGAGCTTGAGGTATTGTTATTTAATCCCCTTGGAGCTACCCCATGGAACTATATTTACACTTTATGTTAGGTGCTACCAAAACTCATTGCTACATCAACCCACACCGACTCTCTACTCCCCTTTAGCTACCTTGTGATGCTTACGGTTAAGCCTGAACAATACCTCATGATGGTAAATCCTAGATCCAATATTTGGATAAATCTTGGAATATTGTTTTTATTAAATGAATTTAAAAAATACTATACAACATTCAATATAAAAAGATTAAATTAATCATAGAATGTTTCTAACACTTTTCCACATATAATAGACTCATACAATATTGAAATAATTTTTTTCCAAATATTCCAATAAAATAATAGATTTCACACTTATGAAGTCACTCAGAACATGAAGGGACAATTTTTAAGATTTCATTAATAAAATAAGAGAAAACGACCAACTCAAAATAGATTTCACAGTATATGAATTCCAAGATTGCTAGTTATTTCTCCCTTTATTCAATTCTATACAAACTCATGTACTTTGAAACTAGATCAATTAAAAAACATATTTCCTCACGTAAATACTCATTAAGTGTATTTAAATAATTTCCCACTTCCATAATCAAATTAAACACCTATATATATTTAAATATAAATATCATCCACGAAATATAAAACATGTTAGTAACTTCAACCGTTAAAACATAATTGAAATTATATGAATGGATCCTTAATAATCTGATGGTAAAACCAGCAGCAATTCCATGTTTGAGGTTATTCCATTAAAACCTGTGTAATATTTACTACATTAAGTCACATAATTATACCTATCATTGAAAACTCAAAACGTTTTCTCCTCAACCAGCTTCAGCACAATAATTAACTTCTAAGAAATTTCACTTCTTCAATAGTTGAAATCATCTAATTTAGGTTCATGATCCTTGATACATATTATAAAAAATAAAAAATCTGGTTCATAAATCCCCCTATGTATTTTTTGTTAGTAAAAATTATATAAAATGAAATTTTGATATGTTTTTCTATTTCATAATTTATTATTTAAAAAATTTCTTCTCCTCCCCCCAACATTCTCAACTACTTCTTCCATTTTCTTACTATTTTTTAAATCAAATTCAATATTTATGAGAGATTATGGTATTAATTCACTTATAAACAATTTTAAATCAATAATCACACTCTATGTATATGTGATCCATGCACAATGTAAAAAAGTAGAGGGTTTTATTTTGAGAAACAAATTTGTTCATAATAAACAGAATATGATTCAAACTCCTTGGAAGTAACATGATATTGTATTCAGTGGTTGATAAAAACTCATTTCATGCCAAGACAACTAATTGACACCCCTTATTTTATATAAACTCATGAAATCATTATACTTGAGTTCCCACACTCAAATAAATAAATATATTAATATAATCAAACCTAACATGAAGGTTTTTATTCTTCATTTTTCATCTGTTTAACTTCAAAAAGAATTAATTTTTAATTTAATTGATAAAAAGAATTTATCCCCCTTAATATCAATGTTTGATTATTTCAAACAAAGGATGAGAGAATATCAATAAAAATATTTCAAAGAATTTTTATCAATAAGTATCCATTATTTCATATTATCAAGAATTATCAAAACTCGGGTATATTCTTAAATTCCAATCCACTAGTCTCACCTCAAGGATACTCTAATAGTATTTTATTCATCATTCGTTATGATATCATAAACTACACTATATGAATTTTAATGATGCAACATAACTGTGAGGGAAGTTATTCAAATATTTTGACCTGTTAGGATAAATTGGATTTATTTCTCATCTATCCCCTTATGTAAATGCTTCAATATTAATTTTCTATTGAAAATCCAAACAAATATAACAAAAAATTATTAAACAGTAATGCAATACTCTATTTCTTTTCATTATGCGAAACTCGTCTTGTAACTTCTTCTTAACTAGGTGTATTTTTCATCCTAAATAAAATCTTTTTAAAAAGTATCATTCATAGTTAAATATTTATCAAATTAGTATTTACTTTTTATTTGATAAAATTTCTCACTTTCATCTCTATTTTATTATGTTGAATATTCTTCTTTATATTAACGAATAAGGCACAAAAAATCACATGGTGTAGTCCTCACTTTGATAAATATATTCTTTTCATATAGAGATGTGAACATGAAGTATTTATAATCTTTTATTTCCACATTACACCGTATATACAACACCACTTATAATCTCTTATAATTATATATTAATAATTTCTCTTAAAATATGACTTCTCCATATAGAACATGTTATTTTCTTTTATTATAAATACTTACATTTTATTTATCATCCATAAATTAAATTTCTGAATTAATTTTTAAAAGAAAAAAAAATGGGAATAATATTACATTCAAATATTTTAAAAAAGGACTACGTTCGATAGTGTACAAGATATACATTATTGATCTTAAATAAAGAATGAAATATTATTATTTACAAATTACCATTATAAACTAGCCCTAATTCTGGAAGGTATGACTAGGATTAGTTTATTTATAAAATATATATTATTTCCAAATCAATATAAAAGTGTTGATAAATTATTAGTAAATACTGACTTAATTTTTATTAATGTCGTTCTATATTCCAAAAACACATTTTCCTTAAAAATAATTTTTACTATGTAATATAAGTCAATAATATTATGAATTTATAAATCTTTTGGAAATGTTTTTGTATAAAAATTTTATCAATTTTTAAATCATAATATCAATATACATAAAATATTTTTCTTATTTTTATGAAAATATTCATTTTTCAATAAATAGTGAAAAATACTAATTTTTATTGAAAACAATATTTTCCTTTCAGTTATTTAAAAAGTAATCTTCCATTATAAATTAAATAATAAAATTTATAATACAATTATTATAATAATTATACAAATTATTGTATTAGGAATGAATTGTATAGTTTAATTTGGAAGAAAATAATATTTATACATAAAAAGTTTTTTTTTGAAGAAATTGATTGTCATCACGTTTTGCATTTTTAATTTTAAAATAAAAATTTACCACTTCTATGAGTTTTAACCATAAAAAATGAGTTACATATTTGGAATAATAATTTCAATGGTTGTTAAACTATACACATTAATTTTTATTCATTGTTAATTATTACAACAGTAACTAATTATCAACATAATAAGGGTAGATAAAATAATTAATGTTAAAAATAATATGATAAAGACTAAAAATTGACATTAGAACATTATATTATAAAATTTTATGATTTTATTTGGTCTATTTATATAATATTTTTAAAAATGTGGGGAATTTGTTCCATTTTCATTGGATTTTGACCATTCACAATAATTTTTTAAAAGATAATGTCAAAAATGTCGATTACTAACTCTAAATTTCTATATTTTCAATGAAAAATATGAATATATGTTATGTTTTATACTAAATGGTTAATTAAAAGAAAAATATTTTTTTATCATTTTAATATATTTTAAATTTTTTCGGATGAAATATTATCTTAATATCTTATATAATGATAACAAAACATTTATCAAATCATATAAAAATGAATTAAAAGATACTAAAAAATAAAAAAAATATTATAAGAATATATGATTATGTTCCAGGTTTTTTAAATAAAATATTATTGGGGATTTAATGAAATATATTTGAATTCCACAATTTTCACGTGGTGTTCAATTTCAAAATAAATGAATAAATCCAAAATTGAAATTATTGTTATTTTCTAATAAATAATATTTTATTAAATGGAAAAAATCTTGAAAATATTGTATTTGTCCAACTGATTTGTATTTTTTTAGAATATAAAATATAGTCTATTTATGGACTATTTTTTTTAATAATATATATCTTAACCCTGAATATTAAAAACATAGTTTTCATGGTAATTGTCAAGGGGGGGGGGTGAAAGCGTCATCTAAACTAGCCAAAGAAATTCATGGTATGATTTATTCCCATAATTATCCAAATGTAATATTATATCAGTTTGGATTATTTTCTCTAGTAATATAAATTTATATTAATTTAATACTTAATGAAATTCATTTTGTGCCCCTCCCCTATATTATAGAAAGGAACATATTACTCTCTTTTCATCACACATTAAAAACATTTTGGTTCTGCAATTTCGTACCGAATTTCTACACTAGAATAACACAAATCATTCTAGAGGTCCTTGTTTAGTTAAATACAAACATTATAGGGATTTTGTTGTAAATTAAGGGAGATTGTCGGAAAAAGATGTATGGATATTAACCAAATGATTAAGTTATATTTCCTATTCAAAAAAGGTAAAATATAATTAATCCATACTAATATTATAATGAAAAGTATATCTCATATACAATTATGTAATTTTATTAATTTAATAACCTATATTCTTATCCTTCAACCTTCAAATGGGAAACAAACCCATCATTCATATGTATGGCTACTACTGCCGCACAAACCATTCTAAATCATTTTCCATTACCATCTCTAATATATGGTTATAATAATGGATTTAAATTATATTTATGATATTATTTACATAATTAACCTTATTTAGATATAATATATCATTTATTTTCTTCATTTTATATTATTTTAAAATTGATATTTTCATTCATGTGTATGTGTGGATTTCCACCTCTACAGAGCAATGTGATTTTCTATTTCATAACCGTGTCACATTGATATAGTATATAAGTTTATTTAAATAAATACTATAGTATTTTTGTTCTAATAATCATTAATTAATGAAGAAATCAAATTTACCTTACTTTTGTTATGATAATTGGCAAATGGAATCGTTACTCATGAATTTGTACAACCTATAATATTCATTAGTGTAACAATGTTCATTTATCATATCCATCAATCATGGATGGTTAAATAAACATGATCTATAAAACTGATAATTATTTCATAATTAAAATTCTGGGGAAGTTTAAATAATAACTTAGTGTACCGAAGTTATCCTACCGAAGTCATTCCAGACATATAAGATGAATATCAGCAAAACATCCGAAAAAACCTTAATTGATTAAGTAATTGTATATAAAATGGTAATAATTTAAATAAGATGAATACTAAAATTAAAAATGGTTATTATGAAATAAATAATTAACATATTTTTAAAACTCAATATTATAATGAACAATCATGGTGAATCAGGATCAATGTAAAAGACACTTTACTTTAAAACCCACATTTTAAATGTTTTAATTATTTATTTTCTATATCAAAATGTTCTATGTTTATATTATTAGTTTTTTGGATGTATTTTTAGGGGAAAAATTATTATAAATGATATTTTATTTCTATTTTTACCTTCTATAATTTTTTTTGGAAATTTATATTTTTACATATTCTATACGTCAGGTTTTGATTTTTTTTACAAAAGAGAAAGAGAATGTTTTATTTTGACACTTAAAGTATCAACATAGTTTCTCAAAACCGTAACCATTATTTACTATTTTTATTTCATTATAAGATTCTTTCATTTATTCATATAAAAACTTATTTCCATTATTCTATGTATAATCAAAAATGTATTTATGTGAAATTAATATTTTAATATCTATGAATGTTTTGCTAATGGGTAAAGGGGTCTCTCTGAACAACACTTTTTCATCTAGTTATGAACATTATATCTCTAAATTAATTTCAATATCTATTAAATGTTATGAAATGCTTAAAAATTCGGTGTATATGTCTCCCACATATATACATATATTTTTATTCATTTAATTTATTGCATAATATATTCATTATGATCATTTATCAAATTTATTCTTTAAGAAATATCATGGTTTTATTCAACCACATTTCCTATGTTTTTGAGATCATATGATAAAATGTTCTTAATTTCATTCAATTGTATTATTACTCATTAGATCATGTTTATTAGACTGCATATTTTATTTCATAAGGGTGAAATGTATATATTTTTTAAAAAAACATTGTTATAAGTTTTATATGATTTCAAAAGAACCTTTATGAGGTTTATTTTCATTTAATATTTCTTGTGAAAAGTTTTATAAAACAATTTTGGTATAAAAGGTGATTTTTTTATGATATATTTTTTATTTTCAGACCAAATATTAATTTTGAAAATTTCAGATCATTTATAAGTAATTAGGAATTAACATCGTTATTCCTTTATTTATATATATCCCTTACTGATATTTTCTGTGCTCATCCAAATTATTTTACTTTGTATATATATAGACCCTTTGAAATATAATAAAATTACGTTATTTATTCTAGTGGTATTTTAAATTTTCATATGATTTCATCAGGTCATGGGGATTAATATTTATGGTTCCCAAAGTGTAATGAGTTTTTTTTAAAATCTCATAATTTATAAGTATTATTTATAATTAAGCCTCCAATGTCAAAATCTCAAGATATAACTCTCAATAATACATATTAATTGTATACTAATTTGGTTATTCAAGATATATTCAAGTAATAGTTCTATTTTTACTGGTAGTTCAAATAATTTAGAAATTGACTTTATGAAAATCATACCTTATTTCTATATTTGGTCAGAAATGTATATTCCTCTATACCCTATTTTCTTAAAATGTTTTTATAAATGTTATATTATTATCAAAATTATTTATTAATGATGATTTTATCCATGTTTTAATTTTTTATTTTTTAATGGAATCTGATTATTATTTTCAAAACAATACCTATTATCCTTTTATCGATAATGTGAAAGGACTAATTATTTTAATTTGTATGGAGTGAAAGTAATATTCAAACATCACAATCAATCATTGAGTTTATTATTCCTTTATATTTTTTAAGGTTATTTAACAATGAATGTATTTTCGTTTTTTTTGTGTTTTATAAAGGTTTTTGTAATGTGGAAAGTATATTTTTCCCAATAAATGTTTTAATGATATTTTAAAATAATTTTCCGTATAATATGAAATCTGTTAATGTTACATGTGCCTTACTGAGGATATGATTCATGTATACCTTTCATACTCTTTCTCTAAATGGTTTATGTTTATGGTGTCATGATATTTATGAATCCCATTTATATTCCACGGGTGATACAATTAATAAATGCTTATGAAACCCAATTATTTTTACAAGATATTCCATGATGTAATGATTACGAAACCTGTCTCTTTTCAGCAGGTAATGATATGATTAAATGTTTTTGATACCCATTTAATTTCAGGGGTTATGATATAATGAATGTTTATGTTCTTGTGGACCACGTAAATATGGTTTTCATTATTTAATAGCTGGGACCAATATCTACCTTCTATGAATTAGGTAAATATTCATATCTCATATTATTTTATTTTCTTATGATTTATATCTTATGAACATCCCATATTTATTTCATGACTCATGATTATGATGTTTTATATTTTGGGTATGTATTTAAAATGTTATTTTAAAATTATCATGTCCTTATATTCACGTTATGATTATGTATATCCCGTTTTACCTTTACTGAGCATATGACATCACACATATTACTATGTTCCCATCCCCCTTGTTGTGATAAAATTTTTTATGTATGATCTTTATATTAAGGGTGATAGTTATGAAAAATATAGTGGGAGATGATATAGATCACTTAAGTAATATTCTTTATGATTCTATATTTCAAAAGTTATTGAACTATTATTACCCTTAGACATGTGTTTCTAAAATGTAATGAAAATTTATGAAAATATTATGTAATATCAATGAATTATAATTCTAGTTTGTTATAGTTTCTATTATATAACTAGTTTAGAAAAACATTAGAAACTAGGGTAAAAAAACATATTATGATCCTAAATTTTATGTATAAGGATATTCATAATGATGAGTAACTGTGTGGGAAAATGTACTGGAATTTTGGTAAAGGATAGGGTTAGCGGTTTCCAAGATATTACATCTCTATCTGGATACTACAAGTGGATGTGGCACTGGCACAATGGTACCTTGGTATAATAACTTCAAAAAGGGTTCATTGATCTACACTCGATCAAAACCTTTTTCACAACAACAAACCTTTCTCTACTTCTAGTATAGAACTACCATGGGATACACATTGGAAATTAAAAATCAGTTTACCAACCATCATTATAGATGAAAATGAATGATGACCATGAAAGACCTTAGATGATTCTAAGGTGTCATAAATTAAATAATATTAAATTATTTATACATATTATATGTGGTTTTCATTATTATGTAGTTACATGTCATTATTATTATTTCATAGACTATGATTTTTTGTTTTAATGAATGGATGGAACCTGAAAGAGTCATGTTAATTTTGTGTGTGATGGGAAATGCCATGATTTTCTTCTTGAGCATCCAAATTTTTTGGGAGATGGAGTGAAAACATAATTTATAAAATTACTCAACATTATCAAGATATGATATAATAAGCTAAATATGTTCCATATTATATGATTTTTATATGTTAATTTCATGACCTATGACTATATCCACATTCAATAAATGGGTTATGAAATAATCATTTGTGTGTATAGCGGACTACCGCCTCACATAATACTATGTTAATTTCCCCATTACCACCTATCATGATGGAAATAATGATGGATATATTTTTTATTTATTATATTTATTATATTTTTATTATTATATATTTATTATATAATACATACCTACATTATTTATATTTTTTGACAATACGATAATTTCACTCATGTGTACGGTGGACTACTGTCTCATAAAGCGATGTGATTCTCACACCTGTACATATAACATATTAATGATGAAATTAACAAATTTTTTTGAGATATACAAAATAATGATTATTTTGTAATGATATTTTTTTTCATATAATTTTCTTTATATAAATCCTTCATGAAAAGGGAAACAACATTCATGCGTATGTACGAACTATCATCTCACTGAATGTTTTAATTGATTTTCTATCATTAAATTTTATAAATTAATATAAACACATATATACTGAATATATAGGATAATTATATCATATATATATATATATTTAGATGATTAATCAATGTTCACGGAAAATGGATTGAAAAATAACAAGTCAAAACATACATGAAAAACAAAGGAGTTACCTATTGAAACATGACATTAACATGGTGTTTTATAAATTGGATAAAAAATTATAAAAAAATAAAATACTATGTGATATTTAAAAACATTATTATATAATATATTTATAATAATCTTATATTTATTATATATGTTTTTTGAATGAATACAACATATTTCAAGAATTAAGGTAATGGATTTGATGTCAAAACTTAACTTCTTAGAGACATATGTTATATTATGCAGCTATATTATTTAGAGAGGTGTGTATACATACCCTGGAAAATTAAATTTAATGAATTTATTAATCCTTATTCATTCATGGGGATTATAATTCAAGGTTACTATATTTTTATGGTTCTATGATAGAATATAATCATTTTTGGAGATTCTTTATAATTAATTCACCAATGCTAGAAATATCATAATATACCACTAAATTATTTCAATGAGTTTTCTTATCCTTTACTTATTCATGATATCATTGAGTAATTGTACCATTTCACTAGTCATTATAACATAACATAATAATAAATCGATTGTCTGAAAATCTGATATTATTTCTCTTCGGTCTGAAATTTGTTTTCATCAAAAAGCAAGTTTTAAAGAAATGTTCTAAAAATTGTATTAATATTACCCTAATTAATTATTAATTTTTTTTACCCATTTATAAATTTTACAAAATACCTTAAATTAAACTTTTTTTCCATTTTAGAGAAAAATCATGTTTGGAATTTATTAAAAATGGGAATGGAAACATCATTTTAATGAGAATGGAATGAAATGAATTTTATAACATCCTGAAAAATCATTCCATAGAATATTACATTTATTTATTAAAAGTTATTTTGAAAAATAATATACTTTTTTTCATTTCAAATAGTTATTCTCAAAGTAGAAAGGATATCTTCCCATCTTACACATTAGGGAGATTCAGACATGAGATGATGGGAAATAACGGTGTATCCAAAATCAATTGTATTAGTAATATTTTTCTGAAGAGTAATATTAGATTCATGTTTCAGTTTAAGGATGTGAGGCATGTTCCAGATATTTTCCTCAATTTTATATCCACTATAATTCTTTAAAATGATTGATATTCGTGTTAATTCATGATGGGAAATGGAACCTTACCAAAGGTAACATGGTAATTCTTAAAAAACTGAATGATACATCTCATTAACAAATAAATGTCAGAACATGTGGAGGAGAAGTCAATGCAGCTAGAAAGGATGGTCTTATATAATTTTAGTATAGGTGGATTAGTCACATGAGTTATAGAGGAATTAGAATGATCTTTAGGAATGAGCACTTTTCATGACTAAAATATACACATTGGGATACTTGTTTCAATTTCATTGTGGGAAAACCACACAAAGTATCATTTTTTATTTTTTTATCATGTGGGAAAGACAATGTTTTATATAGGATTCCCATTGATGTATTGAGGATAACCACTAAGTCACTAGGTGGTGTTTTTTATTTTTAACCCTTATAGATGATAATTCTTAGAATGTGTGCGCCTTTTAATTGAAAACCAATGATCATGTGTAGGATTATTGCCAAATGTTTCATGTGATAGTGGAAATATAAAAAAAATCAAACGGTTAAAGTGTGTGTGAAAAGTAATTGTAGGAGAGTATTATGATCAATTTTAGGACTATTATAGGATTATCAGAATTATGATAAATAAATGATTACCGAATACACCTTAGCATAATATTATTGCATCGAGGATGAAAAATAAAATTTGAGAGTGATTTAAATGTATTATCTAAAATAAAACGATGTCAAACAGTTTTTGGGGGAAGAAAAGAGTATCATAATTGATTTTCTCAACCATTATCCATCATTTCCACTGAAATATGATGTTCTGGAAATGGTTCAGATAGATAATGATGTTTTATAAAAACACTTGAGGTTATATTAATTTAAATCATTTGTTTACATTCCAAATTATTTTTGGGTGATGTTGGATTTAAAATATAATTATTTTATCATTTTGGTATATACTCACGAGGATTATAGATTCCGAATTCTAGGTCATATTAAAAGGAGGATCTTCAAAATCAGAGGTATGGTGGTTCTTAATTATTCGATTATTGAAATATTTAAAATTATTTAAAATGAATATAATATTTTCTCCCAAGAAATTTAAGTTAATATAGAACCAATGTCAGAACCACAAAAACTATCTAGTAGAAGATAGACATGTGTCACTAATGATACATAACTTACTAGTAATATGTCTCTATATTCTAATATGTATCCATAATTTTATATTCTACAATTGATTCCCCATAAAGTAATATTGAGGAGATCAACTAGATAATGAAAACCAAGTCATAAATACTCACTACATGAGTATGTGATGATAAATGATGGGGGAGATCCAAATAGTTATGATGATGCAAAATAGAGTTATAAGAATATTTAATGGAAAAAATATCATGAAAGGGTAGTTGTGATCCTTGAAAAATAACTTCAAATTTTATTTAGTGGAGTTAATATTGGTAATGGAGGAATTGAAAAATAAGTGGCTGTATATAATCAAAGATGATGATGGGAGCTCAAAGTTACTCTGTTGATCCAGGATGGTTGTGGTGGGATTCTGTCAGAGTAATGTTATTGAATTTGATTAATTTTTTTATCTTATTATAAAAATGTCTTCTGTCAGAGTTGTTCTTGGATTGGTAGAAACTCTATACTTGGTTGATCAAGAACTAGATGTAAATAAAGTGTTCTTACATGGTGATCACAATGAGGAGATATACTTAGAATAACCATAGTGATTTCATGTGATAGGAAAAGATAAACTGGCATGAAAACATTAGAAAAATTTATATGGTTCAAAATGGCCACTGAGGAAGTGGTGCAAGAAATTCTACTCATTAATATAAAAAATGAGCAGAGGAGGATGGCTGTTGATCAATGATTTTTCATCAGATCGTTTTCTAAAGGTGATTTAATTATGTTACTTCATTTTGTCGATGATATGTTGATTATTGGATGACATGTAACCAAATTTGAAAGGTTTAAGAAGGATTTGAAAGAGTCTTTCGAAATGAATGATTTTAGAAATGCTACTTAGATTCTAGGATTGGTGAATTATCATGAAATAAGTAATTTTAAGATATATTTATCACAAGAGAATTAAATTGAAAATTTTCTGTCAATATTCATCATGACCATGTAAAAACTAGTTAGAAATCCACATGTGATTCATTTTAGGCCATCAAAAATTCATATTCTATCAATTGAAGACAATAATTTATAGATGGAAAAGTATATTCATCAATCAATAGTTGGAATTCTTATGTATTCAATGGTGTGGAGAAGACCATATTTCTAACATTTGTTGGTTGTTGTGAATATATTCTTATAAATTTCTTGAAATGAAAACTTGATAGGGGAAATAGGGATATTGAGGTATATTCAAGAGACATATATTTTTTAGGTTTTGGATTTGATAAAACTATTTCATAAGGATAAATAGATACAGATATGGAAGGAGATATATATATATATAAGGAAATCCATATTTGGGTTTGTGATATCAATTGTAAGGGGAGAAGTCTCTTAGAAATAATGACTTTAAATGTTTGATTTTTTGTCTACCATAGAAACATAGTATATCATTGCCACTAAATGCTATATGGAGATTGTGTGGATAAATAAGTTTTTATCTGTGTTGGGGTTGATTTAGGAGAATTACATTCCATATTGAGTTAGTCAGAGTGATATTCATCTCATTAAGAACTCAACATTTTATTTAATATCCAAACACATCGATGTTTGAATCCATTGGATCTGAAATGTGTTGGAAGAACAATTGAGGAATATTAGAAAATTCCACACCAATTATTGTGGTGAAGACATGACGATAATGGTTTTACCAAAATGGAAGTCAGACTACTTCAAGGATATTATAAGTCTAGATTCTACCACAAATTGGTTGTGAGGGGTATAATTGTGGGGGAGACACCCTATTAGGGGTGTAGTCTATATATGATGAGTTTGGTAGAGTTTTTATCGAACAAAAACAACTATAGTGGGAGGATTTATTCTTCCTTTTTTGTAATCCAACATAGATAACATGCAGTATGTGATGTTAGAAGATTTAAATGATCGATTAACTAAATAAATAACAAAACAAAATTTATCTTTCCATTACTTTACAAAAATTGATTCAATCCCATGAAATTGTAATTACAATGATAAAATATTCTATCCCTTTGTGTGATCCTCCGAACAATGTAAAAACATTGTGTCCAGAAATTTTCCTTTGAATGTTTTTATTCGATTTCACCACTTGGATATTTCAATGCCCACAAAAATAACAACACATTAAAAAAATTGAGAGAAAATAATTCTTTTAATATGCTAATAATAAATAAATTAATATATCCACAATATTTTTCCTCAAATATTCAAAAGAAAATATTTATAAAAATTTTATTAAATAACATCCTCTAAAAAACTATCTTATATTCATTCAATATACTATACTTATTACTCAATTCATGGATCGAATATCAAGGTAAAAATTTATTAGGTAAATAATAATTGATAAGGGTGGATTATATAGTAACTATGGTCATACCATAATATCTAATTAGATGATTATTCAATCCATCGTTGAATACAATTTCCAATTTTTCTCATCTCACAATCAGTGTCATTCATTGAAGTGATTTTGTAGCAACCAAAATTTTCATTTCTCTTCTCATCCCCTCTAAAGGGTTGATGATAGCAATGAATGAATCCCCTTAGAGAGGTTAAATAATAGGGATGAAATAGATATCATTCTAGGGTTTTCTTTATAAAAATTAATTAATATTAATTTTTTTTAATCACTCTCCCATGATAGCTTGAACATTGAGACCCTATGTGGACCCAAAACATTTCTTTCCAACTGTAAAACCAACATTTTAAAATCAACCATGGTCCCGATTTTCCCCTCTATAACCATATAAAGAAAAATAATAAATTCACTAAAAATATACATGCATGTGATTAAAATAGAATTTTTATACTTAATATTTTTTTGTTGAGCCCATGTTTTAGTATATGAACACGGGGGGTTAAAACAACTCCCCATAGTAAACATAAGTGTTAAATGAAATTTATAAGGTCTAGTAGTAGGGTAAATTTACCCATTTACACATATAAAGGTAATGAGACTCTGAAAATCACAATTGAGTTAAGTCACAATTAGTAAACAATTCAAGTCTCTATAAAATGGGTATATATAAATTAAGGTAGTCATACATTTCATCATGATTCTCAAGGTATTCCTCAAAATCATAATTATGGTATTTAAATCAATTATGAAACCCAAATATTTTGTTAGTACATCTTATTTAGTACATAATTATAATTCAAAAGTCTTAAAATCCAAAAGGATCTGGTGATATATTAATCATAAAATAGACATAACTTATACATGTTAAATAGTAAAAAAACAACAAATAAAAATCTCTATTGGTTGAATTGAAGACAATATATCTGATTGAATTAACTCTAGAGGTTTCCTTATATTTATATCCACTAGAATGTAGTTTTTTTCACTATTTTCCCATTACGACATGTATCATAAGTGTTTATCCTTTCATGGTGAAGTTTTGGAATATTCCTAATAGAATCATGTTTCATAATCTTATACAAGTAATTATAAACCAAATGGACAAATATCTTATTCCATAATTGATTATACACCTTCATGTTCATGCAACAAGTATCAATATCATTACAAATTCGGATTAGACTGTTACTTATTCACACTCACTTCATCATTGATATTCCATTATTTTATGTCATAATTACACATCCATACTTAAGAAAGATTTAATCATTCACCTTGTCAATAATATATGAAAAACACAATATATTTTTCTTTATCCCATTGATAAAGATAACTTCATTAAATTCATGTTTCCTCCTGGTATTATTTATGTATCAAATTCCATTTCCATTGAATTATTCATTATTCCAAAAAACTTGTTCCTATATCATACATATTGAATCTTTTGGCAATGGATTTTGACCATTGGTATAACGTGATCAGAAAATACTATCATGCTTCCTAGGATTGACTCATTATCTATCTTTTTAAGGGATGGAAATCGCCATTTATTTCTATTTATTATTCCTCTATAACATATATTTAAATAATATTATTTTTCATTCATTTATATAGTTGAATTTAGAGACACATTATAGTGAAATGTTTGGGTATATCACACATCCGATAAGTTACATTAATAGAATTTAAAGAATTACTGGATTTTACCTTCTCTTTTAGGTGTTGACGCTACTAGGCACTAAAATCATTATCTAAAATCCCACTTGATTCATGAAATCACTTTTATTATGGATAAAATTTGTTATACTAGCGTACATAATCTTTATATCCATAAACTCCATGAAACATACATTTTTATTCAAATAAAGTATCATTGAGGAATAAATAGACACATGAAATTATTATTATTGTTGTGTCTAATAATTTGGTAACCTACACATGATTTTTGAGATATCATTATTATGATATTTATCCTTCACCATGAAATTATATTCTTGTTTAGTCTTATGTTCTTATTCTCCTACACCTCATTTATTTTAAACTCTTCTAAACGCCAATTAAATTTTCATTGGGTGTGGTCACCTTCTTGGCTTATGTAACTACCTTCATCCCTTTATTTTTATTTTCGAAACTAGTAAAATTTATTAATCAGGGATCAAAAAGTTTCTTGTTTTAAATTATATTTGATAATAACCAAGTGTATTATTTTATTTAAAATATTTTTTTATATTTAACCAACTACATTGATATAATTTTAGAACACAAGGTAAGTGATACTTAATGAATTTTTACTGTCAACCTTGTTCACCTTAATACCCTTTACATATTCATTTTTATCAATGATATTCAAAATGATAATATCAATTATCTTATCCTATACTTCAAGTAATTTACTGAGATCACCTATATTTTCTTGTGCATTCCACATTCATCTTAGCTAGGCCTTTTGATTTTGGTTTATTAAGAGTTTTTTTCAATAAATAATTTTCATCTTTTAAATATTTTTTTAACTTTTGGTCATCATGTTTTCCATTAATAATT
This sequence comes from Viscum album, assembly GCA_963277665.1. Lineage (NCBI taxonomy): Eukaryota > Viridiplantae > Streptophyta > Magnoliopsida > Santalales > Viscaceae > Viscum > Viscum album. The sequence goes on along the minus strand of OY728155.1, from coordinate 1,214,165,179 downwards.
ACAAAATATTTATTCTTTATTGGAATTTAATTACTTTTTTTAATTACTTTTTCCTTCCTCTTCATTGGACTTTTCTTCTTCTTCTTCACTGAAGGGATCATTGGTATCATTTTATCTAACCATCAAATTTATTACCTTCATCCTACGATTTATCATTATCTCTTTCACTCTCCTCATCATAAGTTATAGAATTATGTTTTCTAGGGAAATTCATTATTCCATGTTATGACTACATTTCCCATCAATTTCATATAATTTACTCTATCATGTACACTTTCCACCTTGTCTCAAATTCTTTATTTTCATTTGGATTGAACTTCATCCCCACATACATGTTTCATCTTAAGAAAAGTAATTAAAATGAGTCCAATATTTCATAAATTGTGTCACTTAAATGGAGTTTTACCCTTGTATTTACCTCTACCTATTATTATACCTTTTAAATATGATGATTGAATGTCCCTAAAATCTATGGAATCAAACTAAATGTTATTTTATTCTTTATAAGAAGTGATAGTAAAAATATTTATAGATCCATTTATGTCATTAATAGTTTTATCCATCTCATTTTTTTCTTCTTCTTAATAGTGACCCACTTCTCATCCCATATTTAATGAAAACATTTTATGTATATCAATGGTATATTCATCGAATCCTTGATCCTCAGGGGATAAAATCATTTTATCAAATCTGTTGGGGAAAATTATTATCCATTTATTTAAAATAGTAGAGTATTCAAGAATTTACCTATAGATTCAAATTAAGACAAATATATTTACCTAAAAAGAACTAATCCTCCATTACATTTTCTCCCATATGGATATCCTTAAATTTTGCCCAATAATTTTGTGAACATGAATTATTTAGTTTTATATTTCTTATATTTATGTCCTAGAATTTATTTCTGATTCTATTCCATTTTTTAATTTCAAGATCATGTAAAATAGTCACTTTATAAGGACTGGAATTACATGTTGTGAACTCTCTCATTATCATAGATATTTTGATTGTAAAAAAATATGAATTATTTTTCAATTTTAATAAGATTCACAACATTATCACTGATCTCAAAAACTTCTATGCCAAGGGATAGAATACATGGAACCATACTCTCCCTCTATAAGAGAAATCCCATTGAATAGAACATAAGAATTCAATTCTTGTTGATTTTTTTATTTACTTCATAGATATAATCAATCAAACATATCATAGATAAATGATATAATCATAAAAAACTCATATTCATAAATATAAATATAACCTTTTTATTAATTCTCTAATACCAACTGATAGGCCCGTGAGAGAGTAAACCACCAATGAGAGTAGGGGTTTAGTGAATTTACAAGAAGAAAAAATCTAAAATAATTTGATGGTTTATATTTATCTAAATGTGATGATTTTATGATTTGAGAAATATAGAGAAATAACACACAACATAAAGAAGAAAACAAGATTCATCTACTCTTGTTATCATGTTGTTAATCCTCAACATGCCATGATTATGATCCCATCACCCAGGTTACTATTTTATGATCAATAAAAAATTGGAATAGAGCCAAGATAAGGAAATAACCTCTAATAAATATGAAATAATTAAAATAATTATTAATACAATAAATTGTAAATTTCATAGAACTATTGTTCCTTCAAAACATTGATTGTATGTATACTCTTGTTCTTATCCTAAATATCCATCCAAAACCACATTTAAATTATGCATGGAATTCGTGGTAAGGAAACTCAATGATTCATTGATTATTTTAATAATCTACCACTATTTGGTTTGGGGGAAAACTCCCTTTATTTACAGATCTTTTTTTTACATTGTGCCATGTCAGTATGGCTTGCACTGTGATCTACTGATTAGGTAGATTTAGAATGTAGATCCCATAATTCTCATATCTGTATATGGTCATAATTATGGTCTCGACCCATTTAGACACAAAAATCAATTTATGTTAAGTTTTTTATAGGATTCACAAGATTTTTTAATCAACCCTACATCATTTCATTAGTTACAAGATTTGATAAAAAATGTACTATGACATGGGCCAAAAATGTAAGAGTAAAACTCTTACATGTCTTAAATCCACCATGATGCAGCAAATGATATTATAAAATGAAGAATATATATAAAAATAAACTCTTCTTCTATAACATCGACATCGTAGTCTAGCAACATCATTCATGTCATGATGTTTATCAAATCAGTAGAACATCATTCCATTGAAAGATAACTCAAATCAAAATATCCTCTAATTTATCCATGACCATGTTATCATAAAATAAAACTTTAAAAGAACTTAAATTATTCATAAGTGAATTACCTCAAAAAATTACTCATTGAATGCCTCAAATTTCAAGTATATATAAATATCACACGATAGTATAAAATGGTACTTATGAAAATACTCAAACCCTCAGTATAAGTTCAATTCTACATTAACCATGTCTCAATTATGATGAACACGTAGCTCCTATTTTCCAATTAACATCATGAGGGTCTTATCCAATACTCATCAAAGACCACAATCATTGAGGGTTATTCAATATCCCTTTAAAATATATGGGATCTTCTAAATTATATTTCCATTAGATAAATATTCAATATAAAATATACAATGTAATTAATTATTTGGGATAGATCTCTATTAAAAATAATACGATGTTTTTTTTAATTTAGTGGAAGATTATCCATTATAATAAGTTATCATTGTTAGTTTTATTTTTTTTATAGGTCACCATAAACAATTCCTCTACATATAATATTTATGATGATCCATTGAAATTTGTAAAAATTATATTGTGATTTCATATTGTGTTGGATTCGATAATAATTAACTATAATAAATTACAACATAACTGTAATTTTTTAGAGTGTGTTAAGAAGAACCACCACTATTTTTCCCCAACAAATTTAGTTGAAATTGTCATGAAACCATCACTATGTATTTAAAGTATTTATTCAAAAATAATATCACGTAGGTTTTTAATTCACCCACACATAATATCCAATAATGGTTTATTTTATAAATATATTAAAACACCTTATAATTTTTTTAAAATTATATAGTGAATGGTCAGTGGAAACCGCAAATAAATATATATTAAGTTATAGTTTAAAACCCACGCTAAACTACATTCTGGTTATTTTTTGTTGGTTACTGTAAAACATGTGCTGAATATTTATTATGAATGCTTTTAAAAATTATAAAACATTATTTATGGGGTTTTAAATGATGAAATATCTAGCACAAATGGATTTTTATTGAGATGGTTTAAAACCCCTACTAATTTTTTTGTGCGATATTTCGTAGTTGTAACTCAGAAACTAGTGCTAAATATTTAATATGATATTTTAAATAAAAAATATAGATGGTTTTTTATTGACACAAAATTATTATTTTTGTAACGTTTTAAATTCCCCTCTTAATTCTTATTTTTAAAATTTTAATTTTTTTAAAATATCCAGTTTGATGATGATTATGATGATTACTAAATAATTTTTATTAATATTTATTTAAATGAATATTAATATAAGTAATTTATTTATTAATATCAATTAAAAATTAAAACATAAAAATTATAAATTAAATATATTAATGTGTTATATAAATGTATTTATTATTAAATTTATAAATATATAAAATTAATATAAAAATAAAATAGATATATGAATATATATATAATTATTATTATTAATATAAGAATATATAAATTTATTATATATTTATATATATTTGAATATGTGAATATATGTAAATGTATCTATAAATATATTATATAAATTTATTTATAAATTAAATATATAAATACTAATTAATACATTATATAAACATATTTGTAAATACACACACAAATAGATACATATATGTGTGGGTTAGGTATCCAAGGGTTCTTAGGGAGATAAACACCAAGAGGGGATGAATCTAGGTAAGAAAACATATTACAATTGAAAGAAAATTAACTTTATTTATTATTCAAAATCTTTTTTGGAAAAAGTGAGAACCTTGGAGTTCAAACACGAAAAAATATTACAGATCCATTGAATGATAATTTTATCCTACGAGATGGAATGTCTCTAAATAATTTCAAAGAAATATAGGGTTACCTGATTTTTTAGTTCATCCAATAGATGATCCTCAATGTTAAAATCCCACTTTTACCAATAATGGATGTCCTCCTCATGGCAGATCTTCTCACTATTGAATTGACCCACATGAATCCGGTCCAGCTTTCCAATATTGGAATATTGATCCTTATTGAAATTAACCCTCAATGACCTCCCCATAATTATTACAGCTTCTTTTTATTGGGATTTAGGGAGATCACATGTTCAACCGTGTCTTCTTCCAAACTCATAAGCAATTCCAATTATTTCTCAAACATAACACCTAAATTAAACTTCTGAAAATTAATAGCACTCTATATCTTCTTATCTCTCATATTTTTATCTATAAGTGTCTCTAATGGAGGAGGAAAATAAGATTAGTTCTTCCTTTATTTATGGATTCCATTATGGTTCAGGTTCATCTTCTGGCTCAGGGGCATATCACCCATGATCTATTCCTCTAACTCTACCACAAATGTTTCACTCATGAAGGCCTACTAATCGTTCATAGGCCTAGCCAAAACAAGCAGAATCTCCTTTATTTTCTTGACTGACTTCCAAATAACAAAATGATTACCCAACTCTATACTAACCACCTCCCTACTAGGACCATCCCTGATCAATTTGGTACCCCCAAAATGCATTGTCATGAAAATATCGTATGTAAAAAAACAACCCTAGATTCTTTAGGAACCACTGCCATACCACCTACACCAAGAGAACTGCTTAGAGACACCATCTTCACATAAGATGCACCCATATTGGTGTTGAAACCTCCCTTAACCATATTTTGAGGGTAGAATGTATAAGTATCTACCTTCCCCATCTCTAGACTCCTTATCTCTAAATAACTGTTCAGATATGGATGAGGGATATCTAGATCCTTCCACAACTGATTGAAGATGTTAGTAACCAAAAGATTCCACTCTTGAGGATCATTTTGGCTAGCCATAGCCACTTTCAAACCATCTGCATGATCATAAATAGAGGTAGTTATAGCCACACTGGTGACAGGATCCTTACTAAAGTTATGGGTGTCCAAACCAGTATGCAAAGAAGAAAATCAGCCCCACTCTTAGAGACTGCCAATGTCCTAGTATTCATAAATAATATATTTCCTATAATGAAACTCGTATCTTATGGTAATCCAAAAAAATTAACAAGATCTCTAGAATCATCATTTTCTAGACATACTATAGGGTTAATAGGATTTTAAAGTCATTGGTTCTGATATTAGAACAAAGGAACATAACGAAAATATTTCCAAACATCCTAAATAGTTATCTATTTTTAATTAGTAAGGAAAAAATAAGAAAACTCACCCAAATCAAGACTGTGGAATAATCACACTTTATTTTGAAGTTATAGGACCATATGAATAGGAAGAAACAAAACTTGTTGCACCTATGGGGAGAAAAAATCCCAATGATTTATCGAATCCTCTTCCAAAAAATCCAAATCATGACGTTTCGATTATCCACTAACCCATGTTACCACTCTCTTGAAAATCCTTGAGATTGATCACAAAATGGTCAAATGAATCCACATAGGGCCTTTTCTTTGAGAATTAAACAATTGGAGTTTAGTTGAGGATTTACAAAGCATCATTGAACAACACATGAAAGATGGAAATATTAGGGAAACCATTGAATATATTTTAAACAATGAGGATCAAATAAAACTGAGTAAAAAAATTAAGGAACTCTAGGTTTGAAAAGGGGTAAAATAAGGTGCCACAACTAAGAACATTGAAAGCAGTTCCTCCCCAACTTGAGGGGGAGAGACTGGTATGGAGGCCATCTCTGTCACGAGTCAATAAAGGAATGTAAGAGGACCCCCCAGAGTGAGTGACACTTATAAAATATATTTTCTCAAAAATAAATTAATAATTCTTAAAATTCATAGAATTTTTCCCCAAAACACTCATTACCCTTAATGATCATCACATTCTGATGAGAGGTGTTATAACTAAGAACTACCCAAGATAATGATCTTACTATTATTTGTTTTTTCTTTATCACAATCATATTTATCAAATGATTACATAAACTAAACATGAATATATACCTTTCTGAGAATTTATTACGTATTGATAAGTGACAGAAGAATTTATATAGTTTTTTGACACTATGTTATATCATAGGAGCGTACAAAAACAGTGTATTTATATACCAAAATCTAGTAAATAAAATTTAGTTGTGGGTTTAAGAATGTTTACTCAAAGCTAATAGTGACTCAATTTATAATGGTTTGGGGATATTATAATACCACTAAATTTTTAATCCCTAGTTCATGTACATAACTTAATACACAAAAAATGGAACACAAACTAATATCCTAATAAAATAATATCACCATTTTTATCACCACACATAATGTTTATAATTGATCCTTGATATCTTTAGGTACCCCCTATTTCAAAATAAAAGTGTGAGTGTCACTATGATTGAAGCTATTCTTTTCTTATCAAGATCTTAATTATATTATTAATGAATAAATACAACTTCTTCATTGACAAAATATATGAATGACTGACAATAATCTCATGTCTATTTTTCCTATACATTGATTTCTGGTCTCTATCTTTTCTTTATTCGGTATATGTCTTTCAAAAAATAAATATCCTCTCTATATATATATATATAACATCTCTATATCTCTATAATTTATTTTATATAATGAATTTAAAAGTATCTATATTGACCTTGATTAAAGTATTCAACCTGATTCAAGTATGTTAGGTAAATTCATCATTCCTTATATTCAAATATAAGTCAAAAATACCCCTTTGGATCCCGATATATTTTTGAAAATATCAAAACATTAAAACATAAAAATGCTACCTTCTCAACAAAATCTTGGAATAAAAATGTCAATCACATCCCAATCCCCACTTCATTTTGAAAATAATGTCATCGTCCCATTCGGACTCTAAAATTCATGCAATTTTACCTCCTCTAATATATATGATTATTTAAAATTTCACAGTGCAATCAAACTTTTACAGTGTAATGGCCTCATTTTAAGATGACCTAAAATTCCATGGACTCTACTGTTACATAACAAATTTCCTCCTCATGGTATAAAATCTATTAACGTGGCATGAAAACTTGATCATGATTGACATGAATTCTAGTATATTTTATTATAAAAAATAACAGTTTAACATCCTTCCTTCTTGGGGAAAACATCCATCCGTCTCCAGATAGTTCCACACCAAATAATCAGGGCATGATTCTCAGTTTTTTGCTACATAATTTATATCTTTTACTGCACAAATACTTAAAATTCTTCCAAAACTCTCCAAACATCATAAGAATCTTCCATATACAATATTATTCACAAATATTATTGTGTGGATTCTTTTATTTCAATGAAATAATTTTTCTACGTAAATCGTGTTTAAAATATAAATTAAATTCAATACCAATGATTTCTCAATGACCACGTAATTTCAACATAATCATCATCACTGTGGATATATTAGTACTATCCTGCTCTTAATAAAATCCAAAATCAATTATAAAACTATTAATGGTTGGAAAAAATTCTAACCCCACATAGCATCAAATTATTATTGGATACTAACAATCCACATCGTTGGATTTTTTAGAAACATTATCATGAATAATTTGGTGATACCTATAAGGCCTCAATTAGAAATATAATTTATTAATGAATATTTATTATCCTTCATTGATATAGAACCCAAATTATAACTCTTCAATTTTAAATAAAAAATTTTAATATTGAAATGCATGTAACTTGACTTATAAGGGATTCACCATTCAATAATCATATTGATTTCATTATTCCCAAATCTTTTAGTTGTCAGTCAACAAGAAACAATAACACTTTAATGAAATATATTCTATTTATGGGAATAAAAACCAATACTAATTATTATTAACATTAATAATTAACAATGGGAACTTATCAAACAAATAGTTCCAGGAATATCTACCATTTATTTTTACACCCTAAACCATTAAAACATATCTTCCTATAGAAGTGAATTTTCTAAAAGTGAGATTACAACATAGAATAACTTAGTCAATGAATCCTTTAATCCTCTTTAGGTATAAATCAATGTAGAAACAAGATAATATGTCGATAATATCTAAGTTTTTCATATGATTTTACTTTTATTTTGAACAAACAACTAAAACTTTTATCTTTTACCAAGGAACTCCCCATGTGATCTCAATCACACTTTAAAAATAAAATTAGTTTATAAACATTAGAAATTATTTATCTGGGACATTATAAATATCTTCTTAAAAATATTTTTCTTAACTCCATTTTGATAAGATATATTGTTTTTTATATCCTTCATTTGATTTAGAGGAGTACCAACTTTTATATCTTAAAAAAACCCCCTCCACCCACTCTTCCATATTCAATTATTTATGGGATTCGTTGTTCTTATTTATCAAAAATATTTATTAAATAAATTTTAATCTATGATAGAATGTGATCTCATATTATCCATATATTATTCCTTTCATATTATTATGATTTTATATAGATAAGATTGCCCCATTGAATTATTAAGATGCATGATACTCAATTTTAGATTCATCATGACTTCAAGTCTTCCCCATCAAGTTTATCTCCCCCTTCAAAGAACTCTAGTTCAATAACTGTTTGGAAAATTAAAATTATTGGGATAAGAAAAGGCACTAATTTCCTTATGTTGAGGATGATAGTGGGTAACTATGGACCACAAATTTTTTATTATCCATGTTTTTAAAATTTATCTTCAGTCATAAAATAGATTTGATAGGATCTAATATCTCTTTAATATCACGATGATTCATTGTTTCATTATGGCCTATTTCAAAAGTGTTTCCAACTTGGGGTTTTTAACCATGTAGTAACTCTCTACATAATAGTGAGTGATTTTTTTCCAAACAATATTTCTACTTTTCTCATACCTGAAATATTCATTTTTTTCTTAATACATAACATGGCTTCTGGTGCTCTACTCTTGTGTATAGAATATAAATATTTTTTAATTTTTAGAATCATTTTATTTTACTTACATGAATACATTTTTAGTGAAAATTTTAAATCCCTCCGTAATCATCTTTTAAAATTGTGATCTTTAAATAACCTATGAAATATATTACAAGAAAGGATAAATGTTATATTGGATGTTTTTTATTTTATTTATTCATTAAATAAAAATTTCCTATATAATATCCATTAGAGACATTATTAGAAAGTAAATAATTAATTGAATAATATCCATTCCTACTTTATTTTGTTTGGTAACTATATTTTTCAATGATTATATAAACATCATAAAAATAATACATTACAATGATTCATGATAATAGATATAAATATAACCATGCATTACACAATAAAAGAACATGTATCAAATCATTTTCCTTTTTAAATTCCATCAATTTTCTATACATATAGTTCGGAAATTTTTTATATAATTTATTCACAACCACTCTTTTCTCAATGTGTCCACAATATTCTCTATTTTTTCACAAAATTTCAAAAGAACATAATTTTATTTAAAATATCTTTTGTTCCATCATAAATAATTATATATATTCCAATAGAATATATGATTTTTTATTAAATAGTTGATATTTATTTTCCCAAATTTAATAAACATTTCCATTATCTCATCATTTCTTGTTGAAACATAATAAAATAACCAATGCAATAAACATTTTAAAGAATTTTTACCCTTGGATTTTGGTTTTAATGCTTAATTTTTAACCAGTATCAAATCCAATTTTAGTTTTACGGTCTTTTTTACACATGTTGTGCATTCATGTCTCCTTTGAGTAACCTTTCTTGAGAAATTACATCCCTTAACTCATAATTTTTTTTAGTGAATCACTTTATTCCTACATCTTGGTGTTTCCATGGGTATTGGAATCCTTTTATATTAGTTTACATTGTTTAAGACTTTGATTTCCCATAACCCATTCTTCTGTGTGTGTAGAAAATTCATCACCCTTTTCCTTTATGTTTCAACTTATTTTAATATAGTACTTTTTTAGAAGATAAATGTTGGATTTTTCAAAACATTAATGATGAATCCTATAATTATCTCCCATTAATATAATTATTTTCCTCTATATTATAAGCCACTTCAAATAATATTTTTTTAAAATATTTCAAAATTCTTACCTTGATCTTCAACAATGATAACTGATCTCCATGTGACCCATTCCCCATCATTAGTTTCATGATTTTATCTTTAAATAAAAAATTTATATATTTAAATAATTTTAAAACATCCACCTTTTAATTATTTTTCAAAACATTATATTAAATTTTATAATCATAACTTATGATATCATGCTCATTAGACTATCCACCGAAATTATCAAATTTATCAAAATATTTATAATCAAAATCATTCGTACATTCCTTTTAAAGGATGTTGGAATTATTTACCAACATATTAATATATAAAAAACTTTTACAACCTATAAAATCTATATGGATATTTTTTTAATTTTTATATTCATTTCCTTCATCTTTTGAATTAGATAATGTGGGAGTAAATCATGGATTTGAAATTAAATCCAAGAACAAATAAAATCAAATTAGAGTATATAAAATATGAAACATTATTCCCAAGCTATAATAGTATTTATTTGGATTATTATGTTTTTCATATTCATATACACTATGATGTGGATGAATCAAGGTATGGAAACTAGTTACAATTAAAGCCACTAAATATTTTAAATTCTCACTATTATAAATATTATTTATCACATGATTTGCAGGGTATTGAATAATCTCTTCCTAAGATAAATATCGAATTATTATTCTATTTATTTTTTATTATTATAATTTATCCAATGATTATATTACCCACATAATATTATATTCACTCGTAACAATATATATAGAATTGTCATAATTAAAAAAAAATCACTTTTTTCATCAACACTAGATCATAAAAATATGATATATATATATATATAAATATGATAAATAACATTTAATATTGGTTTAATGAAGTTATGTCCACGCCAAGGGTCACCACCTTTGTATCCCCTACATATTTCAATGTATAAATTATTTTAAATTTTCACTCAAAATATTAAAATTTTATGGGTTTTATATGTAATATATTTTGAAGGATAAAAGGGTTAGTTTTTGATATCATGTAGGGTCTAGTAGGTGTGTATTTTGTGAATGATAACATTGGAGTCCTAATAGTCCAGTTTAGGGTACCTAATTGGACCAATTAGATGGGTTGGATTAGTAAGGGAAACCTAGTGGTCATTGTTCCTAGAACATGTACCTTGGGGTTAATAGGTGCCTAGAGGGTATGGGTCTGTAACATGGTTGGTGCCTCTATGTTTTTTAAAAATAATTACTTATTTTTTAAATATTAAATTAAATTACTACTTATGTATAACCCTTCCATTTTCATTTTCCATCCATATTACATGCTCCTAAACTTTCACTTTATCTTCATAGTCTTGTGTTAGAACTTCTACATTTAATGAATGATCAAATATGTGATTTAAATGATAGATTTATATGGGTATGATAATGATTCTTTTTCAACTTTTCTATTTTTCCCCATATTTTAGCATTATCTATTATCAATTATTCCCTTATTTAGAGGTAATTTTTAGGTTTCATGTCTTTTGAAAATTATGGTTGAATAAAAATGTGGTATTAAATGGATAAGGGTCTACTATGTTGAGGTAGGTGGTCCCTATAATTCCCTAATAGTTTATGTTTGTTTACTTTCATTGTTGGATATGCAGTCATGCAATCCTTATACACTTATCCCTATATTAATTAAATTGGATTCCATTATTTATCTAGGACATGGAATGGTTTATTAATTTCAGGAGTGGTCTTTCATGTGTTTTTATGTATAAATTAAATTATTTTTGGTTGTGTAACAAAATAAGAATATTGTGAAAATAAATTGGGGGATTGTAACGTGGTATTTGGATATATTATGACATTATGGTCCTTGTGTATTTGACCTAGACTAATTATTGATGGTGGAAGGTAAAATAATGTATGGTTAAAAGAAGGTAGTCACAAATTATAAAATGAATTCAGGATGAGGTTGTGTGTGTGAGTAATAAATAATACATATATTTTATGACCTAGTTTATAAATTTTTCGACCCATGTTTTTTTTGATTCCTATTTATTAATATGTTATTTTTTGTATATATTTTTGATATATTATTAAAGTGATATATACCATGTGGTTGTTATGTTTGGTTTATTGAGTGGTTATGCTTTGGATTTGGATTTTATAATACCTACTTGAGAACATATGTGGCATGGAGTTATCTTTAATTACATCATTGGGAGTGTTTCTTGAAAAAAGGTTGGTTTTAATTCAAATTGATCCATACTGGGAATATAAGGGGGGAGGTTACTTATAATTGTTACCAGGGTTCTTCATCTGATATGCGTATAGTATAATTAAAACAATGAATATAGTTGAATGGTTGGCTGGGAATAATACAAATCATGGTGATTATTGAGATATGATTTGGATATATTAATAAATAAGTTTTTTTAGAGGAGAGACCAGGGATGATTTAGTGGTACAATTTTCATGTAATGTCACCCATACCTAACATAGTTTATAAATTGGGAATATTGTCTACTTATATTTCATGTACTTGTTATATTTTATTATAGTAATACATAACACCAACCTTGGGTGCTATTATATGACATATGTGTGCACAACCTTGACACTTGAAGAATTAGGTAAGGTCGATCTCAGGTTTTACGATATAACATTATGATATGGAAGTTATGGATTTTCTATTACTATATCAAATATTCATAAACATATATATAGACTGAATTTCGTAGGAAAAATTGATAGAAATAAAATATTCATCACATATATTTCGAATTACAATGAATTAATCCAACTATTTATTCATTTTGAGGGAAAATTCATCATTTTTAGTTTCTAGGAATATTTTATAATTTTTTATGGAAATCAATTAATAATTTTTTTATTTTTTTAAATATGTCTAGAAATATATATCCAGCCCATGATTTTATCAACATCCATCCATTTATTTTAAATGATTCAATATAAAAATGAATAGACAGATTATGGGAATGTGTTGGTTTGTAATGACCCCAACTCAAGGGACCCAAAAACGGTGTCTACTCTATTACATTGGTATACATAGAAGGGGTCAGGTTCTGGGGGACCAGTATATTTACTAGTTTTGGAAAACCATGTACATACATAATATCCAATTCTCATAGGAAAACAAAATACAAAATCATAATAATGGGAAATATTTGGCATCCTTGAACTCATTCTAATAATTCTTCTTCATGTCTAGGGGAAAGGAAACAAAATAATGGTGACCTGGAATACTTAGTAACATTTACATATAGTAGAAGATATCATGACTCAATAATGAATAATCAATATGTAAAGTTAAAAAAATTATTAAACATTTAATTTAATAAATAACTTGAATATATTAATTTGATAAGGCATAATCAATATGAATATGCGAATAATTGAAAACACATTAAATTTAATCAATAAACTAAAAATGAAATGCACCCATAGATTATGTCAACGAATAAATATCATAGATAATAATATTAAATAAATCCTCATTTATGTAAATTCATAATTTTGGATTGCATGATCTCATACATCATGATACCTCTACTGTTAGGACCATTCACAATACACTTTAAAACAATGGGTATAAACCATCCTGATTTGGCCATCTGATTTGTCTCATGATACATGTTGATGAATCAATGATAAAGAAAAATTATAGAACAAACCCATAACTACATTTACAAACCATTTATAATATATAAAATGATCTATCTAATTCACGACCCAGTATTCATTATCCAAAAATATCATTATCATGTAATGAATATATATTTTTTAGTATTTCACCTCCTAATAAAATATAATTGATTGAAAAAATCATATATAAAAATAGTATTAAATTTAGTAATTAATCATATCCTCAATAGAAATAATATTTATATTTACAAAAAATGTAATTTATAATGAACAATTATCCCAATAAATTGATTGTGTCAAGAGAACGTTAACAATCAAAAAATAAAGGGAGATTTTAAAACAATTTTTACCTCTTTTGTATGATTTAAATTATAAACCCCTGAATCAGAAACATTAAAAAATAGTACATAATAAATAATCATTCATTATGTATACATAAAAGGGGAATCATATACAGCACATAAAAGTGAATAGGTTCATGTTAAGAATTATCTCTTGTTGAAAAGGAATTTTAGAAGAAATTATTTTCCACACGTTTCACATTGGTTGAACATGGTTTAACCTCCTATATAATCATTTTAATCATGTAATTACTTATTAATAGAAACATATTATTGTTTTATATAACATAAAGGAAATTATTATAACATTTTACCAAATTTTGTATAATAATATTTCATTGTTTTCATTTATTCAAGTGAAAATTTTCTTATATTATCATGCGTCTTTAGTTTTGAATGTTTTGATTAGTTTCCATAAGATATAGAGAGATAATATATAAATTTATATTAATTTTATAAATATATTATTTACTCATTTTAAACATTTTTATAATCATTGTTGATAATTGGACAAGGAAAATGAATCACATTACTTCGTGGGATGGCAGACCGTACGTATTCATAATAGAAGATATCATTCCCTTAATGGGTGAAAGAGGGAAGAATTGAGTGATATATTAATGTTAAACAATAAATATATTTTAATATATATATATATATATCTCATATATTTAATAAATGTATCCATATTAAATTCCATGTAATGAGTAAGTAGAGAAGGTATCACATTGTTTTGTGAGGCGAGAGTCCTCTATAAACACGGATAACAGTATAATATTTTAAACAAAATATAAAGAAGGAAACTATATGTGATATTATAATTAAATTATTAGAATTGTATCATAAATATTATATATATACATTAAATTTATATTTATATCCATCCATGATATGTGTTGATGGAAAAATATTTGTATCGACTTGCGAGATAGTAGTCGGTCGTACACATGATCAAAGGTTTCGTTTCCCATTTGATGAGATAAAAGATGGATAAATATTATTCCCTAAGCATAATTAATTATTATTATATTTTAGATAATTTTTTATTATTTGAAAAATTTTAAAACAAAATTTATGGTGTAAAATGAAGAAAGAAAAACTAAAGAACATCGTTACGATGATTACATCTCTTAGAGAAACCTGCTTCAAATCTCTTATTAGGAAAACTAGGGTTGGTATTTTAGGAATAAATCACCTTAATAATTTCTACAAGGATGTTGTGGATATATTTTTTGTATGGTTTTGTCAAGATAATTTTCTTTAGAGAGGTTAATAAGTGATTTGAGTTAGTTACCTTTTATAATTCAGGAGGAGTGACAATTTTTAAATACCCAAAACTATTAAATAATGGAAAATCACTCTCTCCCCATGTGCAAAAAAAATGAAAAATAATGTATTTATATTATTATATGTTTTAAAAACATTTATAACACACACAAAAATATTGTTTCTAAAATTTAATTCATTTTCCTTAATCATTAATAAATTTCACCAGTATATTTTTTACCACTGTAAGATGTATCATTTTTACCTATGTAATTTATCATTTATGAATGAAATTAAAATGAGAATTATAATATTATTTAATAAAAATAATAGTAAATAATAAATCTAATTTATCAAATAATAATTTTTAATGAGTGGAAAATAAAATTTAATAAAAGTGCCTATAACGTGTAAAACCACATTTTAACCATAACCTATATAATTAATTTTTAATTTATTTTCTAGTCATTATGGATAGTAATTGCTTTACCTTATAAAATAATATAAATTATTTTGATTCAAAATATTTAATACATTTTTTTTCAATTTGACTCATAGAATTAATCAAATTCAAATTAAAATAAACCTGTAATTCAGGTGGAAATAAGGTTTTTCATGTTATGAATTTTCATGCATAATATGATATTATATTAATTATATATATAGTAATAATAATTACATGGAATTAACATCATATGGTTATATATATAATTTATAAATTTAATTAAATAATTCAGCATTAAATATTAACTAAAATGGATAGGTATTATACCATTTAAAACAAAAACATTTTCCTAGTAAATAAATAGTTTTCTAAAAAATACTTTTTATGCCAAAATTATCTCATATTTAATTATAAAAAAATTACGTTTAATTTTTTTAGTAAATATGTTATAATATTTTATTATAAATATAATTAGTAATATATTAATAAATCATTTTTTAATATATATAAATTTGTATTTATGAGGGATACTTTCATAAAATCATTCTAGGCATATTTTGACCATATCAGTTCAAAGTTGAAATTCATCCTATAAAATTATAATATTTTGGAAATGGGATATTAAAATATGAATTTTATTTTAATTTTATTAAAGCATAATATACCCATACCATAATTTAGTCTCAGGGTTGCGTTTATCGCAATCTCTCGATGAGTTTGAATCTATTTAAAATGAAATATATCATATTGTCTCGAGGTTTTTCATGGATTATATGTGTGAATAGATCAAATATAATATGATTTAGTAGGGTTTAGGTGCATAATTATGATTTTTATAATTATAATTTAAAATATAAAAATGAAAAATGTCATCTGTATTGGCCCAAAACCTTCCGTATTGGCCAAAAATCATTTATATGAATTTGAATTAGAAAATATGGATAATTCCTACATCTTATGTATCATTTATGTTTTTTATATTATTATATATAATCCACAACATATTACAAAAATTAAACATATTTTCTATCCCTCGATGCTAGAATTTTTTAAAAATGGGACATGTTACACATCATGAAATGATTGTATTTTTTAAAGTGGATCATCCTATGTATCACATAAAATTATCATCATCTTATGCATGGTCATTTTTTCATAGGTAATAACATTATTGTTTTTTAATTTTTAATGTCTTATTATAGATACACATGTGATGTTTTTTAATTTATAGATATCATTAAAATCATATTTAATTATGTGACACTTACAATTGTTGTACAATGTGATAAATCAAACCAACTGAAGAAGTAGAATCACACTACAATGTAATGATATGTTCCATGAAATAACATTAAAAACTTTATTACCACTAAAATAAGAAGGTTTATAAACTATAAATATTTATCATCACCATGCAACCTATATAAATGAGATATGACTATATATGTTGACCTATAAAATTATAATGTGTAAGATCCAATGTAAAAATATATTGGAGGATTACAATATTAATAAAACCCAGAAGATATTTGTTGATTATTACTATTTTCAATAGCATTCATATGATGAAAATAATCATTACTACATCAACCTTGAGATTGGTTGTGGAGAGTTGAAGAATTCATTAAGTTTACCTATGGCCTACATGAATTCTTCAACCATGTTTAAATTCATTTTCCGACCACTTTGTAGGATATATATACACGAGTGGAGTTAGAAAAATAGTGTTGGAAAAAATCATCAAGAATCACATAGTAATGAGAGGATCAATAAACCAGAACTAGGTAGTGAGTAATAAGGATGGATTCTCGGACTTGATTATCTATGTCTGGCTAAAATCCCTCAGTAGTTTTGTATAATAGCGACACAAGGATATCATCTTCTGAGTTATGAGATTCATTCTATCATATTTAATTTTTTATATTATTTTTTTTCTTTAATAATTATTGGATGTTTTATTCTATAATTCTATTTATTCTTATTTTATTTTCATTTTTTTAATCAATGATGTAAATTTATTGTCTGTACTTTTTAAATTTTTTAAGAAACAAATTATTTAAGAGTATAGTGGTTTGAATTAGGTTCAATTAATTATACATATTTTAGTATTTGAATCACTTCTATAGAATAAATGACTCTTATATAGGTTTTATTTAATGACAGTCAAGAAAAACTAGATATTCATTTTAAATTCCTGAACTGTGTGTTGCATTATTCATATAGGGTAACATTTTGATACATAAAAATAGTGATTCCTATAGTTGTAACCTATATTATAATAATGATTTTTAATTTATTTTCCCACTGCTTAATAAAATATAATATTGATTTCAAATATTTACTCAACCATTTTATTTTAATTAATTTTATTTAGTTTCATTTATAATTTTCTTTACAAACTTATCAAGTGACTTGTTTTCTCTACATATTTTCAAAAAATTAAAAATTGTTACAATTTTGAACATGCTTTCAATATTCATGATTTAAAACCCTGGGTAATTCTAGACTATATTCCTAGGGGATAAAATATTGATTGTGATTTCATGAAAAATCCAGTCAACATAAATTTGGTGTTGTTTATAAAGAGTTTTCCTAGTTTAATTATATATTTTCTTATAGGTTTGTGGGTTAAAACCTCGTTTTCTAACTTTTATACTTAATTTAATTTGAATTGTAACTTTATAGAAAGAATATATACTACTAATAGATAACAACTCTTACTTGATAACCTTGATGGTGGGGAAACTATAGAAAATCAACAAGAATCATATATTTCATTTTCTGACACTACCAAATACACATGTATATAACTTATTAAAACTAAAAATATCATGCTTGGTCAACAGAATCTTAAAGAATTGATTTCAAAATATAAATTAAATAATCAGATTGAAATATACAGACTCATCTACCTATTTTGAAATCAAATTAGGATTCATTCATCAAATTCTTAAATTTATTAAACTTACAGAGGAGGCTCCACATAGACATCTCTAGGAATTTTATTATCTCTAGGTTAACATGAAATCACCGAGAGTGGATTAAGATAAAAAAATAGCAATTTTTGGTGGAGGGGTTGATTAGTAGTTTGTATCTTCCCACTATAAATTATTTAATGATCGTAATGAATTGATGCAATTTTTATTGTAAAGTTTCCCCCTAATTTTAGGCTTGTATAATTATAAAATTAATTTGTGGCATTATAAAATCTCACGTTTATAATTTACATGAGTATTGGGATATATTTTAAGGATTTCATTTTAGTTTCCACCACTATGAGATAAATGAAAAAATTTTGATTAAATATTTTCATGATGGGATTTATGACATTGATTGGGACATGATTAATATTATTATGAAATGATTTTTAGTATATAAAACAAAAGATGAATCTAGAAATTTTATTTCTAAAATGGATACAAATTCTAAATAACATGATAAAAGCATTCCAATTAATGTGAAATATTTTAAATGTGTCCCCATTTAAAATACATAAAATAGTAAAATTATAAGCCAACTTAGTGATCGTACCACTATAGAGAGGTCAATGATTTTATCCAACACTTCACTAATCCATAAAAAAACTGGATGAAGTTTTAAATTTCTTGTTAATTTTAGAATATATGCCTCAAAAGATCCCTTAGGTAATCAATTCAAAAAAATGGAGGAATCTTATAAAATTTAATATTTTGTTTTTCTTTGAAGACCATTGCAATAAAACAAACTGATTCATTTTCAATCGAACCAAAATTTTAACAAAGGTTGGAATAATAAATCAGATTAAATATTTAGATAGAGTGAATAACATTTGATATTTTTCCAAGGATAATCAAGTAAACACAAACCTTGGTACATTTAGAAGATAATATATGATGAACTTAGAATAAGTTTTTAATCATCTCAACCAAATAAAAAATCAATAAACATCCTTAAATAAAAATTGAAATATAAACTAATTATATTGAATACATAATTGAATAAAATGGGTCAATTTCCCACTGATGTTTGTAGAATAATTAGTCATATTAGT
This sequence comes from Viscum album, assembly GCA_963277665.1. Taxonomy (NCBI): domain Eukaryota; kingdom Viridiplantae; phylum Streptophyta; class Magnoliopsida; order Santalales; family Viscaceae; genus Viscum; species Viscum album. The sequence continues at coordinate 1,214,145,212 of OY728155.1, read as the reverse complement.
TTAGTAATTCCTTCATATACTCAAGTGAACCCTATAGACAAAGTAAAATGGAAGCGTTATATAACATATGAATGTAAATTAGTTTAAAATACACCATGTTGTCAATTATAATAATAAATATATACAAGAGCCAATTAGGGAAAGTCTCAAACATTTTTCATCTAATTTTCAACCTACTAAATAGAGAACAACTACTAATGAGATTGCTAAATCAATAGAATAGTTTGTAAACTATGAATATGTATATAAATAATTTTTTATTTAAAGAACTATGAGAGATTGGAATGTAATTATATAACTTTACAGTTTATAAAAATGAGGAATGTTCAAGCCAATATTTCTTTACAATAAGGGTAGTCCACTTGTTAAGAACAGTGATGAGAGTGACATGGATAAAGAAATTTTAGAATCTATTAATAATGTTAAAATAATATTCCTTTAGATGATTCAATTAAATATATTTGATGTTATACAAAAAAATTAAATGAATTTTTCTCTTTAAAGATAAAAATAAAGGGTGGAAAAAAATTCAACCTTGGCAGGAATGTTTCCTCCATGATTCAACATGATCACCATATCAAATAAAAATGGTTGCGGAATTTTTATTTTTATTTCACAATATGGATATTTGAATTTAAGGAACCCATGACTGATTTATAATCTTCAATTAATGTGATTCCTCATTCTTTTTACACTTTTTTCATATTTTATAGCTAAAAATAATTGGGATTATCATCAAATTAGCTAGTCAAAGTACAAAAAACATGTTGGTGTCCTTGAGAATATTTTGGTGAAATTAATAGATATTATTTTCCTATTTAATTTTATATTGTGTATACAGAGAATGATTTATTTAGTAAACATGCACCTTTCATTATTTGAAGAAATCTTCAAGAAATTAACAACAAACCCATAATTAGGAAATCGGCCTCGTGCTCACCCATCTCTCTCGGGTCCCGGTGCTCTCAATGCTTCATATTCCCTTTCCTCCTATGGTGTTGTGGGGTTAATAAATAATAATGATATACCTTTCTCTACTTGGTTTCATAGTTTTCCTCATATCGATTTCTTCTCCCCCATCTTGACTAATGCGGCTTGTTAGTGACCTCAATGTATGTCACTCAATGCCCCTCTTTTATTCCAGCCTTGCACATTGGTCCCCTATCTTGGGTCAGTGTGTTCTATATTTAGACGGTGTGGGTTGGCACTAGTGGGAGCATTTGATGTCCATCTTCTCCACTGCCCTTTTCATCTTACCCATCTTGTATGAATCCACTTTGGTAAGACTTGATTTCGGATCTAAGACTACATGGGATGGTGTTGGAGGGGGGATGATAGTGGTCTTAGTTTGGGTTTTTTCATTGGTGGTGACCTTGTCCCTTATTCTAAATGATTTCTTCACTCTTTTCTGAGTATGGTTCTTTTTTGTGGTTGTTCCTATTTTCATATGTTTTTCAGACCCATTGTATTTAGTCATATTAGTTTCTGATTATTATATCAATTAGTGATGTTTTTTGGATCATTCCTTATCTTGGTGTAGTTATTTATTCTCTTGGTTCTTTCATGATTTTTTACTTTTGGCCCAATGTTTTTATGGTAGTATGCAGATTCATCTCCCCTATTGACGATGATGTCATATTCAATGTGCTCCCATAATGATTCCTCCATCTACTCAACCTGCTCTAACGTCATGGTCTAGTGCTCCCTTCAACATCGGTCTATTGAGGGGGGTCTTGAAGGAGGTTCTAGGAGTGCATTTTGAGCAGCTTACGGTCTCCAAGATGGTGAATAGGTCACCAAATAATGTTTTGAAATATTTTTTGTTCTCTTATGATGGTTTTATGGTGGAAAAATTGATGTTTTATGGAGGAGATATGATGATAGTGGTGGTTTCATTCTCCAACAATATTTATGAATTTGTTTGTTGGTTGAAAAACAATGTCAACGAAATCAATATAATGAAAATGGTTACTCATGATGATATAGTTGGAAACATGAATGTTGGTGATGTGGTTGATGGGTCGTGATCTCATCAAGAGTTGTTTCTACTTAAATTTAATGTTGAGTTTTTTGTTCCTACCAATTGATGTGGAGGATTCTGCTCAACCATAAAAATTGGAATTTTAAAATTTATGAAAATTGAATTTTTATTAAAATATTTTAATAATAAATTCTAAAAATTGTATATTGAAAGAGGGATTTAGAAAATATATAGTTCATTTTATATTTTTCAGTCCATAAAATAACCAATGGAGGATCATTCATCCAACCAATTAAACACTATTGATTGGTTTTCTATATAGTCATTCCCTTATATCAAAAGTAATGCACCACCAGTTATTGAATAGATAAATGAGACTTTGATTAAAATTGAAATAGATGTACATAAATATGAATATTTTATATGTGAATATAAGGTGCATTATGAAACTATAGAATTCAAGAATATTGACCCTAAAAATGTTGTGTCTGATTTAACTTTTGGTTTCATTCATTTTTTTGACAAATAATGTGTCATGAACCTTATTACTATATTCCTGAAAAATTTGAGATGTTTTAATTTTATCAATTTTTAGACTGATATGTATTTTCTAAATTTCATTCTAGTAATTTGAATCCTGGATTCATTGATGAATGTTCAATTTATTCTACAAACTACAATTATGCAAAGAAATTTTAATTCATGTTTTCTACCACATAAATAAAAAATATACTTGTTTTAGTCTTTTTTAGAGTTAAATTCAATGTTGTTGAGTCCAAAAAAATCCTTATTTCTAAATGAGAACAAACCACAAGAGTTAAAACTCAAACCCTTAACCGAGAACCTAAAATATCATTTCTTATATGAGAATGAAGATTTTTCATATAATCATTTCTAATGTTAAATAAAAACATCAATAAAATCAACTTTTAAGAGTTCTCAGATAAAATAGGAAAGCCATAGGATATACCTTATATGATTTTCAAATAAATAGTCCATAAATTATTATTCATATAATAATGTCAGCAAATTTTGAAAAATAATAACAAATTTCAAAGGAGATTGAAAATAACACTTTTCGATGTTTTTAAAAATATTTGACCTCTATGATGGTTGTTGGAAAAATTCATCCAATTTTTGATAGCCCGTGGGTTAGTCCAATGAGAATGATTTCTAAAAATATAGATTAAAAATTTCAATGAATGGTATTTGAGAACACATTATTGATATATTTCAAAAAAAATAGTAATATTGTATTGATTATAGGATGCATAACCATGTCATTAAGAATGATCCTTTACCTATACCATTTCAAGACCATGTTTTTGAAAGGATTATAAGATATTATAATTACTATATTCGATATTGTTTTTATGAATACTTTCATATTCACATTTCACTTGATGATCAATATAAAACTAAATTCACTTTCAATTTTGGTAAATTTTTTATAGAAAATATCCTTTTAGTTTGTGTAATTATCCATGAATTATTCAAAGGTGTATGAAGAGTATCAGTACTAAATTTTTATATTATTGTATGAATTTTTTATGTATTATTTGTTACTATATGGACTATATTTCAAATGTTTTTGGAAGATACTTTTTATAACCCTCAAAACATGTTTTTATAAAAAAATTATCCTATCCCGAGAAAAATTCACTTGTATGGAAGAAATAGGAAATTGTTTAGGCCATATAGTGTATAAAAATTTAATCCTAGTTGATAAATATATGATTGGATTGACATATTCATTTTAATACCCAATAATAGTAAATAATTTGAGATCCATCCTTTCTCATTTCTTTTTTATAGGATGTTCATAAAATATTTTATCAAGAATAATATTTCTTTATATATATTGATTAAAAAAGAATATTATTTTTTGTTCAATGATAGATTTTGTGAGTATTTATGGTAGATGAAATAAAATATATTATCCCAACATATTATCTAGCCACCAAGATGGTATTTACAACACTATTTAATAAATTATGCATCAGAAGTTTCCATTGGGAATATTTTAAGTAAAATAATGTAAAAAGATATCATTTAATAGATTATCCATCTATAAGTCAATATCAAGAACCTGATAACTACTCCACCACTACGAAAGATCTACTATATAATTTTATTCCTCTAGAAAAAAAATTAATTTCTACTTAATATGGTCCTTGGTGACTTCCCTTACTAACCATTCTATAAACATGTTGTTACTGAAGGAACTTAATGCAAAAAAAGATAATTGTAATATGGATTTTTTATTAGAAAAACGTTTTATAGAAATTTGGGATAATAAGTGTAGTGAAATTATAATGAATTGCCATTTAAAAATATTTCTAACAATATAAAATTAAACACATTAAATTTATCCACCAATTAATGAAAAATTATCTGATGATGAACATCATGTTATTAATGAATATTTACCATGTTTTTACAACCTTGTTAATTAAGTAGCTGCTAATGAAGTCTGCCACCTTTTCTGGATAGAAATAATTCAATAGAAATTTAGTGAATCCAGGAAGTAAATTGTGGATGATCCTTATTTATGGAATCATTAAAGATTCCAAATAATTAAAAGATGTATCCTAAATTTCTAAATAGAGGAAATGTTGATATTGTTTTCATACATTGAGTTGTAGTGGTAATTTTTGTGGTCAAAACATGGCTAGAAAAGTGCTTAATTCAGATTTATTTTGACATGAAATTTTAATCTATTCTTTTGAATTTTCTATAGAATCAAATGCTTTATTGTTTTTGGTAATATTTCTAATTGAAATGAAATGCCTCCAAAACTCTTCTTATTTTATGGTGTGTTTAATGTTTGGCGTATAAATCCCAAGAGACTATTTACAAATTATTTTTTTACCTTTATATTTTAAATTTATTTTATTATGTTTACAAGTGGGTATTATCTATACCTAATAAGGATGATGATGCCAGTGTAGATTTCAAATTTTAAATAAGAACATTATTTAGGTTTGGGATACCACGGTTTTTTTATAACTGATTAAGAAACTCTTTTTTGTAATTAAATTTAAAATGTATTTTAGAGGATGTATGGAGTTTATCTCATGGTTTATAAACACTATAATCCTCAGAAAAATAAAATGGATTAGATATAAAATAATGATACTAAACACATAATGTAGATAAGTTTCCACCAAAAGTGAAAGGATTGGATTTTTATATTCGATGATGTTATTTGAGCTTATATATGTTCTTTTAAAAATATAATTAGAATTTTACATTCCAAAATATAGTATGGAAAATAATTTCATTTACTTATGATGTTAGAACATAAATACTCTTAGGATTCCAAAATTATTAACATTATTTTTTTTAAGTTGGAAAAGGAATAAATTTCTTCTTACAAGTGTTTGAAAAAATAAAAAAAAATCTATATGAAAACTCTAGGATATATAAAGTGAAAACTAAAATATTACAAGAAAAAATTATCTTCACTATGTATTTTAAATAATGATATAATATGATGATTATTGAATCCATAGTAAATATATTTCTTTGAAAAGTTCATTACATCCCATATAGACAATTTCTTGTTATTAATATTTTTCTATTTTTTTCAATATATATATATGAACATGTAAAAGAAGAACCATTTATAGTCAAAGGAGAAATATTAAATATATTTAAATACATTTTTCAAGAGCCTCTAAGACATATGAATCATCTTTAAAATACTGTATACAAATAGGGATAGGTTGTGTTCTTCATTCTCACTTTATTGTGTTATGTATATAATTTTGGATTTCAATTTGTCATATAAATGGTTTGATGATTAAAAAATATAAAAATATGAACCGTGGGAGATAAAAATACCTTCAGATTAATATTTTCATATGTTTGTATTCTTCATTTTAATTTTAATTTTTTCCTTTTTTTCTATTTTTAATTTTTTATGATGTTTTTTTTTGTGTTTGTAAATATTGTGGCAAAAACTATATAACTTTATGGAGTTTATAACCTATTCCAATGTGTAAACATATTTAACCCATGTAAAGAAACTTCAATTCATGATTCAATAGATTTTTTTCAGAATAATGTTTTTAAAATTCATGAAAATACTAATGAATTCATGAATATAATTCTTGAAACCATTGTTTATGGTTTTATGTCACACACCAATTTGGAGTTTATATAATTTTTCCATCTTCGTCATAATCAACATAATTTTTGAGTAAAACATAAAATACATGATCAACCAAAAAAAATTATTTCTATCAAATCATTTGGTATTTAAGGAATCTATATTTAGAATAAATGTGGAAATTATTATTGCATTTAAAAGAAAATTCTTAAACATTAACCAAATATTTTATCCTACATTTTTCATTTCACCATTTTGAACCCTTTGTATCCAGGATAAAAGTAGTTAAGAAACCATATTAAAACTCAGATGTCCCTATTCAACATAATCCCTAAGTAAATTGGAAAATATTAGTTGAAATAGAGTATGAGAGAGGGTTATATATTATAGTTGATGAATCATTTGAGGCTTCCTTGGTAATAAAATATATGACAAAAATCTACAAGAATTGATGTTTTTTTTCAGAAGAATTCATAAAGATAATACTTTTTCATGGAGATTATATGAGATAGGTTTTATGAAAAAAAAATTAAATATATAGGTTCCAATGATGGAAATAAAGAAATATCCTTCAAAAATGATATGGGAAGATCAAAACACTATATAATTTTTAAAATAATCCCCATCTACAATAAAATTTTAATTTTTATTATAATTTTAAAATAAAAATAGTAGTGAAATGATTATCAAGGTAATTTTATGTAAAATAGTTTCTTAAATGATGAAGGAGTGATTATTCTATGAAAATCAAGGTGTTAGAGACTAGATCATTTCTAGGAGAATGTTTCAGATTCTATTTTTGAGTGAAAAAATGAAATCATGCATTTTTATTTAAAAAGAGTTAGATATATTTTAGAATATGTATCCCACAAAACCTCATCCATTGAATAACCCTAGAAACCCATCATGACTATAAAAATTGAATAAATCATTAGGTGGATATTTAGTAAATCACAATGGTGATGGTGAACCATGTTTGAGTTTTGATGAGAAAAAGTAAACTAAAATTTCTATTTTTTTAATGTATAAAATAATTCCACTGAGCTATGTATTTGTGTTCATGGGATGATGGAAAATGTTGGAATGAGATAATGTACCTATTGGAAAATCAGGAATGATTGACAGAGAAGTTGGATGATATGTTTCTATTCATTGGTGTTGATTTTGATGACTCTCATTGAATTGTTTTCATTAAATTTACTTTGGTAATATTTGCAGTGCTTAATTATCCAGGGGTCCAGGTATTACATGTTTGTGAATTTATAGAGATCAAATATTACTCACATTTACTTTTCATTTCAATGAATTAATCGCCAATAAATTTATGAATCTAAGAGAAATAGATTAATTTTTATATTCTAGGATTATTTTGGAATATATTTTGAAAATATACCAGTTCATTATTTTTAAGTGTTTGAATTGATTTTTTTTAAATATATTATCTCATCCCTAAATTCATTTCTTTATTCTTAATCTTTAGTTAAAATGGTTGTTTTGAACTTGAATAGATGTATTTTTGAAATGTTTTGGTCGATAAATATTAGTGGTGCGTACATTAAATGTTTTAGTAGAGTTTGGAAGAATAAATTAGATGTTGATCTTCATAATTAAAAATAATAATAATCCTAACATCCTTTGTATTGGAAAAAGATCATTTATATTGACCAAACATATTCCATATACACATTAATCATGAAATATGGTTAAGTAATTCATTATACTTATCATTAAATGTGTTAATATTCTTCTTTATCATCTAATTTATCACACATAAAAAATTAATCATCTTAAGTATCCATTTGAACAAGGATTTTATAAAATTAAAACAAGATATATGTCATGTTAATAGTAGACTTTTTAAGGGGCCATATTATGTATCAAGTATTTTTATTAATATTATATGCATGGGAATTTTTCTAGAGTGATTCATGTATGTTTTTATACACTGTGAAATTATATTAATGCTTCAAACAAAAATATTTTTACTATTTATAAAACAAACAAATCAAATTCCACATGGAAACACATATAGTTTCACCAAAAAGTGGGAAATTAATAAAAAAGCTTCATTTTATAAGGGGTTTACTGATACTATAAATAAACTTTAATAATTATTTTTCTCTTGTCATAATCGATGTTATTTCACTACAATTTTTGATCGGTACCATAAAAACTGGAGATATTGGAGGTAAATATAATTGATAACCAAGAAAATTAAAATCGGGAAGTTCAATTGTAAAAATCCATGAGAGGGGTAAATCAATAATAAAATATAAAAAATACACGTGGATGATTATTTTTTTCTATATCATTCATGCAAGGAAAATATTCACTTCCATTCCTATCATAAGAATTATAAAATACCATATTTTGAATCTATCTTATAATTATGATTATCCCCTCCTATCATTGTTTTTTTTGTTTTATTTCAATTGGTAAGTTCAGTTAGTGGTGCATCTAGTACTTTTATGTGAGTGTGGTCTTATAACTATAGCTATAAAAGCTACATTTATCCCACCAGTTAGCAAGTGAGGTACATAAAGATGTCAATGGAAGGATGACAATAGGATTTATCTTATAGTATGTTCACCATCAAGCCTGTCAGATCCATCAGCTTTCTAGTGGCATTTATGCTATATGGGTTTTTTATAAGAAACCCACCAAACTTCCAATGGGATTTTAATGAATCTAGTTAATATTCCCGCAACCACAAGCTAGGTTATGGTTTATATGGGATTAATTTATTCTTTTTATTCCCAATGGAAATGTATTTCTTATTCTTGGTCACAAATCTTATTATTCTTTGTGTTTTTATTTTACTAGGGATATGATATCAATGATTGTTCCTTGATTCTATGTTTTCCTTTTAAAATTATATTTTCTAGGGATATTACTATCAACAATTTGAGTGACTCCTATTTCTAGATATTTGTTCCCATTTCCTGATCTAGATTCTTTTTTCGGTGACCCAATCATCTCCCTTTATAATATAATCATTAATTTCTTATCATTTAAACCCAAGTTTTTGATGTCTTTGATTATTTTTTATTATATATAGTATCTCTATCAATGAGTTATTATATCAAAAGATTATGATAAAAGTGTAAAAGGTTATTTTCGACATGGATTTATGTGAAGATTTTCTAAAATGAATCTATTATTATTTTGGAAATACATATGTCCAGTTGTATCTTGATGTTTTTCCATGAGTTGTTTACGATGAGGATTTCCAAAATAAAGTTAAATGTGTCCTTATACAATTATTGTGGATAATTTTATCCTTTTAGAAATAAATCATTGAAATTGAGAGTTTATTAATGTTTTATGATTTATATTTGGGTTTTTAAAAATACATTAATTATTTTCATTGTCTTGTTAATCTTTATGGAATGATTAAATGCCCAGTTTAAAAATTTATTTATTTATTGCGAAATAAAAAACAAATGGACATTACCCTTTATGTGTAATGGAAATAATGAATGTTTTATTTTTATGAAATGGAATTCCCTTTTGAGGGTTTTTAAATAGTATTTTTTAAATATCCCAGATAAAGTGGATATTCTCATATGGGTGTTTAGAGGTGTGATTAAGGATTATGATAAATTTGAAATACTTAATGATATGGTGTGATATGTGGAATGATATTATCTATGAAATGATCAAAATAATTTTAATGTCATGTAAAGATCTATGTTTTTATGTGGGATGTCTAGGTACACATTTTCACCAGTTTAGAATCAGGCTCTAGCCAGTGGCCCGGGGTAGGACTTAGGTTGACCTAAGGAAATTTTCCCATAGTTAGGATAGGATACAGTAAGACTATTAGTTTGGTCTTAAGAGGAATAGATGGGAATATTCATAACGCTGAGAGGGGGAGAATCAGTGTCGAAGAATTTTAATCTAATTAAATTTTTTTTATCCCTTTACATCTTTGACTAGTTAAGATCTTGATTCTATTATTATAATTCCCCAGTCGGATAAAAGTATATGAAAGCAGTAAAATATATATTGTGATATTTTTAAAGGGTTAAATACTAAATAATATTATATAGTCCTTGGAATGTTCTAAAAATAATCTTGACTTCACATCCACAACCAAAACAATACATTAAACATGCTTATAGCAAGTAGGATAATCCCTTTCATTTGAAATGCACTACAGTGCATTTATAGTTAAAGATTTATAACTCATGGATAGATCATTATACTACCACTGAAGTCATTATTTACCTTATTGATAAGATTTTTCCTAATACCAAGATACTCTTCCACCTTTTGAAACTACTTATTGTTGTTTTAGTGACTCTTTGTTTATAAAAAAGGTATTCATTACATGGATTCTTAAAAAAATAGGAAAGGAACATTTCTCATCTTCACAATAGAAAATATAATGTTTTACATTTTATTATTCTAAATTGAGTCACAATAATGTGAATTTTATTTGTACTTATAATCATAAAATTATTCATCGACCAAACTGATGATTGAGTAATATCAATTTGGTCACAAAAGCTTCCACCATTCTTCTCTATTTTGTCTTCAGCACAAAACATGCTATATTGAATCATCAACATCTTCATTCATGGAATACAAAATTATATGTGATTATTAAAACAATTAATATTATACCAACCTTTAATCAAAACTATTATTCTTCCCTGAATAATAATAAAAATTTACCTAGGAGCACTCTATTCTTCTTGGAGACCCAATAATTATCAATATTGTAATTCTCTCATGATCCATTTCTTTGATACACAACATGGACACATAAGTGTATTTGTTCACTTATACTCTTCTTTGGTTAATAAAATATTTAATTCAACTAATTTCCACAAAACATTCAATATTAATTAATGAAATTATGATCTTTCACAAACTCATATTCCTTTACTCTTAAATTTGTAACACAATACATTCTTAGTGCTTATGCAATTCCAATCATGATTTTTTTTCTTTATCAATAAATTCATTCTATTTGAGTCAATATTTTATTCATGTAATTTTGTTTCATCAAATCATATTCACTCCTTTAGGTAGTATAATTACTGACTCAGTTCCATTTTCATCAGTGCTTGAGCATTGACCAGTGAATGCACACATGCACAGAGTTCACTTCATTTTCACTACCTCTTAACTCAATTTACATGAGAACCAGGTTAGTGTATCAAACTATTTTTATAAATCACATGCACATGCATGCATAATCTTTTATATTAATGATTGATAATGCATAAGAGTTCTTCTTTTCATGCAAGTATTAGTGGGCCTCTTCGTCCTTTCCACAACATAGTAGGGTATTATAATACTATCACTAGCTCATTGGATCAGTTTTTCATTAAATAAAAGAGCTTCATGGAATAATTTATTCATGATGAAAAGTGGGAGTACAAAACTCAATCCCTTTCCCATGGTAAAAACATTAGTTTCCAAACACTAAGAGGGAGTGAAAATGAGTCAAATGTATGTGGAACCCCTTCACATAGGATGTGTTCAAACCATCATTCACCACCAAAAATATTCATGGGATGCCCTTGCTTCATTATTCTAGCGAGGTTCACAATACTGTGATTTACCTTCATGTAAATGGAATCTTGTAGATTTTTTATTTTATAGGGAAAACAAGATTTCTCAAAAATAGGAGAGTGAAAGCAACATAATTCATACCAGTGCCTCTCCTTTTATTGGTGATGACTAGTGATTATAGTTCATGTATCCAATGACATGAATCCCTAAAATTTATTTTGTGTGATGACCAATATTAAAATCTCCATATATCTTGTCATTTGAATACTTTTACCATGACTCTAGAGTAGCCAAATATTCATGTGTTTTTTCTTTGGGATCATCATATTCTTTACGGTGACTAAATCATGTGCATTCCATCATGGATGACTGCAACAATTTTTCCAAAAGGCTTTAAGTCTGTATATCTTAATTGACATCTCAAATGGACTCCTGAAATAGGGTTTTTCCATTCCTGTGTTGTATATTCATATATATCAAGAAAATTAAGTTTCATTATTTTTTAGATAATTTTATTTATAATATTTTTACTTTAGTATTACCATAGAAGAATGAGGTTTGACTAATGGTGGTTTGGAAATCTTTTTCATGGAGAAACAGTGGTGTCTTCAAGTGGTGGGAGGAGTAATATGATGGTGTATTTAGAAAATTCTTGGATTTTTTAAAGATAAAGGTATTAGTATATCAGAAAACACATATCTGTTTGATTAGGTGTCTCATGTTAGGTCCACTTTTTTAAAACACGTGAAAAGTGATTGTCAAATCTTATCCCGCATTAAAGATTCTCAAAATAATATATTCACTTTATAAATCAATCTATTTGTTATAACCATTAAAACATAAATTGTTGTCATCACTTGTATGACACTACCCCTCATTCCTACATGGTCTTCGACATATACGGTCCAAAGGATTCCATAAAGGCTTCTGGCCTAATCTATACATAGCTTCAGCCATGTGCACTTTTATCTTTATTCATTTTCTTTACAAAGGGGTTATATTGGACTCTCATGATCCTCTTCCACACTTTTTGGTGGCTAAGATGATCTCTTAGGTCATTATTGATATGCAAGTACCACATGTTCCCTGGTCGAGGTTCGCATGGCCACCAATTGTGGTTGGAAAATATTTTCCACTAATATACCCAATAAATTACTTATTTAAACACATTTGTGTAATATAATTAAATATTCATGTTATCTCTAGCACGGTTGTCGTGAACAAATGACATATTTCATGACATTATTAAAATTATATACCTTTATTTTTGGAATATAAATTACAATTATCCTATTAATATTAAAACCCCATAAAAATAAATATTTCCATGTTGCTCAACTTATATTCATCCAAAACAGTATGGTTCATTAATTATATTCATGGTTTTAGAAAAATTTCCATCTTTTAAAACATGTATTTTACATGAATATCATCTCACCAGGAGTCATATTTAATAGGATAATTATTTAATCATAACATCTAATGTCATTAAATAAATCCATAACAATTGTCAAAGAATTTCCCATTAATCTCAATTTATTCCAAAAATTAAGATGTTACTTCACAATATAACACTTTCAATTTATCCAAGCTCCATTAAAATCAGAACTTCTTCATTATATGTACATTCAACGTGATCTTAATTTCTTATTGGTAACCATTGAAAACTAGTGAAAATTATTGAAAAAAATACAACTAATACACAAAGAGGGCTCTTAAATCGCCCCTATGTATTTATTTGAGATACCATAAAATTACATCCCCAAATGAATGTGTCAATATGTGGATCATTACCTTACCCCCTTTAATTTTTAAGATGATTATTTCACTTAATCTACCACTTATTGACACATAATATAATGTTTTTAGGAAAAGAGTATTTGTCCATACATAAAAATGGGTCTTCCATTATTTATCTTAAGTCTACTTGATCAATTCTTAGTGTCGAAAACTAGAAGATTTTATTTTTACAAAAAAGTTATCCTTAGCCATCTTATCTTGATAACTATAATATAATAACTAATATATTTATATTAAAGGATTATTAACTTTTATTTCAGGATGAAACTACTAAATATGAGATACATATTTATATGAAAAATAGAAATAGAAATTGTTACACTCTCTTCAAAAAATATATCAAAATATTCAATTGAAATAAGACAGATAGGTAACCATGTGGAACATAAATAATTCTAATGTCAATGATTAATTCAATTACTCACCCTTTGAAATAATGATATTTTTTTTAGAAATCAAGGATGAGTGGTTAATAAAAACTTACATTTTCCAATAGTAAGATCTTCAAGCAATTCATATAATAACAATTTTGGTAGCTTATTTGTTTTTCTTAATTTTTCACCCACTCAAGGGAAACAATTATAATAATATTCATAATTTTGTATATATTCAATAATGGATTACAATATATTATATTATTGATAGCATGTAGGAATGGATTTTCAATTTACGATTGTCAAGATTAAATATTTTCACAATTTCTCTAAGGATGACTTTCATGAACAATTATTCCTTATGATACCAAAAATAATATCACAAAAAGATTGTATATTATTTATCATATCTATCTATTATATAAAATAATATTATTTAACTTCATAAAAGATGATCCTATATCATATTAGTACGTGAATATCAATTGAGGAGTTGTTCAGGGATAGTAACTTCTTTATCATTTCCATCATGATATGAATGCACTCACTGTTTCTCAGGATCTCCCAACTATTACTTGGTTCACCTTCGATTAACTGCATTATAAGTACAAATAAAATACCTAATGGTTTATGTGAATAAGTTTGATCATTCAGCATTCAAAAATGTGAACAATAAGGTTGAGATGATTCTCTTAACCATGTTTCTTCATTTACCTTGGATTTTAGTCCAGCACAAATGATCTTCAAATATAATTGAGGTACTATGGGACTTAAAACTTATTCAATGTAATTTTTTTAGCCTTATTTATTCACTGGGTTTTATTGAAAATTTATCTCCTAGTGTACATGTAACTATAATAAATAATTCCTATTTTGATGTAAAAATTGGATTACAATTTCTATTTGAGTGACCAACCTTGTTGAACCTCACACATAAAGCTTCATTATCATTATATGGAATCATTTATTTTTATTATGTGCTAACATTGTCTTGTGAATCTTCATTTTTTATCGTTATATGTAAATATTCTGGAAATATATCTAACATGACATTTTTAATTGTGAAAATAATATTGTATCTTTTACATGGGTTAAGTTGAGTGCCATCCATCTTAGTTGAAATTATGGTTGGGGTAATTTTCTTCAACTTCATTGATTTTTAATAAAAGATATTATCTAGATCCATTCTTGGAATATTATTAGAAAACAAATTTGGTCATAACATTATTTTGATTTCATCATAAGGTGGATTCATCATTCTTAGTGAGATTATTTGATCTTATTTTCTTATCAACATTAGATACATCTGGACAGGATCATAAAATAGACTTTGGACCAATTCCACTTGATATATCACATATTTTATCATGATTTTCTAATATTTTTACAATATATAGAATCTTTTGGACCTGTGTATTCTATTTACCAATCTCTAGTTTTCTCCAAATTCATATGGACTTCATCTACGGTCTTACATTTTTATGATTGTAAAAAAAATTCTATGAAAAATTCACAAATTTGTTTCATCACCAACATTAACCCACAAATCACAATTTCTTAATAACTTCTATATTAATTGTTTTGGACTTCTTCATAATTTGTTGTTCTCTATATGGGGAACCAACTTCCATATTATTTTTACTATCCACATATACATGGTGGTAGGTTCTTTATAAATTTATTAATCTATATGTTTTCATAATTTTTTTTCCAGCCCATATTATTCATTATAGTAGATTTAGAAATATTGAAGAGGTTGATATGGATGGTACATGTTTCTTTTCTATTTATTGTGATACATTATTGAATGAGATCATGATATTCTTATCACATGTTGGAGATAATTCAACCATAGAGTCATATAGTGAGTATTGAGTTCTATAAACAACTATCCATTCTTTTTTATGTCTCAATATATGCCTTATCATGATTGGAAAGATGATATTTAAAATATATATATTTCATATTATGGATGAATTTCGGATTTTCAAGCATAATCATATTTTTTTCATAAGAAATATTCATTCTATAAAATTTATCACTATATAGCTTAAATATTTTCTAAATAAATGTGCCAAGTTCCATTATTTTCTTGTATATTTATTCAAATTTTATACCCTTGACATTATTTCCATGTTTCAATTTATCTTCATGTGCATGGATCATTCCATATTGATTATTATTAAATCCCTCAATCTATTCAACTTATATCAGGAATTTCAAGGAACTTATTTTATGTTTTCTATTTGTTTCTTCAAAAGTTCCAACCAATCTAGAGAGATTTAAACATTCTCAAAAACGTTTTTTCAGAACCTTCTCAGAAACATCAACTTCTCCATCTACAAGGTGATCTATTCTTGCATACATTAAATGGTTACATAAACATGGGTAGTTATTTCTTCAATAATAAATTGTAGTAAAAATCATAATCTACCAAAAAATAAATCTTGAGATGATTTGGATTGGTCTTTATCAACAGTTGTTCTAGAATTTTCATATTAAGGATAGTTTTCAGATGTACAGATGCATACCTCATGATCACTATAGGTAGATATGTTATTCATATTCTTGGTGGAAACATGATCCACATGCTCATTACTATACAAAAATAATATTTATTCATTGTTCCCAAGGCATAGATAAATATATATATCCACTTATTTAGATGATATGGACATATTCATCAGAATTATCTTCAATTTAAATTTCCTTTTTATCATGTTATTGGTAAATAAAAATAATTATCAGACATAAATAAGTACTTATAAAAAATTCACTTCATTAAATACTCAATAAATAATATTTAATCTTAAAATAAGAATATCATCACTATAGAGAATCCAAAATGGATAAAACATGGCTCTAATACCACTTGAAAAGACCAGTAAGGCATATTCCTAACACTGAGGGGAGGGGCTTAATCATTGTTGGGTAATTTTAATACCATTTATTTTTTCCTTTTACCTATTTGACCTATTAGGATCTTGATTCTGTTATTCCATTTTCCCCATTTCATGAAGTTGTATGAAAGAAGTGAAATATAGAACATGACAATTTTTCAAAGATCACTATTAAAAAAATAGTAATTCATTAGAATATTCTATAATAATTATACACACATAACAAAAAATAAAATAATCCTCTAATTGTGGTTACAAAAAGTAGGATAAACCATTTCACTTATAATGGGCTAATGTTAATTGACAGGTAATTTTTGATTGATCATGGATATATATTTATACTACCTCTATTTTCAATCACCACCATATTGATAAGGATTATTGTAACACCAATAAATTCTTCCATAATTCGAGACTAATGTTTGATGTTACATTGTGGCTTTTTTATTCCACATACAATTCTTTACATGTCTACTTGCAAAGAAATTGGAATGAAACCTTCCTCTTATTCACAAAAGAAAACATAAATATGAACTTTTTATTTTTACACATAGTTCCTAGTAATGTGAATATAATGGAGAGAGATAGTCAAAAAAATTTCTTTTACCCCAATTATGGTGGATTAACATCTATTTTATTACCAAATCTACCTCTCTACTTCTCTCTTTCTCCTTCAGGGAAAAACAGACAACACTGAAGATTATTCTTCTTATTTATGATTCCAAAACATATTTTTAATTATTGAAACAATTAGTATAAACTCAACGTATCATCATTACAATTATTCTGCCATTAATAACAAATAATATTTACCTGAGAATAATCAATTCTTATTAAATACGCAATAATATGAAAAAGAGTGAAATTGTCCTGATATCCTTCATTGATACAAAATATAAAAACTTGAGTGTATCAGTTCAATTTTATTCTTCCTTTCTGTATCCAATATTTATTGAAACATATTTACATCGATAATTCAATATATATTCATTCAAGAATTATCTTTCAAAAAATCATATTATTCTCTTCCTAAAATATTAACTCAATACGTGCATGGTGAATGTGCATTTACCATTTCTATTTTTTTAATATAATTGTATTTATTAACTTTGATTTATGATTTTATGTAAGAAATTTTTCTTCTTCAAATCATATGAACACTATTTACGGGTACACTTACATCCTTGGTTCAACTTTCATGAGTTATTGAGCATTCACCTCATATATACACTTGGACAGTATTAACTTTCTTTTCACTACATCTTCGCATTATTCACACAAGAAATATATTAAAGTATCTAACTACGTTTATAAATCACATGTATAGGAATACTCAAGCTGTTATGTGAAATATCAAACTGCTATGTGATTTCTTATTTTCATGCAATTATTAGTCTGATTATTGTTCCTTTGTTCCAATCACTAAGGTATTATGATAATATAATTATATCACATGATAATATTTTTTTTAAAATAAGAGATATTCATGGAACAATTTATTCATAATTTATTGTTGGATTACCTAACTCAATCACTAGATTATAGTACCAACAATCCTACAAAATCCTGATGAGGTTGTGACCACTAGTCACATGTCTGTAAAACTACTTCACATATGATATTTTTAAAATTTATTTTTTCATGAATCAGATGCACATAACAGCACTAGTTCTTGTTTCCAAGGAGTATCTGGGATCTTTGGTATCCCTTAATTTAAATAAATACTTTGAGACACTCTATTTTACAATGGAAAGAGTGATCTACAAAAAATGGTATGCGATATCAGCATGCTTCACCTTGGTGCCTCTGCTTCTATAGGTGAGGATCACCACCTATGGTTCATGAATACATCAAATTTAATCCCTCTAAAATATTTTATTTAATTTCTGATAATAATATATATATGAAGATGTTGGCATTTGAATACTTCCACCACTTGTTTTGAGATTCTGAAAATTATGGTTTTTTTTATTTTTGATTGGCATATCCTTTTCGGCGACTAAATCAAATAGATGCGTTATTGGACACATGAAACTATTTTGCCTAAAATTTTAAATTCCATCCATGTATATTGACTAGTAAAATTTACTCATATTAGTTTGTTTATTGTTCATCCTTAATATAAAAATAGAAATCATTCAAATGATGTATTATGAATATTTCGATCATGTTCATCTCAATTTTTTGAACTCGGTCTAGTTTTCGAGGCCTCAAGTTTGATAGAAAGTGGTTCATCCATATTAATCAATGAAACAAATTGCCATAACCAAATGGTTAGAGGAATAAAATTGTAGCTGATATAAAAAATGTGTGGCCTGTTTAAATATAAATGAAAGAGTAGATTGGACATTGCAGATCTGTTAGATTGGTCAGCTCGTGTTATGTCTATATATTTTAAAACCCATGAACAATGTTGATCAAATAAAATCATACATAGAAACTTCTCTCAAGAATCCCATTTTTTTTATCAGTCAATCAGTGTGTTCTTTCCTTTTGAGTCGGCATTGGGGTCATCACCTAGATAACATTTCACCTCACACCTATATGGGATGCAACACATGTGGTTCATGACCTTCCATGTGGGCTTCTGGATCAAGCTACGCATAACCTCAGTTGTACATGTGGTTATTCATATAAATTTTCCCACCTAATGGATTAAAATTGGTTCTCAATTTCCTCTACCACCATTCTAGTTTAATGAGATGACCTCTAATGGCGTAGTTGACCTACGTGTCCCACGTGTTCCATGGTTGAGGTTGGTTTGGTATCCAATTTTGGTTGGATAGATCTATTTAATAATAACACCTTTGAATTACTTAGTAAAAAATAATTATCTAAAATAATTAAATATTTACGCTCCCTCATTCATTGTTCTCATGTTGTAATGGCATATATCATGGTATTCTTAAATGTATCTTCCTCTATACATGGAATATAAATTAAAAAGATCATCTTAACATTAAAACCGCATGAAAATAAATATTTTCATGGTATTCAACATATATTAATCCATAAATTGATGGTACATTAATCATATTTACTTTTTTTGACAATGTGTCACCTTTTGAAACTTATATTCGATATGAATATCATCATAACAATCGTTATAGTTACTTGGAGAATTAGTCAAGCAAGCAATCCAATGTCATTCGATAAATCCCTGACAATTATCTAGGTATCACCTTTGAAACTCAATGTCTTAAAACCATTTATGTGTTTCATCATTTTATAATACTTCATTACTTCATCCAATATCCATTGAATTTTGAAATGCTTCATCATATTGACATCAATAATGTCATTCTATCTCACTAATCACCATTGAAAACAAGGGAAAATTATTAAAACAAATAAAAATCATACAAAATTTTTGTAAATTCATGTCTAGGGACAATTGATTTGATTATTTTATTTTGATGTGTATACTTTCTTTATTTAATAACCTCATTTTCCTATTCTCGACTGGTTTTGTTTAGCACCATTGGACCCCAAGATGTCATTTTAAGTGTATATTTAAAAGGTATGATTATATGGAAAATTAGTACATGATATCCTATTTTATTCAATGTGACATAAAAACTAATTAAAATTGTTGTTTTTGAACGAGGAAATAAATTATTATTTTATTTGGAAAACAACATTATTTTGGAAAAACGTTTTTTAGAAGGAAAAATGTTTGGTAATTATTTTATAGAAAGAATACATGGAAAATCCATTTCATATCCTTAGATTTAATAATGAATGAAATTTCTTATATTTTAATGTGATTTTATTTCGTCCTATTGGCGGTGAACTAATAGGGTTTTTATATCATGCCTATATATTACAAGTATAGTTGTTTTCTCAGCAGATTAGATAATCTTATAAATTTGTATTTAAGATTTAGTGGAGGTGTGTGTGGAATTTTCTCACCTAAATTTGGAGATGCTGGCGTTTTGGTATATTTTTCTTTATTTTCACTTATATTAGTCATCAATATTTTTATCCAATCTATTCTTCTACAATTGTTCCTAAACTATTTGATATATCATTTTATTCATTTTTTTATATTTTCATTATTTATATCCTTTTATATTTATTGTTGTTGGTAAAAATTAGTCCTATATAATTTTATTGATATCTGGGAACTTGTATCCAACCCATGGGGTCGATAAATCCCTCCGGTTTTGTGGGGAATTGATTCAGGTTGTGATTAAGATGGTCTTATATGTCAGTTTATTATAATAGGCATCGAAGGAGGTTTTTTCTTTGTTATTTAGGTTTGTCAGGTGGTTTTCTGGTAGGACTATCTGGATTCAATTAGTCTGTCACATGAGTGTTCTTGATCAAGGACTTCCTAGATGAGTATTTATCTATATTGAAATCATCCCATCAAATGTTTTTTACACTTTTTGTTATTATTTGAATGATTCCATATGACTATGGGTATTTGTTATCTATTTTGAGAATATCTATGTTTTGGAGTTGTTTTGGAGTTTTGTTTGAGGATCAAAACATAATTATCATGGATTTAAAATCCATGTGTAGGTCATGTTGCCAACTCTAGT
The DNA here is from genome assembly GCA_963277665.1 of Viscum album. Lineage (NCBI taxonomy): Eukaryota > Viridiplantae > Streptophyta > Magnoliopsida > Santalales > Viscaceae > Viscum > Viscum album. Next base: position 1,214,123,970 of record OY728155.1, on the reverse strand, counting down.
TGGATTCTGGTGGACTTCACATGATTGGCCTATATTCTTCCTAACCAAGTAGCTAAACCATGTGTAGCTGATATTTCATGGAATTTTTATGTTTTCCTCTGTCTAGTTGTGGGTTTCTCTTCCCTATAATTATCTTAAATCGTACTGATATTTGGGCTATTCAGCTAGAATAATATATAATTGTTTTATTTTTTTAGTTGTATTTTAAATCAAAACCATATGTTATTTGGAACATAGAGTTAATTTTTTAGTACATTTCAATTTATTTTTAATTGGTTTCCTCCTTTGAGAATGTAGTTTTTTTTATAAATGTGGGATTCTATCAAAAAATTAAATTGAAAGTAGTGTTTAGTTTCTAGTAAATATAGAATATATTGAATTTAATATGATGAAATATTTATGGAAAATTTGGTTGACACCTTTATAAAATATTTAGAATCATAATTATTTTCACCAACTTTATATGGTGTTAATAAAGACTAATTTAAATCATTAAAAGAGTAGAGTGTGAAATTTTTTAAAATTTATTTTATTATATTTCAATGATAATTTCCCTTTTCTGTGAAATTTTTCTATTGAGAGTAAATATTGGTATAAAGAATGGATATTCCTTTTGAATTTATGTCTTATTTTAACCTTCATCGATCAATGTGCAGAATTTATTACAAAAATTAACTATGCCATCAGTTTTTTAGTTTGGACTTTTTTGGTGTGGGACATTGATTTTTTTTAAACTCAGTGATAGTTACATTTGGTGTCTTGTGTTTTTTCATGTGTCACGTGACCTATGTCTTTAATTCGAGGATGTTTGCATTTTTTTTGTGTATTCCTCTTTAGGATTTAATGGACTCTTTAGTTGATCAAAAATATCTTAAGATGGTTTATTTGTTTACTCACGACTCAAGGCTCTGTGTCAATCCTTATACCATAACATGAGATTTATGTTCATGTTTTTGAAATATTGAATCCTATTTACATAATTAGATGCTGAGATTCATATGAATTAGTGATAATGTTGAAGAATATTGAGAACAACTTCATTTATCTAGAGATTCTAGAGTCTCTTAAGGTTATGTTTTTGACCTATAGGGTTGGGAGTCTATGATGAATGTGGTGGAATTATATTACCAAGATAATACCATGAAGAAAATTATTGAGATTACTTTATGGATCAATTAATTAAATAATATTTTAAAAATTCATTGAAGTTACCAAAAGCTACAGAATTCCTTGGACACTAGGAATGTGATAAAACATATTTAGAGTATATATTCCATTTTATAATGTCGGTATGATATCAACCTTATATGTCCATGGATGAATCTCCAATGAAATGGTGTTTTCTTAAAGGTCTTAAAAAATATCTATCATGGGATTTTTTACTCTCAACATAGATATTAAAGGAATGTTGTTTATATATACTATCATGTTGGATGTTGGATTTTGATGATAAAAAACTTCTTATCAATTTCTCCTTTTCCTGGGTGTAATAAAGGAAGATTATAAAAGGAAAAATGTTATTATTCCAAGTTATACCATGTGTGAAATGGAATTATAATTTCATCATTTTTCCTGTCATAAATATCCTCTATAAATAAGAACTTTGTTTTTACCTTTATAGATAAAAGAGTTATAAGAATATATTTTGTAATATACATCATATATGTTGTGTAATTTTTGGTTGTCTGGGTCATCTACAGAGGTTTTACCAGGCTATAATTATATCTCAAAAATTTCATGGGTCATCAAATCCTAATTGTATTATGGAATATAATAATATTCAAGAATATAAGTCTACATAAATAGGACCCAATGTGATGCATTCTCAAGTAGTGGATGAGCTTTCAGTAGTAGTTAATTTTGGCCTAGCTTTTGGATCCTAATGTTATAGTAAATATTTTTCAAGTTTCCCTTGATTTAGTTCATATCCTATTTTTCTTTTAGGATATTGGGAGTTGTTCTATTCATTATTTAATTTTTCTGTGATGTTTTTAAATCTCTATTTTTGTTGTGTGTATCTATCTTAGTGACATAAGTGGCTTTTTTGTTCGGAATTTTATCTTTTCTTATAATTTTATGAATTATTACTTATAATAAGTTGATTTATGGGAGTTTTAATCAATGTAAAATTTTTATTTGGGTCAAGGACACCATTATTGAATTTTTATGTGGAATGGTTGTCATTACTCTTCTATGAATTTTATTTATTTTCCTTCATTTTCAGAATAGTAAATTGTGATTTCCTTGATCATGAACATTATTATTTGGATTTCAATCAAATAATGATGTTCATTATTGAATATAAGTATTGGTTTTCCCTTAAATATGGCCTTTAGTGTTCCAAATAATACATTTGGTTTGTTTGTGGATTATATTAGAATGTTTGGGTTTTTTTAATGTGGTTATATTGAGTATTATCAAGAAACAAATATATATTGAAGGATTCACTTGTATCCCTTTAGTGATACAAGAGTTAGTTCTATTTTAGATGGGATTCGGTACTTTTGAGATGATATGTAGCTGTTTATTTTCTTGCACGGTCTTTTTGAATATCCCCTATGATATTTTGGATTATTTGGAAATAATTATTCCTTGGTGATTGTAGTTCTTGTCTTCACTTGTTGTGATATAGACCCTGTTATGTATTCGTAATTACAATATCTTACTATAAATAGGAAATCCTATGGTTGTTTTGGAGAAAAACATAGATATTATTGATAGTGATATGATGTTTGAATTAGAATTACCAAGATCTAGTGTTTCTGATGTGTGGTCTCTTTTTACCCTCACTTAACCTAGGGCTATTCTACATAGCTCTCAATGATGCATTTTTTCTTGATTTATTTCTAATTTTTTCTTTTTCTCTCTATCATATGACCTTGTTGATAGGTTTTCTCAAAATGGTAATATTTTTAGGTGACATGTTTCAGTTTGGTGCCTTATGATTTCTTCTGTCGATATTTCAAGTTTCCTTTGGGTTTAATGATTTTATTCATTTCTGTTGAATGGTAGAGGGTTTGTTTTATGATTTATAAAATATGTTCACTTAGTGTAAAGTCCTCAGAGAGTTTCTTTTATATACTAAAATATGATTTGTGATTTTATTTATATGTCTTACCTTATAGTGTGAACTTTTTAATAATTCATTAGTTGACAAAATACTTTTCATTGGTTTTATTAGAGTCCCTTATATGTTTTTTCTAAGGGAGTTAGTCATTTGAATTCATGGTTTTTTTGGATCAACGATGTATCTTTAATTACCGATCCTCTTTCTTCTTGATCTACAAACATCCTCTATGATTTATAGTGGGATGAAAGACATATGGTGGAGAGAATTGATACATCAAAATTTTGGTCTCTTCATTGTAATCTTTTTGCTCTTTTTTTTGTGTTTTTTTGACATCTTTAAATAATTAATATGATTTTTGGGTGTGTCTTAGGTTTTGGTGTGAATATAGACTTTAATATCTTGTTTTAAAAGCTACATTTCACCCACCATCAAATTAATTATGGACACTATCAACCTAGTGGAGAGATTGAAATATGATTTATCTTACATTAACTCAAAATTTTATCCAATTAATTTTCCAAGAAACTAATCAATCTACCTGTAACCACTAAATTTTCAGTAGTGGCCACCTAGTAGTTTTTGGTTTCAATAGATGGGTACTTGATCCGTGCTAATATTTATTTCTCTCTTTAATTCATTACTTTATTATTTTAATTTTATTCATTAACCATTCGTTGATCTTTTGAACATACAGTCTCTTACTGGAAGAATTTGGATTCCAGAAACTCAATTAATTGGAGGATCAAGGTATCGTTCATCACAGTGGTTCATGATTGTTACGTTATTCTCTATATGGTCTAGGGATTCTCTAATTATTTTAATTTTCTCTCCCTAGGGCTATGACATCCTTTGGAGTTTTTTAGATTAATGATTTCAATTTTGTATTTTAGTTTCAAAGTATCTCAGTCTCACCACATTGATTTTTTCATATTTTTGGATTGTAGGATTCTTCCAGTTATTGCGATTATTAGTTAAGTATCGTATTTATCTCTCTTTATAATTGAATCTATAATTTCTTTCACTTTCTTCCTGATAATGTAAATACATATTTTTTCTCTTATATATATAGTGACTATTTAATTTTTTGATGATTTCTATGATTTTGATTAATGTGGAAATGAGGCTTTGGGCATTAATGGATGTGAAATCTATTTTAAATACAATATATAATTTTTTTATAAATAGATATTCCTAGTTGGTTCATGATAATTTTCATTTATATTTATATAATGATATCCAAAATAAAGGTAAATGGGTGGATTTCTAATGACTAGGTGCATTTGACCCTATTAAGTGATTCTCAAAAAATGATTATTTATTAAATTTATATGATTTATAAATGGTTGGGTTTATATAGAAATAATTTATTTATAATGTATTTTTAATCTAGGTGGGATGTGGAATATCTTTATTGTAATATTAAATTATTTTCTGACAATTTTAACACCCATACAACATGCCCCTTTATGTGTAATGGAAATTATGGATGTTTAAATTACATGAAATGAAATTTCACTTTTGAGGGAAGTTGGAATGAACTGAATTTATATGCTCTATAAGGGGGATATTATAATATGTGTGTTTAGGTCAATGTGAAATACATATTTTTATATTGTAAAATGTGATGATTTTATATGATATGTATTATGATACTATATTTTTAATTCTAAACATTACTTAAATTTTATGGGAACACCAAGATTTCTAGGTGAGAAGTATTCGTATACATAAGAACTAGTTTATGATCATGCTCTGGATAGTGGCCATATGTGGGAAAAAGGATAAGTTAATGTAATTACCCCTAGATAGTCCTATATATAGAAAGACCAATAATTTGGCCAGAGGTCAATTGATGTGTTTATTGTATTAAGAATCATAGATTTGTGTCATTGATGGCTACATTGACTCTGTTCTGGGATATTTATCTTTAAAAACTTTATAATACATGAAAATGTTTTATGTATTTTTCCAAGGTTTAACTATTTTGAAAATTGTGAAATGGTATCCTGTATTACTGAATGTTACATAAAAAATGTTTTAAACTACAATTTTTGGATGTTTTTAAGACGAGATAATTTCTCATTTTATTTAAAAAAATGATTAGTTTTCAGAAAAGATTGTTTTGAAGGAAAATGTATGATACTTGTCTGATTGTAATAATCTAATAATATCTATTTTTTATCTTTTTTTTGAAAAATGTACATCATATGTCTTCTCATTTAAAGATTTTTTATTTGGGTAATCAGGTGGTCACTTATAGGTATTTTAGCTTACACCAATATATACTTCTGATTTAGATGATTTCTCAATGCAGTGGATATTCTTATATCATAGATTGTCAGATTTGGTGAAGGTGTATGTGGTATTTACTAACATACACATTGAGATGTTATTGATGTGGTATATTTTTCCTTAATGTCAGTTCTATAATTCATTGGCCTTTTATTTAGTATTATATTATAATTTTTTTCTTTTACTATTGGATATAATAGTTTATTATTTTTTATATTTTATATCAACAATATATCTATTTATGTATATTATTTTTGGGCAAAATCATTCTTATTTCATTTTTGTTGATTTTTGGGTGTTTTTCACCTGCTTTTGGGGATCATGAATGCCCTTAGAGCTATGGATAATCGATTTGGGTGTCATTTCAAATGGATTTTGTGGTTAGATCATTACAAGAATGATCATAGAGAGTTTCCTCATGTATGATGGTTCCCCAAGAGTGACATGATGTTTTCTACCATTTTCACAAAAAAATCAGCACTATATGTTATATATATACGTGATTAGAGAATGATAAAAAAAGGGTGATCCATCATGAGAACTCAAAAAATGAGGAGATGATCTCACAACTGGACCTTGCAAAGAGTATAATGGATATGGTGTGTGGTTTGTTAATACATGTCTATATATACTTCCATCATGGCTATATGTAGTGGAGACCCACAAACACACTCTTTAGAATTATGAAAATCATTATATCATATTCGATTTAGTCAATGAATTTGTGCTATTAAATTTAAACAATCATATAATTATAGAATTATCATTTTTCGATTTTTTTTTGATTTATCTTCTTAATCTATAAATAATGGAAATCATCTTCACCCTTTAAATTTCCAAATAAATGTCTTATTTGGTAGTATAGTGACATCAATTATTTTATATTACATTGAGTTATATATGCAGTTGAAAAACTTATATAAGAGGAATAAAATCATATTGTGTCTTTAGTATGATGATCTATAAGAATTAGTTGTACAATTTTCGGTCACCAAGTGTAGATAGAATAATTGAAACAGTATATTTTTTTTAAAATGGACAAGGGTTTGTGCAAAGGTAGAAACATGTTCCCCATTCCTCATCTTTAAACAGAATTATCACTTATTTTTAATAAAATATAATTTTTATTTCAAACATTATCTATATCATTTAAATTTATTTAATATGATTTAGTTTCCTTAAAATATTTCATAAAATTACAAAATCACTATTCTTATCTTATTATTTTTAAAAATATAAAATAAAAGTGATAGTTTCAATATTTGATTCAAAATCATCAAGATACATCCTTGGGGACTAATAGACTAAATTCCTAGAGGGTAGAACATTTATTGGGATTTCATGAACAAAACACCTCATCATCATACATAATTTGTGGTGCTATAATGTGTTTTAATCTTACCCTTCTTAGGAACCCCAATTCTTGAGCATATCTTATCTTTCACAACCTAGGAAAGAGAAATTCCCCTACTATAGTATACATGTGAGCAAGAGGAGTATGATTATAGTTGGAAGATTTGACCAGATCATGAATTTGGACTAGTTTTGTGGATATCTATTTCTTTTCATTTTGTACCATGATCTATATGATTTTAATATGGGATATCCAATTTATTTCTATATGACTCATATGATGTTATGATAGTTTATTTTGTTACATCATGTGTCCATTCTTTATTTATGGTTTATTTTAGTTTTTATTATCTATGAGTATATAGTTATCATTTTGTGATGACTATTTATTGATATTTATTCTATTATTACTTATAGTCACCTGTTTTAAACTTTATATTCTCCCAGTATGATTTAATTATACCTTCACTACTACATGATAGCATCAAGAATATAAGGATGTTATCTAGAGGTCTCTAGTGATCTAGTTCAACCACAATGGAGGTGAACATGGATGAGGATGTTACAAAGTGGTGTTAGATTTTTGTATTTTTTCTTACTACAAAGGATATAATAGAAAAGGGGCCGAATATTTTTGGGACTTCGGAGTAGCTAAACCAATTATCGAGGAAGTCAATGTTACCAAATAAAATATTGATGTTAATGGTTTTCATGAATTATTTTTAGATGTTATTTAAAAGTATGATGTCTGATTTAAGGTTTGTTATTATACTTTTGGATCAAGATATCAAGAGTGTGTAGGATTATAAATTATTCTCATGATGTGAGATTTACATGGAATTCATGTGATTTTTTATAATTGACGACCTTCATAGTGATATAGTGTTTAGTTAATTATCGTGTCTAAAATTACCTATACAGTTTTTACCTATAATACTTGATTTTTGGAATTCAATTTAACTTATCTCATGTTACTAGCCATGTTATTATCTTATGATGATCGGTTATGTGGATCATATATGCATTGTTGAATTTGAGAGTGGGTATATTGGGATAGAGTGAGAGTATATGTTGTGAGACTCTCTTGATATAGGGTGTGTATAGAGAATATTATATTTGTTACTTCTTACCATATACTGTAATATACGAATTGTTAATAGATTGTGTTATAAGTCTTTTGTGTTTCATTTTATAACCATTATGACAAGGGAACCTCTAGTGCAGCTCTAGGAGGGAGGGGAAAAGTTTATATCACTATATGTTGATCTAGAACCCCTTAATAAGTTGATAAAGACTACAAATGATCATCTTAGGGAGATTCTATTATAGGATGTAAAGTGTATGGATAATGATTCACTGTGAGATGGTCCTACTATGTCTGAGTTGATGCGGGGGTTTTATATGCAAAATCAACCCCTATTCACAAGTGATAATTTCTCATAAAATATTACGTTCAAGGTAGATTCAATAGATTCCATTTTTGACCCTTTTGATAAACAACCCGAGAGGTGGGTGAAGATTGATTTGTATATTTTTCAAGGACAAGAAAAACACTAGGGGAACATATTGGTGTTGCAAAAAAATGAGTTTTTTCTAGAAGGATTTATATATCCATTTTTATGACATATTCATTATTAAGGTACAGAGGGAAGATTTGTATTAAGTGTTCATAAATCATACCAAGAGGGAGACATCAACTACAGATTATGTGGCCTATTTAATAGAGCTTCTATATTTATCATAGAAGTGTTTTGGGGAAAATTTATTCAGGTTTTGGAATTTTAAGGATGGTTTATGGAATTACGTTCATTCTTAGGTGAGTATTTTCAACAGAACAAAATTTTTAGATGTTTTGAATTAGGACCTCATAATTGAGTGAAATCTAAATGAGTGTAGGGGGACCGATCCGTTATATTATTAAAGGAGAATCAAAATCTAGTCTTTAGAAACTAAACAATTGAGATTTGATGGTTCTCAATTGCGAAGTAATGTGTTCATAATCTAAATCAGTTTTTTATCTCTTCTAAAATGGGGAAGATGATCTATTGAGGAGTACCAAAGCACCATCGTTATTTATTTTTTATCTCAATTAAACTAATAATGGATGATGTTTTGAGTATTTGGAAGGATGATGAATATTCAGTAGTCTTGTATGAGTTCTCCATAGTCATAAGATGATAAATGTTATTAAAAACATATACATTTTGACAAGAGTACCATAGTATAATGGTAGTTAGTGTTCCTATAGAAGATCATGACATTTGGTTGACATGGTTTCCAAGGGAAGAGGGGAAAACAATACTAGAGGAATGAATCATATGTGAGTCATAGTAACAAGTCTCAAAGATGAGGAATAAACCAACTATATACTATTATGATGACTCTGGTTGGTCTTGAAATTTGACAATTAGTGGTTCAAGGTATTGTTTTAGTAGAATCCACCATTTCTTCTCTTTTATTTGATATAAGGTATTCATATATGTTTATATTTTCTCAATTATTCAATGGTTTTGGATTTATCATAGATTATCTATATAGGGAAATGTCTATATGATCTACCAATGTGTTATGATCAAATGGAATCCATAGATTTTCTGATTAAACCATAGTGATTAGAGGATATATACTTCTCAATGAAATCTTTATATTAAAAATGGTTACCTTCAATTTGATAGTCAATATGGATTACAGAAATTGTGAAGGAGAACATTTCAATTACTATGACTGATGGGTATTATTCATTTCCATTGATAATGACTTTTATACCCTCCATAGGGATAAGGATTGATAAAAATATAATTAGATACCTGAATGTTGATAGTTTAAGATGATTTGAACATAGTTTTCATGTTTTATATTATATGATGTGGAGACATGGTGGCAGGTATATCCTCTTATAGTTTACTAATTTTAGGATTTTTTCATGAATATTTTTCTAGGATTATACTTGAAAGTGAGAACAATTTCATGTCTATCCTTATGTTAGGTATGGATAATATATCTATTTTACCATGTAGGATAAACCCAATAGAGATTAAAGTGTTGAATATTTGAATAATGTACCTTTAGGTAAATGGATTTCTTCTTATGAGTATATCCCCTTAAGGTTCTCTCAATCTATTCACCACGATGTTTATATTTTGTCACTATTGTTTTATTGATTACCACAGGTAGAACCATGTGACGGGTAAAAATAAATATGATCTTCCTCACATAGAGAGCATTTTGTACCAGTTAAGGATAGATAAGTGGTTCTCCAATATCTATTTAAGGTCATATTATCATCAGTTGTGGGTGAGTCCTTTTGATATTTCTCAAACTACATTCATGAGTAGTTATGTCTTATGAGTGTCTTGTGATTTTGTTCAGGTTAACAAACAGATGATATTTTTTATGGATTTGATGAATTATATATATCATCCATATTTGAATTCATCTGTGATTTTATTTATTGATGTTAGTTTTTTATAATCACTGAAATTAGAGGATCAATATTTTTAATAATATATCTTACATTGAAAGATGAGTGAAAATTAAATTTATACTATGATTTTGAAGTGTTTTTTCTAGAAAGGGAAGTTTACTTCATAGGGATATTGTTATCAAAGTATATAATATCAATGGTCATTGATAAGGATAATGCCATAATTTATTGAGGATGACCAAAGAATTCCTTGAGATTAATAGATTCATTAGATTTGTTGTCCATTACTGGAGACTTATTCAAGAAATCTCTGAATTCGAATGGTTGAAGATGATCCTGACAAAGAAGAGGGTGATGTTTATGTGGAAATGTCCTTGGGAGATAGATTTTTAAGAGCTAAGGGACAAGTTACCATATACATTTATTATTAACTTACATAATACAAATAATATGTACACCCTATACTGTGATAAATCAACGGTTTGTCGGAAATATATTTTGATGTAGTAGAGGATTCATAAAAAGAAAAATTTCACTCATGATTTATATTAAGAAGTAATATTTCGCAATCCAATATGTTGGTTTAGTTGTGAGCCTTGATAGATATTAAGGCTGTATACTGAATAAAAGAGCATGCAGTATATATTTTCGTAGTGTGACCTGAATCATTGACAATGGAGGTGGGTTGTGTATATATATTTCATAAACATTAAAATGGAATAAAACCATAGGAAAGGGAATATTGTGGATGATATTCTATGTTGAATGACTAAGGAATGGGTGTTATGGGTGGTGAGTGGTGATTGGTAGATAATGAGATTATTTATTGGGATACATTTTGATGTTCATGAGTATCAGTGTAGAGAGACCCTTAATCCCTTGATAATTTCCTCTGAACTACCAGATAGGGTTGTGGAGACTTAGTTTTATGATTTAGATTATCTAGTGATAAAGGGAAATATATATTTTTTGGAGACACTACCTAGTTGGTTCCTCTATGTGGAGGATATTCTTTATGTATGATAATGTGTGGTGGTTCTTATGAGAATGACTAAAGTTATGATATAGGATTCACACACATCGAGATGGATGGTTCACTTAGGGCTTACAAAGATGTATAATTACATTCATTGGTATTATTATTGGAACATGATGGAGAAGGATATGGAGATGCATGTACATGATGTTTCACCTATCAGTGAGTAAAGGATGAGTATTAGTGACCCAAATATGTCCTTTATACACTCTCAATTAATTATTTTAAATGGGATGATGTGACAATAGACGTTTTGATGGGATTATTAGAGCCACATATTTGTAGTGATATATTGTGGGTTATCATAGGTCAGTTGATGAACATTTCAAATTTCCAAACAACCGTGGAACTATATCATCTACAAGATGTGTAATAGGTTTCTCTATGAGATATTTTATCTTCACATGGAATCTAGGAGAATCATATCTAACTAGTATTCACATTATAAATAAAAATTTTGATAGGGTTTGTAGATGTCACGTGATATAAAAGTTAATTTGAGCACATCCTATAATACATGGATAGAAAAGTAGTATAAGTGTATGATTCAAGAAATAAATGAATTATGAAGGCATGTTTCCTTGATTTAGGTGGTTTTTGGGAGTGTAATCTCACACTTATATGGTTTCCCCATAACAATAGTTTTCATGATTTTATTCTGATGAAACCTTTGGATTCATTGTATAGAATATTGAATCAACCATATCTATATTTGTTAGAGGCATGAGAGAATTATATTATTAGAATGAGTCTCATTCAGCAGATGAATATTAATATTCATCTGTTCAAGAAGAATATAGAAACACCTTCAGGATTTTTGAGATCTTATAATAATCCACTAATGTTTGACTTTAGGGACTTGGAATTTTTTAATGTATCACACTGGTTAGAGCATATGCATAAACAAGGATAGTGTTATTTGGAACAATAGTGCCTAGATCCATTCAATATTTTAAATAGGAATGGTACTATGGATAATCTATAATCATTACCTTACAGATATAGTGGTATTCATGTTTTTATCATATATATCAGCTTAAAATATATCATCCTGGCCCTTCCCATATGATTAGCATTTATGGTAATGACCTAGAGGTTGATGAATCATTTAATGAAAAAATTGTTTAAATAGTATATTAGTATCAGAATATCATTCATGTGAATATGGAACCTCAAATGTGTGGGAATAGGTAGAATGGTTGTATCAAGGAGGAAACTTGGGAATAAAAGGATGATATATGAGCATATTGGTAGGAGTATCTCAGTAGTGTGGCTTGGGGATGAAACAAGGGGATGATAGGATATATTCTAGAGAGGTTTTAAATACTTGAATATTTTTAAGTAAAAATCCTTTTAAATATTCACAAAATATCATTTATTATGATGTTTTTTGGTTATTCAAGGATTTAGTAGGGCCCTAGGATTCTATCATGGGATGTCGAGGTAGGTGTGAGTAGTCCATATTTTATGATAGAGAGCACTAAAAACCCAATGGTAATCTATGAGGCACATGATAGACCCAAGTAGAGTGGAATGGTTCAGTGAAGTGGATTATGTGGTCGATGACCCTAGAATGTGTACTTGGTGAGTACCAGGTACATCGTGGATGTCAGGTGGATACATAGTCGGTAGTTATATGGGTTTTTAAAAATATTAATTAAATTTTTGATTTTATTAAAACCTGAATGCCCCCATTCAATTTTTTGGTAACATTCCTTCCCCCTCAAATCTTTGATTTTCTTACTCCTCAAGTGGTCGAACATTCTCATTTGTTCCCATATCAAAGAGACACTAATCAGATTTGAATCGTATGCTTAATTCTACTGATCTTTTTCCACCCATTCAATGTTTTCTTTAACATATCATCAAATTTCATTACTCATTCCCTAATTTAGGAGTGATTGTTAGGTTTAATTATTACTATCAATTAATGCTAAATAAATGGGTGGTATTCAATGTGAAATGATCTAATAACTCAAGGTAGGTTTTTTTTAACATTTCTCAATTATTTATGTACGTTTCTCCCTTTCATGTGGTATACGGTTTCACCAACCATGTGTGCTTGAATCTAAATTAATAAAAATGGTATCTATTTTTCATTTGGTAGTGGGAATGGTTTTTTCATGTCATGTGTGGACCCTCATTGGTTTTTATTATTATGGTCATTGACAGTTGTGTGCCAAAATACTTGTGTATTGAAAATTAATGTGGTATCTGACAGTGAAGTCCTAAGATATTTTATGACCTTAATTACATTTTGTAGGCGACCTAATTTTATTATTAATGCTAATGGGAATAATAATGTTAGGATAATTTATAGGTAGCCTTAAATGATAATAATAATTAAGGATGAGATTATCTGTGAGTGTAGCCATCCTAATGTAATTTGTATAATTTATTTAGGAGAGTTTCCATCTGATTTTTACATTTGTGATGTGAATTAATTTTTTTATTATGTTTTATTATTTAAAAATTCTATATTTTTAATGAAAATTATACCATAATGTTGTTTTGATTATTTTGTTAAATATTTATATTTTTTATGTGGTTGGATATAATTCCAACCCGAGAACATATATGATATAGATTTGGGTGTTATTCTAACCTATGGCTGTTTATTTGTAAGAGGTTATATGTAATTACAACTTTTTCATGTTGGGGATATTAGCGGAGAAGCATTGGTGAAAAACCAATCATGTTTTTTCATGTGATGGTGGTTGGGTTTAATGTAAACAATAGATATACATCATAGGTGGGTTTGATGCAATGTCAATCGTGGACATGTTTGAGGTACATGTTACATGTACTATAAATGAAGGATGTCTTAGGGGATTAACCTGGAAGATTCAATGATATGAGTTTGTTGTACTACCAAACATATCTTACCTAGTTCTATATTTGATTATACTTTCAATTGGTAGTTCATGATATTTTGTGATTGTTAAATTGGTATATCTCATACTAATCATAGGTATTATTTTTTGACTTGTTCAAACATGACACTAGAACTATCCAAAGTATGTGTTGTCGATTTTTTGTTTCATGATGGAACCCAAGGATACAATATGTATTTATTATTATTTTTATATTTATTGTTTCCATTCCATGGCTTTACTCATTTATTTTTATTTGATTTAATTTGGGACATCATTGGTGGTAACATATTGAGTTTCATTCAGACCCTTATTAGGATCCCCAATACCTTAGTAGATTTCATGTCTTTTGAGGTATGCATGGTAAAGGAATCTTGTGTAGTGGTAAGGTTAGTTTGAGGAACATGGTAAAAGTTAGAAGATAGGACTAGGCCAAGGATTAAGACCTGCTTTTTACATATCTCTATTATTTTTTTATTTTAGACCACAATGTTTACAATAAAACTATGAGAATTCCAATTTTTTTATATATGACTCATGTGACATTATAATAGTTATATTTTTTACAGTGGGTGTTTTATTTTTTACTGGTTGTTTATATTTATGTATTTTCGTCTACATGTATAAATAGTTTATGTTTTTATTACTATTTTTTACATTTATTCCATTGTTAGTTATGGTAACATGACCAAGAAGGTATAATATTCCCATGTAATGCTATTAATCACTCATTACTAGTCACCAATGTCTCGTGTAAGGTTAGGCATTCATAATTTCTATATTTCATGGGTTCAGTCATGATGGAGGTGAACCAACATAGAGATGTTAAACCCTTTACAATGGTTTAGGGATGATAAACTACCTCCCTGGTGTTTCTCCCTAATTACCCTCCTAACACTCACTACTCAAGAATGGAATGTACCTTGAATCACAATCAAATAATGGGATAGAATAATATCCTAATTTCTATCATTTCAATAAATCTATATTGGTGAACCTTTATTTCCAAATGATTTTAAAAATTAACAATAAAATCGAAAATATAACTATGATTGAAATATTTATTCCTTAAAAATATCCAATCAGTCTCTACAGAAAAATTTTATTTTATTCTCTGATAAGATCTATGGTTAAGTGTTAATTATCTCATCTATACTTTTACTCCACTTTTTTCTATGATATTTCTATTTTCTTCCTTTTCTGTATGTATTTCATAGAATAAAACCCCTTCACTTATATATATATATATCATATTTATATCTCAATAATTTTCATTCTCTAATCCTGTATAAATACTCAAAAATACCCTTGACTAAATTATTCAACTATTATTTTTACAATTAATACATCCATTATTTTAAAATAAATGTAAAGAAACTCCTTTTATGTATCATAAGATATTTCTAGAAATATAAGAAAATTTTGAATTATCCACCTTCTCAACAAATCAATGGTGTTCCAATAACCATTACTCTACAATCAAATCATCATTTGAAAATCAATGTGCCAATTTATTTAGACAGTTTAATTCTTAACATGGTGGATCCTCTAAAATACATCATCATTTAAAAAATCATGGTACAACCATCCTTTAACAACACAATGGCCTCTTTAGTGAAACTCTATTATTTCATGGAATCCACTATTAAAATAAAATTCTCATCCTCACAACACAAAACCAATTACTGTGGAGTGAAACAATTATAAAAATTATGATTTGACCATATGTTTATCCTTATAAAAAAATGGTGTAATATCCTTCCTTTACAATGGAATTATATAACCATCTTTGAACAACACTACACAAAATATTCATAGCATGATCCTTAGTGTGTTGGGGTATGATTTATATCATTCATGATAGAAAATCATTTACTTCTTTAACTTCCACCGACCAGGTATAAACATAAAAAATCATCTACAACCAATATGTTTCACACATATTAAAAATATCATATTTCACATCAATGAATTCCTTTTCCATCATAAATCATGAAGAAACTACACCTTTAATACTATTCCATTGATAACTCCATCACCATGTGGATTCAATTTTAGAATTAGAACAATGTAATTATGAGTATTATCATTCTCTCTATAAAATCCAACATCAAGTAGATGTATATCAATGGTGGAAAACAATTCAACATAATATCAAAATAATCTCTTTTTGGATGTTTATAGGGTAATTTTTATTCAACATTATCATGAATCCTTATTCGATAATAATGAAACTTCAATTAAAAATATCCATGATTTATAATTATTTATTATATATATAGAGAGAGAGAGAGAGGATACACACACATGTATATATATATATTTGTGTGTAAAAAAATTTACAAATATATATAAATATATAAATAAAATATATAAATGAATTTATAAAAATATTATATAAATATATAAATTCACATATGAATATATTTTGGTATAACAATTTATATAAATATATATGTACCTAATGATATAGATTTGTGTGTGTGTGTGAACATACACATTACACATTATATAAATACATTACAAATAAATCATTATATATGTGTTCATTTATATATATATATATATATATGTAAATAATTTTTCAAATGGGAAAATAGATAGTTTTATTGAAAAAACATTCAAAATAAAATTAAAATCCAATAAGGAAAATGATTAGGCTGAAAAGGTCCCCTAAAATACTTTCCAATGCTAGAAAAATAATGTCCCTCTTGATTTTCTCATAACATTTTGAATTAAAACATGCAATAGGATAATTCATCCAATAAGGACTAGATCTTTATGATAATTAGTCCATATGTAAAATAATTGTCTCTATGTTTTGAAAGAGAGATAACAATAGAAAGATAGATAGATTATATGATAAAATTATTCAGCCTCTTGGAACGAGCCCACAAAAGATCACAAAGAATAATAGATGCCTTAGACACAGAGGGATCCCTATAAGACTAGATATATAATAATTGATTTTCCATAATCTTACCCTAATTTTGGTGGATAATTATCCCAAAACACACCTAGGACACTAAAGGCATGAAAAATAACTATTAAGCTTATGGAATCTTTACAGGGAAGGGCATTATCTAGAGAATCTCTACTAGACCTGATCCTTAGTGGAATCATTTTCATTGGATGTCTAAGGATTCATGAAATCTATGGCTCACTTATACCAAATCTGATATTTGGTAGTAGTATTTAGGGAATATCATTCATTACATATTTTATAAACCAACCATATAATTGTACAAATCATCCCCACCTCGCACGGATTGGCGAAGGATGGCCAATAGTAAATATTATGAGTATTATGCATAGATAAATAAAATAATTCATTTAAATTTCACACACACTACTTATATACCCCTTTCACTCTTTGAAAAATAATAATTTAATCAAATGGTGATTTTATTTCATAAAGAAACAAGGGAAAAGACTCATCCAAATAAATATGCCGAGAAGAAAGAATCCATCACATTGGAAGAACACCATTACATGGCATCCACTAAAAAAATTGTACTTTACGTTGGTCCATGAGGGGATAAATTTCATTCCAGCATTTAGTGGGTGGAACATTTGGAGAATCTTTAACCATAAGAATATATCTGAAATATATAGAATAAATTCATGATGTTTACCACTTACAACAAAATTGATACATTCCCATAGCTATAGTGAGAGTGAAACTATGAATGATTTTATGGCCTCTCTCATTAAGCCAACTAAATATTTTATCATAGTCCCAATAATCTAAAGAATCATTAATTAAATCTCTAACTCAATACCTATCAAGACTTGAGAAAACATGTGAGATAGAACCCAAACTCGAGCTATCCACTAACCATGGGTACCTTAAATTTAAAACATCATTACCATTCACTTCCAATCAATGCTTAATTTCCCCATAAGGGTATTATATATGTTAGGCTTCATTGATAGTTTGGGTGGAAGGGGTGATGGGTTCAAATTGAATGACAAGATGTTTGATCAGTCATGTTAGGCTTAAAACACATATTTCTAGTTTAACTTGTTATGTATATATTATACATAGGCATGTTAGGGCATGTGGTGTATGGGAGAAATTTTGGGATGATTCCGAGGTGTGAATTGGGGTGTTCTTTAGGATATGAGTTATATAAATTCAATTTTTTAAAAAACTTATATGTTATTATTATAAAAAATATGTGTTAGTGGGGGTTTACCTAGAAGGTTTAATTATTAGGAATGTTAAGATAAATTGGTATGTATCTAATTCATCATGTTAGGTATGGGTTATGCATAGTCATTTTAGTGGTTTTGGTACATAGGGATAATATAACAATGATACCCACACTACAAGAAGGTAGGATATACATCTCACTTGCCTCCCTCGCTTTCTCAGTGCTCACGATTTATAGGGTTTCTCTATTAAATCCTTCTTAGTGGTACTTCCATTCCTCACAAGCATTGTATATTTTATTATTTCACCATATTGTCAAGTTTTCTTAATCGTCAGGATTTCTTTTTGTGTGTACCATTCTGGGTGCCTCTTTTCATCCCCTCATTCCTTGGTTTTGGTCCGAAATTGATCATTTCTATTTGGAGGGAATTTTTTATAATTCTTCCCAATGATTTCAGCATATCCCATCACATTTGTTTTCAAACAATGGGTAATGTGATTATGTGGATAGTGGATTTGTGATTGTGTTGATGTATTTGAGGTGAATTCTCATAGCATTGTTCCCTCTTTCTTGCTCACCCTATCTCTATACACTCATTCTATTCATTTTTATACTAAACTATCACGTCATAGTCTAATCTAGTAATGTGTGGGGTTGTGTGGGAGGGTCATATGATGCTGGTTGATGTAGTTGGAAATATCTCTCACATTTTTGTTTTTCTCTTATCATTTTGGATCATTGGTTTTTCTCTTATTTGATTTTTTCAGGTGATTTCTTAAGGTGTTTTATAAAGGTTGACTCTCTATAGTGGTGAATACCATTCATTGGGTTGGATCGTTGTGATTAATGATGTGTTTTGGGATGGGAAGAAATTTTTTGTTTTAGATTGACTCAATCTAGTGGTGTTGAATTGTAATTTTCTACCTTGATGATGATAGGGATATTTAGAGGCTATGTTTTAGGGAGATGGTCTAGATATGGTCATGGTTCTCTTCAGTGAATGAACTTTACCTTTTAACATTGTCAATGATGGAGACATTTTAATGTGGTTTTTTTCTTTGGCGATTGTTCTGTGGGCTATTATGGTGGTCCTGATGAATGTTTCTATGAAGCCCTTGGCATGTAAAATCACTTCCCTGACCTCAAATACATCCCCCATCTACCAGAATGGTATGATGTGGTGATATTAATGTTTTTTTCGGATGTGTAGTTTAACATTCGATGGTACCAAGCATGACCAGAGTTGACTACCTGCCTTCTTGGTTTTCTACTACACTTCCAAAATGGCTTATGTTTTCCATACTCGGTGTTGATTCCATTTCTATTTTATGCCTCTTCATTGGTTTAGTGGTGATTAGTTATGGTTATTGGTGATGATTCCATTAGTTTGATCTCATTTTGTGATGGCCTTTCTTGCATGTTGACAATAATCGTTTTGTAAATGTTTATTGGTTTGGATTCCTGGAAACAATTGGAGATGCTCTTGGATGATTAGTGATGACGATAGACGCAATAATGATTTTACATGAATTAGGGTTTTGTGAAATTTCTTGGGGGTGGATTATGTATGTTGTCTCATCTAGAAGAATATAAATGAAGGTATTTGGATTGAGGATGCAAATTATTGTTCTTATGGCCTTAAGTGATTTTTCTAGTGAGTGTATTTCAAATTTCTAAATTTTTGTGGATTATTGTTTTCAACAATGATTTTTAATTTTGAGATTTACTGAATATATGGATAAAACTAAATCATTATTTGTCTTTTAGAAAATCCAAAAACTAGGTTTGAGGATGTTAAAAAATGATAAATATAATACTAAAAACCGATGATAAACAATGCTACCCTTTATTAGTGGTAGATAAAAGCACAGATAAAGGCTGTCCTTTAATAGTGACAATAAAATGAACTGATCAAAATATTGTTTATCATCACTAAAAAATATTGATGAATGAACTCTTTATCAGATTTTTTTAGGTATAATAAAGGGGCACCCTTTTCTGCCCTTTTTAGTGCTAATAAAATGTATACTTTATAAAATAAATTATATCAATAAAAGCATATATTAATATATATAAATATATTTATATTGATAAAACTATAATATATTTTATTAAATATGGTATATATATATGACTAATTATATATTTATAGTTGATATATAAGATATTAAGTTGAATGTGGAATATGAAATAAAAATTATATATTTTTAAAAAAATATTTCATATGGAATTATATTTATGTTTACATATATACATATATAGAAAAACATAAAAAATTTATTATTATTTCCATTTTTATTTTTATTTATTAATATTAAATATTTATTATTAAATTAAATTCATTTTTAATATTTATATTTTATTTATACTATTAAATATATTTTTAATATGTATATATATATATATTAAATTTAATAAATAATTATTATTTATTTCTTTAATAATTTTTTTATTATTTTCTCAATTTATTAATTTATAATTATATCTTTTATAATATTTTTGTACTTTGATTCATTTTTAATATTTTATTTATATTTATTTTTTAATATTTAAAGTTTTTAATAGATTTTTAATTTTATTAATTACTATATGTATTCATTTTCATTAAATCACATATTCATTTTTTTCCAAAAAAATTACATAATAACAAACTCATTATTTTATGAATTTTTTTCAATATATTCGTATTTTTTTTAATTTCATTAATTTTTAATATTAATTCATTTGATATTAATTTTTAATTAATAATATTATGTATTTTTTAACCTTTTTTATAATTTTTTCATTTTAAATATTTATTCAATTAATTTTTTTTTGTAATTTAATAATTTGTATTATTTTTATACATAATAATTTTAATATCTATAGTTTATAAATATATTTGTATATATATATATATCAATATATACAATATTTCCTTAAATATGATTTTTATGTTATGAAATAAGTATTTATTCTAAATAAGTCATATATTTAGTAGAAATCAATTTTAATTTGAAATTAACATTAATTAAAAATATTGGCTAATTTGTATTGAGTGAACATTTAATAAAATATCATTTGAATTTGGTGTATTGGTCTTGTGGTAAAGCATCCCTATAATAATGTATTAGTATAGGTATAAATTTATTTTAGTTTCTATTTATGGGGATATAACTAGTTGTCATGTTAATGGGCGAAGATTAAATGGAAGGGGGTGGCATGTTAATGGGGGAAATTTTTGAGGAAGACATCATTGATGGACAATGGATTTCTAGTTGATGGAGGAAAATACAGACATACTGATGTTGTTGGTGGGAGCATTGGATGGAGGCTTCTAGTCGATTGAGGCATACACATACATAATGATGGAATGGTAGGAGTGAAACCAGGGAAGAGAGAAGGGTTTTGGCCAGTAGGATTGAATACAACACAATTGAAGCACGGAGCCAATAGGCGCTTATCCAGGTAGTACCTAGCACGTGTAATGAGTAGATTTCATAGGGTGTCTGGATAGATAATGTCTTACGGGTATGATGTATTGGGGATTAACACTCAACTGGGCCTACAATGATCATGCATCGGGATCCCTCTAGCTTGAATAACAAGATGGGGGTCTTTGTTTCAATAAAAAATGGTGTTTTCCCCCTACCTATTAAAAAATTAAACTATCATTTTTTTGAATTTCAGATATTCCAAACCTATATTACATTAAATCCACACACAAATTTATGTAATTATTATAGAAACAAAAACACGCATCTAATATTTTTAAATTTGTTTAATTTTTATTGTTCATTTAAAAATTTTACTTATTAACACATAAACACCCACACATATATATTAATATATTATTAATCAGTAAATTTTCATCAATTTTTATATTTTTATTCAATATAAACAATTCATAAATTTTTAAAATTTCATCAAATATTTTGATTTTTAATATTATTTGTAAATTAAAAATATTAATAACTAGTAAATATTTTTGAAAGTTATTAATTTTTAATTTTCTTTTTTTAATATTTATATAATTTTTTCTATTTTCATTATTTTTAAACAAAATTATTTATTAACAAAAAATATTTTCAATATGGTTGTAATTTATATAATTAATATGTATTCATTTTAATTTTAATAAATATAAATTTTTGATTTTTTATTAATATATTATTAGTAACACTTTTTCATTTAATTATTATTTATTTTATTAATAATTGTTTAAATTTTTTACTTTAAGAATATTTATTATTAATAACACATATTCATTTTATATTATTCATTTTTTTATTTTCTTAATATTTTTTATTTCAATTTTTATTTGATTTTTTAAAATTTATTCAATTTCAATATTTATTTGTTTGTATAATTGATTAACATTTAATGTTTTTAATATAATTGTGACTTTCATATTTAATGTATGTATTCATTTTCATTTAAAATTTTCAATTTTAATTTTTGAAAATTTTATATAATGAGAAACACATATTCATTATTTTAATATTTATTAAATATATTCCTTTTTTATTAAATTTCACTCATTTGTATAATTGATTTATTTATTTATATTTATTCATTAATAAGCCATGCGTTAGGGATGGGGGTAAGGGTTTGGGGTTGAGGGGCGTATAGTAGGGTCAAGTTCCCAGGCATGTGTGTTAACTACATTTATTTCCCTTGTGTTGTGTTACAAAGTGGTAGATGTAATTGACCTTATATAAAATAATAATGTTAAGTACTATTTAATCTTTTATAATTTATTCATTTTCAAAATATATTTTATTTATATTTTTTGAAATTTATTCAATTTTTATAAATTTTTATACATAATTATTTATCGATATATTCAATATTTTTAATATAGAAATATATTCATATTGATACATTTAAATATATACAATAACTCCACAAAATTAATTTGAATACAAAATATGTGTTTATATTTAATAACTCATATATCTAGTGAAAAATGGTTTATAATTAAAATATAATGTAAATTAAAAATATTTACTAATTATTATCGAGTAATAGACATTGTATATAATATAATTTAAATATTATTGTTTTCAATTTAGCATATATCAAGATCGTGTTATTTATATATACACATAATAATTTTATATAAACAAATATGTAATTAATACAATTTTACTTGGAAACACACACACGTGCGTAATATTTATGTAATTTATTTAGTCATAAATATTTATTTTAGAATTTTATTTAAAAAAATAATACATTTAATGTATTGTGTTTTAAATAGGGAAATTCTTTTTTCATTTTTTATATATTTTATTATATATATAATATTCGGTTTATTTTGAATATTTTTTTATAATCAATTGATTTTATGTAATATGTTTTATTAAATAATATTAAAAATTTTTTATACAATTTATTCATTTTTTTAATTCATAAATTTTTATTCATTATGATTTAATGTTTTTAATATGGCTATTGTAATTTATATAATTAATATATATTTATTTTATTGTTCATATTATCTCATTTTTTTTGATATTATATATATTCAATAACACATATTATTTTTGTAATTTTTGGAAATATATTGAAATTTGATCATTGGTGGAGTGATGGTGGGGGTCGGTGGCAGGCAACACTGCAGTATGGTTAACCGTGTGCATTTCTATAAAGAAAGGGTTTCTGTTCATTGGAAGAAAAATTGAAAAGATTCGATTATAGTTTATTGGTCCTTTGGTCCACTAGGACTCCAAGAAAACTCCCTACATTTCAGGTGACATGACAAGATCCTTTTGATGATCGTTGCATTGGGAAGGTCATACAACATGGATCATGCAAGATTATTCATGTGGGAGACCTTGAATGATTTATGGGTGTGCTGAATCCCATCATTCAATCATTTATCATTATCTTATTAGGGATAGATGGCTTCCCAGACTCAAAGATTTCTACTCATTGTTTCAATCAAATGATATGAAGAATCTAGTTGATAGTGCACCGAGGGTCACACACTCATCATTGGGAAGGATTCATGAAAGAGAGATGGGTGTGTTGACTCCTATTAATTGTTCATTCCCCAAATTCTAATGTGGGATATAGGGGTGACATGTCATGTTGTATCATTCTAAAAGAGCACAACTATAGGCTGAAGGGGCGATACAGTATCTTTGATTTTTATCATTGGTATAGTTTCTTTGCCATTGGGATTGTGAGACATTTGACAATTGTTTCCTATAACTCATACTATCTGTTAGACCATTAGTTAATCTAAGTAATGATGGGAATAATTTTATGAATATAGTTCATTGGGTCCTTTTGACTATCTAAGGACCTTTTTCCATGTATTTATCAGGGATATGTGCTTTTAGGACTAAAATTCATGTAATGGGTTCCCTCTCAACCCAATTTTTCAAAATAAATTATGTCTAGGTCCTCAATCTGTAATGATGAATATTTATTCTCCACTACTTTAATATATATATATATATATATTTTATTTTTTAAATTATTTATATAATTAATAAGAATATTCAACTGTTTTCAATTTTTATAGGTCTAATCATTTTTAATTATTATATTTCAATCATTCTTAACATTCATGAATTTATTATTATTCATTCATTAATAATATTAATAATTTTTTTTAACTAATTTAAAATTTTATTAAATATAATATATATTCATTTAATATTTTTAGATTTTATTTTAATTTGTTTTTATTAGTTATTTACATAAAGAGTTGATAAAACTCTCAATGAACTCATAAATTCAACCTTAATAGAATCCACCTTATCGCATCGTTCAATATTTCATGGAATTCATCCTCTTTCACCACTCCCGTTTACAATTCACTAACAAATAAACACTCTCCAAACTGAAGTTATGTGATTATGTTTACTAAACACTGTTATATTTTTAATTGTTTCCCCATTTTTAGTTCTTCTTTCATTGTTTACCATACTGCCCCATTCCCATAACGTAGTGTATTTCCCTCATAGGATGGGGCATGTTTTTCAAGTATCTGGCATTAGATGAATCTTCCTTACCAAATAAATTAATCGCATGAATGATCCTATAAGGTAATCATGTTTGGTTTCCACATAAAGATATGTGTTGGATTTTACTTCTAACATCATCATCTGGACAACTCTTAGGATACAAATTTAAAGGTTGACTCAATACATATTCTTTTACACTTGGAGTGATCTAGTTTTGTATATTTTCATACATAGTTATTGTTTTACCTTCTGAACCTACTAAATATTAATTCCACATTCAATTCAATCTCAATTCCAAAAAGTAAGTATTATTTTTTTCTGTGAATTCATAATCATTATTCACCTTCAGTCATTCCAACTGCCATTGGATTTATTTAAGTCACCATTTTGATCATTTTTCTTGTTTACTCCATCAGTTAATCCCAATGAGAAGGAACCATGGTTTTATATAATTCGTGGCACCAATTATATGGAATCTCATAAATCTCTTTAAGTATTCACTCAAACATCCCTTCACTCATTAAAATAGAATCATGAGGGAAATTCAAAACATACATATCTACTTATATCTTTATTAAACCTCACTCCCATTTTCCACTGTAGAATTCCTCTAGAGTTGATTGTCTCTAATAGTTCCACTGAGGCTGAGTTTTATATTTTCATGTGATCCCATGTAGTTGGGATACAAATTCATTAATTAGTTTGAGATGATTCTTTCTATTCATCCCACTAGGATACATCAATAACTTCTGGTGATGTTTATTATTCCTTTCGACCCCAAGAAATTTTTTCATTGATGTTTATTTAGCCTTAATCCCATCCTTGTGAATTTTTTAAATTTGAAGAACTTATCAAAGCCCACTTATATTTTCCTTAATTCTTTACAATATTTGGATAAACATACCCTAATACATCCTGTTTATAGTCTTTAAATTCAGGAGTTTCTTTAAACATTGTGTTTTCAAGACCAGGTGATTGGTCCCCATAAAAATTTTATTTAACTGAAAAGGATCATAAAACTTATATCTTAAAAACTATCTCACTGAAACATCACCTAGAGCCCCACATACCAACTAAATAAATGAATTATCATTAAATCCTCTCCCATTTTGGACATCCACCTCCAAATGCTTTAGAAAATATCCTTGAAATCCTGCCTTTTTGTCACATGAAACATCAAATCAATAACCTCTAATTATTTCAACATGATCACCCTAGGAACATAGCATTCAGTTTTCAATATTTCCAAATAATTATCACTTACCTTTAATAATTTTAATGATTTTATCCTTAAAAAATAATGATTATCTCTAAATATGTTTAAACCAATAAATTTTCAATGTATAATGCATCTCAAACAAGGTACATATAAGTTTACTAGATCCAATAAGTGTTGAATAATTGAATAATATGTTAACCTGTAGCGTCTTGTGAAAATATTAATTTATTATACTCATTGAAAATTTATTATTATGGTTATGGACATCAGAAATTGATTATATAGAAATAAAATAACTTTTTATCACATATAGTTATTAATGTTTCTCACTATGAACATCAATATACATATCAATTTCATCATAACATATATCTATTAATAATTTGGTGAGAGACCATTATGGGTATTTATTTTTTAAATAGAAGAAAATTCAATTTGTTTTTTTGTAATATTATAGATATCATAAATTCTCTTCCTTTAATGATTTTCCATACTACAAAACAATCCCAATATGCATCATTCAACTCTTATTATCTTATAATTGTATCTTCATGTAGATTAAATGATTATTTAATAATGTTCCAATACTTGTTCCCTATTTTGGTAATCATTTAACTCTACAACCACCATTGGTTTCTTATTTTCATGTTACCCCTATATAAATTCATAAATTGTTAACAATCCTCACTATGACATTCTAATTTTGGGTTCCCCTTTTTGAAATTTTTCTTTATCCTTGATCTCTATACTTCAATTCTTTTATCCATAATTAATTATATACTTTAATTATACCAAACACCATCATAATTTCTTTCACACACTCAAAATTATTCTATTATAAAGAGTTTGTGAATGTGAAACCTTCTCATAAGAAAAAATCTAACATTCAGATTACAATATCTTTTATCCTTTTATCATTAAATATTTAGTTAGCATTTCTTGTTTGAGTATCCAAAATGAAAATATATTTTTTCATTGGAAAATAATCAAATTTAATATAAGAATCTATGGCATTATCCTTGTATTATGAATATATTATGTGTATATATTTATTTATTTTTAAAAATGATATTCATTAAACCTAATAAGATTTATATGATCCCAAAATAGATGTATAAAAATCATATGGAAAAATATAAAGAGTATGTAGTTAAATATATCATCAATTTTTTAAAAGATATTTCTTATGACCCTTTTCAGATCCCTTTTCCTTTTTTATATTCATTTAATTAAAGAAAAATTCATTTAGAAGTGTTTGAAAAACCATTGATTTTCCCAGAATAGATCAATACAATAAATTTTGGACTAATCATTGAGAGGGAATAAATATACATACTTATTATGGTGATATAATAATTTATAAATCATTCGATATGAAAACTAGTGAAAATTATAATGGGTATAATATGGAATTAATGAAACTTTTAATTTAAGATGACATTGTGATTGTACAATTTTTTAGGAGTTAAATAGTTGTGCAAAGAGAACATAAAATACTAGTTTGACTAAATATACAATATGGTCAGTTTTATTGAAGTAATAAAATTTTAATTCCATAAAAAGATAAAAAGATACTATATTTACAAAACTACTTCGTCTATTAAATAGTATTCTACTAGAAGAAACTGATCTTCCTTGTCAAACATATGACCTCAATTGAATGCTACGTTAAATTGGTATGATCTCTGAATAAATACTTGAATATCCGAACATATGTGTGTTGATTATTAATGACAATTAATTCCATGAAAAATTTCCATTGTATGGTGAAGATCATTACGAGAAATATAAATCAAGTCCATTGAATGTTTTATTGAACTTTCATATTATTTAGAGGTTTAAATGACTATATGGATTTCAAGAAACTGTTAGACAATTTACATAGCATGAGTATACAATAATTGATGATGGGAAACTATGTCACTCGGTGGAATCTCTTTATTAGATGAAAATTTATTATGAGTATCCTAAATTTAGAAATTAGTTACGAAACCTAAAACATGTATTATATATAATTGGAATAAATCCTTTTAGTTAATAGAAAAGTATGAATAGTATATGGAATGTTATTGTGGAAAATCAGGAATATACACTATGTTTATTCATTATAAAAAATACATTATGATGTCTCTATATATATCTGGACCAAAACAACCTCATAATTATTTTAATTTCTATTTGGAACCATTGATTGATGATATGAAATTGATGTGGAAAAAATGTGTCAAATTGAATGATCTTCATATATGTGGATAATTTACATTAAGATCAATGTTTTAAAGGAAAATAAATGACTTTCCTACTTATAGAAATTTTTCATGAAATAACTGTAAATGGATATTGGGGTGTCCCATTTATGAAGAATTTTCACACATATTTAGGTTTAAAAATTCATTGAAGATTTTTTTAGGATATTAGAATTTTTTAGACTAGAATAATAAATAATATATTGGATATCATCTTTAAATCGCAATACAAAATATTGTAAAACACCATCTTCACTAATGGGTGGTCAACTACTCAAAAAAGTAACATATACTAATATTGTTTTGAATAAACCTTTACTTAAAAACCATATGAAATCATTTTTGGAAAAGAGATCCATTTTCATAGAATTTCTATACCAGAATTGATTGTACATCATTGCTTTTCATGATGTCATTTATTTATAAAAGAAATGAATGTGATAGTTTAATTAGAGCATTAATATTTTTATCAGAGAAAAATATATATAATCAAGGATACGTTGGACGTGATTGACATGGAGATATGGGATGATTTGGGATTAGTAAATGGTGAAAGCTGGACTTTTCTTCCTCCAACAACATACACTCTCATTAGAAAAGAAGAATTTTCATTGTTCATGTTCTTTATTGGGTCAAAAGATCAATATGGGTTTTACTAAAATATCAATAATGTCATATCAATGATTAATTTAAATTAAAAAGTTCTAAAATCACACAACTAACATGTTTTGATGAAATATTTAATGAATGATGATTTATGTTGCATTTTTCTTAAAAAATTATGATATCCATTAACCTGCCATTACTTCTCTTTTAGATCCATATATAGTAATTTTATAAACCATGGAAGTTTCCTTTAATCAATTAAGACTTTATAGTTATATTATGGTAACTAGATATGTTCTTATCTTCATTAGTACATGATATAATTGTCTGTATGATGGTTTAATTTGTTAGATAGATTCAATTATGCGGCCCTTTCCATTATTGATGTATTCACCGCATTAAACAGTATATGAGTATTCTGAAAAGGTATTAAATGATTAAAAGACATCCAAAGGGTTTTATCGTATAGAGAAATATTATTGGCAAACCTATTTAATTCTATATTAATTACCAAGATGATGTTGAGAGCATTGATCTCCAAAAATCAAATAACATCATACACCTTATGGGAAAAGATATTTCCCTAAGAGACATAGTTATATTTACCATTATAGTATTTTTTTAGGCTAAAATTTATATTTTTGATAATAATATAGAGATTTATCCCTACATTGAAGACAATAAAGTAATTATTATACATTTTAATCCATCAAGGGCTGAAAATAGTTATCAAATGCACATAATAAAAAGTTCATCCGATGGTTATGAGATCATATTTAAGATAAGTTATTTGAAAAAATTAAATCAATTGTCTAATGAATATGATGGCGAGATATGGGACAAAATGAAAAATTTATCTCTTAATTTTTTTTCTAATTAATGATTATGCATTTTATATAAAGGAAAAATTGAACATAGTGTGAAGAAAAAAAATTAGACTACTTTTTATTGCAAAAGAAAAGTATGTATCTAGTTCTGAGAATCGAAATAAAATTTATGAAATATGTTATACTTTGGATTCATTGAAAAAATATATGACTTAGATTATATAACATATCAAGTGCCAATTCTCTTTTTTAAATGTATGGACAATAAAATTAAAATTCAATTCAATGAATTGGTATTCATGAAGGTGAATTTTATTGTGGAAGGATATATTGATAAGATGTTCATATTCGAATCACATGAAGTGAATGTATTATTTATTCCATGTCTAGTGAAAAATAATTAGTTAATTATTCAATAGGTGGCTAAAGAAGTTGTTGGGTTAGATGAAATTGTAAATTTGTATAAACCATTAAATGGGAGATCACAATTATAACATAGAATTACAAATATTGACGGTGTCCTGTACAATAGAGGGTACTATAAGAAGGTGATTTAGAAACTCTATATCAGACCCAAACCCCTTCATCATTCAATAGAAACTATAGAACTCAATAAATCGTTTAATTTGTTTTTTTAGTACCCTATGATTATACTCATAATATTATGTTCTCACTACTGTATTTACACTATCTAAATAAAATGTTTAACTAATTATGGATATAATAATTTCATTACAATCTAATTTTACAAATCTTGAGAAATAATAGATGGAAATTTTAAAACTTCATAATTTTTATGGGATCAACAACATGTATATAAATAATAGTAACATAGTATCACCATGTTAAATAATGTTATAAATGAAATCTGAAATGGTTTAGAATTTGAAGATGGGTGGAATTAATGTGGCCATCATTTTTCACCCTAAAAATTTGATGCTAATTAGTTAGATTTGTGTCACAACTTGAATTCATATGACTATTGAAATAAATATGTGGCACATGTCATGCATAATTTAAAGGCAACAATTTGGGAAGTTATTAGTGTAAAGTGAATATATAATGTATTCATTTTTCAGATATATTATAAAAAGGAATTTTGAATTTTTTTATTAATCCCTTCATGGTTCATTTATATTAGATGATTTCCATGTGAAATTAATCTTAACGGTCACTGGAAAAGATCATATAGGGTTCCAGAAACATCTGAAAAGCATCATCTCATGGATGTTGAGTGAAATATTAACACTTATTCACTATCTATTTATACACATATTATAATCTAAGAAATATTGAAATCTTCCACTAATCACTATGGTGAGGAATCATTTCAGGTGAATTTTAATTGACTATATATTATTTCATAAAAAATATTTTATCCTCATTGATTTAAAATTGTTAATTTATGACAAAAAATGGGTTATTAAAATAAAAAAAAAGCATCAAAACCCATGTAACCCAAATATAATGTATGAAAGGGGTACACTTCACTTGAGAATAAAATTTTTTGTATTTCAAATATACATGATATTTTTTATGCAGTATGAAACAATATATATTACTTGTTTATATTCATATTAATGAATCTGAATCCGAAGCCATGTCCATCACATGTCATGTGTTATAGAAGGAGGGTTAGATAAATAAAGTGGGTAATCTAGTAAATAAAAATACACTAGTATGAGAATCATGGGTTAGTATGACATAATAGTGATTTATTATGATTTATAGTAGTAGTATATAAAAATAATTATTTATATTCTTATGTATTTTATATGAATTGGAGAGAATAATACACATAGAATATAATTAATGAAAAAAAATTTCAAATGATTTTTAGTGGAAAGGAAAATATAGTTATGTTAGTGGGATAGGTATTGGAGTGTCACCTAAAATATATATTGACAATTCAAAACCGTAATGAGATATAGAATATCTGATAAAAGGAATTAAGGAACATATTGATTATTAGAAATATTTTATACTCTATTCAAATTTTGTGGACCAGTATATTTGAATGGATTAAAGTGAACCAATAGTGGAACTACGATCATTATCTGAATTATCACATGACCCCGCTAGAGTTTAGGCTATTCATTCCCATAAACTATTTTACTTAACCATGTTAATTAATTTTTCATAAAATTATGTCCTAAGTGTAAATAAAAAACATTCTATAAATTTATATTACTAAAATTCTACCTGGTGAAATTTTATGTGGTTTATATTAATCAATAGTCACACGTTACCTTATTATGTGGGGAATGGTGAATAATATCCTAGGAGACAAGATACATAATAAAAAACTACAAAAAGATCATTTTACTTTGAGTATTTAAGTAAATCATGATATGAAAATTTAGTTTCATGTTATTCACGATGATTTAGATGTTAACATGGTCGATAATGTTATAGAGACCAATTTTAAATTCCCATAAAATCATATAAAGATACATGAGTTATTTATTTAACATTTTATTTAAATGAAAATCCATTAACATTTTATAAAAAATGTATATATTTTATTATGGAATTATATACGGATAAAATGAACGAGAAATTAAAGGTTGGATCCAGAAAATCTAGTAGATCACACAAGAAATCAAAAGGACCTTCGAAAATATCTTCACCCCTCCAATTCCACTTATAAATGTATTAACATTACACATTCGTATAGATTAAACATTGAATTATGGAAATATGTATTACATTGAATATTGAGAGGAAATATTTATTGAAAGAATTAATAATGTGGTTAATCTGGAGATCATAAATAAATTTATCATATTTGAGTGGTCGGGGTCTCAACCGTGAATACGTAGTAGAGGTAAATATTCAAAATTCATTTTTCCATAAAATGGTACACTATTTTAATAATGTTAATTAAAATTCATATTTTATAGAGGCTTATATATTAGTTTTATATAATTTAAAAATTGTACAAAGAATGATTTGGACTCATTATTCCTTCTATCATTTATATGGAAAATGTTATTTAAAATAGAAGAAATTTAAAGGGGAAATATAGCAGAGGAGAGGAATTTGAAAAGAAATTTACAGATGAAGGACTTCTCTTGTTCCTATAATATAGGGGTAAATATCTAAATCTAATAATATAAAATATATTTTCAGTTTCTTTATTATTTGTTTTTGTTTTTTAGGAATAATTGGATTCTCATAAAATTAAATTTGGATAACTGAAATCATTATTATTTTTATCCAAGTTATGTATTTCCATGAAAAATACCACACATGATGTCTATTGTGACTATATAATGAACTAAAATTAATATTTCATAGATAATCATCAAGTTATATTTTATTATTTGTGTTTTAACATTTATTTTTTATGACGGATTGATCTAAAAAAAGAATCTAAATCATGGTATAAGGTTGGTGACTAAACTAAACAATCCTAAGGATTTTTTTAAAATTAAAACAACATAAGGTATATATAGTAATATTTAAATGTGAACACATATTCAGAAAAATTCCTATGGTCAATACTTCTTATAGTGTCAGAGTAAAAATAATAATAATAATTATCGATCTGGAATTTTATAATATACGAAAGATATCATATTCCATCAACATAATAACATCCGTGAATAGTAAATTTTTGAATGCAATTTCAATTTTATTTAATATATTTTTTAGAGTAATTTTTCTATATTTTCTTAGTAGTACCAACATATCCAACATTCTAAGTACTTAAAAGAGTAAATAAATTTTTTTATAGATGATTGGGAAGACTATATGGAGCTAGAATGTTTTCTAAAATCATGCTGATGTGATTTCCTATTATATTTTTTTATCATGTCAATTAAATGATAATTATAGGCACATTTTATATCTTAATAATTGGTAAAATAATTATTAGATATTATTTTAGTTAAAATAAAATTCATATATCATGAAAATTTATTAGGTATATTTTTATTCAAATCATCCATTTTCAATTTTCCTAAATTTTTTAAAATTTTATCATCCCCTCATTCTATTGAAATATTTACTCCACCATATATTTTCTATAGATTCCATAAGATCTAATAATAAGTCTAAATCTACTCATGATCATGGAATATTATACTTTTTGGTTGTAACTGTGATAGTGGCAATAAGTAAATGGGTCAATGATACTTTAACCCACAAATCTGAATACATTTTACCAAATATTAGGAAAGGTACTTCCATGATAACATCCTCATCATTTTCATATTGTGTATTTATTCCTTTTTGATGAGATTGTAAAATTGGTCAAGGATTTATTATAATCACTTCCACTTCCATAGTGGAGAATCAAAATTAATTCCATTACAGTCACATTGATTCAACCAAATACATGACAATGAATGATTCTATAAATAATTATATAGATTCCTCACCCATACCATGATCCAACAATCAATTTTAAAATGTGGAATTAACGGTGAATCAATGTTCATGTTTTCATTATAGAAGTGTAATTTTAGATAAAATGTAATTTAACATTGAAAAAATAAATCATACACACTTGGATTATTTTAGAAAAAGATTAAAAATTTAATTTTTAATGTACATGAATCAACTAAAAATCAATCAGATACATGATGGGGTCTATGTGACTCAAAATACATATTTTCAAAATACGAGATTCATTTTATTTTAAAACCGATTTTACCTAGAGAAAACTAATAAAACTATCTTGGATTGTTTTCCAACATTAGGAAAATTATCCAGAATTCATTTTTGATGTATAGAAATTGATTGCATGTCAATCTATATCACATTGGTATGAATCTATATGTGTGTTTTAAATATATAATTTTCATTTTAGTTTTAATATATTTTAACATTTTAAAAAAATTCTACAATCAACATGGATGGTGTAGAAAACATTAAGATAATGACACATTATTAAGTGTTTATGTGTAAAAATTAATCGCAATTCAATCTGAACCATGAATTGGTTGATATGACTCAAAGTTTCTGTTTCCAATATATTATTTTTGTTGTAGTTCAAAACAAATGTCACTCAGACAATTCCCATAAAATGAGCTTGGATTATCTTCAGACCTTAGGAAAATGGTCAATAATTTTTTTTTGATGTTCAGTAACAAACAACATGAAAAAATAACACATGATGTAGTCATTTTGATCCACAACCTGAATTTCCATGGGTTGTGACCCAAGTTATTGGACCCAATGGGTCTCCAACAATACATTGGTTGTCTTTAGAACACACCACATGCTATTAACCATTAGGGTTATTTATTTGACTAATAAATATCCCCATAGTTTAGAAAATGTTTGTTTTTTGTACTTTCTCTACACTCACACAATCATTTCGAAACATCCTAGGAGGTCTCCCATCCTGATTACAACTCTTTGATAGGCACACATAACTAAAATTATCTAACCAGGTAGGCACTAAAAAATAAAGGTGCACATTGTTGACATTGGTGGCATCATTTAGTCTTTTAAGACTCAAATTTCCAAGGGTATGAGACTCTCCACACTTATAAAGAATGATTCCCTTATTGTGGTAACCAAAAATAAATCCCCAGTAGTTTCCAGATGCTTTGGTATGGGTAATATATCTGATCCCTTCTTTCTAGACCCAATAACCCATGGTCCATGCACCTAGTTACCTGACCCCACAGGTCTCATCTAAAACATTTTTTCCATCCTAAAATGTCACAGAATATTACCAAATATAGTTCTATATCTGACTAACAACTATCCCCATTGGATAATACCTAATGGGGTAACTTATACAAATAATAAATGACCAGAAAAGAATACTTTTTTCACCCAGACATACCCTAGGAAACATCCCAAAAGGTCACCCTTCCTAACCACCACTTCATGCCAAGCACATTTAACTACGCATATTAAATAGGGTAAGCTCTATAAAAGAAAGGTTCACATTATTAACATGGGTATTATGATTTAGTCTTTTAAGCCAAACTTCTATAGTGGTGTAAAAGAATAAAAAATGTACATTTTTTCAATATAAGAGTGTAATTTTAGATTAAAACATGTGTAAAATTATCATAAAAGAGACAACGAGATCAAATTAAGTTAAAAAATTTAAAAACTACCTATATTTAATTTTTTTAATGTATAAATCTATCTCACATCAATGTTATGCATCATGTGGTTGGTTTGAATCAAATTGCGTGCTTTTAATAAAAGTTTCAATTAACTTTAAAACATGAATCACCTAGCAAAAACTAAGAAAAAAATCTCAAATTATTTTAATCATTTAGTACAATGATATTTTATTTATTTGGAAGAAGTAATAATCGAGTTCACATCAACTAGATATATAATGTCGTTGGTGTGACTCGATGTGGGTGGTTTTACTATAAAAGTGTAATTTTATATGGAAATGAATTTCACATATACAAAACTAATAAAATGAGATTAAATTATTTTCAAACATTAAGAAAATGATCCATTATTTATATTAAATATATAGGAATCAACCACACATCATCCCAACACACGATGTGTTCGGTTGGACTCAAATTGAAAATTTTAATATAAAAGTGCCATTTTAGTTTTAAACACATGTCACATTGAAAAACCCAATAAAACAAGCTAATATTATTTCCAAACCATAGAAAAGTGATACATAATTCATTTGTGACATGTAATACATGACCGTACATCAATCTAAAACATGGCGTGGTCAGTATGAATTGAAGTGTGTTTTTCAATATAAAAGTTTAATTTATGTCTAAAATGTATGTCACATTGTAAAATAAAATAAAATGAGCTTATATTGATTTCAAATATTAGGAAAAATATATATATTTGAATTCTAATTTGTAGGAATTTACTATAAATAAATATAAGACATGATGTGGTCAGTATGGATCAAGGTTTTTTTAAATATAAATGTTCCATTCTAGTTTAAAATGTATGTCATATAGCCATAATAATGAGAATGGGATATGATTTTTTTATATTTTTTAAATGATCCATAATTAATTTTTGATATTTAGGAATCCACAATACGTATATCTGACACATTATTTGGTCGATAGGAATCCAAATGTATGTTTTAAATATAAGTTTCATTTTACTTTATAACTCACATCACATAGAAAAAAAATTAGAAAACGAGCTCAAATGTTTTTGATCATTAGTGAAAGGATCCAGAATTAATTTGTGATGTGTATGAATTGACTGCACATCATGTTGACCTAATATGTGGTAATATGACTCATTGTTTATTTTTTCAATATGAATGTTTCATTTTAACATAAACCATGTGTCACAATATAAAAACTAAGAAAATGACCTCATATTGTTTTAAAACATTTAAAAAATGCTATAAAATTCATTTTTGATGTGTATGAATTGACCAAAAATCAATCTGACAACTATTTGGAATAATATGACACATTGTTCTCAGTTTGAATATAAATGTTTCATTTTAGTTTAAAACACACGGTACATAGCCAAAAATTAGTAAATAACTTAATATTTTTTTAGATTATGGAAAATTTTCCATCAATCATTTATGACAAGTGAAAATTGACCACATTTCCAATTGATACATGCTGTGATCCTTATGACTCTAGGCGTGAGATTTTAATTTTAATTTTTTATTTTAGTTTAAAATATTAATTACATTCCAAACCTGTTAAAACAAACTCATAATGTTTTAATTTTTTTAAAACGATACATAATTAAATTTAGATGTGTAGGAATCAAATTCATAGAAATCCAACACACGTTGGGGTCGGTATGCCTTAAAGTGATTGTTTTCAATATATTTGTCATTTTAATTTAAAACATTCATCTCATATCAAAATTTGTGATAACAAGATTTGATTTTTTAAAAAATTTACAAAAATAGTCCATAATCCATTTTTAACCTACTAGAGTATACTTCACATCAATCTGAGAAATGATGTGGTCTATATGTCTCAAAATGTGTGTTTTCAATATATAAGTGTCATTTTAGTTTAATAATATAGGTTTTAGAAACTACTTATGTAATTTAGATAATTAATAACTGATATTATCATTAATATTTTCTATAATTAATATTATTATTTATATTGAAAATTAATTAACAACATTAAAAACTACTAATAATATAATTATTAATTAATAAAATAATTAATAGTTGTTATAAAATTAACAATATAATTATTTATAATATAATTAATTTTATAATAGATAATAAAATTAATATAATTTTCAATTAACAATGTAATTTTTTATATCTGGATTATATAACATTAAAATTATAAAGTTCTTATTTTTAATGTATTGTTACTAAATTAAACATTGGTTTTGTTTTATGGATGATATTTTATACAATGGTTAACCATTGAAAAATATTCTTATGAGTTTCGATTTGTTATATGGGGTTGTGATTTTTTGATTAATTGTAAATATAACATCAATTTAAAAAAAAATTATGTAAATTATAAATAGAAATGATTATACAATGTAATATTTTTATTCGAATATAGTATTTTTTATATTCATATTTTTATATTTTTATGTTTTATTATTGGGTTTGTTGTTATAGTGTTACTTTAGGGCTTTAACTTTTCTTCATTTGTGTTAGATTTTATCAGTGCTAACAAATAATTGATAAAGGACACCTTTTTCACCACTTGTAAAGTTGGGATAAAGGACCACTTTCTCAGTTCATAGAAAAAATATGTTAAAATATCTCTTTATCAATGCTAAAATAAAATAGCTATTAAATATGACCTTAATCAACACATTTTTATTATTTTTTGGAAATTACAAATGATTTTAAAGACTACTTGTTTGTCCTCACTTTCTTCACTAATAAACCCCTTATCCAGTGCTGATACAGGTGATTTATATAGATGTTCCATTTGTCATTAGGACTGTGGTGTCAAAATGGAATCACAAACAGTCAATTTTTTTAAATTGAATGTATATATTAATATTATAAAAATTATATGTTAGTGGTGGTTTTAAGGGTTAGATGTTTGATCGGATAAGTCAGATTCAAATCACATGTGTCATATCCATCTTCTTAGCTATGTGTATGTGTAGGCATGTTAGGGATTTGGATTCATGCGGATGGGGTAAGATAACACATTATAATTAGTTGGGGGTGTGGGGTAGAAATTTT
Source organism: Viscum album (assembly GCA_963277665.1). Lineage (NCBI taxonomy): Eukaryota > Viridiplantae > Streptophyta > Magnoliopsida > Santalales > Viscaceae > Viscum > Viscum album. Next base: position 1,214,084,790 of record OY728155.1, on the reverse strand, counting down.
AATTTTTCATAGGTTTTATGATTTAAAAATAAATAAAATGGGATAAGGTTTTTGTATTTTTATAATTGGGTTGAGAGAGGCATGAACCTTGCTCACTCATCTCCAGTTGGTGGAAAATCATGTATATGGTTCATGTTTCTTTCCATTTCACCATGGATTCTTGAATGGGGTTCACACTTCCTTGGGGTGCGGCAGGAAGCAAGAACCCCATTCACCCCTACCATTGAATAAATTATAAATATAGGATCTCCCCCTCTATTTCATTTGTTCCTCAATTATATTTTATAGAGAAAAATTTCTAGATTTTGTCTCAACATATATTTTCAGATTTAGAGAATTTAAAATTTCCATTTAATTTTTTTTAATTTTCTAATAAATTAATTAATTTTGTGTGTGTGATTTGTTTATTTAGAATGTTTGGTTCTATGCCTGTATGAATTACCATTCTTTGAATGGATTAATTTCTATATGAATTATTGTTTTTTATGATTTAATTTATATTAAATGATTTATCTATTCTAAATATGGTGTTTTCATATTTTACATTTTATTAATATAATATATTTTATATTTCAAAAAATATTATACTTTAAAAAAAATATATAATTTTAATTCAAAATGTGAATAATTTCATTTGAATATAGTTATATGTATACATTATATTTATAGCATATTTAAAGTAAAATAAATTTAAAATATAATATTTGATACACATAGGTAAATAAGGTGAATCTATCTAAATATTTTTTCAAAACTATATCATTAAAAATTATTTTCAAAAATACTATTAACATTATTTTAAAATAAATATAAATATATTTATATTTTATATTATGTGTCATATTTAAGTTTATTTAAATATAAAATATATTATTTGTTAAATATAAAAATATTATCGTTCAAAAAAATTAAAAAACTCACTAACAATAATAATAATTTTTAAAATATAATAATTATAAATTATTATTATTCCAAGAAATTATGTATAAAATATAATTATATATATTTTGGAAATTTTAATTACATAAAGAAATTATAAATACTTATCTAATTTTATTTTACTGAATATAACATAACATTACAAAATTTTAACTGTTATTAATGTTTGAATTATATTACATTTATTAATTGAATTTAAAAAATCTCTATTTATAATATTTTGAGTGGTTATATAGAAATTAATAATATATTTATTTGGGAAACTATAGTTTGTTAACATATATATAATTATATTTTATTTTATTAATAAATATAGATTCATATATTTAAATTTCTATATATTATATTTAAAATTAAATATATATACAATAGATTATTAGATGTGTAGATACATTAAATTATTATGGTTAATTATTTTAAAAAAATATTTATTTGTAGTAATCCTTAAAAAAAATGTATAACATAAATTAATCTAAAATTTTTTTATCATTACTAATATAATATATGTTATCATATTAGAAAATAGTATCTGAAAAATTATATTAGCCATATTTACAAGAAATCATCAAATACAAATATATATACATATATACATATTGATATTTTAAAACATCTAATATAAATATATGTAGTTATATATCTATGAATTTATAATTTTTTAGATATAGTTATAGGCAATGGCATAATAAGTAGAAGAAACAAGATGGAACTATTCTTTCCTAGCATCCTCTCTTCGGTGAGGGTCAAATCCTCATAGGATTTCTTCTCCCAATGTTGATGAATTTTTTTTATTTGCTTCACCTTCCTCCTTATAATATTCCTCCTCTTAATACTATTTCATCCTACTGGAATCATAGGGAGAATCAGGTCATGTTGTGTCCTACTTATTTATTCACTTTGCTCTAAGTGTCCCATCATTATAGCAACGTTGTCATCATTGTCTCGTGTGGTGACCACATGACTAGTTTTGTGAGTGGGGATTTCCTCTTCAACATTTACTACAGATGTCACCTCTCATTTTTTTTTCAACATGGTTCTACATTCATGATATGGTTAGCTTCATATCGATGTCCATTCAACAGTGGCAGTTAGAGGATGTATAATAGGAGTTTGATAGTGCATAGGGCATTTTTCCAGTGTCATTTTGGTTTTCTCAAGGGATAGATTTGTGAGCCTATGTGATGGCTCAAGTTAGTTTTTTTGTGAACATAGTTTTTCATTTAGGTGAAGATGTCTTAGGATTTATCATTATGATATGTACATCCGGTGTTGGACTTACAGACATCCGAGGTGCTGGTGGTTATGGGTGATGGTCGACACTGTGGTCGGAAGTATTTTTGGTGAGATCTAGTGTTTGCTGAGACATTGGGAATTTTGTTTTTAGATGATGCCTTTTAGACCTTTGGATCAAGTATGATTCTTTTTCATAGGTTTCTACTCTTGGTATTGGGAATTTGTGCAATGTATTACACATTGTCCTTTCAATACGCTAAGACTTTGGGCCACCACAATGTGTTTCATGTGTCACAATGAGATTACACAAATAAATAAGCGCATTTTGAAGGTTTTACATCTTAATTTTTTCTAGTGATGTCATGTGGTAGACCTCCAAAGGGGGATGGGTGTGTTGACATCCCTTATTTACACATCCTCCCTTCCACCAATTATGGATGGATGGGTTCCCAACCACTTGGTTTTCTACATTATGTTTTAGTTGTCCTCTAAGGAGTATCATGTTAACGACACATGGTTTTCAGAAATAATATCTATGGGTGATTATCAAACGAGATATGGGTGTGTTGGAACCAATATTCTAGTCATCTCTAACATGATAATGCGGGATATAGGGATACCATTCCATGTTGTTTCATTCCACCATGGTATAAATTTTTAGTTGGGGTGACATGGTATCATTGAATACAATAACATGTGTAGTTTGTCTATTAGTGGGTGTAAATACTTTTGAAAAATTCCTTTCATGACTCATGTTTCTTCTTGCTCTTTCGATCCATCTTCAGCCTATTGGGCATTGGGTCCATAAGACCATGTCTCATGCCCCCAGATTTTTATTGGGTTTCCTCTTCCCATTATTAAAAAGTGGTCGTACATTATTATTTTAATAATATATGGATTTATCCTCAAACCCTTAAAAAATGAAAAACATAATAATTATCCTAAAAATATATTAGGATAATTTTGTGATGGCTAATTCTGAGATGAATGACCAATGTATGATTAAAATTTCATATTGCCGTTTTCTTTTATATAGTTATAAAATTTGTCATAATTTCATTTCCTTTCACATATTGATGATTTAAGTTTTATCCCTCATTATATGTTTGTAAGGAAATATGTTTAAAATTAATAATTTTATGTATCCCAAATACCTATACCCCCTAAATTCAATATGAGTAAAATTATAATAAAAGGGCATTTGAAAAAAGGAGTTGTTTTTTTGAAGAATGATGTTTACACAGTGACTTAAAGGAGACTGATAATTGATGACCTCTAAGATAATAGATTATCTAATTGCCCCCCCAGTATATGGTTTGTTTATCAAATAATGGAAGAACAATCAATAGAAAAAGTCTCAAGATCAATTCATGGTTATTTAATCACACATAATTAAAACATGTTCAACATTTGATGATGTAGTATAAATATATTTAAGGTTTTATTAAATTTCTATGCAATATAATTATTCCAGCATCAATATAATTCAATAATGAAGTTATTTATATTGACTATGGATTTACATATATTTTTTCAACTATAAGAGCATAAAATAATCATGAATGTCTAAATATAAATACATTTAAATGTAATTATTATTTTTATTTAATAGATATAATTATAGGAAATGCTATAATATGTAAAACATAACTACTATACCTAAACATGTTAGTAATATTGTATGATGAATCATCTTGATATGACCGACCAATGTATGATTTAAATTAGGTGTTAATTTTTTTATTCTATTACATAATTTGTTATAATTGAAAGATATTAAGATACTGACCAATGCATTATTGAAATTGAATGTTGTTTTGTTTATAAAATTATATAATTTATAATAATTACATTTTATTTTCCTCGTAGATGATATTCATGTCATCCCACACTCTCTTATTCCCAGAATCCCCCCCTTTTACATAAACCATCCCAACATAGCCTTTTGGAAAAAACCAAAAGACGTTTCCCTATTAAGAGGTAACGTCTTCTCTCAAGCCCCTTTATTTTATTTTGTTTTTACATACATCCACTCTCTTTATTCAATTATTGAATAAAAATACAATTATCCTCATTATAACTAGATATTTTTTTCTATGTATTCTACATACACTTACACACATCTCTATCAAATGGGTAGTGAACATATTGTTTATGTGAATGGAGAACTACAACCTCGCAAAATAATGATTGTTCATTTTTACTCTACCGACTCACATTGTGAAAATTGAAATAAAAACATTGTTTAAATATGTAATATATTACATTTATCATGTTATTAATTTTATACATTTATTTTACAACACATGACTTTTTTACATTCTATTTATTGTCTATATGATAAATTTGAATGAGAAAGTGTGGATTACTACTCTCTCAAAACAATGTGATTCATTCATATACTACATGGAATGTATTATGGATGTGTTTAGAGAAACAATAAGATATATATATAATATTTTAATTCTAATTTAGTGATATTATATACACATATTTCATATTATTTATTTGTTTCAATATAACCCTAAAAATGGAAACAACATTCATGCATACGTACGACTTACCGTCTCCATGAACGGTGTATTAAATTTCATTATTTTGTATTCTATTGATTATTATAATAAAAATATAATTTATATATATTATATTTATATAGTGGTTTAGTTCTTGGAGTCATGATTTTCGAATAAGGATATAAGATATAACAAATTAATACAAATACGAAGAACAAAATAAAAATTACATAAAGTGAAACCTTGTCATATCATTGTTAAGAAGTGGGAAATATAAGGTCATAATGAAACTATATGTGCTATTAAATATAATAATATTTTTGCTAAAATATATTTATTATATTGGTGGTTTTTGTGAGTATGATGAGATTCAAGATACAAGGAAAGATGATTTTATCTCACTTTTCATTTCTGTGAGTTACATACTTTATTCACAAACCATTCCATTTGTGTGGTGGGCATAAATTTCACTAGTGTAATATATTTTTATTATAGTTAAATTTATGGTTATTTTAATATGTATTATATAACCTTTATTTCACATGGTTTAAGAAAAAAAAGATACCAAATCAGAAAAATAGTAATTTGTTAATTTTCATTCATTGAGACTCATGTATCATTGGGTTTCTAAATTCGTTTTGATGTGTATATAATTCCATTTGAAATGATATATCATTAATCCCAATCTCTTCATGATATTATAAGCATCATATAATTTAATTTTTTTTATAAGGAGAGCATGATCTCAATTTAACAAGTGATATGAGTTTATTGAAACAATCTCATCGCATTTCAGGATTGTTAAAATTTATACTTCATTTGATGAAATATTATTAACCATCTCTCAATAAATTCATGAAGTTTATTATAATCTAGTTATTAATGATATATTCATGTATTGGTTCCATTTTTATACTATTTGGTACCTAAGTTAGTTAAAAAAGTGTTTTTTAGGAAATCCCAACTCTACCGCTCTTTGGTCAGAAATCTATGTTTTATAGAAAGGGGTTGAAATAATATTTTTTCATTCTCATATAATCATTAAAATAAAATTTTATCTTTTTTATTTTACCAAATCTCTTAAATTTAATTTTCTTGTCCCTTTCTATGTATGTCATTTTTCTAAATTTTTACCATGAAAAATAAATGGTCTTTTTTACCTAGTACAACATGTATATATTTACCCACAATCATTTCATTGAACCATTTTTTGAAACTTAAAAGGTTAACTTTTAAGAAAATGTTTTTAAAATTTATTTTCAGGGAAATTATTTTTAAAAAAAATTCTGACTTATTTTATATGTTTTTGTAGATATTTTATTAAAATTATTTTCATGCATTATTTTTAAGTTTTAAATTTTTTTCAAAGAAATTGATTGTAAAAAATTTTTGAGCTCATTTCATATATTTTCGTGTAAATAGATTTTCAAAAAAAAATTCAAGTGTTATTTATTTTTTTTTAATTATTTTTCAAATAAAATGTTTTATAAAATGTTTTGAAAGTTATTTTATACTTTTTCAAGGAAAAGGATTATTTATATTATTTCAAGTGTTATTTAATATTTTGAGGGTATTTTATTTGAAAATAATTTTCAAATGGTTTTATGTTTTGATTTTTCTTCATATAATAAAATATATTTATTCAATAAAATTATTTTAAAATATTTCAATATTATTTTCTATCTAATATAAAATATATTGATGTTACTCATAACCTTCTAGGAAATGATCTAAAGGTTCCTTTTATTTTCCTTTTGTGAATGGTTTTTGATTAATGTCATGGTCTTTATAAAACCCATTTCCCTTTCATGAATTACATGTCTTTGAAATATATTAATCTTTCATGGGTTACTCTTTTAGTGAAATTATTATGAATCATATATACTTTTCCATAGGTTATGATATGTCTACAAGTTTATGATACCAATTTAATTTCATAGGATATGATATGATACTTTATAATTTTGACACATGTGTTTGTATATTTTCATTGTGAGATGGGTGAGAACTATATCAACCTATAATACATTAGGTAAATATTTATAACTCATGAGACAATGATGGGAAGAATGAGAAGTGAACATTGTTCAGTATTACAAGGATGGAACAAGAAATGAACTCGGTTTAGTAATAATGGACTTGAATGAGATATACAATCACTCTGGATCTATCAGCTCTCAATGTATGAGGAAAGACATGATCATAGAAGGTAGTATAGAAATCAAACCATAAAACTACATGATGAGGAGAATAATGGGTGATCAAATTCTACATGTACTTGGCTAAATCTGGAAGAATGTAAGTGCAAGGTTTGACCGCCCTCTGTAGAAACATATCAAAATTCTCAAAGATAGATTTGGTGGACTCTAGCCAAGACCCAGCAGCATGTGGGTTGTAATCCACTATAAAACTAATAGTATGCTGTTGTTGGAACTCGTGAGTCAAATCAGCTCTCATATGTGAAATCCATAAAGAACCATCCATGTACTATATTAGATGTTGAAAACTATGACGACCAAGGGTGTTAATTCCCAGATCAGGTACAAAATGAAGTGTCTCATGTGGAACATGTGGTGGCAACATTGGTTGTTTAGGGACCACCATGTCTGGAGTGTGCTCATCACCACCCAAAAAGAGTATGATACAATGATGTTGGGGAAGAATTGGTCTAAAAGTACTAATAACATGCATCAAAACAACATTGTGTAGATAAAATATGAACACTTACAGAAGATAAATAACTAAGGGCTCATAACCCAAGGTTTACTACCCCAAATACCTGCTTAGAAGGAAATGCATGAGTATGTTCTCAGGTATTAGTTTCATTTCATTTTACATTTAATTTCCAGGTTCACTCTATTACCTTTTATAAATATTATATAGAGAGACAAGGACGTGAAACCATTTCATTTTAGATTTCATGTTTTGTTTTATAATTGACAGTCATTCCCATTGAATCAATGCCCACACACTTTATCAACAAAACAACACCCATTTACTTATATAATAAGGGATTGAAATGGGAAATTACTCATCCCAACCCATGAGGGCCCCTACACCTCCTGAATTGAGGCATGAAATCACTCAATTACCACTATTGAATATCACAAGCATTAGTTAACTATCACAACATCACTCAACAAGCACGTGACTATCAATTAATTAATATAGTGATATAAATCTATATTTCACAGAAATATGAATGACTTGTGAATTTGAGGTACTTATATTATGTATGTAACAATGCTCCATTCACTCATCTCATCGATCTAAGGATAAAATAGAATCTCTATTAGAATAATAATCAACAAAACCAAACAATACGTTTCTCACCCAATGGGGAAATAATTTCAACTATAATAGGGGAAAAATTATATTTCCGGTGACTAATATTTGACAATGAACCTAGGTTTTTGAAACCCAATCATGAATTATGACGAAGTTGCATATAATTATTAATAACTAATCCATTGTCTCCAAATTGTAATGTAGGACATAAAAACTTATTCTTTGATAATAATTTGTGAATTCCTAGACCCAGACGCCAATTTATATGGGCCCTGATCTGAGTGGGTCACATGGCCTCAAGCGCATTTTCCCAAAAGCCAAAGGATGCCAACTAGTAATGTGGGACTCAGGTGTGTCAATAGGGAGATTATGTACTCATTACCGAAGTGTATCATGGAAGGTAAATAATAACAAAGGTAAATAGAATAAGAAGAACGACTAAATAGATAGACAAGGATAAGAATAATTGAATATACTAGAATTACTAATGATGATATGTCATGTAAATAGAAATTGGAAAACATGGATATAAGATATAAGGAGTAAAATCTTACAAATAAGTATAAAGTAAATCAAAAGTATATTCTAAGCATCCTGAGCTTCACCTTGGTCATATGTTATCAAGTTCCATCATAAACAGCAAGAAATCAAGTGTTTAAAGTCATTTTCTTCCCTTTATCAACACCTGCATTCATGTAATCCTACCCGTGTACCAAACGACGCCCAGAGAGAATGTGAGATAAATATTATTAGGCCACCACCAATGGTCTCTATAACATCTATCCCATGTAATAGAAATGTAACCAATTGAAATCATACTTATATAATGTAAATAAGTACAATGTAACTAAATACCCAAGTACCTTATTTTTCCTTGGTTGGTGTTTGAACATGTAACTAATTCACTATTTTATTATTACCACTAAATAAATAATTCAAACATTAAAAATTATGAAGGATATAGATGTAACAAGGAAACCTATAATGATATTAAATAATGAAGTTCCAAGGTAACAACCAAGGAAATATATTTCTAAAGGTTCTCTAAATCAGTAATGACTATAGACTGGCTAAGGGTAATAGTGTATTCCATGGTTCTTAGTCCATTTTATTCTATAATAATATGTCTACTGAGTCCAAAAAGTTCATCCAAGGTAAAACATGGCTATGTAATGACTAAACTAGGTGTACATTAACCATGGAATCTAATTGTCAATAATGGATCCAAGGAGTGTACACGAGGAATCCTATAATATTATTGAATGAATCCTACAGTTTCATACTAGGCATCAAAGACCAGAAAATAAACGTGTTCTTGGTGGGTCTCAACCAAATCATGCCACATCCATGAATCAGAATGGGGTTCCAAGGTGGTCAAGGCATTCCCTATAGAATCCAAGGTGATCTCGAGTCATGAAACTCCTACGTGATAATTATGTAATGTAATATTTAATAAGGATCAAGGCATTACCATTCATTAGTGTGAAAATCCTAATTGAGCATTCAACCATTTAATAAGTATTAATTAATTAATAATTACATTTGGTTTAATCCATTCCTTTCATTAGTGTGACACGTCCAAGGCGCATGCAACAATTCTTTAGTCCATTTAAGGAAATTTCAAGAGTCTAGGTACATTCTTATACCTTTCATTAACATGGTATGTGATGCAATGGGCATGAAACCTATTATTCAATTACATTTAAAAAAGGCCAACTCATATACATAGTATACATCCCTATTTCCTTCAACAATTTACAATCAAATTGAAACACATACCTTAGTCGGGTCAAGTGGTGAGAATAAATGGTACTCTCCATTATGCAGTTCACAATTTAAATCAATCCATTTAATATATAAATCTTTACCCTAAAAAGGTTATGGAATGACACACCCAAACAATGGCTCAAACATTTCAAAACACTAAAATTACTATTATGGAAAAAAATTCAACATGGGATGGAAAGAGTTGTGGCAATAACCACTAACAACTAATCAAATATTTGGAAAAAAATAACCATAATGTTCAAATTATTATAAGCATGGAATATAAATTCAGTAAAATACACTTGATAAAATTGGCATGTCGCACCCGTAATTTCCAAAATCAATGAACTACAGGGATGATTTATAAACCACCCACTATTGTGTTGATCAACTCTCATCATCCATTATTAGCCTCTAACTCACCTTGTAATGGGGTATATTTGAGAAAATATATAAAATATCAACACCACAGAAATGTGGTTTAGAGATATAGGGACGAAGAACATGTAAAAATGAATCGAGTATATACCGTTGTGAATCCAACATGATGAACAAAATCTCTAATAGATCCTAGATAAAGTAGTTATCTTGATCCCTAGGATAGGACCTTAAAAGTTACTAAATGAGTGAAATTAGAGGTTCTATCGACTATAATTCAGATAAGTTAAGAAGGAAGGTTTAATTAGGCCAATAAGGGTAAAAATGTGAAATTTCCCAAAACTTATCTTGTGCATGGTTCGTCTGAATTATTTCAAAAACCATGTGCAAACAATGAACAAGTACCTGTATATAGGGGATTACTGCATGATTAGGTTACATAGTAATGGAAATCATGTAAAGACCTGTAAATTTAAACGGAATTCTTTTTATTGAATTCTTTGGGATTTTACGAGTACGTAGTTTCTGACAACACCTGATTCTGAGGCCCGGTGTGCCCATAATCAATTTCTAAAGATTAGCTCAGGTACGATCAGTGAAAGAACAAGTGTGTTGTTCTACCTTTTCAACCGGTTCTCGGAATCAAAATTCGAGGGCACTGATGAAACCGCAATGCTAGTAATTTCTTAAAAGGTCTTTTACCAAAGGTGCGTTTGCTCGGGAGGAGTCATTAAAATTTGGGGATTAATAATGAATTGAATAAAATATGTGGTAGATATTTTATTCCTAACGTAAGTCATTTTATCTTACATGGGGAAGTTAGGGTGGGACTCACTGGCACCCAAACTACCCATGTGAGGATAAATGTGAGCTGGGGCCCGCACGAGCCCCAACCCTTCACATTCCCCATAACTCTTTAAACTCTCCATTAAACCCCCTTGTAATTAAGTGGGTGACTTCTCCTATCCCCACCATCCCCATATTAAATCATGCCAACTCACTTAATCAATTAGGAGAGTCATGTTTTTGAATTTTAAAATTTAAATGTGTGGCATGAATTAATAAAATAAGATGTGACTTATTTTATTTTGGGGATATCTTTTTGTGTTAAGTTTTTGGGAGAGCTCTATTCCCTTTGGAAGAAAATCATATAGTTTTTTGAAGAACGCCAAGACTCCGATGAAAAACATCGACTTGGAAGACACGGTTTTCTTCATCCTCTTCCTCCTCCGCGATAAGGGAGAAGACACCGATGACGACAGAATCGACGCCATCATCTACGGTGCTAGACAACCGCAAAATTTCATTCGAGGTAGCGGTGTGTTTATGAATGAGGAACATTGTTTTTCCTTCCATGTTATTGGTTCTCTCAAAACCATTTGCTATCAAACTAATACAGAAAGAACCAGACCTAAATAACACGGTCTGATTTCTCTGCCATTCTTGTTGTATGGTGTTCTCCTACCGTTTATGAGCGGTGAATCAAGGAAAGTTTTCGAAGATGATCGGGGGCCCGAAAACATCAGAAACATCCTCAAAACATCAGGATGACCTAGGAGCAGGTGTTTTGAAGCAAACAGATCATTGGAATGAAGAACCGATGCCTCGGGAGGCATGCTGGCCAGAGGCATCATTTTTTGAAAATTCGAGAATACACGCCGTGTGCTTCAAAAGCACATGTCGTGTAGTACAATCGTTCAGCGACAGAAGTAATAGACATCATAAGAAGTGACACACGGCGTGTGACACTGGTCACATGTCGTGTACTGTCCACATAGTTTGACAAAGGAGACTTCCATGGACATGGCATGTATTAATGGAAAATACACAGACACAGACAGAAATACACGGCCATGAGGCATGGCGTGTATTATCTTCATAGGAAGGCAGGAGCGGCTTCGTGAGGTTTGGCGTTTAATCTGGGAGATACACAGACATAGGCAGAACCACATGGCCAAGAGCCATGACATGTACTACCTTCACCAAGGCAGAAGTGGCTTCCTAATGACTCAGTGTGTATTCTTGGAATACATGGACATGAGGTGGAGTACACGAGCATTTACTCCATCACATGGCCAGGCATGTCTAGTGTACACAGAGCCAACTCCAGATGTTTGGACACAGCGTGTAACCACACCACACGCAGTGTATTTATATTTTACACGAACAACCCTTCGACATGGGTTATGGTACACGGACAGTACACGTGGACTGAAGACACAGTATGTAACCATACCACACGCTGTGTAATTACTTATTTACTCGACCAGCCCTATGACACGGGCTGTATCACACGGGTAGTATCTGGTGTCTGATGACACGACGTGTATCGCTTACCTACATGCCATGTACTTTATGGATATGTCTTGGTTGTCTTGTTCTCTATGACATGGGCACGTCTTTCTTTTTTTTACCCTATGAAGTGAGATAGAACTACGGGATGCATCAACTCTAGTCTTTGTGATAGTTGATGTATCAACCCCCTTGGATCGTGGAGTGGACCCTCCTGGAATCGAGCGTGCTGTGTGTGGGAACCCTAGAGCTGGCTGTGACTGCGACGACGATGGCAACTGTACTTCGATCCTACGTGGGTTATGTAGTGAGGACAACTGTACTAGGATCTTACGTGGGTTCGGCAGCGACGACGACTGTACTTTGATCCTCTATGGGTTCGGGCAGCGATGATTACTGTACATGGATCCTATGTGGGTTCGGCAGCAACGACTTCTATACTTGGATCCTACGTGGGATTGGCAGAGGAGATGATTCAGAGGCTACATCTAATCATCTCCACCCCTCTTTGTGAGTAGTATAAATGTGTGAGTTGAGACTTGACTTACAATTATTATCATCGATGTGAATGTCATGATTTCCTGTGTGGATTGGGTTGTGCTTTCCTATGTGGATTGGGTTGTGTTTTCCTATGTGGATTGGGTTATGCTGTCTTGTGTGGACTAGGTTGAACTTGGGTTCAGAAGTTGGAGCCAAACTGGAATTTATGACTTAGGTATATGTATGGGCATATACTTATGTAGTGTTGTTTGATACTTCGTATTTGTATCCTTCTTTGTGGTTTATCCTATGTAGATTTTGGGAGACCTTCGGGGGTCTCAAGGTCCCTACTGAGTATCGTATACTCACCCATGCACGGGCTATGCCTGCACTACATTGTGTTGGTTGCAGATGACGGACATCACGGATCCTGGTTGAGGTTGTGGAGCGTGACGGTACCCGAAGGAGGACTATCAGGCGGGACGTACATGAAGTAGACGACCAGACCTGAGGAGCTGAGGAGACCATATGTACCCACCCTTCAGGTGGGATAACCAGAGGATGACTCGGTGGTTGCTTATTTACTTACTGATATAGAAAATTCTTTTAAGTTGTACTGTACATTCAGTTGGGTTTGTATTCAGGCCCATTTACTTCTCAGTTTACTTAGTGCTTACTTCATCGTTCGTACTATGTGGTGTTTGTTTTTTTATATAAAGGAAATTACTTCCCTTTTATTAGGATTTACGCCTTTGGTGCTAGTCGCCAGCCCCTGTCCTATGGAAGGCGGTCTTGGGGTAGTCACGACATGGGCCCCGATGACGGGTCATGACAAATTGGTATCAGAAGAGTCGGTTCTACCGCAAAACATAGGAATCTAAAAATTTATTCTATGTGAAGAAATAGTGATAAGGGTATTGAGTGTGGTTATCAATCCAGGAAGTCCAGTGTTGATACGGCGGCCGATGTATCCATACACTAAGAACATGAATTCTGATTTCCGACTCAATGCACGAAAACATTTATTGCATCTGTGTTTCCAATGTTTTCGTTGTGATTAATTTGTGTCAGCTCGCCATGTATATTGTATTAACGGTTGCAAACATGTTTCTTTTTAGGATGACTCCACGATGGCAGTCATATAGGGTCCCAATCTTTGTGATAGATGGCATCCCACCAAGCGACAAGACCTCGATGTAGGGCCCATTACAGCGGAGGCACCTGCGGAACCACTACCCGCCGAGCCACCGATGCCACCAGCCCCAGCAGCTGAAAGTGCACGTCTCCTGAGTGCATTGCACGAGTTTTAGCGTCAGATGCCGCCTAGGATCAGAGGAGAGATGGACCCTCAGGCAGCTGCGGATTGGCTGGAGGCTGTTTTTCGAGTCTTCATATTAGTAGGGACACCAGCTGACCTCATGGTGATATTTGCAGCGAGTCTCCTGCACGCAGAAGCTGGTAGATGTTGGAGCATGAGGATCTAGGTGCACGATGAGGCATCAATACATTGGACAGACTCCGAGAGCCTTTTCCGCACAAAGTTTGTTCCAGCCACCCTCCATGTGGTTCGCATTCAGAAGTTACTACAGCTGCGGCAGGGAAGCATGACAGTAGCCCAGTACACGACGAGATTTACCGACCTCTCGCGCTACTCCACAGACATGGTACGAGACCCATTCTTTCGAGCCTGGACCTTCGAAGAAGGACTGAGGAATGATATCAGAGCTTCGATCATCTCCCTTAGCATTTCGACGCAGGCATGAGTACTGGAGTGAGCCTTTCTTGTGGAGAGCTTTCTTACTGAGCCTACACCAGTAGCGAGGCCTACCGCAGGGCAACACATAGCGAAGTCTTCTACAGCCGGCTATAGACAGATATTGCAGAGGTCCATGTGGACCATACCATTAGACGGGTGACCTCAGGATACTAGTTCGGAGGTGCGGGGAACCCGCAGAAGAGCTAGTCATTAGAGAGGCAGGGAGTTCTATGCATGCGGTGGGCAGGGCCACATGGCTCGTGACTACCCGACCCGCCATGCAGAGGAGCATCAGACGGTTGAGGGACCACCTAGGCAGAGGCAGAGGATCGATCGTGGTGATCCGCAGGGAGCAGGCGGATTACATAGAGGAACTGGCCGAGCAGCAGGTGGTGGACGATGCATCAAGGCTCTACCACCACCACTATCAGTAGGTCCACCCCGACCACATGGATCTGGCGAACAAAGGCAGGATTAGCATTAGGAAGTTAAATCTTACGACCATAGTTCCCTTGAGATGATTCAAGGTACTATCTGTGTCTACTCCACCCTTTCTTTAGTTCTTATAGACACATGAGCGAGTCATTATTTCATTGCCACTGCCCTTGTTTGGAGCTTGGAGATTCCGACAAAACTGTTGGAACGATCCTTACGTCTAGAGACTCCTACGCGAGCATACTCAACGATTACGCACTGGTATTGGCAGTGTGAGATTACTCTAGGAGGCGAGACCTTCGGCTAAGATCTTCTTGTAGTGGTGTCGTGGACTTACGACATCATCTTGGGCATGTATTGGTTATCTACGATCCATGCTCAGATCGACTGTATTAGGCTCAAGGTGCGATGTGTTCGCACCAATGGGAGCAGGTTAACCTTCACCGGCAAGAAGGTATCCTTTTCAGTATAGGATAGACTCACACCGAGAAGAGAACAACTGATTACTCATCAGTTGGCTGGTCTCATCCTAGGAGCAATTGATGAGCAGAGTTTGAGATTTCTTGTAGTGGTGGATTAGTAAGCGGACGTTTTTCCTGATGATGTTCCAAGACCACCTCCTCATAGAGAGGTAGACTTTTATATTGACATGTACCCCAGGATAGCCATGATATCTACTCCAGCATATCGGATGGATCCCGCTGATCTTAGAGAGCTATGGGTACACCTGGAGGACTTGCAGGGCAAGGGATTCATTTGACCCAGTACTTCGCCCTGGGCTTCTCCGATTTTATTCTCCAAGAAGGCGGACAGGAGCTTGCGACAGTGTGTCGACTACCGTCTCCTGAACCAGATGATCGTGACGAACAAGTATCCACTTAAAAGGATATATGACCTCTTTTATCTGCTAAATGGAGCATGATCATTCCTGAAGATAGACCTCAGGTCAGGCTATCATCAGCTCAGAGTTCGAGATGACGATGTACAGGAGACGGCCTTCAGGTGTCGGTATGGACACTATGAGTTCTTGGTTATGCCTTTCAGCATAACCAACACTCCAGTGGTATTCATGAGTCTCATGAATAGTATATTCCAACCTTATCTCGATTGATTTGTTGTAGTCTTCATCGACGATATATTTATTTACTCAACTACTGAGGAGGAGCATGCCTACCACTTGCTAGTTGTACTTGATACACTCTAAGAGCACTAGCTTTATGGTAGGCTCTCAGAGTTTTAGTTCAAGATTCGAGAAGTCCACTTCATGGGGCACGTCATCTCTGAGGCGGGTGTTGCGGTGGATCCTTCGAAGATTGAGGCAGTTCTATCTTGGGAGCCACCCAAGAGCATGACAGAGCATCGGAGTTTCCTAGGTCTGGCTCGGTACTACTGGAGATTTGTTCCAGACTTCTCCAAAGTTGCAGCACCACTTTGAGCTTTGGTGAAGAAGGGTAAGACCTTTGTGTGTTCAGATAGATGTCAGCAGAGCTTCAAGGAGCTGAGATAGATATTGACCAGTGCACCCATCTTGAGGCTACTGGAGGAGGGTGTAGGGTATGTAGTTTACTGCGATGCATTAGAGACCGGACTCGGTTGTGTCCTGATATAAGAGAAGGCAGTGATCGCCTACAGATCATGGCAGTTGAGGCAACATGAGTAGAACTATGCTACCCATGACCTATAGTTAGCAGTAGTGGTCTTCACCCTGAAGATGTGGAAGAACTATCTGATGGGTACATCTTCTTGCAAAAGGACCAGAACCTAAGACAGCGGTGATGGATCAAGTTCCTCCAAGACTATGACTTTGAGATAGATTATACTCATAGAAAGGGGAGTGTAATAGCCGATTCTATCAGCAGGGGGATGAGAATTCAGCTACTCGGAGAGGTGACAGAGTAGTTAACCACTTTGCAGATATCCTACATGGATATTGATGGGGAATTATTTCTATAGTCACTCACAGTCACTCCTCCACTACTTCAGCGGGTCAGAGAGGCACAGCGTGGGGACATTCAATGTGAGACACTATGTGCACAGATATCCTTAGGATAAGAACCAGATGGATACTCTGTAGGAGGAGAGAACGTTTTCCATTTTAGAGGATGTACCATGGTACCAGTTTCATTACATGAGGTTGTGCTGAGAGAGTTTCACACTTCCCCATTAGCGGTACATCCAGGAGTGGAAAAGATGTATCAGGATCTTAAATGACAACACTGGTGGCCAGGAATGAAGAAGGTTGTGGAAGAGTTCATTTCACGAGGCCTCACCTACCAGCAGGTGAAGGCAGAGCACCTGGTACCAGCAAGCTTGATACAGCCCTTGGAGGTCCCTGAGTAGAAGTGGGATGGGATATCTATGGATTTTGTGACAGGGCCTCCACGTAGTTCGAGAGGTCACAACTCCATTTGGGTGATTTTAGACTGACTCACCAAGTTGGCCCACATTCTACATATCAGGGAGCAGGGCTCAGTGTCGAGATTTGGACGCCTCTACGTTCAGGAGATCGTACGGTTTTATGGTGTGCCATCGACTGTCGTTTCTGATCAAGATGCTCGCTTTACTTACCGGCTTTGGAAGGGGTTGTACGAGGCATCTGGGACGTAGCTACGCCTTAGGACCACCTTTCACCCACATACAGATGGTCAGATGGAGAGGACCATTCAGACTCTCGCGGACATGTTCTATGCATGTGTCCTTGACTATGGTCGTAGTTGGGAGGATGATTTTCCTTTGGTGGAGTTTTAATATAACAACAACTACCACTCCACCATCAGGATGGCACCATACGAGGCATTGTATGGATGTCCTTGAAGATCACCTCTGTGCTGGACAGACCCTGGGGAGTCATCACTTGTTGGACTAGAGATAGTCAAGGCAAGGATGGAGAAGGTACAGATCATCCAAGAGAGGATGAGGACTTCTCAGAGTCGAGAGAAGTCATATACTGATAGGAGGCGAAGACTACTAGAGTTCGACGATGGCGACCATGTTTTCTATGGGTCTCACCTCGACGTGGATTACGGAGATTCTGCCGAGGCGGCAAGTTACCTCCGCGCTTCATCGAACCATTCCAGTTTCTCAGCAGGATAGGCAAGGTGCGTTATCGCCTGGTTCTTCCACCTCAGTTGCACCGGGTGCACGACGTCTTCCACGTATCCCAGTTGAGGAGATATGTGCACGACCTGATGCATATCATTGATCACGGGGAGCTGGACATTGATGATGGGGTGACATTTGCAGAGGTTCCAGTGTAGATCGAGGATCAATCGGTGCGGGTCCTACGTGGATGGTCGATTCCTATAGTGCACATCAGATGGCAGCACGAGAACCTCTAGGAGAGCACATGGGAGCGGGAGGCTCAGATGCGTGCACAATACCGTCATTTGTTTCCCTAGTTTATGATATAGATTTACCAGGATGTAATTCCCTAAGGTGGTAGTAATGTAAATACCCGTAAATATCAAGGATTTTTTTTTTTAAAATTCTTTGGGATTTTACGAGTACGCAGTTTCGGACACCACCTGATTCTAAGGCCCGGTGTGCTTGGAATAACTTTCCGAAGTATGGCTCGGGTACGATCAGTGAAAAACGAGCGAGTTTTTCTATCTTTTTAACCGGTTCTCTGAATTGAAATCCAAGGGTACCGATGAAACCGTAGCGTCGGTAATTGCATTAGAGGACCTTTACTAAAGGTGCGTTTGAGGATAAATGTGAGGTGGGGCCCGCACGATCCCCAACCCTTTACATTCTCCATTACTCCTTAAACTCACCATTAAACCACCTTGTAATTAAGTGGGTGACTTCACCTCTCCCCACCTACCCCACATTAACTCATGCCATCTCACTTAATCAATTAAGAGAGTTATGTGTTTGAATTTTAAAATTTAAATGTTTGGTATGAATTAATAAAATAAGATGAGACTTATTTTATTTTGGGGTTATCTTGTTGTGTTATGTTTTTGGAAGAGATCTATTTCCTTTAAAATAACATCATCTACTTTGTTAAAGAACGCCAAGACTCCGACGAAGAACATTGACTTGGAAGACCCGGTTTTCTCCATCCTCTCCCTCCTCCGTGACAAGGAATGAGACACCGATGATGATGGTATCGACGCCATCATCTGAGGCGCTAGAAAACCATGAACTTCCTTCGAGGTAGGGGTGTGTTTATGAATGAGCAACGTTTTTTTCCTTCCATGTTATTGGTTCTCTCTAAACCATTTTCTATCGAACTAATGCGGAAGGAACCAGACCAAACTAATATGGCTCGATTCCCCCGCCATTATTGTTGTATGGTGTTCTCCTACCATTCATGAGCGGTGAATCAAGGAATGATTTTGAAGCTAGTCGGAGGCCTAAAAACATCGGAAACGGCCTCAGAACATTGGGATGACCCAGGAACTTGTGTTATGTAGAATACAGATCATCGGAATGAAGAACGGATGCCTCAGGTGGCGTGCTGGCTAGAGGCATCGTTTCCGGAAAATTTTAGAATACATGGCGTGTCCATCCAAAGCACACGTAGTGTAGTACAAGCGTTCAGCGGAAGAAGTAATGGACATCAGAATAAGTGACACACAGTGTGTGACACCGGTCACACGGCATGTACTGTCCACACAGTTTGACAGAGGAGACTTTGAAGGACATGGCGTATATTTAAGGAAAATACACGGACACAGACAGAAATACACGAACACGAGGCATGGCGTGTATTATTTTCATTGGAAGGAAGTAGCGGCTTCGTGAGGCTGGGCGTGTACTCTGGAAGATACACGGACACAGGTAGAACCACACGGCCAAAAGGCACGACATATAATACCTTCACCAAGGCAGAAGCGGCTTTGTGATGACTCGGTGAGTATTCCTGGAATACACGGACACAGGGTGGAGTACACGAGCATGTACTCCATCACACGGACAGGCATGGGCAGTGTACACGGAGCCAACCCCAGATGTTTCGACACGTCATGTAACCACACCACACGGTGTGTATTTACATTTTACAGGAACAACCCTTCGACACAGGCTGTGGTATATGGAAAATACCCATGGACTAAAGACACAAAATGTAACCATGCCACATGCTGTGTACTTACTTATTTACATGATCGGACCTGCGACACTGGCAGTATCACATGGGAAGTATCTGGTGTCTGATGACACGACGTGTATCGCTTACCTACACATCGTGTACTTTAAGGAGATGGCTTGGTTGTCTTTTTCTCCATGAATTGGGCACATTTTTCTTGGTTTTTCCCCTATGAATTGGGACAGAACTACGGGATGCATCAAATATTGTCTTCGTGATAGTTGAAGTATCAAACCTCTTGGCTTGTGGAGCGGACCCTCCAGGAATAGAGTGTGTTGTGTGCGGGAACCCAATAGCTGGCTGCGACTGCAACGACGATGGTGATTGTACTTGGATCCTACACGGGATCAGCAGCGAGGACGACTGTACTTGGATGCTACATGGGTTCGGCAGCGAGGAAAACTGTACTTCGATCCTCCTTGGGTTTGGCAGCGATGCTGACTGTACTTGGATCCTACATGGGTTCGGTAGCGACGACTTTTGTACTCGGATCCTACGTGGGTTTGGAAAAGGATATGATTCAAAGGCTACATATAATCATCTCCACCCCTTTTGTGAGTATTATACCTATGTGAGCTGAGTCTTGACAATCAATTATAATCATAGATGTGAATGTCATGATTTCCTGTGTGGATTGGGTTGTGTTTTCCTATGTAGATTGGGATGTGTTTTCTTATGTGGATTGGGTTATGCTTTCCAGTGTGGACTGGGTTGAACATGGGTTCAGAAGATCGAGCCGAACTGGAATTGATGACTAAGTTATATGTATAGGCATATACCTAAGTAGTGTTGGTTGATACTTCCTATTTGTATCCTTCCTTTGTGGTTTATCCATTGTAGATTCTGGGAGACCTTTGGGGGTCTTGGGGTCCTTACTGAGTATCATATACTCACCCCTGCATGGGTTATGCCTGCACTGCATTGTGTTGGTTGCAGACAATGGACAATACTGATCGTGGTTGAGGTTGTGGAGTGTGACGGTACCCGAAGGTAGACTATCAGGCGGGACTTACTCGGAGCGGATAACCGGACCTGAGGTGCTGAGGAGACCATCTGTTCCCACCCTTCAGGTTGTATAGCTGGAGGACGACTCAGTGGATGCTTATTTACTTACTACTGCTGTACTTTCTTTTCAGTTGTACTGTACTTTCAGTAGGGTTTGTATTCCGGACCATTTACTTTTTAGTTTACTTAGTGTTTACTTTAGCTTGCATACTCTGTGGTGTTTGTTTTCTTATATAGAAGCAATGGCTTCCCTTTTATCGAGATTTACGCCTTTGTTGCTAGTTTCTAGCCCTTGGCCTATGGAAGGCGGGCCTGGGGTAGTCACGACACGAGCCCTGAGGACGGGTCATGACAAATGGTGAACCAACCAAGCGAGTGGCTCTGCTCGAAAATATAGAACATTTGCATGGTTATATCTTCCAATATGACCTACGTACATTGTTTCGTTTAACCTTGTATCAATCCCATATTTCATGAATAGATGGGTTTTAGACTCTGAAAAATCCCCAAAATCCATCGGGACCATCCCTAATTCATTAGGAATCCATATTTGGTCCAAAATAAATAATTTTACATAATTTTAATAGATCCATACATGGGTGAAACCCCAAGTTCTTACATCTTATAACCCATCTCTCAAGACATTCATTACTTTTCTTATCATGTATTTATTCATGTTATATTCTTATATTGATACCATTCTTTATACTCATTGGTATAAGAGATAATTAAGAAATTGTTTTTTAAGAAATCAAGACTTTTCCCTCCCTTTGGTTTGAAATCTCTGTTTTCTAAAAATGGTTTCCATGAATATTGAACCATTATCATATAATCATTAAAATAATTTTTTACCCTTTATTGATTTTACCAATCTCTATTAAAAAATATTCTTTTTTTTATTTCTTACGATTTCATTTTTATATCCTTGTTTCCATGAAAAAAAAAATTATTATTTTTACCTCCTTTGGAATGTACAAATTTACACATTATCATTTCTTTGAAGTTTACTTTTCTATTTTTAGGGTAAATTTTAATGAAAATATATTAAATGTAATTTTCATGGAAACTATTTTCGATTATTTTAATATTCATTTACATGTTTTTAATGAAAATGGTTTCCAAAATATATTGAATCCTTAGTTATGTTTTTTCAGAGTATTTTAAATAAAAAGGTTTTCAAAACAATTTCTTGCTTCATTCAACATTTTTCTTGTAAAAAGTGTTTTAAAACATTTTTATAATTTATGTATATGTTTTCAAATATTTTTCACGGAAAATTTTTCTTTGAATATTTTAATGTTATTTTATATTATTTAATGTAAAAAGGGTTTGAAAATTATTTTAATTCTTCTTTATATTATTGCTATAATTTTTCTGAGAAAATTAATTTCAAATGGTTTTATGCATAAAAATCCTTTTTCAAAAAAGAAATTATATTTTCCTCAAGAAATGTTTTTAAATGAAATTTTAGATTTATTTTCCATCTAAGATACCATATATTTTAATTACTCAATCCCTTTTATAAAATGATCAAATGGTTTCATCCATATTAATTCTATCAATGGTTTATGATTAATGTCATGGTCATTATGAAACCCATTTCTCATTTATGGGTTATATGTTTAGGAAATATGTTTCTCTTTCACGGGCTACACTTTTGATGAAATGATTATAAAACAAGTATAATTTTCCATAGGTTATGACAGGTTTACATGTTTATGATACCCATTTAATTTCATGGGTTATGATATGATTGATTATTATCTTGCAGAATATGTATGATTGATGTCATTACGAGATGGGTGTGACCCATATCTCCCTAAAATATATTGGGTGAAGATGTATATCTTTTAAAATATACATTGATGGAATGATAAATAAACTTGGTTCAATATTATATGAATGGAATGAGAAATGACCTCAGTTCGGTAATAAAGGTTTTGAACAAGAAATTTTTATCAATAATGTAATGTAGGTCTAGAAAGAGGAGTGAAATCAGTTATTTAATACAAGGCTGGAATGGGGTGTGAACTCGTTTTTAGTAGGTGAATCTTTCTATAATTATGATATTGATAGAAATGACTTGACTACTATGGAAATCATTATATGTGATTATGTGTATTCCATAATTCTCTATTTTATTCTTCTGTTGGGATTTCATGGCTTATGTCGTTTATTTATTTAAGATTCATTTATTATGAACTACCAAGATATATTCCATGATTCATGTATATGATCTTTGATATGGAGGGTATGATCATAAAATGTTTTTCTCACATTACATACCATTTTTCATGTTATTATTTCCCATTACATTTATTAACCATTACAAAGAATATGAGATCATACCTTTCTTTTGATTCATTTCCCCAGGTTATGAAGAATGGATTTAGGTATAAGTACTAAAGGTGGAGATCTTTACATGAGATGTTGAAGATATTTCCCTAGGATATAAGATTTTTTTTCTATGTTTCCAAAGACACTAAACTTGTACGGTCGTTAGGTATATATTTTTGTAATGTACTGAATATTCATACAAAA
Source organism: Viscum album (assembly GCA_963277665.1). Lineage (NCBI taxonomy): Eukaryota > Viridiplantae > Streptophyta > Magnoliopsida > Santalales > Viscaceae > Viscum > Viscum album. Next base: position 1,214,061,071 of record OY728155.1, on the reverse strand, counting down.
TTATTTCATATCTATACATGTTAATCATGGGCCTCTATAGTAGGTATCAATGAAACTTTTTAGTAATCATTTGGAAAAAATGATTAGAAAACATCAGTGAGATCCCATAGTATATTTCTAAGGATATTTCTAGGAATGTCTCTATTGATAAGTATAAGTATGATCCAATGATTAGGAAAATGTACTCGAATCTTGTTAAAGGAAAGAGTTAGAGGCTTCATAGAAGTAAATCCCTATCTAGATACTCCAAGTGGTTTTAGCTCTATAACAGTTGTACCTATGTGTTATAACATTTAAAAGGTGTCTCGATCATGTCTTCGGGTAATCTGGTATACAGCCAGAGGCCTTGCTCCACACATGATTTGAAACTCTAAAGGAATATACTTTGAAAATTAAAAAAATCTTCATGAACTAGTATAAAGGATTTGGATAGAATATGACTATGAATAACCTATTATAAACATATAGTTTCATCGATTAAATGTTATGTGTCATGATTTAGACATCCCATAAGTAATTTTTCATTATTATGTGGATTGCTAATATGATATGTGTTTTCCACCCCATAATTTCTAGTTTTAGTAAATGAGAGAACTACATGAAACAAAGTTATCATATAATGTTTCAGATACGAAATGTATGGGTATTAAAAAAACTAATTTTCCAAGTGAAAGTTTCATAAAGTGAATCAGGACGGTGGTATGAGTATTGGTTGTACCTCTAAATATAATGGGACTACAAATGACACGTAAAAGGTTTGTGATGTTATTCTAGTATTGTTTACAATGATCATAAGAAATATTATTACATTGTGGTTGATGAACATTAACACATGATTCATATTTCAAATTCTGGGAAAGAGGTGTTAAGGAATAACTTCGATGAATCCTGAGTAATGGTTTAAGAATATAGTTGGATTAATAAAGTATTTATGTTTTGGAATTTAAATATTATGTTATATGAATCATGAAATTTATAAGCATTATTATAATATTATTTCATTAAGTATTGAAAATTACATGTTGGATGGTGATGAAGATACATAATAGTGATTCAAAGAAAGGTGAGCTTTTGATTAAGGGAAGATAACAATTAATTAATTAATAAAATTGAGATTATGATCTTTGTATAAGGATATATTGTATATAAATATGTAAATTGAACAATACATATTTCCATGGAATTGATTATTGAAAAAATGGTCAATTTATTCGAGGTTGAAGTTTATGACTTCTTATATTTAAATAATATATCCTGTGATCATTAGAATAGGGAAGAATTCATGTTTTCAAAAAGGAATGAATGTAATTAAGGCAATTTATGTGTTTCAAGGGAATATACGATGAGGTTATTCATATGTTTAGAAATTGAAAACTAAGAGCAATGTTTTGATATATGGGGGTTCAATTTTAAGATGATTTCATTACATTATTACTAATGATTTGAATTTTAATCTTTCAGAAGGGTTATGACGTTAACAATTTAGGTAAATCTTATGTTATACATTTGAAAAACTTTGTGATAATATAGTACTATCTTACCACATGATGATTGATGAATATTGGATAACATATTATTATATTGTGGTGTTGATGATAATAGATGCCATATGGGATGGAATATCATATATCTCATGATTTGTTACATCATTGGAAATGAAAAATTCACCTTCCTTTTTAGAGAAAGAGGTGAAGTTGGTTAAAGGCCTACAAAGGGATAGGTTTTCATAAATTCATGGAAGTATATATTTTCATGATTTTTTTTACCATTATGAAAAATTGTCTTCAACCAAGAAATATTATACTTGTACCTCTATTTTCGATGAATCAAATGGTCCTTTAATTCATCCCAGATTTGTGAATTTCTAATTATGAAATCTCTCAATACATTTTCTCTCTCACTCTCCATTAGAAAATGATAACTATATTTTTCTTCCATTTTCATGTTTTCACATCCCGCATATGTTCTCCTATGATGAGACCTAGTTATATGTTACTTTGGATAACCATTATTGCTCAAACATTCTCTTTTTAAGAGAAGTTTTAATATTTATTTTTATGATGTGGGTTTCTATGAATAAAACATCAATGTTTTAAAATTTTCATAAATAAAATGAATTTTAAAGGGATAAATTAATTTTGTGTGGGTATAATGTAACACCATGGGATTTTTTGAATTGTTATTCTTCGAATTCATTTTATCTTTTTGATATGTTGCATTCTCGGAAATATTGAAAACAATTTGTTTTATAGTAAAGAACTATGTTTGGTTCATGTTATATACAACAAAAATTTAATTGTGCACTACACACAACATGAATTTATTCTTTATCTACACATAAATCCAATGTTAGCTACTATTACATGCAACAATAAATTTCCTTGATGGCATGCATAACACACATGACTCATTTTTATAGAAAAATATTATATCATTAAAATGTTATTATTTAAAATAATAATTCATAACCTATTAGTTTAATTTGATATTATAAATAGAGTAAACTAGTTTATGAAAAATATATGGTTTAAATAAATATAATTTATATTCATAGGTTACCAATTAATTATAAATGAATATGAAATCTTATTAAATATAATAGAAAGTTTAATATTTTTTAGTCACCAATCTATTTTAACCTAATAAATTAAATTAATTACAATTAGTGAGTGATAATAATTTAATATATATGTTATATAGCTAATTAAATAATTTTTTACATTTATTTAATATATTTGATAGACATAAGATTAGAACAAACACAATTTTTTGCATAAAAAACTTTTTTTATTAAGGTAGTTTTACGACCTTTTAATGGAGAACCCTTTTTAAATAAAATTTTTGGATCATTTATAGATTAAATCTGTAATAATAAAATTTATATTTGGTATATAAACTTAAAAAATTGTTTGGGATAATTTTTTGTTATTTTTTGGTATGTTTTAATGTTTTAACGAATAATTAATAACACTGGATTTTAATTGAAAACATTTTTTCATTTAATGTATTTACCATACTAAATTATATATTAAATTATTTTTCTGTTTTTATAAGATATTAACTTCTCAATTAATTAAATTTTTATTCTTTCAAGCAATTTGAAATTAAAATTGGATATAAAAACATAGCAATCATGCGATCATTTATACTTTAAAACCCCCTAGTGTTGTCTCATCTGCGAGATGATTTTAAAATTAATTTTTGCCACTTATGGAATTAGAATTTGGAAAAAATGTTTTCAATATTTGAATAAAAAATATTTATAAATTCATATAATGAAAAATTATAATTTTATTCAAAATATTAGAGAATGTAATTAAAATTAATTATTTCAACTAAGGTAAAATTCAGCATAACTATGGACTACACCTAAAATTTAAAACTCAAAATGACTTATAAACGTATCAAAGATTCATTGGATGAATGTAGTTATACCCAAGACACTATTTTCTCCACATTGGTACATTATTGGATCCACATGAAACATGAAAATCCTTGGTGGAATTGTCTCTTCAAATTTTTACAAGAGTGTCACTCCTCCCCCACTATAAAATGCCTGCTCTCCTGCCACATTTTCAAACCTCTTAGGCCCATTTCATACCCAAAATATACTCAGATAAGATCCCAACATATGTACCCTTAATTTTAGTATCATCTCCTTAAATATAAATAAACCCAATGAATACTTTTGTCACTAACTGAATGATGTTATCTGATTAACAGGTAATATCTTCTCTTAGGCCCATTTCTTTTATTTTCTTTCCGCACCCCTTCCACTTTCTTTATTCCATGATTTTATAGAAACAATTTAATCCCCAATATAATTGTATGTTTTTTATTCTTTTAATTATATCTATAAACACAAACACCATTATCTTATGGGTAATGAAGATGCCATTTACGTGTGTGGGAAACTACTACCTCACTAAACGATGATTGTTCATTTGTCTTATGACACCACTCATGGAAGGAATAGTGATGGAAAAAATATTTATATGTTACATTTATTATATTTACAATGTTTTTAATATTTTTTTCCATTTAAAAACCATATATTTTTTATTTTCTTTTTGGTGTAAATATCATAATTTCTTTTGAGGAAGTGTGGACTACTACCCCTCCAAGAAATGTGATTCAATGACACAACAAATGAAATGTATTAAGGTTTTTTTAGTAAAATTATATGATAATTATAACATTATAATTATACATTAATGATATTATATAAATATATACAAATATTTCATTTTATTGTTTTTCTTTTAATATGACTATAAAAAAGGAAACTTCATTCTTGTTTTCGTACGACTGAGCATCTCTATGAACTTTGTATTCCATTTCAACATCTATATTCTATATATTATTATAATAAAAAATTATTGAATAAAAATTATAATCATATCGTGGTTTATATTCACGAATAATGATATATGTATCACTAAATAATATATAACAAAATAATACAAATGCAAAGAACAAAGCAGATATTATCTAAAGTGAAACCTTAACAGAGGACTGTTTACAAGAAGGCGATATAAGGTCATAATAAAACCATACATGGTATATGATATAAGAAAATGGATCTTAAAAAAATTATTATAAGTTTATATTTATTATAAATGTGGGTTTCTCGAGTATATAGAGATGTAAGACATAAGGTAAGGGGATTTCATCTCAGTTTTCATTTTCATGAGATGCATTCTTTATTCACCTCTCATTCCTTTTGTGTGGTTTGTATAATACCCATGTATGTAATTAATGATTATTATATTCAATTTTTTTTGTAATAATATATACATTATATGACCTTTATTTCATATTGTTTATGTTTAAAAAGTTACCAAATCAGAAAAATCATTTTGTCTCAATTTTCCTTCTTTGAGACTCATGTTTTGTTATGTACCTAAATTCATTTTGTGGTATATATACATCCATTTTACATGATATATAATTAATATACATCTTTTCATGATATTATATGCTTTATATAATTTCCTTTTATTACATTCATAGTATGATATGAGGTTACCAAGGGATAACAATTTATTAAAACAATCTCATCTCATTTCAAGATTGTATATGAATATGCTTCCTTCGATGAAATAATTTTTGACATACTAGACCAAGATTCCACTTAATAGGTCCACCTAGCCCAGTGGGACACATGGATTCAAGTTCATCTACTCAACTATCAGAGGGTGATGACTGGAAGCGAGTGCCTAGGGTGTGTCCATGGGGAGACTATTACCTAATTACCAGAGTGTAGGAAAGTGAAAAAATAACATAGTTAAATAGTAGAAGAAAAATAAGTAAATAGATAAAAAATGATAAAAATAACTAACTTAGCTGTAATTAATGGTGATGATATGTCATGTCACTATAATCCTGAAGAAATGTATAAAAGAAAGTAGACCTAAAATGTTCCACACAAGTATAAAGGAAATCAATAGACAATCCAAAGAATCTCGAGCCATGAATCAGTCATCTGATCTGAAGATCAATCATGAGAATAAAGAAAAAAAAGTTTTTAATCCATATTATTACTTTTATAAAAACTTTCATTCATGTAATCATCCCTGGGTACCACTCGACGTCTATAGATGGTGTTAGATAAATCTTAGTGGGCCACCACCATTGGTGCTTATAATATTATGCTCATGTAATAGAAATGTAACAGTTTGAAATAATAAATATATAATGTAAATCAGTATGATGAAACTAAATTAACATATACCTAAACATGAAATCAGTTCATTATTTTATTATTACTAATTTAAAAATAAGTGACACATTAGCAATAGTGAAGGTTTCAAGATGTAACATGGAAACCTGTAATGACATTGAATAATGAAGTTATAAGTTAAAAACCAAGGAAACTTCAAACTCAAGGGTTTCAAACTCAATAATGACTATTTCATGGCTAAGGGTTAGTTATTAATTCACAGATAATTGACTAGGGCATTCCACAATAAGATGCCAACCAAGTCAAAGGAGATCATCTAATGTAAAACAGGGATAAGAAATGACTGAGTGTAGTGGGATTTAACCATAGATCCAACATTTAATTGATAAATCCAAAGTGTGTATCCAAGTAATCCTATAATATTATTGAAGGAATCCTATGGTGTCATATCAGGCATCCATGAATAGACAAGAATCGGGTTCTAGTTGAGTCTCAACCAATGAAATCAACATCCTTTAATTGGAATGGGCTTCCATTGTGCTCAATGAATTCTATACGAAATCCATGGTGAAATCGAATAAAGACACTCCTATTTGATATTGATGTAATTTTATATTTCATAAGGTTCACTTCATTACCATTTATTAGTATTAAAATGATAATTCAGAATGAAACCATCATGTCTTTATTAATCAATATCTCTATTAGGTTTACAAAATTTTTTCATTTAGTCTGAAATAAAAAATTAGTTATAAACCATTAATTTAGTCCCTTTAAGGAATTTTCAAGAGTCAAGGTCTACTCCTCTACCTTCCAATAACATGGTAAGGGGTTATATGAACACGCAACATATTATTAAATTACTTTTAAAAATGGAATTTCATATACTTAGTAAACATTCCTTTTACCATTTAACATTTTATTATCATATTGAACCACTTACCTTATGTGGGTCAAGTGGTGATCATGAATGGTACTTGACATTATGAAATTCCCAATTTAAATCAAGAAATCTAATAAATAAAATATTACCCTTAGAATGTTCAAGCCAAGTCACACATGAATGATGACTCAAACATATCAAAACAAGAAAATTACAATTATTGAAAAACATTCTACATGGGATGGAAGGAGTGTTAAATGAAACCACTATAAAATAATCACATATTTAGAAAGATCATATCCATATGATTAAAATGATTATAAACCTGGAATATAAATTCAATAAATGGACCCTGATGAAATCTATGGGCCCACATGTAATTTCTGAAATAAACAAACTAGAAGGATAAGTTATAGACCTCCCACCAAAGGCTTGTACTACTCTCCTCATCATGTATTACCCACTAATTCATCTTGGATTGGAGTAGATATGATAATAGAGTAAAAAAACTCATACCTCCTTGCATTGTTCGAGATAAAGAGGGATGAATAATGACTAAAAATGAATTGAGTAATTACTGTTGCACATCCAACGTGATGAAATAAATATTGAACGAACCATTTAAGAAGGATATATCATGATCCATAGTTTACTCCATCAAAATATCCAAAATGATAGAAAATGGAGGTTCTATTTTCTAGAATAAAGATTAGGGAAAAATAAAGGATTATTTAGATCATTATGGGTAAAGATGAAAAATAACCCAAAAATTACCTTTTGTATTGTTTGTTCGCACATTTAGAAAATACATGTAGAAACCATGCATGGTCACATAGAGAATGGTGTGTACTGAATGGTTAGATAACACAACTAGGGAAATCATGTGCCAACCATTCGAGATGAATCTACCCGAAAATGCAAACCATCCTCATGATTAGATCTAACCTTTTGGCCTACCTATATGGTTTCCTCAAACCATGTGAAATGTCCTCTTTCCCCATAAATATGGTTTCTAGTCTCTGAATAATAACCATACACCCTCAAGACCTTCTCTAACACATTAGGCTTTTATATTAGGTCCAATATAATGAATTGGAATGAAATTTAACGGATCCACACTTGAGTGAAAAAATGGGTTCATACAGTCTTCCCCCATAAAATAACTCATTCCCTTGTTCACTTTCCAAGGGTGGTGAAACACTGTTTGAGATAAAACTCACCATCTAGACATGTATGTTGTCCTTCCACTCCCACTTTTAATCATGTACACAATCGTGCTATCATGGCACCCGTACTAGAGGGTCATGCTAGCCTTGAAGAGACTTCAGGATCCGGTCAACGATGCATATTGGGTAATCCTCAAAGGTATCATCAAAATATATCTCAAATTCATCAGTTTAAATGGTATAATGTAGGTCAGTATGGTATTGGGAAAGTTATGAAACATGGAAGACGTCATGCACATAAATGTACCTCTGAGTTAATAACAACTCATAATATACTAGCCTAAATCTATCAAATTTCTCAAAGAACACTATATAATGAGGAAAATACATTTCTTGATTCCATAAAAATCTATTTCATATCGTGGTGAATACCAGTAAGGAAACATGATCCCTAAACATAAGCTCTAGAGGTCCTAAATGGTGATCAACAAAAGATTTCTATCTAGACTGAGCATTAGTAATGCACTTCATGATCTATTGAACCTAATCTGAAGTCATTTAACCAAGGTGACGAAATAGAATGGGTGCTTCACCATCCCATAGCCAGCACATGGGTGAATGGAATTACCTACATATATTGAATCAAATGGATTCATCTGAATTATCACTGAAAATCTATAGTTATTGGGGAACTTGATAAAAGGGATTTGATTCTCCCAAAAACCCTGAAAATCAAGGTCACATTCACTAAAAATTTCCTCTAAAACATGTATCATCTATTCTAATTATTCATTGGTATGAAGGATAAAATATACTCTCATAAGCATCTTTGTACCCATAGCTTTCAGCATGACATGAAAAAATCGTAACATGAAATGAGCATCCCTTTATGTAACAATAGTATGAGTGACCCCATGTAGTCATATGATCTCACAAACAAAGAGTCTTTATAGTTCATCAATTGAGAAATTCTCCATAATAGGCATTTAGTGTGGTTATTTCATTATTCATTTAATAAATACACATACAACATCTCTACCCTTTAGTGACCTAGGTAATTTTACTATGAAATCCATATAAATATCTTCTCATTTCCATTATTGAACTAGAAGCGGCTGTAAAAAGACTGAAGTTTTATGGTGCTCCACCTTCACCTATTGATAGGTGGAACACCTAGTGATAAATATTTATATATGAAATTTCATGTCAAGACACCAATACTAGTGTCTCATATCTCAATACATTTTGAAGATGCCAGAATGAACAACCCACTGAGAACAATGAGACTCTTTCATCAACTCCTCCCACATATATGTAGGAACATAGACAATACCATGAATAATCATGAAATTATATCTATACATAAATCAATCTAGAGGTAGTTTATCTTAAAATATACTCTCGTAGATAACCAATACTTTAGGATATGAAAATTGCATACACTTCACCCTCTTAAGGAGGGAAGAGGTTATTGTTAAGGAAGAGATGTAAGAATTCCTTTGGCTATTATGAAACTCTATATGTATATTAAATAATAGATCCATTAATTTTCATTCATCTCTAAATTCCCTTATGGAATGTACATGTGTTTTCTAACTCAGTTCATCTACAATTGTGTTTCTCTTTCCAAGCATATAGGAAAGCTCGATGTCAAAGGATTCTAGATATTTGACACATCTCATATATCTGAGGTTCACGTCACATTGTGTAATGATTTATTTTGAGGATCTTATGATCCTTGTATACCACAAAGTGGTGACCTATTATACTGTATCTCTAAAAATAGAATTCGCGAATAATGGATACTTTCTCTAGGTCTTTCATTAGGTAGTTTCACTCATGAGAACACTACTATTGGTATCAGTGTACAACTAATATGTAATTATACATCATAATTTCTCCTAGAATGATACATGATGCATCCCAGAAGATGATATGACCTCCTCTTAGCTCTATCAATGTCAAAATAGGTCCCATAAAAAGCCTTCCTTTCAGCTATAGAAAGGATTTCCAGCACAATTTTTCCTACAAGAAGTTAACACCATATTTTTTAAGGCCAGTAAGAGGTGAAGAAATGTTGGAGAATTGTTATATGAATTTTCTATAATATCTTACCATAACCCAGAATATTCATATATAAAACACATTCTTGGGATTACCTCATGAAACTACAACACTAACCTTATCTAGGTCAATAGATACTCCTGATTATGTTATGACTTGAACCTTGAAATGAACATTGCCTATCTAGATGTGGCACATAGAAATCTTAGAAAAACAATTATGCTTTCTTAGTGTACTTAAAATGATCTCAAGGTTCTTGTAGTGGTCTCTATGAGTGTGAGAATACAACAAGATGTCATCCATAATGACCTTGAAAAAAGAATCCAAATAGTGATGGAAAACACAATTCATTGGACCCATAAAAATGGTGGGGGAATTCCTATGACCAAATGACACAACAAGGTACTCATATAGACCATAGATTCTATAAAAATATATACGAGGCATGAAATATTGAATAACTCAAACCTGGTGATATCCTGACCTCTGGTCGATCTTAGAGAATTCCCTAGCTCCATGGAGCTATTTGAAAAGATCATATATTTTAGGCAGTGGATACTAATCCATCCCAATAATCTAGTTCAACCTTATGTATTCTAAACATAGATGTATAGTTCCATCTGCCTTATAGGGGATAAGTATGGGGGAATATCAAGAGGCTATACTAATCCATATAAAAAAGTTGATAACCAGATTCCGAAACTACCTCTTATGTTCCTCGATATCTGTAGTTGCTATCTTATATAGAGTAATATACACTGGATTTGTTCTCGAAACAAGCTATGTTGTAACTCTCCCTTCCCCTCATAAGGAAAAATAAAAAATTCATTTAGAAAAAAATCCCTGAAAAATATACTACTAGAGGAAAATAATCTTAACATAAGCCCTCATCATCCATGAATATATTTCTAATATATGTGGTCACACTACCTTTCCCATGATTCCCTTTTCCCATTATACCAGCATGGACATCCCACTCACCCTTATGTAGATAACTTCATCCATATTGGGATGTAAAAGATATCGTTTAGTGATAGTAGTCTATAATATTTTGATACTAAACCAACCAATCAATCACAAGAATGAAATAAAAGACTACATATAGAGAATGATGAAGTTCTATAAGAACGGGTAACTAGATACCTCAAGGTAACAATCCATACATTGGAGTATGCCCCTGACCACAATCCTAACTATGTATCTAGGGTCATTGCACCAGAATAATATTGTATCGACAGTCTGATACATTCTATGATAGATACCGAGAGAAATTTTTTTGAAGTACTTATATCAAATTAAGTAGATACTGTAGTAAATTACCCTAGAATTGTTCATCATACGATAGATGGTACCAAAACATGATTCTTGGGTATCATCTATAGTGAATAAAACAGGACTGATCCATTCCCATATCAAATTTCATGACTAAAAGAATCATAAACTCATATTTTGAACTCCTAGGGATCATGGGCATGGCTGCAACATCCATGACCTCCTCCCCAGCCAGTCCTACCAGTGCTATTCTAATTCCCTATCTAACGCAGCTTAAAAGAGCATGCAACTGAAGGTGGAGCTTGCATGGATCTTCTTCCACACAATGATTATGGAGATATCCCATAAAATATCTAAAGATTCCTCATATGTCCATAATCCCAAAACCCCATTATATCTCTATGACTATTATGTTTCAGGTTCCCCCATAATCGACACTGATGACACTTCAAGTAGTTATCATAACTGGTGCTCTAGTTGTCAGCGCCCCAATGAAAAACATCAAGGGAATATTTCTTTCCTCTAGATGAACTACTAGATTTACACCATACAAATCCTCCATGCCTAATGTTATTTCTATCCCTCATATTGCGCTCAGTGATAAGAGCCTAATTCATTATTTCTGAAAAGGTAGTAATGAAAATGACATTCAGTTACAAATAGATTGCATACAAAAGCCCATCCTTGAAGCGTATAGAATGAAAATGATCGTCACCGACTAGAAGTAGTGAAAAGAATTGTATCTTCGTGAAACATACTTAATAATATATAACTGATGTAGAAAACTACTCAAGATATATTAACTCTCTATATCTATCATCACTCAATGTATGAGGAATGAATATATCATATAAGGAAGCCTTCAAATCAAACCATAACATGCCCTAATGATAACCATCTTAGATAATCACATCTTACCAGGGCACAGATGAATCCTAAATCATGTATATAGAAATTTTGAGCCTCCTATCTAGTGGAATTACTAGATTCTCAAAGACAGAAAGGGTGGCCTCTATGCAAGACTCAACATCCTTTGGATGAATAAACCTTGAGTAAGTTGGAGGGTGCAGCTGATGGAACTCGCAAGTCTAATCTTCCATTGTATATAAAACTCTTAGGGCACCATGAATGGAAAACAACATACATAGGGAACTATCAAGATCTTGGGACATAATGCCCATATCTGGAACAATAGGAAGTTCCTCAAGTGGATATCCTGGTGGTAATACTAGCAGTTCAGGGCCCACCACTTTTATAGCATGGTCGTTGCTACCTTCCTGGTGTACGATACTATGATATCATAGAGTAATTATTCTATAAATATGATGAAAAAACCTCAAAAAATACTTACGTAGATAAAATAGAAACACTTTTGGATTCTCTGCAAGGAAGGTATCACTCCCCAATGTACACTACTACTATTTCTCACTTAGAAAACTAGTTACTCGTATGTTCTCAAGTATAATTTTAATTTCATTTTACATTTAATTTCCAGGTTCACTCAATTACCTTTCATAAACATGACAACGTGGGATAAGTATGTGAAACCATTTCATTTTAGATGTAATTTTTCACTTTATAATTGATAGTCATTCCCATTTAATAAATTCAGATACACCTTATCACATAAAAGGACACCCATTTATTTATCTAATAATGGCCCGACATGGAAAATTTCTCATCCCAACCAATGAGGGCCCACACACCCCATGAATTCAGATAGACACTCACTCAATCACAATAAGGAATATCATAAGAAGAATTCATCAATCAGAACATCTCTAAAAAATTACACACATGTCACGCAATGAAAGTAGTGAAATAAACTAATATGGCATGGAAAAATGCATGACATATGAATTATAGTTTCCTATGTGAGGCATGTAACAATACCCCTTTCCCCAATATTATCAATCCAAGAATAAAATAGAATATAAATAAGAATATCAATCAACAATATCACAGAACAAGTGCATCACCCAATGGTGAAATAATGATTACAATAATCGGAAAAATAGAAAAAAATTATATTTTGGGTGACTAGGCTTTTACCCAGAACCTGAGTTTGTGACACCCAAGAACGACTTATGACTGAGTCCCATAGTGTTCCTATTCCCCAATATATTGTCTCTAAATAGAAAACAAATAAAATAAAACATGTCATCTGATACCACCTTGTGATGTCCTGGACCCGGATGCCACTTAATACATGCCTCGATCCTGGTGGGCCACATGGACTCGAACGCATATAACTAAACACTTGAGGTTGTAGTCTTGCATCAATGAACAACGGTGTGTCTCTGGGGTGGAAATAATCACATTACAAGATTGTAGCATAATATATAAATAATAATAGAGGTAAACAGAAATATTTATATAAGTAAATAGATAAAAAATGATACCAATAAATGAATCAACTAAAATCACAAATGATGACATGTCATGTCACTGTAAACTAGAAAACATGAATACAATATAGTATAAAAAACATGTTCTACAAAGTTATAATGGAAATAAATAAACTATACCAAGAAAACTGAGCTCTAACTCAATCATTTTCTTTAAATCTCCATCCTAAATAGTATGAAATCAAGTGCTTGAAGTCGCATGATTCCCTTTATCAACACATGCATTCATTTAATCCGCCCTAGGTACTAAACAGAACCCTAATAGGGTATGCAATAAATCTCAATGGGCCACCAAAAGTGGTCTCCATAACATCTGACCCTGTAATGGAAATGGAATAGTATGAAATAGTGCTTGTATAAAGTATAGGAATATAATGTAACTAAAAACCCAATAACATGAGTGAGACATCTTATGGTTTCTAAACATGTGACCAATTCATTATTTAATAATTTACTATTTATAAATAAATCACACGTTTTCAATAGTGAAGGTTCAAATAATTAACAAGGAATAATGTAATGATATTAAATAATGAAGTTCCAAGGTAATAACAAAGGGAACATAGACCTGAAGGGTCTCCAACTAAGTAATGATTGTAGCTAGTCTAATGGTAATAATGTAATCCAAGGAGCATATCACAAGGAATTCCATAATAAGATTCCTACCAAGTCCAAGGAGTTCATTCAAGGTAAAACCTGGCTATGTAATGACTATGACCAATGGTATTTTACCATCACACCTACCTTCCAATGTTGGATACAAGGAGTATATCCAAGGAAAATTGTAATATTGTTGATAGGATACTACAATGTTATTATTGGCATCGAAGAAGAGACAAAAATTTGGTTCTAGGTGAGTCTCAACCAAAAAAAGCCACACCCTTGGATTGTAATGGGGTTCCCAAGTGCTCAAGGAATTCCCTATATAATTTAAGGGGATATCAAGTTAGGAATCTTCAATTTGATAATGACATCATGTAATATTTCATATTGTTCAATCCATTAATTTTCATTAATGTGACAAGGCTAACTAGGAATGAAACTATTTCATCAAGTAATAATTAATAAAAAAACTCCTTATGGATTAATCCTTGTATTTCATTAGTGTGGAAATTCCAAGTATCACGAAACCATTCATTTATTATATTTATTGCATTTTCAAGAGTCAAGTTCCCCTCCTTTTCTTTCCATTAACTTGGTAAGGGGTGGTAAAGAAATATAAAATGGCTAATTCATATACTGAGTATACCTTCTAATTTACATGTAACTTTTTACTATCAAATTGAAGCATATACCTTAGGTGGGTCACGTGGTGGTCATACATGGTTCTTTCTATTAATAAATTCTCAGTTAAAATCAATAAATTTAATATATAAAAACTTACCCTAGGAATTGTAAATCATAGGAACAACCAGGCAATGGATCAAATGTGTCAAAACCCTAAAATTACAATAATGGAAAAACATAATACATGGCGTAGATATTGTTGTGATTGAAACCACTAACAACTAATCACATATTTATAAAGATAATAACTATAAGGTTCAAATTATTATATGAATAGAATATAAATTCAAACAATGACATCCAATGAAATCGGCAGGGGCCACCTGTAATTTCTAATGTCCTGGAACAAGAGGGATGGGTTATAAACCACCCATTATAGGCTTGTATGACTTTCATCATCCAGTATTAGCCAATTATTCATATTTTAACAGTGTAGGTATTATAAATGAGTAAATATTCTGACACCTCAATAACTAGGTTGAGAGTAAGGGGGATGAATAACACCTAAAAAAGACTCTAGTACTTATCGTTTCACATCCAACATGATGAAATGAATCTTGAATGGATCTTGGATTTTAGAGATACCATGATCTCTAGGTTAGATCTTCTGAAGATCTAGAATGAGTGAAAATGTAGGTTTTTTCCCTGGAAGTTATATTAGGGATGGAGTATGATTTAAGTAGATCATTGAGGGTAAAAATGTAAAATTTCCAAAAAATAAGCCTATGAATGGTTTTTCCACAGGGATAGAAAAACCATGTGAAAACCATGCACATATACCTGGAGAAAGGGGAATACCACATTGTTAGGTCGACTGGTTAGGGAAACTATGATTCAACTACGTGAGATGGCTCTCCTAAAAAATATAGACCATCCACATGGGTAGATCTTTCTATGTGGCCTCCCGCATGGTTTCCAATAACTATTTGATATGAACAATTTTCCATAGAAGATTGTTTTTGGACTTCAAACAGACCCTGGACACCCATGGGACCCTCTCTAAATCATTATTTATCCATATTAAGTCCAAAATAAAGAATTATACTGAAATTTAAAGGTTCTATAGCTGGGTGAAAACCCATGTTCTTACATCTTATAACCCATCTCTCAAGACATTCTTGAAATTTATTATCCTCTAGTTATTCATGTTATATTCTTATATTGATATCATTTTCACCAAATTGGTAGATAAGATTGTTATGAAAGTGTTTTTTAATAAATCCAGAATATACCCTCCCTTCGGTTGGAAATATATGATTTCAAAAAAAGTTTTCCAAGACTATTTATAAGGCCTCGACCTTAAACATTACTTATTATTGAATTAAATGAATAATTCACATTGAGGATATTTTCAGGTTTAGAGTTTTAGATAATTAGGACATAACTATTACATCTCAAAGATTACAATGTATACACTTCTACTAAGTTTCCATAAAACAAAATCTCTTAAAAAAACATGTCTAGTTCCATGTTTTAGATAGCATGTCTTTACTTGATCCCATCCTTGACCCTATTCATCTTTAAGTCCTGTGGAAAACATTTCAAAACATGGGATGAGCATAAAAATCCCTGTAAATGATACACAAAGAAGGAAAACTGTTATTTTTTCAAAACAATAAGTAAACCAAGAATACTTTATCAAAGTAATACTCTTCACATATATGAAGTAGTAAAAAAAACTCTTCACTGAATAAAAGATCATTACTTACCCCTTTTGTAACAAAAATATTACCATGAAAACCCATATAATGAACACATAACATATAAAGGTAACATGGGATATAAAAATTCTTAAATGGAATAGCCATACGGTCGACTTTCACACATATCACTTAATGGAATAGCCATACAGCCGACTTCCATAACCAATGCATTGGAGGTTATAACGTAACCACCCAGCCTGGTATTCACGGCACCACCCATCATATTGTTTATCACATAACCACCCGTAAAATGTCCAAGTACCATCATTAAACATAAAATATTGAAAATATAAACATTTCAATAATAGCATTTCATTTTCAATCACAATAAGTAATTCCATGATATTGAATTAATCAATCCATTTTCAAAAATCCATTAAAAGTGATTTTTGAATCAAAGTGTCCCATACCACTTTGAAGATTTTAATGGAATTATAATTTTAAAACATTAATGTCCATATAAATAAATACTGAAAACCATTTTGAAAACATGGACATTAAAGATAAAGATTTAGATTAATAAATCTTTAAAACATTTAAAACGATATTTTTGTTAAAGAGTTTTTAACAAAATGAGAGAATCATGAATACAAATAATTACGGAATAACATTTAATCCGAACATTATTATATCATGAGAATAAATGTATTCATGATATAATATGCGGAAGGACAGTATACACACCATATAAGATCGAATTGGTGCATAATGACAATGAAGTCTCAATATAAATTTAAATTGAGAAGAAATCCATTATAAAGATGTTATCCTTAAATTAAGGATAAATATTTCACATAATTGTGTGTGAGAAATATAAATACACCCAATATAAGTGGATTTTAAGTGTGAAACAATCATAGGTCATTCACACATAATCGTGGAAAAACAAAACCAATGATATAGATATTTAACTCAATGAAATGAGATTGGGTTTTGATTTCCCATACAAGTTCATAAGAATTTATCAATGACATGATTATGTGTAGAAATACTATATCCACACAAAGGTTTTTTGAAATTACAAAATAGAGATTCCAAATATAATCTTGGCATAATAAAATCGAGATGAAGAGGTTTAACCCAATGAATTGAATGCAGGTTAAAAAGTTCCCTTACAGAAATCCAACAGCCTAACGGCGTCACGTTAAAATTCAGAAAATGAGTAGATGAGAGAGAAAATGGTATCTCATCACTTTGAAATAAAATTTACATAAATAAGGATATATAAGAACATATCCCAACATAATAGTATGTGAATGAAAGAACATAACAAAATAAGTCTTTTAAAAAGAGGAGGGTGAAAGGTCCCCTTACCGAGTTGGGCAACTTTCGAAACTTACACCCCATGGAAGAAGGGTCATACAATGAAGATGTAAATACCCATAAATGAAATTATACTAAAAAAAGTGTATAATAATTGTCATTACATACACCACTCAATTGAAATAGTGTCAAACGTAGCATAAATGTCACGGGAATAAAAGTGAGATGAAAAATCCCTTACGAAAACTCGGCAGCCTAACGGCGCCACTTAAAACGTCCAAAAATGGATTTATGAGATCAAATAGGGTCTCTCAAAATATTAACATAAAAGTTAAAGTATGAGGAATATAAAATAACATCCCCAAACATAAGAAAGACGAGCTTAAAAGAAATTACATAAAAGAGAGTACTTAAAAAGAAAAGAGAGGTTGGGTCCATTACCTCGTGTCCGACATGACTCGATCGTTCTTTAATCTCCTGAATAATAAAATTTGGTCAATTTATAATTGATTAAGGACCTCCTTTAAATATTATTATTCAGTTCATATCACATATTATAATTTTATAATAATTGTTTAATAAAGTGAGTTCATATCAGACGTTTTTGTCGATGTTCGGTACAAGAGTAAAAATTGAACTTGTTGGAAAAGAATTTTCCATGTAGTTATAGGTACATAATCTACAGAATAGTATTAATTTTTTAAATATCATATATATCCAGTATATATTCACTTTTTACTATTCCATAACATTTGGAGATAAAAAATTAAATGCACCGTTTAGGGAGATGGTAGGCCGTACATACGCATGAATGAAAATTTCGTTTTTTTGTCATATTAATGGAATTATAGATAAAAGAGAGATATATATATTATAATTACAGAGTTATATGCATCATTTAGATGTAATATATTACATATATATCCATTATATATATATTTACTTATAATATTACATAACATTTGGAGATAGGAAATGAAATGTACCGTTCATGGAGACGGTAAGCCGTACGTACGCATGAACACTACTTTCATTTATTTAGAACATTAATGGAATTAAAACTATATGAAATATATATATATATATATATATATTATAATTCCAGTATAATATATATGTTATATATATCACATAATTTCATCAATTTAATTCTTTATACATTCCATGTATTGCATGAACGATTCACATCACTTGAGGGGGCGGTAGTCCACAATTCCTCAAATGAAATTATCGCATTTGGACAACATGAAAAGCATAAAGGTATGTATTAAATATAATATAAATAAGAATAGAGAGGAAATAAATATAATATATATCATTAATAAATATAGTTCCATCATAATTTCCACCATGAGAGGTTGTATGAGAATATAGAACAATCATCGTTTCGTGAGGCAGTAATTCACCATCCACAGAAACAGTATGTTCTTTAACCATTAGACATAAGTGTGTGTTAGTGTAGCTCGAATCCTCCCCATAAAAACAACCTAGTATATTTAATATACTGGTGTTTTTACAAAATAAATAAATAAAAAGAGTTTAGTGGGTTGGAGAAGCAAAATAAAACAAAAGAACACTAGGGGAAGACATTACCTTTAAAACGGGTAACTATTTTGGATTTGAGCTCAAAGGCTTCCTTTGGAAGACTTCTTCCCAAAGTGAGGATTCTAGGAGTAAGAGAGGGATGTGTAGAGACAAAATGGTCATGGTTTGGGCGATCCAAATGCTTGATAGTTGTGTGTAAGGTGGTAGAGGTGGATACATTTTATAAGAGGAGAGGAGGGGCACTCTTTGGAAAGTTATAAAAGGTTACTTTATTATAAAATTCTTTTCTGATTTTAAAGGTCCCAAAATTATATATTTCTAGGATAAGGTGATAAGATATCGAAATCCACACATCCAATAGGTTTTTCACATGTGTAGGTATTGGATTTTACATTATCGTTTCATTTTATTTAAATCGTTAAATAACGAGGTAATCGTTGCATCATCATGGTGTCACAAATAATTTAAATTATATAATGTCTAAAAATTATAAAAAAATATATCATGATGTAGGAACACTTGTTGACATTATAATGAATATTTATAGTAAAAAATATGACTTGTATAACCCAATTTAATTTTTTTAGTAAAACAACTCATGTTTGTGACATTTTTATTTTAACTTTAAATAAAAAGTTATTTATGTCATTTTCCTACCAAAGTGGCTCCATGAGGTCCCCATGTTGACCCATGGATTGACTTGGTCGGCCATGACACATCCAATGATGGTAGGACATGTTTCTAAGTCATTTCATATTATTAAAACATTATTTTTACCTTCAATTACACTAATTACATTTAATCGCGATTAATAAAACTTAAAAGTAACTATTCACCAAAAATTATTTTAATCTCATTGAACCACATTTTAATTCTTAATGACAACCATGTATGTAGGATTTTTGAAAATCAAATCACAGAAGTGGAAAAGTATCATTTAAACGAAAAATCAGTTTCTTTAACTACCTCATAGTGGTTTCACTATTCATCAAAAACTGATGTTTTTCAGAAAAATACAAAAAATTCACCCTAAGCTATATTTGATATTCAAAATTCAAAAATGATGTCTATTTTACAAAATTCAAAACATATAAGTCGCATTAATTAATTTAATAATTAATTCCTGCTGTCAAAACAAATAGTGTGTTTTTAAGAAACAATATCCATAGTAGCCAAGGCATTACTGCCAAGACCATCTTAGTGGACACAGTCCCTTACTAAACTTAGTTTACATGCCGTTCCAGCCATGTATTACTGAACCAGATTTACTTGCCATTCCATCCTTGTATTACTGAACTATATTTACTTGCCGTTCCCACCATATCTATCTCATGATATATAAATCTTTACACAATTCATTGGAGGGAGATATAGGTCCCACCCATCTCATATTGAAATCATTCTTACTTGTGCCACAAAATAAACATAAATCATTCATCATAACCCAATCAATATAATGTGTTTCATAAACATCATCCCATCATAACATAATCCATAAAAATGGATATCATTTCATCATAAGAAAAGTGAAACCATGTAAATCATAGAGACATTATACTTGAAACATACACATATGAAATAATGTCATCTTATACGGAAAATGGATTTGATAAAACGCTTGAAATGAATTCTTGAGGAAAATATCCTTTCTTCTTCAAAATAAATTTCATTACACAAAAATCCATGAAGTTTTAAAAGAAAAGTATTTTGTGGAAAATAGTCATGATATCTTGTATAAGAAGCTTCATTGAAATAATTTGTAATGAAAACGTAAAAATCTGTTCATGCCGTATACGTTAAAATAACATTCTTCGCATACTTTTGCCGAAAAAGTAAAAAGGTACCTTGTATGGTAAACAAAAGAATGATTCATTCCTTACCATGTAGTAAAATTCAAAATTGGGTAAAAAAGAGATTAAAAATAAATATAACCATTTTTATAAAATAGGGACACGGATGATAAATATAACCCCAATAAATACTTACGAATAAACAATCTCAGATAAAAACGAGATTGGAAAATTTATCCCTTACCTTATGTCCAATATGCTTCGTATGTATCCTAACCTCATGTCTAATTATTTAAATAATGTCATTGAATTATTATAGAATCATATTCATTGTTATTATATCATATATGGTTCACTTATGACTTTATATTCCCTGTTCTTTTGTAAATTCCATGTTAAAGCAGCGTTTTCTGTAAAATAATTTCATTTATTGTACATGTTTCGACTTTTTGTTCTTGATATTATTACTTATATCCTAATTTAATTAGTTTCAGAATGTAAAAAATTATTTATATATAATATATATTCATCATATACATATATATAAGATAGATCGATAAATTGAATGATATACATCGTTCAAGGAGACGGTAGGTCGTACGTACGCATGAACGCTATTTTCGTTTCCTTATTAAATTGAATGGAATTAATTAGATAACGTACATATATATATATACATAAATCCAGTATCATTATTGTGTCATTTATTTCAATATTATTAATTATATATACTTCATAATTATTCATGAATGGTTAACATGGAGAATGAATCTCATCTTGTCGTGGCGACAGTATTCCGTACGTACGCATGAGCGATGATATCATTCCCATGATCATGGAATTGTATTGAAGTGTATGTATAATATTTCAGAATCAATATCACTTTACAATAATAATATATAGTTATTTATTTTCACCATTATACCCATCCAAGTATGGTGGTGGTCGAAAACAGATTACACCACAGCATGGAGATGGTATTCTGTATGTATGCACGAGCGGTGATTTCGTTTTCCATTGGATGGATAGAAGATGAAATATGGTTGTATCATATATATATAATAATATATCATTATATTAGTGATACTGATTTTATTAATTTATAATGAAACCAGTAAATAAGAATAAGTATAAGAAGAAAGAAACTTGAGACAATCGGAAGAAAATATTACCTCTTCTTCGAGGAACCTCCTTTAAGCTTCCTCTTAAGGAAGTAGAGTTGGTCTTTTGAGAAGACCAGAACCTCAAGAATGTTGATAGGGAAGTGGATAAAAGATATGGGCAGGGGTTGTATGTTCTTCAAGGCTCAAAAGTGTGTTAAGATAAGAGGGAAGGGGTGCCCTTTTTATAAGGGGGGAGAGGGGCACCTTTGGAAAAACATAAAATGTTATTTTATAATAATGTCATATTCGGTTTATAATAGCTCCAAATTGATTTATTTATAAGATAAATTGGGAATGGGTTTAAATCCTCTCAACAAATAGGTTTTAGAAAAGTTTTTGTTAATATTTTCACATTATCTTATAGATTCAAGTCTTAGTTAAATAATTAAACTTTTACCGTGTATTCTTGTTTTCTTAAACTATATGGTTAATAAACATACAATAAAAATCCAAAAGAACACCAAGTGGTTAATTATTAATATATATATTCTTATATAAGTCATTTGGACGAACCGTAGATTTTTATGAATATTATATCAATTAATAATATAATATTTGTCTTAAAAACTATTTTATGTCAATTTTGACACTATTTGGTAATTGATTTTTGTGAAAATCAAAACAGCATGATTAGTTCAAAAAAAGTTAATTAAATCAATACTAACATGTCATATTAACCAATAAAATTAATTTATTTCAAAAAAAGTCTCAAATTATATTTATTTGTATATTTATAATATAAATTCTTTTAATTTTTCATTATTTAGGTAATTACTGCATCACCATTGTGTCATAAATAAATTAAATTATTTAATGTTAAAAGATTATAAATAAAATACTATTAGGTATAAAATCTTTTTAAATTTCTAATGAATATTTATAGTCTAATTTATCATATTTATAACCCTATATTAAAAATTTTTTAGTTATTAAATTTAGATTTAAACTATTTAAACTCTTTTTTTAAAAAAATAATAATAAATGTTATAATCTATTCCAAGTGGACCTAAATGATAATATTATATTCCTAAGGCTGTTTTTGGTCTAACTATACTAATTAAATAGAATTATAACATGTGTTTGGGTAATAATAATATCATTTTTACCCTTAATTACGCTACTTAATTTTAACTGTGGTAAACAAAAGCAAAAAGTAACTATTCATCAAAAATTATTTTTATCTTATTGAACAAAATTTTACTCCTTGATATTAACCTTGTATCTTGGATTTTCAAAATTCCACTCACATAAGTGGTAAAATTATGTTTTATGTAAATTTTCAAATTCTCCTAGGTGGTGGGTAAAAGACAGTGAAAAGTTCAATAAAATTTTTATATAACTAAAATTATTATAAAATGACTCAAATAAATTACATTGAACTTATATAGGTATTATGTATCAATTTTTACCTAAAATAAATTTAAATAAAATAACTAATTATTTGAATAAAAAGTCGTTTTTTAAATAGTATCTAGTGTTTTCACTATTCATTAAAAATTGACTGTTTTTAGAAAAATACCAAAAATTCACCCTAGGCTAATTTCGATATTATGAATCCAAAAAATGAAGTAAATTTTGAATGATAAAATTTATAAAATTTCAAAAATTTGGTATTACTATTCTTAATGGCTAGTTTATATAATATTTTTATAACATATCATTGTTTAGTGAAACTCAGTATTGCATACAACAAACACTATCGTGGAAGGCCGCGATTGTGTGTAATGTAAGCCAATTCAGGCTTGTGTGTAGTGAAAGACTCCTTTGTTGTTTCATATAACATAATCCAACCATATTTCATTTATTCATTGAATATATATATATATACACTCAATGTTGCATAGAATAACTATTATCAAACGAATTTGAAATTATGCGTAACACGATCTAAGAATAGTGTTGCGTATACTGCAATATAAAACTGTCTTGCGTATAGCACAAGATAATCTTGGTGTAGTGTAAAAAAGAAGATATGAAAGAAATTAAAAAGAATAAATCTCATAAAATCTCGGTGTGTTATATTAAATATGTGGTTGGTACTGAGATTATAAATGAGGTTCTCAAGTTTTAATGGATGTAAGTCATATTTATGAATACATAAATCAGGTATATTTTCATAAACAATTTTTTCAAATGATATACTATGTTCATCAATGTTAATAACTTTTTATATGATCTATATAAATTTAAATTATTAGTAAATAAATTAAAAGCCCTTCAAAACCCAATTACAATTCATTAATTCAAGTATCCATTGTTTGGAAAAAAAATTCATTGGTGTTGAAATAAATTGATATAAAAAAATATGATTCATCCTTGGAGTTTTATAATAAAATAATATATGAAACACTATTGTTCATTCCTACAATGAAGGGGTAAAGCCTTATAATATACTAATATAAAATATATTTTTCTATTTATCATTGCTTATCTGATTTTTTAGAAAGCACTAAATGCTGATATCAATCAATTTAGATACCCTTAATATGATTTTTTATTCAATGCATAGATTCCCATTAAAACAAGCAATGATATGTGTATTGTGTATTTTTATTGCACTAAAATCAATATTTTATAGATAAAATTCTAATTATATGTTTTAATTTGTATTGAATGATTTTTTGGTTGTGGTACAGTGATCTATAAATATACGCTAAATCATTAAATGAGGCTGGTCACGAAAAATAAAAATCCTGTGGATTTATTCAAATTAAAATAGATTAATGAAGATATAAAAATATTTACTATCAAAATAAATGTCATTAAAAATATACTTATTCTGGTCATTTTTTCTTGTAGTGTTCTATGTAAGACACTAGCAACAATTATGAATCATACATTTAAAATTTTATGAAATATATCATATAATGTCAAAATACTAGTATCTCCACACATGTAACATCCATGAGTAATTACCATTTCATTAAAAATATTTCCTAATTGTTTGTTTTTTTATATTTTCATAGTACTACCAAGATATCCAATAATCTACATACATAGAGGAATAAGTACATGTGTTTAGATATGGCTGGAAGGAGTACATGGTGTTAGATTGTTTTTCGATATAAAATTTTGGCGATTACATATTATGATTTTGATCATGTATTAGATATGAAATTTGAAATATGTTTGGGATGTGAAGCATTAGTATTATAATTCTTACATATTATTGTTGATCGACTTCCCAGGACAATTATAAATGTTGATATCAATTTGTTTATAAATGTATCGGAAGAATAAATTGTTTCAAAATGAATACACACATCATGAATTGGTGACTTCCGACTACTTATTTATTTAATTTTATTATCATTTTAACATTTTTTTATTTTCCTTATTTTTTTATATTATAATTATATTTTAAATCTAAACATCATTTAAAGACACAAATGACATGATCAAAACCAAGAAAAATATTTAGTTTATTTTGATCGTTTAAGATAATGATCCATAATTCATTTTTGATGTATATGAATTGATTACAAATCAATATGATACAAAATATATTTATAATGAATCAAATTGCATGTTTTCATTTCATAAGTGTTATTTTAGTTTTAAACCAATATTAAAAAACAAAAACTAAGAAAAAGAGCGCATATTATTTTCATGATTTAGGACAATAATCCACAATTCATTTGTTCCTTATAATAATTTAATGCTCTTCAATTTGACACATGATGTGGTTGGTATTACTCAAATTGCATGAGTATCATAACAAAATGTCATATTAAAATAAAACACAAATCCAGTATCCAAAACTAAGAAAATGACCTCATACTGTTTTCAAACATTAAGAATATTTTTTATAAATCATTTGTGATGTGTAAGAATTAATTATATGTCAATATCATACCTGAAGTGGTTGGTACGACTCAATGTTCGTGATTTCAATGAAAAAGGTAAATTATAGATTAAATTGTGTTTCTCCTCATTAAAACACTATAAAATTAGTTCATATTGATTTCAACCATTTTTTTAAAAAAATCTATAATTAATTTATGATTTATAGAAATTGTCTGCATGCCAATCCAACATATGATGTGGTTGGTGTGACTTGAAGTATATGTTTTCAATACAACATTTTCATTTTAGTTTAAAACAGTCACAAAATAACCAAAACTGGTAATATGATATCATATTGTCCTCAAACATTAGGTAAATAGTCCGTAATTTATTTTTTATGTGTACGAATTTCCCACACATCAATTGGACTCATGATGTGACCAATATGACTCGATGTGTATGTTATCAATATAAATAAGTCATTTTGGTTTAAAAAAATTCATTATCCAAAACTACTAAAACAATATTAGTTTGTTTTAAAACATTAGTAATGTGATCAATAATTTATTTACAATTTTTATGATTCAAAAAATTATAAATCTGACACTAGATGTGGTTGGTACAAGTAAAAGTTTTAGTTTTTAAAAATGAAGTTTCATTTTAGGTAAAAACATTTTACAATTTACCAAAACTGAGAAAATGATCATTTAATGTTTTCAAACATTATGAAAATTAATAATAATTCCTTTTTCAAGTGTAGGAATTGACCAGGTGTTAATATAAAACATGATGTGGTCAGTATGGATTGAAGTACATGTTTCAAATATAAAAGTTTAATTTTATTTTAAAACACACATAAAGTCGATTAAATTGATTAATCTATATTAGATTGTTTTCAAATTTTAAGAAAATGGTCCATAATTCATTTCTGACATGTATGAATACTGAAAACCACAATCCAATACACAATGTTACCAATATTTATCGATGTGTGTGTTATCAATATACAAGTTTCATTTTAGTTAAAAATTTATACCATTAGAAAAAACTCAAAAAAATAAGTTCAAATTATATAGAAACATTCTAAAAATGATCCATAAATCATATTTGATATGTAAAAATAAAATTCATATCAATTTGACACCTGATGTGGTCAGTATGAAATGAATTGTGTGTGTCAATAAAAAATTTCTATTTTATATTGAAACACACTTTAGAAAGTCAAAAAATGAAAAAAAACACTAAGATATTATTTCAAACATTAAGAAAATGGTCCATAACTAATTATTCACATGTAGTAATTAAAAAAATTCTTATCCACCAAATAATGTATTTAGTATGACTTAAACTATGTGGTTTTGATTTAAAAGTATCATTTTTGTTGAGAATTCGCATAAAATAACCAAAACATAAATAATTGGATCAGATTATTTTCAATACATGAAAAAGTAGTCCATAAATCAAATTTTATTTTTATTAATCAAACACTCATCAATATTATATTTTATGTGTTATTATGAACTAATGTTTGTGTTTTCAATATAGAAACATGCTTTTAGTTTAAAATTCACATCACTAGACAAAACTATGAAAAAAGTCTCAGAATGTTTTTATAATTTAGGAAAATGATCAATAATTTATATGTGATGTTTAGGAATATACAAAACATCAATACAACATTTTATATGTTCGAAAGGACTCAAATTCCATGTTTCAAATAAATAAGATCCACTTTAGTTTCAAAAATGGGCCGCCTAGAAAAAACTGAGAAAGCGAGCATATGTTTTTTTCAAACATTAGGAAAACTATCCATAATTATTTTTTCTCTTTTAGGAATTGAACACATGCCAATATGACACATGTTGTGGTTGGTATGACTTGAAGTATTTTTTCTCAATAAAAAGGATTCATTTTTTCATAAAATACACATCAAATAGCCAATACTAGAAAAAAGAGTTGGGTTATATTCAGAATTTAAGAAAATCGTTCATAATTAATTTGTGATAAATAATAATTAACCATAGATCAATCCAACACATAGTCTGATTGATGTTAATAAAGGTGTATGTTTACAATATTAATGTGTCATTTTTTTAAAATGCATGTCACTAGATAAAACCAAGAAAAAATCTCTGATTATTTTCAAACATTTTGAAAGAAATTTGTATTTCATTTGTGAACTATAAAAATTAACCACATATAAATCTGAAGCACGATGTATTCAATGTGACTTGAAGTGTGGGTTTTCAATATATAATTTCATTTTAGTTTAAACACACATCACATAGGTAAAACTAATCATAAAAAGATCAGATTTTTTTAAAACAATGGGAAAAAATACAAAATTACTTTTACATGGGTAGGAATTCAAAACAGTCCAATACAACACATGATGTATTCAATATGAAATTAAGTAAATTTCTCTAATATAAAAGTGTACTTTGATATTAAAAACATATCAAAAGTCTAAAACCAATAAAATGATATTAGATTGTCTTAAAACATTTAGAAAGAAGTCCATAATTAATTTTTTTTCATGTAAAAATCAATCATAAAACAATACAACACATGATGTGATGGATATGAATCAATGTTTTTGTTTCAATATAAATGTATCATTACAATTTAAAATATACATCACTAGAAAAAACCAATCAAACAGACATGTATTGTTTTCAGACATTAGGAAAATGATCCATAATTCATTTACGATGTATAACAATTAACAACAGATCAATCCAACACACTTGGTGTTTATTATGAACTAAACAAGATGTTTGAAATAAATAAGTGTAAATTTTTTAAAACATGAAATAAATCTGAAAAACTAATAAAAATAAGATGAAATTGTTATCCCATATTTTTGTGATCCATTACTTAATTGATTTACTTTTCATTATTATCTGATACTCGTTTTGTTACTTTTCAAAGAGATAATTCATTAATAATAAGAATAAATAGTGTTATAGTCGAAGTCTTCTTCTAAAAAAAGAATGTTATCTAGAATTGGATAACATCCATAGTGAGTTTTTTTATCACCAAATATCTGATCCAATTCAAGAAATCCTAATTTTGAGAACAATAGGAAATAGTTTGACTTATATGAATCAACCACTACTTAATCTGATACATGGTTTTCCTTATATATCTCAAAAAATATATTTTTTATTTTATAATTGATACTTTAAATTAAAATTATTTCTTTATATTAATTATAACATATATAATGTTTTCTTATACAAGTGCATTGTTTTGCTCAATCATGGGTGGTTTTTTAAAAATTAATTTCATTATTGGGATTTAGGGGCCAAAGACAAAAGAACATTGATGTTTCTAAATGTCTGTGATAAATTCTACATAAAGATGTATTTTTGACAACCATTTTTTGAAATCTCTATCAAATATTTTTTTATTGTATTTGTTTTGTTAATTTTATTTCAATTAAAATGATTATTTTCGATCCCTGTATTTTCCCTTTGCTCCCAACTTTTTCATTTGTAGTGTGATGTAATTTTAATAGAACACTACCATAGTTTGATCCTTTATGAGCACTAGTAATTTTGATGATAAATGTATTCATTATGAGTTCTATAAAAACCCTAATAAAGAGACATTTTTATTAGCAATAAGAATATCAATTCTAAAGGACCAAATTATCGACACTTTATTACATACTGATAAAGAATCAATTTATTAGAACTAAATAAATACACTAATTATGGGTCCCATTTAGCATTTCTAAAAGAAGCACTGTTGAAAGAGGGATTTATCAGGCATTTTTGTCCTTGAAAACGGTCCCTTTATTAATTTTTTATATCATTGATTATGGTCTATGGAATTTAAGGGTGCTGCAATTTTTCGTAATTTTTTTGCACTGACAAATCCCTACTATAGTGATGCTAAATCCTTTATGTGTATTAGTGGTTAGAATATATGATTGAAATATTTTAAGCTTTATTTTTACATGATTATGATATCAAGGAGTTTGTAATATTCATATTCATTGTTTAAATGATAAAATATTATTTTAATGTTTGATGATAACATTAAAAAAAGTTTTAGCATTGTGAAATGTTTAACTATTATGGATGAATGTTAATAAAATTCTTAGGAATTTATGTATTTTCCTTAGAGGCCTATAAAAATATGGTAATAAATTATAAATCTTTTAAAATTGTTCTATATATTTTATTTGATAGTGTGTGTGAATCTTTTTATTTCATCGATATCATTTCTCTCAAATCCTAACTCAAAGGTTATAGTCGGTCAAGAGTGTGGGAAATATCATTCCTATGTTTTATGAGATTCATATGACCCATATATACTGGAGATATGATTTAATTTGTTACCTTAGAGGTATCTCAATAAAACAAATGAAAAGATGAGGCTTGGTTTCTTCATCAATAGAAATAATGGTGTTTAACGTGTTGGATGAGACATAACTGGGTAAAATGTTATGCAGTACACCTAAAAAACCAGTTAATTCAAACAAACATCTAATAAGGGTCTAAAAATAGATCCTAGTTTTGTTGGAATTTTCAGTGGACCAATTTATGAGGTTAAAACCATTTGTAATTATAATTAAAAATATTTTATATGTAAATAAATAAAAACTAATTATTGTTCAATATTAAATATTTATAACATATTTTTATTTTTATAAATACTACTTTATATAATATTCATAACATAAATAGGATATATAAACTTATGTATGTTATAAACAATTTTATGATAAAATGAAATTACATTAATGTAAAAAAAGAATAAAATAGTTCCTTGCATGTGGGATGACCTGAATATGTTTAGGCATGTCTATTTGAGCCTACATGTCTTCTTCCCAAGTATGTTTAAACACTTTTGATATATAGTGGGTTGGTCCCATGGTCCTGAGGACCATTAGATTCACTAATGTAGATAGATTTATCTATTCTCCATTTGTAATTCAATTTAACTAAAATATTGAATCTTGTAAAAAATGATAATTAGTGGTTTACTCGTTATCTCTAAACAAAAGTATTCTCTATAAAAACCAGAAATATTGTTCCTTTGCCTCTACTATTTTTAAGGATAACATGTTTAACTGTTACATTCAATTTTTTATTATAATATTCATACATAGTAATTATATCTTCTTAGTTATTTCCAAAAATATTAATTTTTTAGAACGTTTCGTAATTAAAAAAATGGGGAGTATATTGGTTTTGTCGCTCTATTTTGATTAATTATGATTATTAAAAAACATTTATTTATTTATTATTTTATTTTCTTGTAATTGTTATGTATTATTAATTTTACATTTTTTTGAAGGGTGAAAATCTAATTTTATATATGATTTTGCAATCGATGGTGGCTCAAATATAATCCTTAAAGGGCAATTTATCCTATCAACAAGGAGTTTTAGGTGGAACCACTAAACATATTATGTGCTTGACCTGGATGATTGTGCTCGTGCGGAATCATTTGCAATAGGTTGTATCATAGCCATGGTGCAACACTAGTGTAACGTCTCTAACTCGCTTACCCTCAAACTGGTAGCCGGATTGGTTTCCACAAGACCTCAAGCACGTCTCCCCATACACCTAAGGCTGTCGACTAGAAGCAGGGGTCGATGGATAGTTAGTGGGGAGACTATACCCTCATATCCAAAGTGCACTATGGAAATTGATATTAAACTCAGACAATGCCAAAAATAGATATAAATCAATAGTCAGCTGAATTAATAAAATGGAGAACACTAGTTTATACAATGCATGCATGTCATGGTTATACATATTTGAAATTTGAAAAAAAATACTTAACATCTTAGTACAGAAATAAAAAAAATGATTCAAATCCCAAAGAGAGATATCTATTATTATCATGATCTCCCAATCAGTCCTTTTCTCCTAACTCCCAAGTAAAGGAAAAAAACAACAATCAAGATCCAAGGTCCTGCAAACAAGTAGAGTCTACTCCGGTACCCTAGTGAAATGGCAGACTGAGTAGGGTGTGAGATAGAAATCGCATTAGGTTGGGACCACCATTGTCTTACTCAATCTAGGAAATTTAATAAAATTAAATATCATATATGTATATCAAAGAAATAACATAATTTAATAAATAACCAACAACCTTTCTAAGTTCTAAAGAGACACATGACGACAATACCTGCTTCAGATTATAGCCAAAATAAGAGTCTGAATTGGAAAAATAAATATATAAATAAATTATAATGAACTGTTTATCAAATTATTTAATATTATTTCATTAACCACACAAAATATTGAGAATGTTACCATTGACATATTTTACCCATTTGAATGACATTATCATTTCATATATAACACACACATGAATATCAGAGTTATCAATCCTTTTTCGTACACCAATGAATGTCCATGTTACCATTCCATACTCATGAACCCAAGAATTTCCATGTTATCATTCCATACTCACGCAACAATAATTTTCATGTTACCATTACATATTCATGCACCCTTGAATGTCCCTATTAAAATTCCATACTCATGCACCACAAATTTCCAGGTTACCACTCCATACTCACACAACCATTAATGTCCTTGTTACCATTCCACACTCACGTGCTACAAATTTCAATGTTACCATTCCATAATCACACACCGAGGAATGTCCTTGTTACAATTCACCTCTTCATAATATAATTAATTCATCAATTAATTATCATCATCAATCACCTTACTAATTGAACAATTATTTAAACATAGAAAGTCATTTAGTTAACTCAATAATTAACTTATCACAACAGTTTCTCTAGTTAATTCTATAACAAACTAGTCACAAGGAAACCATATCAATACCACAAAATTAATTCATAAATTAATTATATCCCGAAACCTGCCTCTATATCACGTAATTAATTCACAAATTAATTATCACATCTTATCCACAAATACAAATATCATAACTAATCCTCCAATCAACTATATATATATTATAATATCATAACACATAATTAATTCATTTTTAATTATCTCTTTTTGACTAATTTAAAATCTCATAATTAACCCATCAATAATAATTATCTCAAAGTATATATGTAATTCATCATTAACTATCTCAACTTAACCAATTTAATATCTTATAATTAATCTTCCAATTAATTATCATCTCAAAAAAATAATTGATTCATAATTAATTATGTCAACTTAACAAATTTAATACATCATAATTAATCCCATGATAATTATTATCTTAAAGAATATAATAAATTCATAATTAATCATCTCACCATTAATAATTTAATATCCCAAAATTAGTCCAATGATAATTGTTATCTCCAAACACTTAATTAATTAATAATTACTTCTCTCATATTAACAATTTTAATATCTCATAATTAATCTTCCAATTAATTATCATCTTAAAGAATATAATTAATTCTTAATTAATTATCTCATCTTAACCAATTTAATATCTCATAATTAGTCCCTAAATAATTATTATCTCAATGACTATTATTAATTCATAAAAAAATTATATCATCTTAATGAATTTAATATCTCTTAATTAATCACTCTGAATAATTATCTCAATTTCAACCTCAAAGAATATAATTAATCCAAAATTAATTATCTCATCCCACCAATAAACAATTTATTCAAACATTTCATACAACTTTATCAAAATAAGTAAATCAACAAAAAATTCATTTTATTAATTTGGAAAAGTTGAGAACCCTGCCTCAATGATTTTAGCAAAGGCATGTCCTACTAACTCAAACTGTATCGCGCTCACATTTACGCACTTCCACATTAATGTGTGTGTATAGTTTGAAATGATCCCAACACCTAACAAAAAAAACCATAAATCACAATGAGTGCGATGGGGACCAACACACACCAAAAAAGTAAACAATAACCCAATTACACCATAAGAACCAAATTTAATGTGTTAGAAACCATTTATCGGGTGTACAACCTTACCCAAATTTGACTACAATGATCTCAATCAAGCTGAGTCAATTTCCTTCAGTGGTGGTCCTCAAAATATTCACTAAGTGGTCCTAATACATCATTCACACCACCTAAAATCTGAATAAATGATGAAACCGAATCAATCCTGGACTATAAGGATTCGACCAATCAAATATCAGGTAAAGGAGGGCCGAGACAACCGATGAAAAAAAGAAAACATGCACAGAAGGACTTACATTGTTAAGATAGACAACTTCTCTAAATAGACAAGGAGAAACAGACATGTAGAGAGGGAGTTCGGAATTAATGGGTGTTGCACCACCCATTTAAGAGTTGAGGGGGGGGGGGGTCACGCCTCACCCGTGTCATGCTCCTCTCCCTCTTATTTTATCTATAAATATATTATATTCATTATTTTATTAAAAAATAGTATAATAATAATAATAAAAATTCCATCTTATATTTATTACAAATCAATATCACACATATTTGATAAACCCCAAAACCCGAATTATACATCATTTAATTCAATTTTTCTCTAAATAATTTTATTAAATAAATTCTCCAAATCCTCATTATTTTATTAAATTCTATAAACACAATTTAATTAATTAAAACCCCAGTTTTTATCAAATAATAAAATTTATCTTAAACATAAATCTAATTAGATAAAACCCCAACTCCCTAATTAAACAACACTTAATTAAATTCCTTTCTAACCGAATATAATTAAATAAATTTTCCAACAAATTTGTATTTAATTACATTCTATAGACATATTTTAATAAAAAAATCCTTACACCTCATTAGTCATAATTTAAATAAATTACTTCTAAATGAAATTAATTAAATAATTTCCTATATTCATGTTATTTAATTAAATTCACTAAATATTATTTAATTAAATTTAAAAACAATACCTCATCAACATCATTTAATTAAATTCTCTCAACATCAGTTTAGTTAAATAATAACCCTCATTTTGAAATATCTAATGAAATTTTCTAATCCATGAATTTAATTAAATAAAATGTATTTTTTGCATTTATTTATAAAATTATTCATTAAATTTATTTTAATTAAAATGAAACTCCTCAATTAAATGTTTTTTAAATAAATTCCTCTAATCTTAATTTATTATAATAAGGACTCTAGATCGTTATCATTTAAAATAAATTCAATACTTGTTATCTCAATTTAATTAAATAACTTCTCCACCTCACCATAATTTAATTTAATTCTCCCAACATTTATTTAATTAAATAAACCCCAAATAACACATTTAATAAAACAAATTTCTACTAATAATTAAATGAAATTAAATTAACCCAAAACTAAAAACTAGTTAAGCCGCACAATTTAACTTGCATGGCCAAACATATCGTGTGTAGACCAAGTCCCACTACAGGATACCTGGAGTATCTTGCATTGTTGGCTTGTACGGTTTGACTAATCACGCACAGCCCCTGGGAATTCCTCTTCCTTGACTTTTTAAAACTGATTTTATGGGTTTGATGCACTTGAAACCCATCGAGCCACCCGGGGAAATCGTAGAGTCTTCACTCAATCCCGATATCAATACTTAAAA
This sequence comes from Viscum album, assembly GCA_963277665.1. Taxonomy (NCBI): domain Eukaryota; kingdom Viridiplantae; phylum Streptophyta; class Magnoliopsida; order Santalales; family Viscaceae; genus Viscum; species Viscum album. Next base: position 1,214,025,533 of record OY728155.1, on the reverse strand, counting down.
CAAACCCAACTCACAAAACATCATCCTGATTGATGGTTTTCAAACTGAACTAATCATTAAATGAAAAGTTAAAAATCATATTTTAACCCAGTTCAAAACCATGTGACTTTACAATCTACCAATCATAACAACATCTCTTCCTCGAGAAGCCATTGGTAACTACTATAACCCTAGCTATCCCACTATGGTGACGAAGTTTTGATTGAATGATCATATTGTGTTCCCAAATTCCAACCGTACCATTAACCGTTTTAGAACCCCAATCCATGGATCTATACTTGAATGACATTTCCAACCCATGAAAACCATATATGTCATTTAACTAGCGATGTGCATTATAAATGATTTCAAGCCCAACCACAAGTATGACAATGTCCTTACTTGAATTCTGGTAACCTCTCTAAGTCAATCCATCGTATGGATGCATTAAAACTGTCATTCCCCAGCATGAATAATGATGTATCCCAAAGAACCACACATCTTGTATACTACCCAAATAACAACAACTTATCAAGCCCAAAAAATTTTAAAACTTTTTCATTATGTAAGATCGAGGCTATATCAGTTCCTTCAGGATGACCTCAGGATAGGGGAAATTCTCATCTCAATTGGAATAGCACACTATGTGTAAACCCAGGTCATCAAGAAGGTCAAAAAAACTATCACCGATCAACTCTTAATGAAAACCTCATATTCACCAGCCGATTCTTCACCAACCAAAACATGATGCCTATTTCATCTAAGGAATTCATCTTCATTAAATGTATACCCCTATAACTCTTCCAAAAAAATTGTGTTCCCAAAAAATTATCCATACCACCAACCATATCAAATCGTGCAACCATGAATACATTGACAATTTTACCGAAACTGACATGACACTACAAACCCTAGGTGTGTCGATGTAGTTGAAAGAAAACACTAGCTACTCACAAACAAGCTATTTTATAATCTCCTTAAACACATTCATGACATTTCATGAACCATGATCACCACGTCAATATCTCTCACAAATGATGAAATTTTATACCGACTGGCATGTCCAAACACCTGAGTCCAAGAAATTCTTCCAAAGCAATAGGATGATCGTATATTAATGCCCCAATATCTCTAATATAGAGTTATGCTTGGAAACTCTTTAACAGATGACCATATACAAGGCATTTCTGGACTATTTAACCAAGTATTCCTTAATACTTATTCCCAAACCAAGATTCAAGATACAACAAGCACACCTAAAAATAAGGGATTTATTATTTAAACAAAAAAATCCTAATAGGGACAACGAAGTTTAAATGGTACCAACATTAAAAAGATCCCAATGGAAATAAAAAAACACCCCCTTTAAACATTTTTCAATAATTTTCATTTAATGTTAAATAATATATTTAGCATATAAATTCCTTTTTAGTACAGACACATGCTCTGCGGATCCCATTTACACTAATGCATGTTCTTCAAAGACAAACCCACAATAATTCACTCACAATAATAATTTTTTTTACATTAATTACCATTTTAAAACACATTATGGTTATCCAAGGCTCAACCACATGGGTGGAAATATACCAATCAATAAGGCACCAATACAACATACCATTGTAATTTTCTCCCATTTATCATATTCAATTTCTATTTATCATTTTTAACTTTATCATCCCCTTTTCAATTATTCCAATACATGGGTTACCGTTTTCCATTTTATAAGGCACTCATACACCTTATAACTGAAATTTGATCTCATTGTAAAAGCAATCATTAAATGTTTAGGCATGTGTCCATTTACACATAAAAACATTTCTCTCATGTTATCATAAGCAGTAACAAGCAACATGTTATGAAAAATAAGAATGAAATTTAATCATCTAAACATGTTATAAACTAAGGCATGCTAATGTACATAAAAACATGGCATTCCTCCTAAGGCTCCCAATTAAAATTTGTAGGAATCCTGATAATAGAAAACATGTCATATTATATGTGTTGCATGTGAATCACTAAGTTCTTAAGAAGAATCATGTAATGAAATTTCCATTCCATATCAATCCAATGAGAATTTAAAACATTATAAAAATCAATAACTAGTGGAAAATATAGCTCTCACTCAAGGTAAAATCACATTATCTGTAATCTCAAGAAGTATAAACATCAATTTCCATCCCTAGCCTCTTTGTCATTACCCGTACATGGGGTAATCTGTACCAACTATGTCTATTAACTAACTACTGAAACCTTCGTAGTATCTTGTCTATCATCCCAAAATTGAATGAAAAAGGAAAAAACAGTGAAAACCTAAATGTTCTGGTACTACATTGTAAAATCCTGACCCGACTTACCCTCAAACCAGTAGCCGGACTGGTCATCACATGAACTCATGTGTGTCTACCCATATGCCTAAATATTCTGACTAGTAGCGTGGGTCTACAGACACTAATTGGGGAGAAAAAACCCTTCATTTTCAGATTTTATTTAGGAAATATTTGTTAAACTCAAAAAACAGCTGAAATAGATATAAATAAATTGTCCTCTGAATAAAGAAATTGGTTGATGCTAGTTTATACAATGAATGCATGTCACGGTTATACATATTTGAAACTATTAAACAAAACATAATGTTTTACATCTCGGTACGAAAACCAGAAAAATTATCAAAGCCCCATGGGTGATCTCCATGAGAATCCAAATCTCTCACTCAGTCATTTTCTCCTAAATCCCTTGTACAAGAAAACCCTAATAAGCATGATCCAAGGACATACAAACATGTAGATTCTTCTTAAGTACCCCAATGAAATGGAGGCTCGAGTAGGTTGTGAGATATAAATCTCAAAAGGTCGGGACACCCAATGTCTATCTAAATTTATATAATGCAATAAAATTAAACAGCGTGTATATAAACCACATCAATAATAGAATTGAATAAATAACCGATAGCCTATCCAGGTTCCAAAGGGTTACATGACGATGATTACTGCATCTGCTCATAGGTAAAATAAGAGTATGAACATGAAAAATATATATAAATAATGTATAATGATCTCTTTATCACATTATTTAATATTATTAACATAACAACACAAATTATTAAGCATGTTACCATTCATATATTTCACCCATTTGAATAACGTTATCATTCCTTAACTCAGAGGCACTTCAATGTCCATGATATCCTTCCATGATCACACACCCATGAATGTCCATGTTACCATTCCATACTCATACACCCTTAAATTTCAATGTTACCATTCTATACTCACGCACCATGAATATCCATTTTACCATTCCATACTCACACACCCCTGAATGTCTATGTTACCATTCCTTACTATGGCACCACGGATGTCCATGTTATAATTTCATACTCATGCACCCATGAATGTCCATGTTACCATTCCGTACTCACACACCATAAATGTCTATGTTACCATTCCATACTCATGCACCCATGAATATCCATCTTACCATTCATCGCATTATTATATAATTAATTCTTCAGTTAATTATCATAATCAATCACATTAATAATTCCAAAATTAATTAAACACAAGCATTCATTTAGTTAACTCGAAAATTAACTTATCACAAATATTACTCAGGTTATTTCCAAAATTAACTATTTAAAAAGAATCCATTTGAATACCACAAAATTAATTCAGAAATTAATATTATCTAATAAACTATATCTACATCATGTAATTAATTAAAAAATTAATTTTCTCGTCTGAGCCCCAACTCAAAATATTATAATTAATCCCCTAATTAATTATCTATATTACAATATCATAACACATAATTAATTCATAATTAATTATCTTATCTTATCCAATTTAATATATCATCTTAAAGCACATAATTAATTCATAAGTAATTATCTCATTATAACAAATTTAGAATATCTTAATTAATATTCATATTAATTTTCATATAAAATAACATAATTAATTTAGGATTATTTATATCATATTATCCAATTTAATATCTCATAATTAATCTAATGATAATTCTTATCTCGAAGAACATAATTAATTAATAATTAATTATCTCATCTTTATAGAATTAATTATCTTAATTATTCCTCTGATAATTATTATCTCAAAGCACATAATTAATTCCAAATTAATTCTCTAATCTTAACCCATTTAATATATCTTAATTAAACTTACAGTTAATTATAATCTCAAAGAACATAATTACATCATAATTAATAATCTCAATTGAACCAATTTAATATCTCATAATTAATTCCCTGTTAATTATTTTCTCAAAGAACATAATTAATTCCTAATTAATTATCTTTATTAACCAATTAAGAATCTTATAATTAATCCCACAACTAATTATTTCAATTTCAACCTCAAAGCATATAATTAATTCACAATCAATTATCTCATCCAACTAATAAAAAATGTATTCAAAAATTACAGCCATCATTATCCAAAGTAGTAAATCAAAAAACCACATTTTATTAATTTGTAAAATTTGGGAACCCTAAATTAATGAATTTGGATGATCTAGAGATTCCTAACTCAATCCATGACCTTCCCATGTATATTCATTTTTACATTAATGCATGGAAGTACTTGGAAATGATATCAAATCTTAACAAAAATAACAGACACTCAATGTTAGTGCAACGGTGAAAAAACACACCAAAATAATCAACCAAAACCCAATTACAGCATATGAACCTAATTTGAGGGATGAGAAACTATTTATTAGGTATATATCCTTACCCAAATATGACGGTGGTGAAAAAAATCAAGGTGAGTTTCATCAACTTCAATGGTGGTCATAGAAGGAAGGACCCACGAGTCCAGAGATATCATCTCCACCACTTAGAATCCGAAGAAACTAAGAAAACAAATCCATCCCAGACTTTAGGGTTTTTTCATAATGGAGACTTATTGAAGGAGTGGTTAGATGTACAATTTGAAGAATGAAACATGTGGAGAAGGAATAACTTATACAAGAAGTAAAACATCTATGAAGAGACAAATAGAAATTGACACGTGGATATAGTGCCAGGAAAAATGAGTGTTGTGCCACCCATGGGAGAGCAGAGAGGGGGAGGGGTCGTGCTTCACCTGTGTTGTGTGACTCTCCCAATTGATTTTCTCTATAAATGAATTAAATTAATTATTTTATTATATAAATTAGTATAATTATAATAATTATAATAATTATCATATTGACCGCTATCTTATTATTATTACCCATTAAAATCACAAATCATTGATAAACCCCAACTCCCCAATTATACATCATTTGATTAAATTATTCCTTGAAAAATTTAATTTAATAAATTTTCTTACTCATTATTTTTTAATTAAATTATCTCAACACAATTTCAATAAATAAAACCACCAATTTTCATTAAATAAATGAAATCATCTTAACCTTGAATTTATGTAGATAATACCCCAACACCCCAATTAAAAAACATTTAATTAAATTCATTTCAAACTGAATTTAATTAATAAACTATCCAATTAAAGTTTATTTAAATAAATTCTATCAACATAATTTAACTAAAAAAACTCCCAACACCTCATTATTCATCATTTAATTAAATTCATTCCAACTGAATTTAATTAAATAATTTCTCTAGTTCATGTTATTTAATAAAATTTTTCGAACCCAGTTTAATTGAATTAAAAACATTAACTCATTAACATTATTTAAATAAAATTTCTAAACCTCATTTTAATTAAATAATAACTTCAATTTTGCAATGACTAATTAAATTCTTATTAAACTTCAATTTAATTAAATAAAACATTCTTTTTTTATTTAATAATTATATTCTAATTTACCTTGAATTTAATTAAATAATGACTCTCGCACATCATCATTTAAAATAAATATATTTCTTTTCATTTTATTTTAACTAAATAATTTATCTATCTCAATGTATTTTAATTAAATTATATCAAATTTGATTTAATTAAATGAAACCCCAAAAAACTTGTTTAATTGAATTCCTTAAGACAATAATTTTAATTAAGTTGAATTAACACAAAACTCAAAATTGGGTAAGTAGTATGGTTTAACTCGCATAGTCAGATAGATTGTGCGTAGACTGTGTCCCTGATACCAGATACCTAAAGTATCCTAAATAGCTGCCCTATATAGTTTGACTAATTGTGCACAGCCCGTGAGAATGGCTCAACCATTCATTTCTAAAACTGAGTTTTTGGGTCCAGTTCTCCCGAAACATGTCGAGCCACCTGAGAAACTCATAGAGTCTTTACTCTTGCCCGATATCAACACATAAAACGAACCCAACTAATGAAAAAACATCTCGAAGCATGGTTTTAGAAAAGTCCTGAGAATTAAATGAAAATTTTCAAAAAATCATATATTAACCCTGTTCAATAACACGACACTGTACACTTGGAGTGATATGGGTGTTCTAAAACCATTTTGAGAATAATAATTATAGATTAGGTTAGATCATATGGATTATAGTGGTGTCTTGTATCAATAGTCTTCCTAATGATAGTGGAAGGGTGATGTTTCCTTGTGTTTTGTGAAATAGAGGTTCTTGTGAAGGATGGTTTGGATTAGATGGGTTATCCCTAAAGAAAATTCCTATTATATAGACTGTGGTTTGAGAAGAGGATTGTTGGTTGTAAACCTGATCCCACATTTGATTCTTCAAAAGAGGGTGGCTTACATATAAGCACGGATTTGAAATTCATCCTATCACCCTTAGGTTGTTTGACAGAGCCCTAGAAGAGAAAATGTATTGGGATTGGATGATTGTGCTATGAAAGAATATCCCCCAATAGTGTAATTATTTGTTATCAGTCTAGGTTAAATATATTTTCTATAATCTTTTTCTTAATAATTTTAATATCCTTATCTAAACTATTATTGACATATCCTTGCACGATATGGTTGGTTACATAGTCCAAATATCTATTAGGTGACACTATATTATTGGATGGTCCAGTAACCCAAAAATAATTCCATGTATAAAACAAAGCACACTGGATTGAATGAATGGCACATAATTTACAAATGTTCTCTATAAACAGCTTGTTTTCCCTATAAGTGTACAAAAATATCTTACATCACAAAAAATTTAATAAAAATTAAATTTCCAAATGATAAAAAATTATAAAACTATAAATTTTCATTAAATAAATATCAATTTGAATATTTGTTTGTGTTTATAATAAATTATCAATTTCTAAAGACATTAAAATTTTAATAATTTATTATTATATTTATAAAATTTTAACAATTTTTAAATCAAATCAAAAATTAGTAAAAATATACTTTATGAAAAATAATTATTTTTTTAGCATTTAAAAAATAAATAAAAATTTTATTCCAATAATAATTTGTTTTCATATATTACATTAGTAAGTTATTTTTTAATACCTTGTAAAAATAATAATTTTTTAATAAATCACCTAAAATACGAATTTTCAATTATTATAAAACTCAATATAAAAAAATATTTTATATTATTAATTTGTTAGAAATTTTTGTTTAGTTTAAAAAATTATTTCATATTTATATTTTGAAAATAATAATTTATAATTCCATTCAAGAAAATATCGGTAAATAAACTTTTAAAAAAATAAATAATTTATATCTTTTAAGAAATTCATAAAATTTTTGTGCTTGGAAAATAAATATATTATTATGTTTAAAATTAAGAACTAATTTCATAATTATTTGAAATTTATATATATTTAAATTATTTATTATTATGAATTATATTTTTTAAAAATGGTAAGATATACTTTAAAAAAACAATAAAATTTAAATTTTTTATAAATTAATATATTCATTAATCCCAATAAAAATATATCTTTTCTATACAACTAATTAGTAATTTTATAAAACAATAATAAAATTCTATAAATATGTTTTAAAAAATTCAAAAAAAATTCATAAAACATGACATATTGATTATGTACAGTAATTAAAAATATATTTCATATGGAATTAATACTATAATAATTATGTTATACGTTATATATTATATGATCCCATTTAATATCTAGTTTTTTAATGTATCTTTATAATTCTTTAAATTTACAAAAATTACATTAGAAATATTCACATCAAAATTCCAATATTATATTTTTAATAAAAATTTTATCTAAAATAAAAAAAAAATCACTGTAATATACTAGTGGAGAATATTACACATATTCTCCTAAATTTTTTCCCATGTGACAATTTCTATATAGAAATCAAGTGAAATAGTTATCTAAAAAATTTATGTGGAGCCTTTCAATGGATTATTACAATAAATGATTAAAAATGGAAAATTTCATTATAAAATAAGATTTTAACTCTATAACAATAATTTTACATTGGAAAATTAAAATTAAAATTTTCAATAAAAAATATTACTAAAAAATACTCTATATTATACTAGTAAATTCTGAACTGGAAAAAATCAATAAAAATAAATTGGAATTTATATTGGTATTATTGATAACAAAATTGTCTCGCATGTCTAATATTAAAAAATAACACCCATACTTAGAAAGTATTAATTAAAGAATTTAAAAAATCAGTTATTCATAACAATATATTCTAATGATTTATTTATTAGATTTTATATTATGACATCTAAGAGATAACATTTCACAAAAAATTTATTAGAAAATAATTCTATTCTAAATTAGATTAATAATTTACCATGAAATGTTAAATAATAAAATTGATGTGAAAAAATTATACTAGAAATAATTATAAAATATTCAGTGTTAAATCATGCCTATAAATTGAAAGAGAATATTTTAATGAAAGCATAACATGGATATTTCACAAATATAACTAAAAGGATTCACTTGATAATTCCAAAATAAAAATTCAATGAAATTGTTCATCAAAGTATACTTATACAACTATAAAAATTCATTGGATTATTTTAATGGAAACATCTTCTACAATATTTCATAGGACACTTATAGTGAAAAAATATAGTGGAAAACCTCCGCTGCAATTTATATTTTAAAATTCAATTGGAAAATTATCATGAAAAATTTATTTTATAAAATATAATTAGAAATTTTTACAGTAAAATATCAATAGAAAATTTTACTAAAAAACATAGAGTAAAAATTCCTCAGGTAATTTCTATTGAAAATTATCATGGAAGAAATTATTTTTGGATATTTATCCCATCATGTCATGGGCCCCTATCTATGATTAATTTTTAAAAAATATTTAGTATGTTTATTTTATCACAAAAAATAAATTTTTATACATCATAAATTCAATTGAAAGTGAATTGTAGATGCTAAATTAAATAGTATGATGTTTCATAAATAATGGGTTGATTTTGAGGAAGATTACATATGAGGTAGAAGATGATGAACAATCAGTGTTGAACAATGTTGAGAGTAACAAGGCACGGATATTTTCTATTTTTTTTCCAAAGATGATAGATTTGATGATATTTATCATTTTTGATCTTATAAACATTCATCTATTTATATATGGCTTATAAACCTCTCATTTCATGGTGGATTTTAGATCTTCATGGTGCATTGGATTTATAAAGGTATGTATAATAAAATCCATTTGGTTATTGTATGGAAGATGGTCCAAAGTGCAGTGAATGTATGAGGGGTGTGAGATATATTTAAATTTTAGTTTAAATAAAATTTTTTATATCCTTTTTAGACGATCATTCCCATTAAATTTATATCAATTTTTTATATCATGAAGATAATAAATACATCGGATTATGACCCTCTCTTCCTTGATGATATTGATCATCTATTAGTCCATTTTTATATTTCCTTTGTTTAAATTTGGGGATCAATGGGTAATCCACCACTTTCAATGATCAAAATGTTCTCCTTTGTTCTCTATGAAACAGTAATCAATTTCCAAGTGTTGACATGGAAAATTGGATGTTTTGAATTATTCATGTTGATCACTCACCCTTCAATCATGATGGAATATCTCATGCATTTATCATTCTTGAGTGGGTGAGAGAAGTATGAGTCGGGATATACATTTTTTAGAAATGATTATCTTTTTTTCATACCACCCCACATAATGGAAATAATAATATATTTATACAGATAGGGTTTATTTTAAAATATATTTCATTTCATATCATCCATTAACCAATATTTTAACCTTTAATAAACCCTACGAAACATAATAGTGATAATAATATTTTTATTATTTTTTTCCACACAATAACATATATAATAAAAAATATTATTTATCCATAATTTTAATTAATATTATTCACCGAACACTTTCTTAGTTTTGTCGAAATCCTGTAGCATTTATTGGATACCAAAATAAATATCAAATATTTTTTATCAATTATTAGACTAGATCAATAAAATGTGAATAAATGTATTCCTCATTCTTGAGAATAATATTTATTCTATTAAATAAATTCCAATATAATTTAATTTAATTCAATGGGAAAAAATCTTGTGTGACCCTTTAATGTTATTTCTCATTAGCATTAGGTGGGTTTTCCTAGAGTCAACAATTACTATATATAAATGGGTTATGGTATCCATGTAATGCCCCAGACCCTCCTGGTCCATCCCTTTTCCAAATTTCTACTGTTTCACAAGCCCTGGACAGCAGGTACAGATTGGAAGGGTGGTGTATCAATGCCAGGATTTCATCGTGATGCCAACCATTGGTGACACCAATTGATGGTTCATCAATCTGAGTGACACAGATCGGTGTGTCACCAATCGCTGGTACACCGATCGGTGTGTCACCGATCGGTGCTAATGGGTCTTGTTGGGTTTCTATTCTCCATTTTTCCCATAAATCAACTTTTAAGACGTTTTATCTTTTTTTAAGTGTTTTAAGGACGTTTATAGCCCCATAAAAAATACTTTCAATCCTTATGGGTGGGAGAACCTCAAAATTCTCAGACTGTGTGTCCATGTAACACGTTTTCCTCGGTTTAAATAAAATCATTTAACTCACAGTTTTTATGGCCACCTCCCCAATGAGAATTTTTAAATAATAACTAATTCTATCATTTGTAACAAACCAACTGTGTGATGAACCGATGATCCACTTTTAAATCCGTTCATAATTTTTATCCCATAAGTCTAGGATCTCACCTCTTTATATCGCACTTGAATTCCATTATTATTCATATTGGCAGGGTTTGTTCTTCAACTTGGTGCGTCTGGAGTCCTCGTCCTGAGGCATGTGGTGTGTTGTGCCATATCCTTTCCTTCTCCTTCTTGGAGTCCCCGATGTTCCTCTTTTGCAAGTTGCACATCCTCAGTTCATGGCGCGCAAAGATAAACACTGCTCTTTGATCATCCATGTAGTGTTTTCCTTCGGCATTCTTTTCATGTATCATGTGGGGTGAGTATTCTAATGTTTCAATGAGATTGGATGAAACTAGACGTTTATAAAGATAATAAATGGACTTTAAAAATTTAAGGGGGGTGATCAATGTTTCGTCTAAACTCGGTATACTTGATTTTTTGTGTTGAATTGTACGAGCTTATGCCGACTAAAAATCATGGTTGTTAGGGGTCTTTTTCTGTGCACTGATGAACCTCCAATTTTCTCTAGATATTTATGTGATCGAATGGTTGTAACATGGAAACTGGTAAATCATGTAAACATGGATGACTAAATGGATTCACAATGAAAAATAATCCCTATGTGATCACCCCGGTTAGCCAAACGGAATGACCTAACAAAATAAATGGCTTGTTCAAATTTGAAAACACCCTAGCTTTGTTCTGGTGATGTTTAGAGTTGATTCATGGGAAGTGACATGGATGGGGATAGATCCTCTATTGTAGTGCAATTTTCTATTTTTGGATTTCAAGTCGTGTGGGGCGATATGTTGGGGCTTGGTTTTGTTCTAGTACATTGAGGGATCTCATGGATCCCTTTTGTTGTTGTGGCTTTACAAGGGAACCAGGTGTGAAAGTTTAAATTATTATTTGGATATTTTTCATTCCATTCCTTGTGGCTATGCCTATTACTGACGGAATTTTTTTATTATGTAAATACTTTTAAGGAAAAAGTGAGAAACCACACATGACCTCACCATATCACCACATCACCACTTGAAACCACACAATCACAATGGATAAAATCTATTCAAGACAAAAAACTAAAAAACCATCAACGCTGGAGGTGAAGAAATCACAAAAGTATTAGTTACCATGCACATGGAGAAACAAAAATCAGGAGGGTTGGACAAACCATAGAACCGATCTCCTCAAACACCCAAAGATGCGACCGTCAACACCTGCCCAAAACCACAAACCTGGTGGAGAACTCCAATTAGATTCCTCCCAATCCTCCAGTGATGTGAGATGACCCCTAAAAGATCACATCCACAAAGGGTGAAAAACAGACTATATCGAGGAAGGCCAGGCCATCCAGACACTGCACCCAGCTCCGCAGGTAACCGCAGCGCACCCTCGGACCAAACGCCACTCTGCAAACACCTTTCCAGCAACACTAAACCCGTGCAAACCCAAATCTAGGATATTTCACTAGATCCAATTAATCCCAAAAAAACTGTCAGACCATGAAAATGTACATACCCCATTTCCACTGTCAAAGAAACACAATATGAAAATCACTCGAATCCCACAATCATCACCGCAACAACCATCACCGTCCTCATCCATGAACACAGAGACTACAAAAATCAACCAAGGACCTCATCTTATTCATGATCCATCTGATGGAATGAACCCTTCATCGCCGAACTGGAACATGACCACTTTAATGTGAATCATATCCTGACTCCACACCATAGAAGTTCCCCCACCGCTGTGGAAGAAGAAGGTATGTCTTCGAAGGCCGTAGCAAGACCTTGAAGCCACATCAAATAGACGCTGCCCCAGATCGACTGCATGCCGCACTAGATCACAAACCCAGAGGAGCACCGGAGCTTGACCCCAACACTGCAGATAAACTAGATCTCGATCCCAATGATACAGATCGGAACCCCAATGCCACGTAGAATAGGAACAACCCCATCGTTGCAGCGGGTCTCAACCTCGATGCACCAGATCAAGACTAACTCACCGCAGCGAAGGACCATGACCCCAACTCCACCCTAGACTGCGACTACACAACATAGAGAATATGGAAGAAGACTTGGAACCCAGTGTAGCACAACCATCATCGCCACACACCTGTGAGTCCACCCTTCATCAAACTGCTACATCGTGAACACCCGGGGAGACCGAGGAAGGAATCGCAGCCTAGCTACGGAGAGAGGCGGTGATAAGAAAACCCTAAATCGCTCTTGTGCCCCATACGGGCACAATTTCATCCCAAAGGTTAGATAATAATTTTCTAAATATAATCCATAGAATATGAAAATGAGAATGGGTTCCATGGGGAATTGTTTTCTGAGAATGATTTGTGAAATGGTTGAGGTGTGCTTCTTCTTATGAATGAATAGTAACAATGGTGTTTGTGGTTGGGCTGGTTTTGGAACCCCTAGAATGGGATGTGTGATTTTTTTACTATATGTATAATCGGGTTCTTGTGTTTTATATTCACACCCCACCCATGTTGATAACTTCATGATGAACACCCCAATTTCATGGGAGAGGGTGTTTTTTCAAACACTCCTATGAGTGGATGGTTATTAGCTTCTTTTATGCTCCCTTTCCCGAGTATCCAAAGATTCATCGTGTAGGCTGTAAAGGCCTATGGTCTATTATATCCCTAGATTCTTTGGGCTGGGTATGTGGCTGTGGTTTTCCCAAGTGTGTGTGGGAAAGTGGATTCCCAAGTGTCTTCGAGATGAGGCCCATGTGTCTTTGGGCATGTCGGTAGTTGTTCTAGGCCAGGTGTTTTTGATCATGGTATTGTGTGGTTGTGGCCTTGGTGTTTTTGGGAGGCATGTGTGGCTATAACCTAGGTGTGTGTGGGCGGGATTTTGTCGTGGGACAGTTGTGAGAAAGGTAAGAGAGGTCTGATGAGTTGGATATCATCAATAACCAGTGGGAAATTGGTGTGGGGTACCCAAACATCGATATGCTATTAATGTTACCTTACATGACTTGTGTTATTTGGAGAGTGTCCCTTAGTGTGTTTGGGGTGGATAGTTTCCTTTATAGGTGATCTAGTTATCTCCTTTTCTCAGCGGGTATTAGAATGCATCCCCACATGTGCATGAGAGATTTTGGTTTTCCCTAATGAATATACCTATATACTCACCCTACCTATATAAACTATTTTTAGGATTCCACGAGGACTTTGAGGATCACGGAGGACCATACTATTTAGGATCTTAGGATAGTTTTTTTCCAGTTTTCTTTTTCATTGGTTCTTTCCTTTGGAGTTTTTTGTACTTTTATAACATAACTTTTTGACATGCATATGGGAATGGTTTTTTTACATTTCTTTTACATTCAGTTTTGGTGTTGTTTGGATTTAGTATCTTATCTCCTTATCTTAATAAATAAAAAGGGTAACTCCTTCAATATTATGCTTTATTCTATACCCTTGGTGCTAGTCTCCACTCTAGGTCCTATTGAAGGTAGGTTTTGGGGGTCATTGTCTCTTCTTCAACTTGAAGAAGGAAGGGTCTGGCAATCTGTCTTCCCTTCCTTCATCTTGTTAGGGGAGCTCAAAACAGAATGGTATCATAGGATGGTCGAGATATAGTATGGAGTCCAAAGTTATGAATAGTGGGGATTGTATAGGATAATAAGGTATAAGTGTAAGGAAATCTTGGTGCGTGAAATAGACCAGGGAAGACCAGCCAGAACACATGATTTTAGGGCCCCCTATGATCCGATGCAATGACCATGGGCCTACAGAACGACCAAGTCAGGATACAATGATTGCAGGATTGAGACCATAGGAAAGGTACATGCACCATAATGGCTTGTGTTCTTGTGTTTCATAGGTATTTTTTGGATTTATAATGAATATGAAGTCTATAAAAATTTAAACGATATCATCTACAATACTCGGTCTTATGAATTCCTTGTTAACCTTGTAGCTATGGAACCCATATTATGACCATAGGTAGTGGGGGTGATCGAGGACAATGTGGCTATTTTGGCCGGCCAACAAAGGGCTGGTCAAGGGGAGAAGGATGACCGGTGGCATAGTACACTTCATTCCTTTCAACAGAAGACCCTCAGGAAGTGTGAGGGCAGCGTCTCAGACATGGAGACAGAGAGCTAGCTTGAGGAGCTGGTGATATCTTTCTATTCGATCTGGGCGCCGATAGAGTACTGGGTTTCTTTAGCTGTAAGCCAGCTGTGGGGATCATGACATCAATGGTGGACTCTATATCTTGGGGAGAATATGAAGGTTGAGGTTGCATGGACTGAATTCGAGAAGGAGTTCAGGGCATAATTCCTCTCTTCCACGATGAAGGCTGGGAAGAGGCAGGGGTTTCTCTCCCTTTAGTATGGGAGCATGTCAGTTAGGGAGTTGGGGAACATGTTCAATGGTCTTATTCATTCAGCTTTGGACATTTTTCAGGACTAAGAGTCTCAGGAGAGATGTTTAGAGGAGGCACTCCGACCTTCTCTTCAAAATGTTTTTACTCTCTTTACCCAACTGATGTAATTGGAGATCCAAAAAAGGCTGAAGTGGTGGATAGGATGCACACACTGGGAGTTATTCCACGAGACGGAAGCTAGTGGGGATCATCAAAGGGGAAGGTATCAGGCAGTAGGGATCTAGTTTCAGGGCCTTCTAGGATTCAAATTGTGGGGAGAAGGCCCTAGCCATTTTAGTTTCAGTCTCCTGGTCCCCTCCCTTTCCTCGCGGGCCTAAGACCAAGGTGCTTCCTCTGTGGGAGCTTTGCGAACCATCAGAATCAGTTCCCAGATATACTATAGTATAGTGGGGTTGGGAAGGTTCATCACCGACCATAGCAGCATTAGTTTCCAGCTAGTCCCTTTTAGCTGCCACAGCAGGGAAAGCTAGCTCCAGCTCATTTGAGAGCAGACGTGGCAGGTGGAGGGCGCCCCTAGGATTTTCATCTAGGACCTGGACCCGGGCATGGTCCATGAGGCGATTAACAGGTGAGAGGCAGAGGATCTGGGTGTGGCCAATTTCATGCTACATATGCATCCATTTTAGTAGGGATGAAAGTCATTTGAGTTATGATCATCTTGTTTTGTACTCTTGATGATGCCTTGTTTGATACATGATCTTCTCATTATTTTTTTACTCCCAGTGGGGCCTGTGGTTTTGGTTTAGAGGCTGAGAGACTTCTAGTGCCCCTAGTGTTGAGTACGCTAATTGGAGGTTAGACCAAACTGTTTTATGTTTGCCGAGGGTGTAGACTGATGATAGGGCCACATTAGTCTAGCAGGGATCTTGTACTTTTGTAGATAAACCCATATGATGTCATCATAGGCATTTAATAACAATTTTATATACACACTATTATCATCTGTTTCCAAATAAGAGTAATGTTCTACGATGGGGATGGCTAGTGAGTGAATTTCACAGGTGAGGGGCGCTTCAAGGAAAGCAGTGGGCGGGTGGAGCCCCTCCTTTCCTTATTAGCTGAGCTGTCAGTGGTTTCAGTAGATACAGAGGTGGTGGTTGTCTCAGGGATATTTGGTGAGTTCATGAACGTCTTTCTTGAAGACGTGGTGACTCTACCTCCTCGACGTGATGTTGAGTTCGAGATAGACTTGCAACCTGGTTCCCGTCTGATTTCGATGGCTCCGGATTGGATGGAGACTTATATGTTGTAGGAGTTGCAGAATAAGATTCATGATTTAATGAAGAAGGATTTTTTTTTCCGACCAAGCATGTCACCATGTGTTGCTCCGGACTTTTTTTTGAGAAGAAGGAAAATGGTGGTCTTTGGCAGTGCAATGACTACTAGAGACTGAATCAGGTAACAGTCAAGAACCATTACCCTCTCCTAAGAATATATTATCTCTCTGAAAAGCTGAGGGGAGAATGTTTGTTCTCTAAGATCGATCTACGGTCTGGGTATAAATATTAAAGGGTGAAGGATAGTGATATTCAGAATATTACTTTTAGGTGAAGGTATGGGTTCTTTGAGTTCGTAGTCATGTTGTTTGGTGTTAAGAATTCACCTACTGTGGCCATGGGGCTCATGAACTCTATTTTCCGTGTGTTTATGGACCTGTTCATCATTTTGTTCATCTGTGACATTTTGATCTACTAAATATCAGAGGAGAATCAAACTAATCAACTCAGGATAGTCTTGTAAATCCTTAAACATCACCAACTCTATTTGAAGTTGTCCAAGTTTATGTTCATGAAATGAGAAGTGCATTTCCTTGGACATGTGGTGTCTCAGCAAGGGGTAGTGATCGAACTGTCAAAGGTTGATGTGGTTGTTTAATGGGAAGCACCCAAGAATGTGACGAAGGTTCGAAACTTTCTGGGTCTGGAAGGCTATTATCAGAGGATTGTACCTGACATCTCTCAAGTTTCATCTCCCTTGACAGCTTTGACAGGAAAGGACCAGGCTTTCATGTGGAGTGGGAAGTGTCATGCAACGTTCAGCTATTTGGAGGAAAGATTGGTCAGTTCCCCAATGCTCAGGTTTCCAGACAAAGGGGTGTTGTTTGAGGTATTTTGTCATGCTTCTGAACATAGCCTAGAGTGTATTCTGATGGAGCAGTGGGGAGTGATATCTTATTTATCAAGGTATTTACGTCCTCATTAGTGTAAATACTACACCCATGACCTAGGGCTTTTAGTTGTAGTGTTCGCATTGATGTTGTGGCAGCATTACCTCATCGCGGAGCACTTTGCGGTATTCACAGATCACAATAGTTTGAGGCATATCATTACCCAACAAGACCCGAACTTGCCACAACAATGGTGGGTGTAGTTTCTTTAGGAATACAAATTTGAGATATATTAAACTAAGGGTAAGGGGAATGTTGTGGCTTATACCTTGAGCAGGAATGCATGGAGGAAATCTGTTTAGGAATCTGGGGAAACTTAGGTGGAAATAGAGGAGTTGGCTACCCTACACCGGGATGCAAGGGTGGATGGTGGTGGAGGTTGCATAAATCAGATGGTAGTGTGGTCCTCTCTATTGCAACAGGTGGAGTAGTATCAGTGGGGAGACATAAAGAGTGAAGTGATGCGTGATCGGGTTAACCCAAGCAATGCTCTAGAAGGGTGGTTGGAGGATGGTCAAAATCCGATGCTTTTTCGAGGGAATTTGTTTTTCCCAGAGGTGATGTGGGAAGATGTTCTCTATGAGTTCCATAACTCACTCGTAGTGGTAAAACCTGGAGTTTCGATGATGTATCGAGGCCTGAGGGAATAGGTTTGGTTTCCCAGGGTGAAACGGGCTGTGTCGGAGTTCGTGGAAAGGTATCTGGTGTGTCTGCAGGTGAAGGCTGAACACTAAGCCCTAATATGTTTGTTCCATCCTTTATATGCCCCCAAGTTGAATTGGTATAAAATCTTTATGGATTTCGTCATAGAACTACCTAGGTTTCATGAAGGCTGTGATGTTATCCGGGTAGTGGCAAGCAGATTGATGAAATCAGCCCACTTCCTGGTGACTGTGGAGTCGAGTGTGGTGAATGCCTTAGCATGGAGATACATGGATGAGGTGGTGCAGGTTCATGGAGTTATGAGGTTTATCATCTTAGATATGGATGGGTTGTTTACCTCATGAGTCTGGAGGGGATTACAGCATGCCTTTGGCACCCAACTACGCCTTATCACAACGTTCCACCCCCAGACCAATGGACAGACCAGGAAAACCATCCAAGCCATGGATGACATGCTACATGCATTTGTTTTGGACTTCGGGGGATCAAGGGAACATAATTTACCCTTTGGATAGTTTTCCAAAAATAAATTCTATCACTCTACTATTGGAGTAGAACTATTTGAAGCCTTGTACAGGTGGACGTGTCGTTTTGCCCTATGTTGGACAGAGGTTGGGGAGGTTGGAGTTCATGGCCCAGAGGTAGTGCAGAGTACAACAGAGAAGGTTCAGCTAGTTCATGGGAGGATGCAGGCATCCCAAGACTGGCATAAGTTGTATGCAGATCGAAGGAGGATGCCTTTTGAGTTCGAGATTGGAGACCATGTGTTCTTGAAGGTTTCCTCTGGACGTGGGATGCGAAGGTTCAGAAAAGGGAGAAAGTTCTCTCATAGGTTCATTGTGTCATTTGAAGTTTTGAGGCGAGTGGGATAGGTGGAATATCAGCTGGAATAACCATCTCAGTTGGATAGGATCCATGACATTTTCCACGTCTCCCATATTCTTCAATATCTACAAGATGACTCCTATGTCATTGACTGGGGAGAGTTGGATTTAGCGTAAAATGCTACGTTTTTAGAGAAACTAGAGAGGATTGAGGATTAAAAGGAGAAAGTTCTTCTTGAACGAACCATACCTTTGGTACATGTGTTTTGGAGTCACAATGGACTCGAGGAAATTACATAGGAGCGAGAAGCTCAAATGTGCACCCAGTACCCAAAGTTGTTTTGAGTTGCAGTTTCGAGCCTTCCTTGTTGTTCTTGTTTTTGTGACATGTTGTGATTTAATGATATACTTGTTATTTTATGAGATGTTTTGTTTCCTTAAATGGTGAATGTTTATGAAAATACTTGATATGTGTGGAAGGTAGAACATGATCCCTAATCGAGATGCATTAAGGTGGATGCAATTACACCTGTGCGGGCAAGTCAGTGTCGCCCAAAGCAGATAGTATAATGACATAGATGAAAGATCTACCTGATCTATGTGCCGGGACAATGTCATCCTTGGGTCTGGTATGGCTGTTTGGGGTAGTTTGTCCCCGAGATGTTTCTTTCAAGGTGGTTGTTTAGACCCCTCTCTTCTCTTCAGGTCTATCCTTGATTCTCTGGCACGATAATAGTTAGAGAAATATATAATGTAATGTCCCAGACCATCTTGATCCATCCCTTTACCAAATTTTTGGTTTTTGTAATGCCCTGGACATTAGTTCCAGATCTTAAGGGTGGCATATCGATTCTAGGATGTCATCATAGTGTCAACCAGTGGTGACACAGATCTGTGTGACACCGATTGGTGCTAGAGGGGCTTGTCAGTTTTTTCTCCCCCATTGTTTCCCAAAATACCACATTTAATCCCCTATAACTTTTTTTAAAAGTTGTTCAAGGCCGTTTTTAGACCCACAAACAATATTTTTAAATCCATATGGCTTGAGAGTCCCTTAACAGAACTAGATTGTGTGTCCATGTAATGTGTTTTCCTCTATTTAAATAAAATTGTTAAACTCACAGTTTTACAGCTACCTCCCCAATGTGAATTATTAAATAACAATTAATTCCACCATGTGTAACCACCCAAACACATGGTGAAACCATGATCTACCTTTAAATCTATTCAAAATTCATATCCCGTGACTCCAGGATCTCGCCTCTTTATATCGCACTGGAATTCCTTTCTTCTTCTTCTTGGCTAGATTCATTCTTCCCCTTAGTGCGTTTAGAGTCCCCTTCTCGAGGCGAGTGATGCACTGTGTTGTATCCTTTATTACTCCTTCTTGGAGTCCCCGAAGTTCTTCCCCAAAAAGATGTGCATCCCCCGTTCTTGGCGTGGAGAGATAAATGCTGATCATTGATCATCCATGTAGGGGTTTTTCCTTCATCTCTCTTTACTGTGTATCAAGTGGGGTGGGTATTCTAATGTTTCTATAGGAATAGATGAAACCAAACCTTTAAAACGATAACAAATATACTTTTAAAGAATGAAGGGTGTGATCTATATTTCTGTTGTACTCGGTATCCTTCATTTTGTGTGGTGAATTTTAAGGGATTATGCCCACTGAAAATCATAGTCATTGGTGGTCTTTTCTAGTGCACTAATGAAACTCTAATTTTTTCTGGATATTTATGTAATTGATGTAACATTGAAAATGGTAAATCATGTAAACTCGATTGAATAAATGGATTCACAATGTATAATAATACTTGTGTGATCACCATGGTTAGCCAAACGGAAAGGCAGAACTAAATAAATGGAATATTCAAATGTGAAAACTCCTTTTCTATATTCTAGTGATGTTCAAGGTTGATGCTTGAGAAGTGACATTAATTAGGATGGGATACCCTGTTGTGATGAAGTCGTTGGTTTGTGGATCTAAGGCTGTTTGGGGCCGTATGTTGGGGTTGGTTTGGTTCTAGTACATTGTGGTGTCTCACAGATTCCATTTGTTGTTGTGACTTTATAAGAGAACTGTTTGTGAATGCATAAATTGTTGTTTGGTTGTTTTCCTTTCCATGACTTATGGCTATGCATATTAATAACCTAGCAATGAAGATTTTTTAAAATGGAATCACTAGAATATGAAAACGATAATGGGTTTGATGGGGAATTATTTTCTGGGAAAGATTTGTGACATTGTTGTGGGTGTGTTGCTTCTTATAAATGAAAAGTAACAAGGGTTTTTGTGGTTGCGATGGTTTTGGAACCCCTAGGTTGGGATGAGTTCTTGTTTACCAATATGTATAATTTAGTTTCTTGTGTTTTATATTTTCCCCCACCCAATTTGATCACTTTGGGCCAAAAACCCCCATTTCATGGGGAAGAGTGTTTTCCCCAACACTCCTATGAGTGGATGGTTATTAGATCCTTTTCTGCTCCCTTTCCTAAGTAGCCCAAGATTCATCAAGAAGGATATGAAAACCTGAGGTCAATTATATCCCTAAATTCTTTGAGCAAGGTACATGGTGGTGTTTCACCCAGCTGTGTGCAGGCAGGTGGTTTCACAAATGTATTTTGGATGAGGCCTAGGTATCTTCAGGTGTAGTGGTAGTTGTTCTAGCCCAAGAGTTTTCAATCATTGTTTTGTGTGGTTGTGGCCCAGGTGTTTGTGAGTAGGATGTTTTTTTAGAACCCAGGTGTGTGCAGATGGGTTGTGGTAGTGGGATTGTGGTGAGAATGGCGGGAGAGGTCTGACATATATGATCTCTTCAATATCCAGTGGGAAATTGGCGTGGGGTACCCAAACATCGATGTGTTATTACTATTACCTAACTTGAATTGATTTATTTATGGAGTGTGCCTTGGTGAGGTTGTGGCATACAGTTTCAATTCTAGGTGCTCTGGTTATCTCATTTTCTCACGGGGCATTATAATTCCTCCACACTTGTGCATGAGAGCTTTTGTATTTCCCAACAGAGTATTCATGTATAATCACCCTGCGTATATAAAGTATTTTCAGGATTATAGGAGGTCTTCGAGGATCATGTGGTACCATACTAGTTTGGATCTTGAGTCATTTTCTATTTCTTTTTTCCTTTTCTTTGCTACTTTCCTTTGGGTTTTTCTTATACTTTTGTAGCATTACTCTTGGACATTCATATAAAAATGTTTTTCTTTTGGCTTTACTTTTACATTCAATTTTGGTGTTGTTGAGATTTAAAATCTTATCTCCCGATCCTAATAAATAAAAAGGGTAATGCCTACCATCTGGTGTGTGATTCTATACCATTGGTGCTAGTCGCCACTCTAGGACCTATCAAAGGCAGGTCTCAGGGGTCATTATCTATTCTTCTACTCGAAGAAGTAAGGGTCTGGAAACTTTATGTCACTTCAGTCATCTTAGGGAGGGTGGGGTTGTGATAATCCAAGGGAATGAATTTAATTTCATAATGATGACATACACATATAAGAACTCATGATGTAATGTAGTCATTTTTCACAATATACGATCTAGAATTATGCACATCCATGTGATCAAACTATGTGCTTGATACATATTTCATTGTGTAATGAAAATAATTATGTCAATATTCCATGAACATGGATGTTAATGCAATGGTTCATTTTCAATCAAAGGGTTGAGATATTATCTTCCAAAAACATTGAAGGGAAAAATCCATTTCTTATATGTCAATTAATATAATTTCAATTTTGAAGCACCTAATGTACTCTACCTCATCATGATCATATAACATCGTGGATTTCATAAAAAATAAAATTTCATGTGTTATGACATGTATTAATGAAAATAAAAATTTGTAAAGACCATTATACATGCTCTAAAAAGTAATATCTTACGAAACAAAGACTGACTAAAAAGTAAAATTTTTATTGATTTAAAGAAGAGGTACGAAAATATAGAAAACCGAGGAAGAAAAAATATACTGGGGGTCTAAAATAATTTTTCCATAGAGAATCGTTAAAAGCACATCTCACCCCATCTAGAGAAAATAGACTACACTAAAGAAGGAAGATATACATTGATTCGGTGAGACCAGAGATTCCATGAAATCTGCAACATGGTTCTCCTCCCGCCCTGTTTTTGTTATCTCAACATGACTATCCATGAGCTATCTTCACTTCTTAATGATGTTTGAAGAATTCCAAGGCAGACGGACAATACCAGATAATGCTCTGAAGAGAATAAGAGAGTATGTTTCCACCACATTCTACATGATGTGTTGCTGCCCGCACAACTCTAGCCCCGTGAGCATCTCTTGAACCCCATCCTTCAAGGCATCGACCCCACCATCAAATTTTGAGTAATCTGCAATCACCGATACCAATGGGTTACTGATGATGTCACCACTATGCATCTCCCACCCCAATAAGAGAGCCTTCTATATTGAGCTTGATCCCAAAGTGAAGTGGATTCCAATGAACCTAGTTCCCCTGGCCATGATAGTAAGCCCCATTGGAATAAAACCAGTGTGAGACCAGGACACTAACCGACAATGCAACATGACAGTCCATGCATAACCGTACCAAGTCCTAAAACAGGTTCCTCATTTTGAATAGAATTATAATCTGAGAACCAAGAAAAATCTTTTGGCATGCAGCATTCCTCACCTAACAGATAATCCAACACCCTTATAAAAACATTTCCACCCTCGCCTTCCTCTCGAATCAATGTTCTCATACTCTCTAAAACCAGGCACTATGAAAAACTTCCAATGTTCCTCTCTGACCATTACATCCTATAAAAATACCAAAGGGCTAAAAAATATTGTTTTCCCACTCACTATCAAAGAACAAATGTCCCATCATTTCTTGCTTTGGTTTATGACAACACCATGACCTTGAGGAAAAGTCCACACCCCTACGTTTGATGTTTTGGTCAGTGGGAAAGGAATGATTCCTAACTGGCCACAGAAAGAATGTAATTTCAAAGGGGTCCTCCTTTCAACATAGTGTCACCTCCAGAGATAAACATTGGAATCATCCTGGGAACCACAATTTGCCTGCCCCTAGTCTCTTAGAATGAATGTTTCGGGGTGGGGCACCCAAGGAACCATAACCTACCTACCCCTAGTCTTGATGCCAAAATATAATTTCTCCATAGCCCACCAACTAGTTAGAGTGATGATACAAGAGCTCTGTGTAAGGGTTAATCAGATTCCAGTTCATCAATGTCCACATCCTCGACTCATTCACATTTAACCCATATTTATCCTCCATCCTCGTAACCAAAATTGATCGACCATCCATTTCCTCCAATACCAATTTGGCATGCAGCCCACAAATGGTCACAGAAAAACACCTCAATTTGATTCCCCATTCTGATTGATGTATATCAAGTCTCTTTCCTGACGCCCAATGATGTCTACCCCCATCTGCTCTTCCCAAATTAATTACACTATAATATTACCTATTTTAGCTAAAACACTATTGGGAACCTTCAAGGTGGACATAATGTGAATGATAATATAAATAAGAACACTATTCACAAGAATGATGCAACCTCAAAAATAAAGGAATATGTTTTTCTAATTGTAGATGTGCCCCAAGATCATTCCAACTAGTATATGAAAATAGTGAATTCTAAAAGAAAATGGACTCACCAATGCCCTAAGATACTCTATAGTGAATGACACCCCTTACATATTCATGTTGCTATCAAGGGCCCAGATGGTTCTTTCAGAGGTATTCTTGGTTGTAAAATAAAGGATTTTATCCCAATTAATCACCTTGTTACTCCACATACAATAACACCCTAGAATCTTATTCATACCATGCATGGAACTCCTACAACCACATATAAACAACATTGTATCAGACGTGGAAATTAGGTGCGAAGAACCACTTGTTGCATACCTATTTTGATAGAATATGACATTACCCATGCAAAGAATCCATTTGATGTAGTAGCTGAAAGTATTTTTTGAGAGGATGAAGAGAGTGGGGGATAAATGATCTCCTTACCTGATACCCCTATAGGCCATGAGGAACCCAAATTGTTTACCCACAAATGAGGTTGATATTCAAGCCAATCTGAAGCACTAAAATAGATGATCACTAGTCTCATTAAAGAAACCCATGCAAGCCAGCATCCTTAAGATGTAACCACATTAAAATCAGTTATAGACCTTGCTCATATCTAATTTTATCACCATGTTACCCAAAAAAGATTTATTGTTGATGTCGTCAAACATCTCTTGCACCTCACCAATTTCCCCTTGAATTGACCTCCCATTAATAAATCCATGATAATAAGAAGAAACCCATGAACACATATGAGGGGACATCCTTTTTTAGGATGGCTGTAAAAAACCTTTTAAGGTATAATACACATGATTATGGGAAGATACTGGTCAATGGATTGAGGGTTTATTATCTCTGGAAGGAGAAACATCGTTGTGGAAAAGGAAATATTTGGCAGACTCCCTCATTGGAAGAAGTCTTGCACTGCCTGCCCTAGATCTCCCTTAATAGTGTCCCAAGTTGCCCTGTAAAAAGATCCTGGAAAGGAATCCGACCCTTGTGCACTATCTAGACTCAAGGACATGACTTCCTGAAGAACTACATCCTCATCTAGATTCATCCACAAATGAACTCCATCGTCATCCGAAATACTGATGGGGATCTCTGTAAATAGATTAGAATCACCCCTCAGGTACCCACTAGTCAGACCATGATTGGGGTTTCCAATAAATATTGGAGGCTATCATTATCCATGCCACCCACCTCATCACGATCATTGGAATAAGAACCATCGACCCTAATAATGTTCGGCCTCTCCACACGACGACGCTCTTTAATATAGGAATAGAAGAAATCCATGTTTTGATCCCCCTCATGATGCTATGGAATCATATATCCATCTCTATAAAAACATTCATTCCTTAGGAGGGTATCCGAGAGAATGTTTTTTGAATTATTAACACATGAAATAAATTTTCATTCCATTGTTATTAGAGATTACTAATGGTGAAATTCAGGAGAATAAGCCTCCAAAACTTATGTGCACTCACACATGATAGTAATACCCTTTGTGTACCATCATATAACATTATCTGACCTTAGAAATATATTTGAGAATATCATCATAGAACTACAAGGTTCTCATCTGAGTTGGAATCTTCTTCGACCATGGTAATTAAACGAATACAATTGGACATTGTTACATTGATTTAATATATAATAATGGACCATATATAATAAGAGACTTTATTAATATTCAAATCATTGAATATATCTGTAATTAAAGTAAAAATAGATTGACATAGGACACCAACTCCAAAAAAATCCCCCACTTGGACTAGAGTCAATAACCTATTACTATTAGTCTTCTAGAACACTCTTGATAATCTTGTTTCTATGGAGTTAAAGATTTAGTGAAGGGGCTTGCCACATTGTCTCCCATATAAATACTTCTCACTGAAAGATCACCTCACTGAGGAAATACCTTAATAGATGATGCTTCTAAAGAATATTAATTTTTATTGATGTGTCCTTGGATATTTTTCTTGGGCCACTACTTCATTATTACCAAAATATAGTGTGATAGGATCATTACAATTATGAACCATTTTAAGCCATAAGAAAATTTTTCACATATATTCTAACCCTTTCGATTCATCAGATGCTTCAATATACTTTGACTCTGTTATAGAATCTACAACCACAAACTTCTTTTTTCTCTTCCAACTCAAAACACCTCAATTAAAAGTGAATATGTATCCCATTTGTAACCTCATTTTATCTTGACTTATTTGGAAACTAGAATATTTATATCCTCAAATTACCAGTTCCATATCATCTCCATAAAATATGATCACGTTGTTAGTATTCCTCGAATACTTAAGGATAGTATTGACTACCATCCAATAGTGGTAACTTGGGTCATCTTGAAATCTTCATACCGCACATAATTATTTTGAATTTAATGTGGGTTAATATTAATATAAATAATGGTGAATTAAGTTTTTATAACTAATTGTGAATTAATTTTTATAACTATTAGGGAAATAAATTTCTTTAAATAATGGTGATTTAATTTTTTATAACTAATATTGGATATTTTTTTAACTAACAAAGAATTAATTTTTTATAACAAGTTGTGATTTAATTTTTAATGTATAACATTGAATTAATTTATTATAACTTATGGTAAATTAATTTTTTATAACTAATAGTGACTTGATTTTTTTAACTAATGGAGAATTATTATTTTACAACCAAGGGTGAAATAAATTTTAATGAATAATGATTGAATAATTTTTTTAGCTAAAGGTGGATTAATTTTTCATAACTAATGTTGGATTATATTTTTATACCTAATGGTGGATTTTTTTTATTTCAATAAGGTATTAAATGTTTATTTCATCGGTGGAACAAGTTTTTATTTAAAAAATGGATCAATTTTTTATTTAAATTGTAGAAGATTCTTGCTACAACTAGTAAAAAAGTTTATTTTTTTCATTTTTTTAATAGTTAGTTTTTCACCGTTTTTTAAATTTTCAATTACTACGTACATATTATAATATTATAAATTGTTTTATTAATTTATAAAATTTACATATATTATATGGATACTATGAAAAATAAATTTAAAATATTTTATCCATGTATAATATTATGTATTAAATTATTCTTCATTGACTAAAGAAAGGAATACACATTTTTAAAAATTAATTTTCATTGAATATATTTGATTTTTAATTATCTATAAAATATTTATTTATTATTTTTGAAATTTTTTGATTTATTAATTGAATAAAAATTATGTATTTATATATTCTGTATTTCTACATATAGTATTCCAATTTTTTTATTAATATTTTATCATATTTCAATATTAATAGACCTATTAAAATTAGTTTGTAATGTTTATTTGAAAATATGTTTTCCTTATTATTATGGAATATATTTGAATAATTTAAGTGGTTATTAAAATTTGTTTTAATTTGTATTGATGTTTTAATTTTAAATCATTTTTTGAGATTTTTTATAGATATTGATTTACTCTCCACTACATAATTTGGAATTGTTTTACCCATAGATGTTCTAGGTTAATAAATGCAGATCTATATTTAAATGTATTTTCAAGTAGCCTTAATGGGAATCTAAGGCACTAGATATCATATTTGACTATCTATTTCTCCACAAGAAAAAATCTTTTATCATCTCACGTTGTGTACAAACTGAAGCCTTGTGTGATGCTCTATTTTACCTTCTGGATAGTCACTCAAGCTGAATGAAATCATCTTCTAATACTACTTCATTGTTGGGATATATTCATTTCTCAAGAACCAGTACTAGAAGGTTCATTAGTCATCTTCAACTTTTTCTTAGTTTTATGTTTTTAACACCACATCAAATATCCCACACACACTCTCTATTTTTTTGTTTCTTATTCTACACACAAGAGCATCATTCTAGTTCTCTTTATTTTGTGTTTGACTCATTGATTCGAAATTCAGAACTGTTCGAGTTGTGACTCCTAATATTTTATTTTAGCAGTTGTAATTATATTATGACTCCCCATAAAAAATTCATCATTTCATTGTTATCCCTCTACGAGAAAAGGATATTTTAATTGGGTCATGATTCCCCATTAAAAATCACATTAGTGCAAACATATCCCATGCCGTGTATAGAGGTATAAGAGTACCATAGGACTACTTTGAACTAAACTACTATAAGGAACATCTCTGGGTTATTTACCATTTATGATGAAAATGAATTATAAAAATTAAACATGATAATTAATTTAAATTATTTTTTTATTTAATTAAAAATGTTAATCTTTTTTATTCACACCCTCTACACCTTCTTCTATTTCCCAATCCAACATAACAATTAATTATATGCAATTAATTTATTAATTATTAGATAACAATATTTATTTTATTATTATTAATAATGACTAAATTTCAGTATGTAATTATTAATTATTATTCATTAATAAAAAATTAGTAATCATTAATTGTTTACTTTCCTTATTAATAATCTGTAATTAATGATTATTAATGGTTAATTATCAATATTCAATCATTAGTAATAAATAAATATTTAAATTACTTGATTATTATTATATATTCATTAATTATTGTGTATTATTATTTTTAATTATCAATCATTAGTCCTATATTATTATATTCTAATTAGTAATTATTAATTATTAATAAATAAAACCTATTAATTATTTATTTAATAGTTAATATTAAATACTAATATTAAATATTAAAGAATAAATATTAATTACTAAGAGTTTATAAATAATAATTAATTGATCTTAATGATTAATTAACAATTAATAATTAATTATTAGATACTAATTATTTTTTAATTAAAAATTATTTAAAAATAATTATCCATTGATAATTATGAATTATTAAAAAATAGAAATATTATTTATTTTTAATATTTACTAATTTATAGTGATCAATTGTTGGATAATCAGAATATTTATTTATAAACTGATATCGCACTAATATAGTAATATACCAGGCTCAAAATCATGTGATTAACTATTTTTGTAACTCAAAAGAGTAAACTCAAATAAACAAACAATTTAATAAAAAACAATACAAGGTAAAAAAATTGTGATGTGTAACTGAAAATGAAACATGAGTGTAAGGTGAGTGAAAATTGAAATAGATTAGATGAAAATAATATAATAATAGTTGTCAAGTGTAGACATGTGGTCGGTGAATTTATGAATAATAATCAATACAAATTCTTATTGTCTAATATGGAATTGGTAATTGATAATTTTTGTTAAATGAGATTAAACTTGACCTACTTCATAAAAAATGCTGCCAACACACTATATCAAGGGATTTTAATTATATATGGTTAAGTTATACAATTTTTCAACTATAGAATTCAAAACACTCCATAAAATATTAAAACGTTCTTCAGAAAATTAAATTTTCATTGAAATCTTGTGGGATACACAACAATGATTTGATAACCCTCTTTCTCAAGTTATTTCAGAAAGAAAACACACTTAATAGTATTATTATTCTAATTATGATTATCCAACATTAAATCGTTAATAGTTCAGAAAAAATTACTACCATGGAAAATGCAGTTGAGTAGTGACCTGATAAAAACTGGATGAAAAATTATGTAATGATAAAGGATCACAACAATCTTATTCCACTGGAATGAGTTTTTTTAAGAGTCATGATCAATCCAATAAAAGTTATGATTTAAACTATGACATTGTGATAAAATTAAATAAAATATTTATTTGGAGATGAGTCCTATCAATAATGTCAATTATATTCTCTCTATCACACCCCTCACATCTTTTCCCTCTAAAATTGCAACAATCCAACCCCTTACAGTGTTGCTATATTTTCTTGTTCTCTCTTCCTTTGATCGATGGACCCCAAAATAAATGGTATCCTCCAAATCATTTCCTCCTAAAAATATTATCTAATATCCCATAAATAAATACATTTTGTTATCATCACAATTCATCATCCAATTAACTAAGAATTGAGAAACAGTCTCCCACAAATGTCATTCCCATGCATGTTGCATGGTTAGACTCCTCTCCTTTTAAGCCTAGTAATTTATTGACTTATGAGTTTGTGTTTAGTATATTCACTTTAAAATATCTAGTAGCTTCCAAGAAAATCCTCTCAACATTCTTGATCCCCCTTGATTTATCATTGAGTATACAATCATGGGAACATGTGGCATTTAGTTTTCAACTTATGAATCAAATTATCTGATCTTGATATTTTGGAAGAGTATAAAATATTATTTTAAAATAAATTTATGTAAAAATTTATTATACATAAACATATCCCTCTAAAATTGTCTTATGCATTAAACGTCTCTATATTTTTCAAATAAATAAAGCATATTAATCAGCTTCATTGGTGAGAAAAAACTTAATTAATATTTTTTATATATTTTGAAAACTAAAATATATTTTAAATCTAATGGCCTCTCAGAAATGTATTTTGTACCATCTATAATTTATTGATTATATGAATTTTATCAATGGGAAATTGTAATGTATGAGCCTTCACAATAAGAAAAATATATTACATATTCAATGACCTTCAATTTTATAAAAATCTCTAAAATGATACACATCATTCTATATAGGTAAGATATTGTATAAATTTGTTTCTTTTATTGATTTCATCATTCCCCCTAAAAAGATTATTACAAATCAACTTCTCTAGAAATGAAAAATTTTATGTATTATAAGTATATCAAATTACTCAAAGTAGAGTAAATTAAAAATCCTTCAATGCTGCCTCAAAAATTAGAAATATGAACCTCTAATAAAAAATATTAATACAAGTGAAAATTATCAATACAATATTTAATATATTGTTAAAGAATATATATTCTACATGAATTTTAAAATTTTATTAAATTTATAATGAATTTATTCTAGCAAAATTTATTCAAAATATAGACATAAAAAACTGAAATAATTATTTCCAAAATTAAAATCCTTGAAATCTTCTCCAAAGAATGATTCTATAATCAATTCCACTAAAACATCCAAAATAACTATTTTAAAAATATATAGGTGTTAAAATAAATAATATTTTGAAACTTCAGCCTTAAATTTCTCATTTGAACACAAATATATAATGAATAAAATATACACATCAAAATGAAATTGATTCCATTATTTCACAATAAAACACATATAGAGCAAAAAACTCCATGATTTTCACGAAATAGATGTGTAAATCTGGTATCAAAATAAATCTGAATCATTTATTAAATCACTGAGTTTTTTATGATTATAGATAATAATCTATATGGATATAACATGAATTAATAATTATATCAGGTACATACTGGGATTAATTGATGAATGTAAAAAAGATATCACGGGGGCTTGGTAATCACATGACTATTTGATACACATGTTGTTTTTATTTAACTAACTGTGTTAAAAAATTACTTTTGAATTTTACAATATATGAATTATCATTATCAAATTTAACATATTTTTGGGACATCTGGAGACATAATATTGATTTATTTTTATTCCATGCATATATGCATCTCACGCACATAGAAAAATCAATTTTCATGGTTCCAGTAGGGGAAACGACACAATGTCATCTTGATCTAGTGACTAGGATCATGATGATATCTTAAATGGGATATGAGTTCTTATAGTGGATTTTATTCTATACTTGTGTTTAGTATATTTTTTATGTATTGCATCATCAAAAATATTTATAGGTAATTTTTTATACTCTGTTTGGGTGTATAAATTTAATGGGATCATTTATTTTTTTTTCATTCCTGGGATTTTCAAATTTTACTACTATGAGTGGTGATTACTCTAAATATTTTATTATTTCACTATATGTGATAAATATATAGCAAATTTCTCCATTAATGAAATTGTCTTTTAATATTTGACATTATTCACTATCCTTTGGTGACCGGGGAGTACACCTGAGGCCTTATAACATTTCAGCTTGCTGATATAGCCATGTTAAGGATTGAAATAAAAAAAATGGAATCATAAAAATGATGGAGTATGTTTCATATATGAAACTGAATATGAAATTTTGATTACAAGAATATTTAATGACTATAAAGATAATAAATATCTTATTATGTGATGATTATTATTATGTTCATTAAATACATGATAACGTTGTTAGTGTTTTTTCTGCATTGAAAGGTTATAACAGTTACTCACTATAATAATAACCTTTAAATGAAATGACAAAACTATTAAGTATATTTTATATGGTCTATATAACACTGCTATGATGGGACATAGAAGATGTTTTCATGTGAGGTGTAGGAGGATCAAGGTCATTAGGTATTCATATCTATGTTTGTGTGTGCTGATCCTTAGATTGTATATTATTATTAATGCATACCATGAATTGTGTACATTGTTGTATGGATGAAAACCATGATGACATATGATCATGTTGAGGTATCTCTTATTGGGTGAATCATAAGTGACATAGAATTAAATGAATAATTCAACAAAGGATTTTTCCCTTACGAGTTTTGGAATATGATATCTCAATGTGTTTTATTGAAATAGAACTATCTAATTAATCTAATGCAATGGTAGTTCATTGATGAGATTATTTCAAATATGCAAATAAATAAATCATGTATATATAATGATAAAATAATTATGAAACAATCTTAATTTGATATTGAGACAAAGGGATTTTATTACACAATAACGTTTTTTCAGGGGGTTGTTTTCATTAAGACAATACAATTGTTCTCTATAGGACTATTGGGACATTAAATTAATTCTCTATAAGGGCTCAGCCTTAAAACATTACATAATTATGAATTAAATGAATAATTCACATTGAGGATCTTTTCAGGTTTAGAGTTTTAGAGAATTAGGACATAACTATTACATCTCAAAAAAATTACAATGTAGACACTTCTACTCAGTTTCTTTTTTCATAAAATAACAACTATTAAAAAGAAACATGTCAAGTTCCATGTTTTAGATAGCATGTCTTTCCAGGATCCCTTCCTTGACACTATTAATCTTTAAGTCCTGTGGAAAACATTTAAAAAATATGGGAAGAGCATAAAAAGCTCAGTAAGGGATATAAAAATACTGAAAGAAAACATTAGTCCATGTATACATAAGAATCAATGAAAACTTACTTTACTCATAAAACATAATCAATTAAAATTACTCATGGAATCATAAGATTTATGAATAATTCATAGAAATTATAAGAAATAAAGGTAACTTGAGGCATTCATAATATTCTTACATGGGGAGTAACCGTCATGGTAAGGTTTGGAATACCCATGGTAGTATATTCCCTAAATATCTTCAGATAAACATTAGAATTTAACTCCTTGGCATTACCCAATCCATTGGAGCGCTATCTCGGGCTCACCTTCCCTTAGTTTATAATTAAACCACCCGACTTCATAAACAATGGCCAATAACCATAACATAATCGTATCACATATAACATGCATAAAGGGAACATAACATTTCCATATTTCAATAACAAGATATCAATACAAAACATTGATATAATCGAAACATTATGAAATCCATTATCAATACCAAAGTAAAATAAAATTAAAACATGTTATTCGTTTTTCATTTTAAAAAATTATGGCTTGTAGAGGAAGCTGAAACTTAAATAATGGTCACGGTGGTGGAGAAGTCGTTGTCACCAGATACGTAAGACAAAAACATTCCTTTTTTCATTTAGTAAATTTCTTCATTTATAAAATATTCATTTTGAATGAAATTAAATGTCAAACTTCTTTATTATACAACTAATAAATGAAGGTCATATATAAATTGAAGTATGCCTCAACGAAAGAAGATTTCAACGAAGTCCCTTACAAAGACGGTATCCTTAGATTAAGGATAAATCAATTACAAAATTATGTGTGTAAAATATAAATAAACCCAATATAAGTGGATATTATGTGTAAAATAATCATAGGTCATCCACACATATTCATATTATGAAATAATCAAGATGTATGGGTTTAACCCAAATAATTGAAGTTGGGTAAAGAAGTTCCCTTACAGAAATTCGACAGCCTAACGACGTCACTTTTAAATTTGGAAAATGAGTTGATGAGAGATAGAAATGGTATATCACCACTTGGACATATAATTTACATAAATAAGGATATAAAAGAACAAATACCAACATTAAGAATATGTAAATTAAAAGAACTAACAAAAATAAGTTTTTTAAAAAGAGGAGGGTGAAAGGTTCCTTTACCGATTTGGGTAAATTTCGAAACATACACCCTAGGAATGAAGTACTTTATAAATTTGATGTAAATAAACATAAATGAAAGTATATTACACAAATATTAGAATAATGGGCAGTACATACACCACTCATGGGAGATAGTGACATATATAACATGAATCTCACAGGAATAAAAAGTGAGATAAAAACCCCTTACCTCGTTGTAATCAATGGAGTCGTATGACCAAAAGATAATAAACACAAAATGAATCACATAATAAAATGAATATAAATAGAATCCGGATAATATATATGAAATAGCAGTACATAATACACCACATGCAACAAATAATTGGTGAACAATGGAAATCTCACAAAATTAAAAGTTAGATAAGAGATCCCCATAAAAAATATATGGCAGCCTAACGACGCCACATAAACATTCTTAAAATGAATTGATTAGAGCCAAAGGGGGTATCTCATCATATGAACACCAAGAGTATAGTAAGATGAATATAAAATAACACCCCCAACATAAGAACATGTATCTTAAAATAAATGACATAAAGGAGAATAGATGAAAAGAAAGAGAGAGGTAGGATCCCTTACCTCAAGTCCGACTTGTCTTGTTCATCTCTTTATATTCCTGAATAATAAACCTTGTTCAATTTTTAATTTATTAATGAATTACTTTAAATTTTATTATTCAATTCATATCACTTATTATCATGTTATAAAAATTAGTTAATTATGTGAGTTCATATCATATGTTTTGTCGATGTTCATTACATGAGTAAAAAATGAACCTTTTTTAGGAGAATTGGTGATGTTGTTATAATTACATCATCTATGGATTGGTTTTAATGATTTAAATATCATATATATCCAGTATATATGTATTTAATAATAATCCATAATGTTTTGAGATAAGAAATGAAATGTACCATTCATGGAGATGGTATGCCGTACGTACGAATGAACATTACTTTCATTTTTTGTCATATTAATGGACTTTAAAACAAAATGAGACATAGATATCATATAATTACAGTATAATATATATTTAATATAGGTAACATAATTTCATTAATTACATTCTTTATAAATTCCATGTTTGGCATGAATGATTCAAATCTCTTGAGGGGGCGGTACTCCACACTTCCTCAGATGAATTTATCGCAGTTCCACAACATGAAAAGCATAAAGTTATGTTTTAAATAAAAAATATAGAAGAATATAGAGGATATAGAAATCATATATATCATATATAAATATAGTTCCATAATAATGGCCACTATGAAAGGTGTCAAAATAAGATTGAACAATCATTGTTTCGTGAGGCAATAATTTTCCACCCACAGAAACAGTATGTTCTTTAACCATTATACAGAGGTGTGTGTATGTGTAGGTATAATCCTTATAATAAAAACATCCTAGTATATTTAGGTATCTAGGGTTATTATGGGATCAAATAATACAAGATAGTGGTGAGTTAAGAAGGAAATAAAAGAATGAATCTCGAGAGAGTACATTACCTCTAAATCGAGTAACACTTATTGATTTGAGCCAAAAGATTCCTTGGAAAGACTTCTGCCCAAAGTGAGGATTCTAGGAGTAATAGAGGGATGTGGAGAGATAATATTAGAAGATTTTGGATGATCCAAGGGCTTGAGAGGTGTGGGTAAGGGGGTATAGTTGTGCGCCTTTTATTAGAGGA
Organism: Viscum album; assembly: GCA_963277665.1. Lineage (NCBI taxonomy): Eukaryota > Viridiplantae > Streptophyta > Magnoliopsida > Santalales > Viscaceae > Viscum > Viscum album. The sequence goes on along the minus strand of OY728155.1, from coordinate 1,213,988,944 downwards.
AGGAGGGTAACTTTTGGAAAGTCTTGAAATGTTACTTTATTATAAAATGGGTTTCGGATTTTAAAGCGCCCACAATGATATATTTTGAGTATAATGTGATGAGGGTTATAAATAAACCAATTAAAGAGTTTTTATAGAAGTTTATGTCTTATATTTTACCTTATCTTTTCATTTTATTTAAATCATTCATTAATGAGGTAATCACTGCACCATCATGGTGTCATAAATAAATTTATTTATTTAATGTCTAAACATTAAAAAAATATCATGATGTAGGAAATATTTTTATATTTACAATGAATATTTATAGTCTAAGAGATTATTTATGTAAACAAAATTAAATTTTTTTACTTAGGATATACAAACCTTTGTTATATTTCTGTTTTTTAAAAAAATAATGTCATAAATGTCACTATTACACCCATTTGACTCCATGGCCCCTCAACATCTGTAAAAAGCTTTACATGGTCGGACATGACTCAAAAAAGAGGACTTGGGCTCATGTTGGGGTCATTTTATATTATTATGATATTATTTTATTACCCTTAACTACCCAATTACTAATTAATCACAATAATTAAAGATAATTACAGTCGTTACAATTCATAATGTCAAAAAAAATTCTTAATTACATAATTTGAACCTTATAATTCAAAATATGTAATCCATTTTACCAAATCCCAAACAGAGAAATTTTATTAATTAATTTAAAAATAATTCTCGTTGTCACAACCAAAGACGGTTTTTACTAAGTAAAAATTTATAAACAGATTGACTTGTTTTTACATCCAATTAAAAAGTAAAATTACATCCAATGTACAAAATTGTATTAAGTGATAAAAAAATAATTCAATTACACATTGAAACCAATTAAAAGGACCATATAAATAGATAATTAAATTATATGAAAAATTAGTTTTGAAGTGAAATGCAGTATTTTTCACTATTCATTAAAAATGAACATTTGTTAGAAAAATACCAAAAAAATTATCCAAATTAAATTTGATATTAAAAATTCAATAATGACTTCCAATTTACCAAATTAAAAACATTGAAGATTAATTAATTAATTCTATAATTAATTATTTCGGTCAAAACAAATAATGTGTTTTTATGGAACAATATCTATCAAAAGATTGACACTTGTTTATATCCAATTTCAAAGTGAAATGAATTCCAATGACAACCATTGGATTAAATGGTAAATATTTATTTCAAAGGAAATTTAATCCAAATTAAAAATGTTTTCTAACCATAAAATGTAATTAGATTAAAAGGAGGTTGGGAATTAAAATACTACATTTTCACTATTCATTAAAAATTGAACATTATCAGAAAAATAAAAAAAAATTACACAATGTAAATTTTGATATCCTGAGTCAAAAGAAGGAATTTTTTTGTAAAATATAACATATAAAATTGAAAAAATGTATTTTTAAAAACGGTTCTCCATCAAAAGGCGGTTAATTGACGTTTTAAAGAACAATAGAATATTCCTGCATAAAATCAAATTCTATTCTTATTTCAAGCCTCTAAATTTTATTGGATAAATGTAAAAATATTTATCAAACATATATAATCATTTTTTAGTTAGTTCTGTTCATTCCCTCCATTACAACAGCTAGGCGTTAATTATCTTTTAAAATAATATTATTATATTATTTGTGTGCAACGTAAGATTTCAAATAAACTCGTTGTTGCGTACTTGGTACGCCATCAAAAATAGAATTCCCTTTAATGTAATATTAATATTTTATTTATAAATATTAACAAATTTGAAAATTTCATATTCTTTATTTACCAGGAAAGTTACATCCTTCCCCCCTTTTTGGGAATTACGTCCTCACAATTTTAAAATTGGGCACATAAACTTCATTGAAATCCCCACATCCGAAAAGAAGTAAATTAAACTATCACTTTATAAGAATAAAAGAAATGTACAATGGTCACCCGAGACAACATATACTAGGATTCTATGAAAACATGGATATGGAAGAGAAAACAAATGGTAATGTTTTGATTGAGAGTGATATAAAACATGTTTAGGAGAATGTTAACCACCAGAAAATCACAAACTTGTGATGGGTTAAACGGCATTTGATTCCCCAGTAGGAAAAGTTAACTGACACCTTTTTTGATTTAAGTTACTTTTCATTGCGAAATTTATTTATGAGCTTGACTAAATCATAAGGAAACATACTTACTTGTCATTTATAATTTCATATCATACTAGATTCCTTACAGAAACTCATATTTTCTCCAAAAGATGAGTATTTAGGATGACTTGTTCACATTAAAAGTGCTATAATCAACTTCTTGAGAATCACCTAATCCATAAATGATGATATATATATTTCCCATGTCTTTATACCTTAACCAAAACCAAAATTTTTAGTTCAAGATTACATAATCCACAAAAAGGATAATCTTTTACAAGAAGAAGAACAACTCTTAATCTCCAAAATTCAACCAAAAGAACCGAATGATCAAGAAAGACCATTATATAAACAGCTATCCATAAAATTCTTCAATGTAATCCAAACTATGATTGACATCCAAATCTCTGATGGATTTAATCACATAGTCTCCTAAGGTAAATCTTAACATTTATCTCCAAATAACAATATTTACTATTAAAGTCTCATACTGAAAAGTAATTACCCTAATCACATATCGACCATGATAGGTTAATAATTTCCCAAAAAACCAATTTATTCCGGATTTATATGATCATCGAATGATAAATAATTAGTCATACTAACCATGGACTTCACATAGTCCAATGGTAGGTGATAAATACCAGTTCCACTTTGGTTGTGGGTTCGATTCCCACAACTTCGTCCGACGTGACAGGTTGTCACACGGTCTGCGTGTTGTCCTTTTTCAAAAACTATATAATTTTATAACATTCCCATAAAGATATAAATTCATCAAAAATAACCATAACATATTTTAACCACAAATTTTATCTAAGAACTTTCGTTTTGCATCCAAAATTTTATTAACCTGTAATTACCTCAAATTCAAGGATCATATAAACCAAAATGGTTCATTATAACTATATCCCCAAAAGAAAATATATTATTCCTTGAATAAAATTTTCATATATCAATCATTAGGGTTACACATACTATAAAAATTATTGTAATGTAATCTCATCATCAAAAGAGCCTTAATACATTAATGAGTTTCACCTTCCTAAAATCTACCATAACTCTTAAATCCCTTATATGTTGACTTCATACTCTTTCAACATTCTTCATGATCCATTTACCATTCCTTTCCAACTTATTCTGAAATACTTATTTCCTACAAACAAAATCATGAATCAAATCCTATGATTCAATAATAGAAAAACATATGATAATAAATAATCCATACATTTCATTATTCATTATCAGTTTCTTCATCCTTAATCAGAATAGAATTAAGTATTGGTAAATAGAAATTTTGTATGATATTTGTGATCCCATTCTCGAAACTTCTTCGTAGGACATGTGTTTTCATAATTACCATACACACCACATTTAAAACATTCAATTGATTATTCAGAAAGAACTTCATCCCCTTTTCTAGAGTCAACTAGATTCTTCCTTTTTCCATGTTTGGTTCTTTCTTTATGTCCTTAATTTCCACATCTATATCTTCTTTCTGTCCCTTTGAAACATTTTCATGGGTGTTTCTTTCCACATCATTGACACATATATTTTTTTAACACACTTACTTTTATAACTATTACCCGAACTTCCATAGAGATTTGTTTCTCTCATATATGATTCCTTATAAAAATCACTAAGGTTTAGGTGGAAATTCATGACTCTAGATAGTTGGTTGAAAATAACAATAAGATTTCTCATTGTAGCTCCCATATCATTCAGTTTCTCGTTTATAAAATTGTCACAGTTTTCTTCACATCCACTGTTACTTTGGTGCCTTCTTAGATCCAGCCATATACTAAAACCAAAAAGGTCCATGTGATTTTATCTGTAAAATCATCATATAATATCTTATGAGGAGGGTAAATAATAATATATAATTATTCATATTATCTTAAAATTGTTTAATTTATCAATATATTAAAACATTAAAAAAACTTGGGATAAGCATAAAAAGCTAAGGGATATAGAAATATGAAAATAAAACATTTTTCCATGTATACATAAAAATCAATGAAAAAATACTTTACCCATAAAACATAAGAACATAAAATATCTCATGAAATCATAAGATTTATGAATGACTCATAGAAATCATAAGACGTAAAGGAAACATGAGGCATTCATAACATTCTTACGTGGGGAGTAACCCTCCTGGTTACGTTTGGAATACCCATTGCAGCATATTCCATAAATATCTTTGGAGAAATATTATCATTTTACTCCTTCATGTTACCTAATGCATTGGAGATCTATCTCGGTCTCACCCGCTCTTATTTTATCATGAAACCACCCGACTTCATAAAAAATTCCCAAGAACCATAACATAATCGAATCGCGTAAAACATGCATAAAGGGAACATAACATTCCCATATTTCAATCACAAGATATCAATACAACACATTTATATAATCAAAACTTTATCAAAACCATTTTCAATACCATAGTAAATTAAATGTTAAAAATGGTATTTATTTTTCATTTAAAAAAAGTTTTGGCCTATCGAGGAAGCCAAAACTCAAATAATGTTCACGACGGCAGAGAAGTCATTGTCACTGCATACGTAAGAAAAAAACATTCCTTTTGTCATTTAGTAAAACACTTTGTGTAAAAAGAAACATTTTTAATGAAATTAAAAGTCAAAAGGGTTTATTATAAAACTAATAAAAGAAGGTTTTATATAAATTAATGCATGCCTCAATGAATGGAGATTGAGACGAAGTCCCTTACAAAGACGGCAACCGAAGATTAAAGAAAGAATCAATTACGTAATTATGTGTTACAAATATAAATAAACCCAATATAATTGGATACTAAATGTAAAAAAAACAGAGGTCATCCACCCATATTCATATTATGACATAATCAAGAAGTAGAGGTTTAACCCAATGAATTAAAATTTGGTTAAGAAGTTTCCTTACAGAAATTCGACAGCCTAACGACATCACTTTATAATTCAGAAAATGAGTTGATGAGAGACATAAATTGTATCTAATAACTTGGACATAAAATTTACACTAATAAGGATAGATAATAACATATCCTAACATTAAGAAGATTTAAATTAAAAGATCTAACATTAATAAGTCTTTTAAAAAGAGGAGGGTGAAAGGTTCCCTTACCGATTTGGGTAACTTTCAAAACGTACACCCCAAGAAAGAAGGAATATACCTAACTGATGTAAATACCCATAAGTGATAGTATATTACACAAATAGTATAATAATGGGCAGTACATACACCACTCAAGGGAGATAGTTACATATATAGCAATAATCTCACGGGAATAAAAAGTGAGAATAAAACCCCTTACCTCGTTGTAATCAAGATTCTTATAACCAAAAGATAATAAAAAAATGAATCACACAATAACATGAATATATATATAATAATGATAATATATATTAAATTTCAGTACACAATACACCACATGAAACAAATAATTGTATAATAATGGAAATCTCACAGAATTAAAATTGAGATAAGAAATCCCCTTATAAAAATTTGGCAGCCTAACGACGCCACTGAAAATTTCTTTAAATTAATTGATGAGGGAAAGAGGGGGTGTCTCATCATATGAACACAAAAATGATAGTATGATGAATATAAAATAACATCCCCAATGTTAGAACATGGAGCTTAAAATAAATGACATAAAGGAGAATACATCTCCCTTACCTGAAGTCTAATTTGTCTTGTTCATTTCATTATATTCCTGAATAATAAACCATGGTCAATTCATAATTTCCTAAGTATATCATTTAAATGTTATTATTAAATTAATAGCACATATTATCATGTTATAATAATAAGTTAATTATGTGAGTTCATATCGTACGTTTTGTCGATGTTTGGTACATGAGACAAAAAATGAACTTGTTTGAAGATAATTGTCCATGTAGTTATAAGTACATCATCTCTAGAATGGTGTTAAAGATTTAAATATCATATATATCTATTATATATTTACTTAATAACATTATATAATGTTTGGAGATAAAAAATAAAATATACCATTCATGGAGACAGTAGGTCTTACGTACGCATGAATGCTACATTCATTTTTTTAATATTATTAGACATTAAACCTAAATGAGATATAGATATATTATAATTACAGCATAATATATATTTTATATATGTAACATAAGTTTATTATTTACATTAATTATAAAATAAATTTTTGGAATTAACGAGTCAAATCACTTGAGGGGGCGGTAGACCACACTTACTTAGAAGAAATTATCACAGTTCTACAACATAAAAAGCATAAAGGTATGTTTTAAATGTATGGACACGACTCCAGTTTCCTGGAGTCGGTTCCTTATTTGATTTTCTTGGCATATGAACAAGTTATATGAATACCAAAGGGCCAATTTGTTTAGTATTATTGGAAAAAATATACATACAGAAGTTCAACTTTACATATGAAAAGGAAAAACAAGAATAATTTATTCCACTAGTGGAATCACGTCTCCTAGATTATGCTTGCAAGTCATTCATAAATTACTTCTTCATGCCCTGAGAAAATGAAACATAAGGGGTGAGGTAAAATTATCAGTAAGAGTAAGAAATACTGTAGAAGACAATATAAACATTAGACATGGTGAATAATTTAAAACACATTCCTTTAACAATAATCATGAACACATTATGGTAGGAATATGATCTGAGTAAATAATGACATAATAAAAAAAACTTGGGTATTATACTAGTCGAATAACCACATGAACATTCAACTAAAAGCTTCATAATGTGGAAATTGAATATTTCGGACATTCTAAAACATTTTTTCATGGCCTCGGACAATACGTGAAGTGATTAAGGCCACGACCAAAATCCACATCACATTAGGAAAGGCCTCGGCCAATTCCACCTCAAGTTGTCTCATTAGACCTACCAATGCATCAAGGGAAATAAAATGACACACCCATCACATAATAAGTTTAATTAATTCATCATATGATCAAGGATAAAAATATACAACATATATATTCATATTTTAAACTATCTTATGAAATGTAACTAACATTCACCAATTATTGAACACAAACACTAACAATTCGGAATAATATAGTGAATGGTTTTAAGATAGATCATCCATAATAGAGTTAGTAATAAACCATTAAATAAAATATGGTAGATGACTTCATAAACGGTTAAACCCAATAGAACCATGGAATCAACAAGTGTTTTTAATTAGATGAAAACACTCTTATAAAATCATTAAGCAATTCTGGAGATAAATACTCTTTTATTTTGAAAAAAGTGTTCTTTTGGAAAATTATTTGTATAAAACCAGAAGTTAATTAAGATAGTATTTTCATAATAAAATGAGTGATTTTATAAAGATAATGGTTTCCAGAAACAGATTATAGAGTGCCATTGAAAATAGGTAAGAATTTGAGAAATTCCCTTGAATCAGGCATGTACTTTTGTAACAATTTTGAAAGTTCCTTTTAAAAAAAGTAAATATCCATAAAATAAGGAAGGATTATGTGTTGTAAACATATATATGATACTAAAACAGAACATATGATGAGTACAAAACAATAAATAATTATTACATCGAGGTAATTAGATAATGAAAGCATCTCGAATAAAAGTGGAAGTTCAGGTGGAAAAACCCATACCATAACTCCAAACGTGTTCTGCTCATGTACTTAAGCTCATAGAATATGAAATTATACTTGTTAATAACTTATTTCAGAACCTATTATATATTTATTTGGTTTACCATAATTCTAGTTAGTTCATTTATGTCTTTATTGATACGTTATTATAATGATTTTCGTCGTTCTGGAGTGTTCATTTCCTTTATTTTCCTATTCAGTTCACTTGTTTTTAAGTAATGAAGTTCATGTCTAATGGTTATAAATCTGTAATATTTGAATTATATATTATTATTGAACACAAATAATTGATAATGGTTATTTCTATCATTGTTACATAGAATTATGATGAATAATTAGATGACAACCACTTCAATTATTCGGCGGTATTTGGAATATTATGAACTAGTTTTATTATATAACTTAGTTATATGTACATATTCTGGTTCCTGAATATTAATTAGGTTATAAAAAATATATTATAGTCTGATTCATCCATGAATAGGGTTTCCTAACTAGTAATGAAGAAGAAATTGAAGAATGAAACTTCTTTGTCCACGAAGGTTATAAATCGGAACCTCTTTGATGTCGATTTCGTTTATAAAAATAAAAGGGGGGGAGTAAGAATATTTATGATGGTTCTTCCATTAACATGATATAAATCTAGTATATAGATGTTTCTGGAGTTATCATGGTCATTTGAATAGATTAGGTTATGTGAGGATATCCAAAGAACATAAATTGAAATGAAACCAAATGAAAAAGAAGGGTGATTTACCTCTTGAAATAACCTCCTTGAAAAACTCAATAAGGGGACGGGTTTTGGTCTTTTGGGAAGACCAGAAGATGTTTGGACATGGGGAGAGACTAGGTAAGGGTAATTGGGAAGAAAATAGAGGAGATTCAAGGCATAGAGAAGTGAAGAGAAGAGCGAGTGGTGATGTGTTTTTATAGTGGAGGAGAGGAGTAAATTTTGAATATTTAATTCATTATTTTATTATTTCCCTCAAGATAGCCAATAGTGTGGTTTTATGTGACCCCTAATAGTAATAAGTTCATAAGAGTTCGAACCAAGTGGCCTTGAATCACTTTTGATGCCATATATAGTGGATTTAACTGATAATTTGTATATGCGGTGTTTTATCGTATTTCACTATTCATCAAAAATTCAAGAATTTCAAAAAAATCCGAAAAATTAACCCCTGCCATTTTTCAATGTTCAGAATTCAAAAGTGAAATAAATTTTTCGAAAATAATTTTCTGAATATTAGTAATTTTATTTTTAAATAAGGTCATAGTTATTTTGAAAAATAAAAATCTTGAAGTGCAATTAGTTTTATGTGACAGTAAAATAATAATTAAGATCTCATTATCATATTGCCTTAAGAAAATAAAATATTATTATTATTTACTATTCAGAATGGTCATATTACTATTCATATTACTATTAATAAGGGTATGTTAGTATTCACCAAAAATCATGTTTGTTCTATCAAACTCCAAATGACTAACTGAACAAAACTATAGATGACCATTTTTTGAATTTCAAAACATTGAAGAGGAAAAGTTGTGATTAATGATTAGATTATAAAATTGAATTGTATATTTATTTTCTAATCCTTGGAGTGTTACATTCTCCCCTCCTTAAAAAATAATATTGCCTTCATAATATAAAATAATATTATTATTTACTATTCATAAGGGTCCTATTACTATTCATATTACAATTCATAAGGGTATGTTATTATTTACCAAAAATCATGTTTGTTCTATTAGAACCAAATGACTTACTAAACACAACTTTAGATGACCAGTTTTTTTATTTCAAAAAATAGAAGAGGCAGTGTTGTGTTTAATTATTAGATTATAAAATTTCATTCTATATTTATTTTCAAAACCTTGGGGAGTTACATTCTACCATCATTACAAAAATTTCATCCTCGAAATTCACTGAATATGACCTAAAATTATTCAGGTATGTCTTTAACATAATCTCCTCAAGATCCCATGTTTCTTTCTCCATCTTATGGTTTCTCCATTGAACCATTACCAGACAAGTCATCCAATTTCTCAATACTTTTTCTCTAGTATCGTGAATCTTGATAGGCTCTTCACAGTAAGATATATCAGGCTCAAGTTCCACTTCTTCTAAGTGAGTACATGTGTTGTGTCTGGCATGTAATTTCATAACATTGACATGTGGAACACATTGTGAACCTTGGAGAGACTTGGAGGCATTTCCAAATGGTATATTACGGTTCCAATTCGGTCTAGAATTTTAAAAGGTCAGATATACCTAGGACATAATTTTCCCTTCTTACCGAATCGTATAATACCCTTCCATGGAGATACCTTTATGAAAATGTGATCACCCTCTTGAAATTCAAAATCTTCCCTTTGGTTATCAGCATATCTCTTTTGCCTACTTTGAGCTATTTCGATATGGTTCTGGAAATCTTCACCTTTTCCATTGTTTCTTTAACAATTTCTGGGCCCACAAGCTTTCTTTCACCAACATCATCCTAGTAAGTTTGTGTACGATATCGCCTCCCATATAATGCTTCATAGGGTTCCATATGTATACTTGAATGGAAGTTATTTTTGTAGGAAAATTATATTGGAGGTAAATACTGATCCCACATGCCCTAAAAATAAATTGAACAAGTCCTCAACATTTCATCCAATTTTTGAATAGTCCATTTTGATTCTCTATCATTTTGTGGGTGGTAGGCAGTGCTCAAACAAATATCAGCATCTAGGGCCTTCTGATGAATTTTCAAGAGTCTTGATGTAAAAAATGGATCACGATCAGAAACAATCGATATGGGTAATCCATGAAGTCTCACAACTTCATTAATATATAGTATTTCTAGATGTTCAAGTGGTAGATCTTCTCTTATAGCAAGAAAATGTGCTTACTGTGTAAGATGATCAATAATAACCCATATTTCATCATTCCTTCTAGGAGTATTTGGTAGTCCCATGACAAAGTCCATCGTGATATTATCCCATTTCCACTCTGGTATGGGAAGAGGTTGCAATACACCTCCAGGATGTTGCCTTCCAGCTTTCAGTTGTTGACAAAACATATATGTTGACACAAAATCAGCAATATCCCTCTTTTAGTTGTCCCGCCAAAAATGTTCTTTCAAATATCTATACATAATAATGATACCAATGTGTGTAGAGAAATTGGAACTATGAGAATCATACAATAATTCCCTTTTTAGATCAGGTATATCAAGATCACAAAGTCTCTTCCCAAATTTCAAAATTCCCTCTTCATATACAAATTCACTCAATCTCCCATCATTTACAGCTTTAATCTTATTTTGAAATGCCTCATCATCATCCTGAGAAATTTTTATCCTTTTTAGTAAAGATGTATTGGAAACCATTTGAAAAAGCATTGATGTTTCACCTTCCATGGTTATTCCCATATCCATCTTTACTTGATCCATGAGAATAGGATCTCTTTCAACTCTCATCTTGTTCATAAATCCATGATCCTTTATGATCAAGGAATCTATCTCCTTATTTTCCTTCCATGGGTGGTATTTTATCCTGCAACCATAATCCTTGAGTAGTTCAATCCATATCCTTTGCCTCATGTTGAGTTATTTTAATGAGAAAATATACATCCAACTCTTGTGATCAGTATAAATCTCACATTTTTCACTACCGAGATAATGTCTCCATATCATCAAAGCAATGATTACAATATATAACTCAATATCATGAGTAGAATAGATTTTATCATGAATTTTTAGTTGTCTTGATGCAAAATAAATAACCGTATCATTTTGCATAAGGACACAACCAAGTCATTTATTTGAAGCATCACTATAAGTAACAAACCCGTCATTCCCTGATGATAGATTCAATATAAGAACATTGATTAATCTACTCTTTAGTTCTTCACAAAATTATTCACAATCTTTTGTCCAAACAAATTTAACCCCTTTAAGTGTGAGCTTCATTAGTGGGTTAGTTAGTCAGGAAAAATTCTTCATGAAACGCGGATAATAACCTGCTAAGACAATAAAACTGCGTACCTCAGTTATGTTTGTTGGCATGGTCCAATCTTGGATTGCATTTGTTTTCACAGGATCAACTAGGATTCTATACTTAAAGACAATATGGACATGAAAAGAAATCTCATGAATCCAGAAATCACACTTGCTGAACATCCCATATAATTCACGTCTTCTAAGAGCCTTCAGGATAATGCACAAGTGATTTTCTTGAACATCATAGCTTTTGGATTATACAATGATATCATCAATAATTACCACTACAAAATCATTGAGATATTCCATAAAAACTCTGTTCATTTGATTTATGAAGACATAGGGTGAAATAGTCAATCCAAAAAGCATCACTCTAAACTCGTAATGCCTGTACCTGGTTCGAAATGCAGATTTCGGAATGTCTTCCTTCTTCACACACAACTGATGATATCTAGATCGAAGTTAAATATTTGAAAAGTATTGAGATCCATGAAGTTGGTCAAATAAATCATCAATGCGAGGTAGGGGATACTTGTTCTTTATTGTTATATCATTTATCTCCCTCTAGTCGACACATAACCTCATAGATCCATCTTTCTTCTCAACAAAAAGGACATGGGATCTCCATGGAGAAACACTAAGGAGAATAAATCCATTATTAACTAGTTCCTCTAGTTTCTTCTTTATTTACCCTAATTCCACAATTGAAATTCTATAAGGGGTCTTCGGTATGGGCATTGAGCCAGGAATTAAATCAGTGGAAACTCAATTTCTCGTTCAGGAGGATGACCAGGTAAATCTTCTAGAAATATATCAACATATTATCTAACAATAGGTACATCCTCTATTTCAATATTCCTTTCCTCACCCATAGTTGTTTCATTCTCTTCCTCCCAAATAATTGAATTTTTTTGAGCTAATGGGGGTATATCAAGATAAGAATCAGGTGGAGACGATTATACTCTAAATATAAGTTATTTTTTATCATCATTATCAAAAATTGTAACCTCATACGTCTTAAAATAAATTGTTTCCATCATGGTCAAAAATCAAATCCATACTGAGGATTATATCAAATTTAATCATGGGTATGACGATGAGATTAGAAGATAATGAAAATTTATATGCCCTAATGGGAACTGATTCATAGAACTTTGTAGCAATGATACTTCCCTTTTGAGTTTTCACTAACAACTCCCTTATTAAATAAAATTGAAAATATGTTATTTTCATTTCAAACTAGGAATACCTGAAATAGTGTGATGATCCAGAATCAAAAAAAAGCATTGTATAAACTTGAGGAAACAATTAAAGTTAAATCCACCATGTCACTAGGAACATCAAACTCCTATGTTGTGATTGCATAAGCTTGTCCCCAATCCATTGGCCTTTTCTAATACATAATTCCTCGACTTTTTGGACAATCATTTGCATAGTGTCCCATCTCCCAACATCTATAGCATTGAAAACCATTAGATTCCTTCTTCCTTTTGCAATCACCAGCAAGATGGCCTTTCTGACCACATCTGGAGCATACTCCTTTTATTTTTAAGAATGCACCAGTGTGTTTATTTCCACAATTGTCACATGGTAGAAATTCAGCTCTTCCCTTCTTCCCTGTTTCTTTATTTCCTTTCCCAGGGTTTCTAGCAGCCCTCTTCTTTTATTGCTTTCCCGTAAAGTCAAAATACTTAGAGAAATCTTTTTCAGTCTTGATGGAAGATGAATCTATATCCTCATATGATGAAATACTTTGGGAGACCAGTGCCCACCGGTGGAATGGCTTTAGGCCATCAAAGAATCGATCTATTTTTCTCCTTGGATTTCATATGTAGTCTACAACATGTCTTGCTAAACTTGTGAAGTTATCTTTGTACCTTGAAACATTCTAATCTTCTTTCTACCTCAGAATCTAGAATTGTCTCTCCATATTTTCTAGCTGCTCACGGGGGAAATTTTTTTCTAAGAATATTTCCTTAAAATCCCTCCATTCCATATCTTATATCTCTTCATACTCCTTTGTGTTTTGGATTAATGACCACCACTGATCCGCATGTCCTGATAGAAAATATACTGCAGTGACAACCTTCTCTCTTTCATTACATCCCAAAACAAGAAAAATATTCTTAAGGGAACATATGTACTACTATACTACAAATGGGTTTGCAGTCCTGTTGAATGAAGGAGGCTGTTGTTGTATAAAGCGATCTAGCATGGCTCCTCCACATGGTGCATCCAGATGCTCCATATGGGTATGGTTATTATTCATAAAATGAGTATGTTGTACTAGTATAGTTATGAGTTGCTCAGCACCAGACACAACACCAGAGCCAACATCATTATCTTGCATCGGAGGAAAATCCCTAAAGGAGACACGTGCATTCGTGCGATTTCCATTCCTTCCACTAGGCACTATATCTAGATAATGACCTAAACTATATTAGGTTATGAATCATTATGTATAATCATAACTTAAAAATACTCAGAAAAATTGAGATCCTACGCATGGCGAATCCCATATTAACAAAAATGGTTTCTTTGAGGAATATTTTACATTTCAATCCTTAATAATGGCTTGTACAGAAAATGTGAATTATCTTAAGCATATCCCCCGACAGTGTTGTAACCAAGAGTGAAGTAAGGCTCATTATCGTGCACCAGTTACCGTTCGAGTCTAGATTAAAGCGGTGTTTTTGGGATTTCTCCTAGATACATCTATGCTACAACCGCCTCTGCCTGCTCGTATCGAGACATAGATGTATTGCTTGAAAGATCCACATAATCGATTCCTTACCAAAATACCAGGATGTTATTGTATATATTTCCTCAAAGACTAACTTATGGACTCTTCCCTAATTCTACATTTACTAAATCTAGTTCCCAAATTTTATTCTAAACTTCATTTGATACCAACTATAAGGAACCGACCCCAGTTGCCTAGAGTCATTACCTTATCTGATTTTGCTTCCATACATACAAGGAATAAAAATCCCAAAGAACCAATTAGGTTAGTATTATTGGAAATAAGATACAAAAATAAGTTCAAATTTACATAAGGAAAGGAAGAACAACACTAATTTATTCTACTACTGTCTTCATGTCTCCTAGATTATGCTTGCAAGTCATTCATAAATTACTTCTTCATGCCCTGAGAAAACGAATAATAAGAAAGGGGTGAGCTCAAAAGCTCAATAAAAGTAATAAATATAGATAATGATAATATAATAATTAGACATGGTGAATAATTGGAAACACATTCCTTTAATAGTAATCTTGAACACATTCTGGAAGGAAAATGAGTTGAGTAAATAATGCCATAATAAAAAATCATCATGGAAATTCCACTAGTCGAATAACCACATTAACTTTCAACTAATAGCTTAATAATGAGAAAAGTTCATATGCTGGAAATTCTGAAACATTTTTTCATGGCCTCGGCCAAGACGTCTAGTGATTAAGGCCTCAGTCAAAATACATATCACATTGGGAAAGTCCTCAGCCAATTCTGCATCTAGTTGTCTCATCAGACCTATTGATGCATAAAGGGGCTATAGCAGGCCCCACCCATCACATAATAATTCCAATGCATTCCTCATATGTGCATAGATAATCATAAACAACATATACATTCATATTAAAACAATCAAATGAAATGTAACTAACATTCCCCAATTTTTGAACACATACACTAACCATTCAGAATAATATGGTTAATGGTTTTAGGATAGATCATCCACAATAGAGTTAGTCATAAACCATTAAATAAAATATGGTATATTATTTCATAAATGATTAAACCCAGTAATACCCTGGAATCAACAATAGTGTTGAATTAGATGAAAACACTCTTAAAAATCATTAAGCAATTATGGAGATAAATACTGTTTTATTTTGAAATGAAAGTTTCTTTTGGAAAAATCTTTGTATAAAACCAGAAGTAAAATAAGATAGTACGTTGATAATAAAATGAGTGATTTTATAAAAATAATGGTTTCTAAAAATAGATTATAGAGTGTCCTTTAAAATAGGTAAGAATTTGAGAAATTCCCTTGAATCGGGCTTGTACTTTTGAAACAATTTTGAATGTCCCTTTCAAAACGTGTAAATATCCATAAAATAAGAAATGATTATGGTTTTAAAAATATATATGATACTCAAACAGAACATATTATGATTACATAACTGTAAATAAGAATTACATTGAGGTAATTAGATAATGAAAGTATCCCGAATTAAAGTGGACGTTCGGGTGGAAAAAACCTTACCTTAACTCCAAACGGGTTCTGATATTGTACTTAAGCTCCTAGAATATAATATTATACTTGTTAATAACTTATTTAAGAATATATTAGACATGTATTTTTTTACCATAATTCTGGTTAGTTCATTTATGTCTTTATTGATAAGTTATTTTATTGAATTTCGTCGTTCTGGAGTGTTCATTTCCTTTATTTTCATATTCAGTTCACTTGTTTCTATGTAATGAATTTCAATTATAATGGTTACAAATCTCAAAGAATGCAATTATATATTTTTAATGAACATAAATAATTGATAATGGTCATTTAAATCAATTGGTTACATATAATGAGGATGTATCATTAGATAACAACCACTTCAATTATTCGGCAGTATTTGGAATATTATGAACTAGTTTTATTATATAACTTATTTATATGTACATATTCTGGTTCCTGAATATTAATTAGGTTATAACACATATATTATAGTGTATTTAAACCATTAATATGTTTTCATGACCAGTAATGAAGATGAAATTGAACAACAAGACTTCGTTGTCCATGAATGTTATAAATCGGAACCTCATGGATGTCGATTTCGTTTATAAAAATAAAAGGGAGGGAGTAAGAATATTTATGATGGTTCTTCCATTCACATGATATAAATACAATATATAAATGTTATTGGAGTTATAATTTTCCTTTTGATAGATGAGGTTATGAGAGGATAGAAAAAGAAGATAAATTGAAATGAAACCAAAGGAAAAAGAAGGGTGCTTAACCTCTTGAAATAACATCTTTGAAAAACTATTTAAGGGAAGGGGTTTTTTCCTTTTGGGAATTCCAAAAGCTTCTTGGACATGGGGAGAGACTAGGGAAGGGTAATTGGGTAGATCATGAAGGTCTTCATGTCTTAGAGGAGTGAAGATAAGAGGGAGTGGTGAGGGGTTTTTATAGTGGAGGAGAGGAGTAAATTTTGAATATTTAATTCATTATTTTATTATTTCCCTCAAGACAACCAATAATGTGGTTTCATGTGACCCCAAATATAAATAAGTTCATGTATGTTCTAACCAAGTAGCTTTAAATCACTTGTGATGTCATAAAGAGTGCGTTTAACTGATAATATCTATATACGGTATTTTATCATATTTCACTATTCATAAAAAATTCAAAATTTCAGAAAAATCCCAAAAATTCACCGCTACCATTTTTCGACATTTAGAATTAAAAAGTGAAATACATTTTTAAAAAATAACTTTATAAATAATATTAATTATATTTTTAAATAAGGTAATTTTTTAATTGAAAAAATAACAATCGTGATGTGCAATTAGTTTTATGGGACATTGAAAAATTATTTATGATATCATTATCATATTGCCTTAAGAAAATAAAATAATAATATTATTTACTATATTCATACGGTTCATATTACTATTCATATTACTATTCATGATTTTATGTTACTATTAAAAAAAATCAAGTTTGTTCTATCAGACTTCAAATGACTTACTGAACACAACTCTAGATGACCATTTTTCGAATTTCATAACATAGTAAAGGCAAAGTTGTGTTTAATGATTAGATAATAAAATTGAATTCTATATTTATTTTCAAAAGATTGGGGTGTTACATTAAATATAAAATACATAAGTATATAGAATATATAAATATCATAAATATCATATATAAATATAGTGACATCATAATGGACACCATGAAAGGTGTTGAAAGAAGATTGAGCAATCATCATTTTGTGAGGCAGTAATTCACCACCCACAGAAACAATATATTCTTTAACCATTAGACTGAGGTTTGTGTAAGTGTAGGAATAATACTTATCATAACAAAATCCTATTATATTGAGGATATCGGTGTTTTTATTGGATCAAATAATAAGAAAATAGTGGTGAGTGAAGAAAGAAACAAATGAAAGAAACTCGAGATAAGACATTACCTCTAAATCGGGTAACTCATTTTGATTTGAGCTAAAGGCTTCCGTGAAATGAAATCTTCAAAAAATGAGGCTTCTAAGAGTAAGATAGAGATTTCAAAAATAATATGAGCATAGGATGGATGAGTCAAGGTCTTGAGAGGTGTGGAGTTGGGGGCAGAGTTGGGGGCCTTTTATAAGAGGGAGGAGGGTCACTTTTGGAATGTCTTGAAATGTTACTTTATTATAAAATGATTTTCAGATTTTAAAGGTCCCATAATTATATATATATAGTATAAGGTGATAAGGGTTATAAATACGCCCATCCAATAGGTTTTTGACAAGTGTATATCCTCTATTTTACCTTATCTTTTAATTTTATTTAAATCGTACATTAATGAGGTAATCACTGTATCATCATCGTGCCATAAATAAATTTATTTATATAATGTCTAAGAATTATAAAAAATTATCATGATATAGGAAATATTTTTAGATTTCCAATCACTATTTATAGTATAAGAGTCATTTATGTAAACAAAATTAAAATTATTTTACTTATGATATACAAGCCTCTGCAATATTTCTCTTGTTTTAAAAAAATAATGTCATAAATGTGACTATTACACCCATGTGACTCCATGGGCCCTCATGTTTGGTAAAAATAATTACATGGTCTTAAAGGACTCAAAAAAGTGTATTTGGACACATGTTGGGGTCATTTTATATTATTATGATATTATTTTATTATCCTTAACTACCCGATTACTAATTAATCATGATAATTAATGATAATTACTGTCATTATTATTTATAATGTCCAAAAACAAAGGAGTATTAATTAAATAATTTGCACCTTCTAATTAAAAATATGGAATCCATTTTACCAATTTCCAAAAACGAAAATTTCAGTAATTAATTTAAAAATAATTCTCGTTGTCACAACCAAAGACGGGTTTTTAAGAAGTAACAATTTATCAAAAGATTGACTTGTTTTTACATCTAATTGTATAGTGAAATTACTTTCAATGAACAAAATTTTATTGAGTGATAAAAACATAATTCATTTACACTTTAAAACAAATTAATAGGGCCATCTAACTATATAATTAAATTTGTCGAAAAAGCAGTTTTGAAGTAAAATGCAGTATTTTTAACTATTCATTAAAAATAAACATTTGTCAGAAAAATTCCAAAAATTTATCCAAATAAAATTTGATGTTACAAATTAAAAAATCATGTCCAATTTACCAAATTCAAAACATATAATTTTCATTAATTAAATTTATAATTAATTCCTGCTATCAAAGAAAATTGCATGTTTTTATGAAACAATATATATCAAAACATTGACACATGTTTATGTCCAATTTCAGAGTGAAATTAATATCAATGACAACCATTGGATTAAATGGAAAAAATATCATTCAAATAAACATTAAACCCAGTTAAAAATATAATATAACCACAAAAATAAATTAGATTAAAGAAGGGTTTTGAATTAAAATAGAGTATTTTCACTATTAATTAAAAAATGAACTTTATCGGAAGAATAACAAAAATTTATAGAAAGTAAATTTTGATGACCAGATTCTGAAGAAGGATTTTATTTTTTTCAAATATAGAATAAAATGTTTACAAAAAGTAGTTTTAAAAAGGGTTCTGCTTCAAAAGCAGTTTAATCGACCTTTTAAAGAATATTAGAATATTTATGCTTCAAATAGAATTATTTTCTTATTTTAAGCCTCTATATTTGATTGGATAAATGTAAAAATATTTAACAAACATATATAATGATTTTATAGTTATTTCTATTCATTCCTACCATTACAACGGCTAGGCATTAACTACCATTTAAAATAATATTATTATATTATTAGTGTGCAACATTTGATTTCAAAGAAACTCATTGTTATGTACTGGGTATGCCATCAAACATAGAATTCCCTTTAATGTAATATTAAAATTTTATTCACAAATATTAATAAATATGAAAATTTCATATTCTTTATTTACCCGGAATGTTAAATTCTCTACGGGATTCTAAACATATTCATAAATTATTATCTTAGACATTAGAAATTATTTCATTATGATTTTGAGAAAGAGGCCTAGAGGGATACACACTAAGTGTATCAATAATATCAATTAAGTTATGTTTGAAGTCAATATTAAGAATAAATAATATTCAAAATAATTTGAATAATAATATTAAGGGTAATTTGATAAAATAATTCAATATCTAGTTATTTGTGTTTGGAATATTTGTGAGTTGGATATGAAATAAATATTATATGTTAGTTAGTAAAGATAATATTTATTTATCTTTTATTTATTATTAATAAAGATATAAATACATAATTATTACAAAAATTAATTTTGTTATGTGAATATAAAAGTAAATATTTTTTCACATGTTTGGTGAATATAATATTTATTTATGTATTAAATGAATAATATAATGATATTTGGTCTTCATGGTTTGATAAATGTTCCAGAGGATTGACGAGACGAGTAAAAGGGATGGTTTAAAATGATATATTAATTCAGGAGTTTATCACATATCTATATTAAGATGAAAATGATAATAATAATAATAATTAATTACATGGGTTTTACATAGAAAAAATTATTTCGTAAAGGTCCTTGGTTCCATTACAAGTTATTTATCCCAAAGTATGTAATTTAATTTATATCATTTTTAAGAGGGATATTTTTTCACCATAACAAGCTATAATTTTATCAATAAAATATCCATTCATATAATTATTTCACAAATCTCTTATATCACATAGAGAACCCAATAAAAAAAATTCACACCAGATAAAAGATAAACCAATAAGAATGTCAAATATTATAGCAGCATAATTAATATATAATAATCTTACAAGAATGGAAAAATTTGGATTTTCTCGATACACTAGAATGACTGTACTAATGAAAAATGATATTGAAATAAAACATAATTTTAATAATATAAATTTCACATTGAAAATGAAAATAACCATCCTTGAGAGAAAATAAAGGTGATTTAATAATGAATGGAATAAGATATATTTACAGAAAATAAGAACATATAATAATAGAATAGTATCCAAATTGTTGAAATAGTAATATGATTGATAGGAATTGAAATATGGACGTTATAATAGTAACCTAACCTAAGAAATTATAAAAAAATAGTTTCTTATAAATAAGAATATAATATTCTTCTATCAAGGGAAAAGTAAATAAATGTTTCTGAAATGATAAATTAAGTATCTGTAATTTTTTAAAAGATAAATATTTATTTGAAATTTTGTAATAAATATAAATATTTAAAAGAAAAGTAATTTAAATAAATTGATTCTCAATAATTAAATTTATTTGGAATTCGAATTATTATAAAATTTAATGTAACCTTAATAAAATTTTCAAAGGGACATAAAATCGATTATAATATTAAAATCAGTATTATTGAAATAAATGTTGATATATTTAAAAAATTAAATTTACCATTTTATGAATATTATATCATAAAATTGTTCCCATTTTTGAAATCTGAATGATGATAAATGGTTAGGGTTAATTTTTTGGATTTTTCTAAAATAGATGAAATTTTTGGTAAGCTGTGAAACACATTAATTTGCAGCATTTAGCATTTTAAACTAAATTGATTAATTTTGGATTCATGGATGATTTATAAATGATTTTAATAACCCATTTACCTAGAAACCTCCTTTATTGTTTTCTATAATTAGGGATAATAATCAACACAATTTAGAGTCTTGAGCCTAAATAAAAAACTAATGAATATAATAATAAAAAAACTCTCTCTTAGCCACCTATAAATACCAACACTCCCCACCCCTTATACTCAAGCATTTTAACCCTTTTTTCTTGAAAATATTCAATAAAATCCCATTCCAAATTGTATTACCCATGTCCATAGGCTACTAGACTATAATAATGACCAATCCTATGTGGCTTAATGAGGGTCTCGAGGAGAATACATTCCAGAGGTAAAATCCCAAATCTTATTTTAATTTATTTTCATTTCCTAAACTATCCCCACTTCACCTATCAATAGTGGTATCATAACACCAGTATTATATATATAATAAAATGTTATTGTGTTAGTGTAATATCCATAATCAAATCTCTTCTCTTCTCTATTTATTGTAAAATGAAAACATCATTCGAGATATATCGGTGCAACGCCTTCATGGATGGCAAGCTTTACGTTTCCATTACAGTAATCAACGGTGTTGATAAAACCAATATAATAATTAAACTATATTAAAATATGTATATTGTAACTTTTTCATGTTCTTTAAATATTATACTCAGAAAATATTACATAAAATGAAACTAGTTCACAATGATCGAAAACTATCAAAAATACACTAACCATTAATCATTAATATTTTATCCAATAAATCATCCTTATACTGAAAAAATGATATATTGGACGATATGAAGTTAAGAATTTTCAATAATAACATATAATTTATCTTATTCAGAATTATTACCATTTTATAAGAACTTATATAATTTTATACCTACAGACTGATGACGAAACTATAAAAATGAACACTCATGAAATGACAGAAATAGAAATCAATTACTCCTCTAAATTTCCAGAAATTAACTTCATAGAATTATAATAATAAAAATATAAAATATGACCTGAATTATGAAATTAATGAATGTAATTTTATTATCCATGAAATTAACTGTAACTGCAAAACACATTTAGACATAAGATATGTGATCAATACAAACCTCCATATTTTCATTAGGTTACATATTTTATCGCTTTAATATAATTTATTGATTCATTATTATGATAGATATCTCTTATATATTATTTATATGCAACAAAATTATTTATTTTTCATAGTTCATCATTAATTGATAAAAAATTACATGTTTTTTATGGGTTCCTTCTGAATTTCATCTGATAAGTAAAAACTGATTAAAGAGAACTCATCTATTTCTTACATATTTTCATGTACAATCCATAAATTGGTTTAATCCACCGATATTTTTATATAATCATTATTTTTATCATGAAAATATATCTAGGTAAATTTTTTATTTTATTCAAACAGTTATTTTGTTATTTTAGTTAAAGTATCTTACTCTTTTAATAAAAACTGAACTAATGTGGGACATTTCAATTATTATATAACCCCTCAATTTTTTATTTTCTATATAGTTGGACATAATTATTCATGATATAATATTTTTTTCCTTTATGAATTATTAATAGGGGATAAATCCCTTCTTTTATGGATAACATTGTAATACTACCCTTTCTTACGCCTTGTGACATGATTATGATACACATTTCCATTCATGGGTAACCCTTATGGGTATAATTTATATTTGATTCTTTATGTTGAAAACATATTCATGAAAATTTTATGTTGGTTGTTCCGAAATATCACTCCAATTCATTTGGTAATATTTAGTCCAATGAGATTTTTTGTTTGGTATTAGGGAGTAATTCTAATCAATTATGGGACATTTTCCACCCAATGATATCATCTTTGTTGTTATCCATGACTCGTGCTTATGTTATGTTTTATGATGTGTCCATAACTAAATATTGGAAAGATCACACTATTTCATGTTCTATATGTTACGATTTTATAGGATTATTCATGATATTTGCATTTTTATGTCATCATGTTATACCTACTAACAAATATGTTATACTTTATTCCTATGTTAATCCCCTTATTATTATTTTTCTCATTCCTTTTATCTTTGTAATCCCAGGTAGTCCAATGTAGCTATAAGTTCTCAATGTGAGCTTGGAGATCATTATGGAGATTAAATAAATGTTTATCATGATTTATTTTTGTTTACCTAGTCTTCCAATGACATTAGGCATTTAAATATTTGTTTGGTTTTTAATATATTTATGCTAAAATCGTTTAATAATATGTGTAATAGGATAAGGTATCTATATTTGGTATAAGATAATATTCGAGTTATTATTGAATATTAGGATAAAGAAATTCTACTGTTAACCCTAGGCATAATTCTATCACAATGTATGGAATATATTCAAACATAAGTAATCACAAGTTAAGATATATATTCCAATTATATGATATTACACCTATTCATTTTTATATGAACATTAGCTAATTATTGTATCCCCTAATTTTATTTTCTCACTTTCTTATTTAATGGTGGGAAATAACAGAACTCATGCCAACAATCATTGTGTTTGGAAATGTTACAATTTTCTTAATGAAAATCAAAATATGATGAGAATAGTGTCTCAAAACATCATGATGGTACTAGCACAACTATCTCATGTTATTAATAATAACACGGATCCCGTGTAACTACCATCTTCTCCTAATAAAGATCATGTTGTGGTTGAATCCTTTACGAAAAAATAGACTCATATATGTAGTGGATCTTCTGATCCCCACATTAAGTAAGAATTTATTAACTCTATATACATGAAATTGTGAGTCCTTTAATTATTCAAAATAACCAAAATGTGTCCTGGAAGTCTTTTTAATATAATGGGGATACTGATCAGTGTTGGACACTGATAAATCAAAAATGTACAAGGAGGAAAGTTATTTATTAATATGGGAAGAATTCATGAAGGTATTTCTCAATAAATATTTTCCATGAACTCTACATATTAATTTAGAGAGTGAGTTCCTTGGTCAATATAAAAAAGTATATGATTCTATCAGATCATGTGAGGAAAATGTCAAAATTCATTCATGATACACCTCCAGATTTTTCATGAACACTGAAATTAAGGTGGATCACTTCTTCAGTAGATTAAAGATGAGTATAAAAAATCATTGGTAAATTGTGACATTGTCAAGTATGAGGATATTTTCTGATATTCACTAAATGTTGATATAGAGATTGGTGAATCTATGTGATCTTATTAAATTAGAGATAAAAATAGGAAAAAAATTTTTAATATGGGAGGATTAATAGATAGATCCAATGAAGGAATTAAAAAACTGACCTCCCACACATAAAAAATTATGGGATAAAGCATCATTAGAATAATCAAAAGGGAATTGAGAGGTCATAACAATGTAAAAGATATGGACCAGAAGCTGATTCTTTTCATGTGGATTTGAAAAATCCCACTATTGAAGAATAATAATGGAAGGTTAATGTCAAAGTCATCATTTACTGCAATTTTTCAAATACAAGGAACATCGGCATTATGCAAGATAATTCTTGAATCCAAAATTTTATAGACAAAATAAACAAAAAAACCTCCAAGGTAGGAAGGAAGGTCTTATGATATCACTACTACTAAGATAGGGCTCAGAAATTCTATGGTGTTAGGTATTATGGTTATCCATTCAAAAATAGCTAACGTACTATTTATTTTGGTTCTACACATTCTTCCACAAAATTAATTTTTTTAGACCTATTCTAGATCCACATAAAAATATGTAGGTTGAGTTCACTGTGAGAATATAAGGAATGATGAAATTATTGCATATATTGTCAATAACTCTTCCATGGATAATTTTTATTGTATAAGCCTCCTAGGAAATATAATTTTACATCTATTGATGTATTCTTATCCTATATTTGGAATCGATATGATCTCTTAATAAAAATACAACATCAACTATCACAAAATGGGGATCACTCTTTACATCAAAATATATCCCCCAATTATGTAAAAATGTAAGGAGGGGGACGAATATCATTTGAAATCATTATCTAAATTGTGGAAAATATTCCCATATGAGTAAAAATATCTAGCTCAAATTTTGAGACAGAGGAGAGGATCCTGCTCAAAAAATTCCCAATATGAGGGATTGAACTGATGTGTTCCCAAAACAATTGCCTAGCCTTCCTCGTGACTTATAGCTTGATATCTCAATTTATCATAAAACTGTATGTTTAACCACAACAATGAACCTTTATAATAATTCCACCATTTAGTAAAAATAGCTGAAGATGTAGTTACATGAGAAACTAAAACGAGTTTTATACGCTCGAGTGCTTCATAGTGGGGTGAACTGGTGCTCTCCATCAAGAATAAGGATGGATAAACACCCCTATGAAATGATTATCACGAACTTAAAAAAATTAAAAAGAAAAATTATCCCCTTCCACATATAGATTACTTATATTATCAACAATATGTGGCAAATTATTTCTCTATGATGGACCTTTATTTGTGATATTACTAATTAAAGGCAAAGAATAAAGATATTCCCATGCCTGCCTTCTGAATGAGGAATGGAAACTATGAGTTCATAGTGATTACTTTCGGACTCACTAATTCCCCAACAACTCTCATGGACTTAATGAATATAATCCTGATCGATTACAATAAAAACATTTGGTTGTTTTTATTAATGATATATTAATACACTCTAAGAGTTATGAGTTGTGGGAACCAAGGTGTTTCATTGCTAATAATGGATTTTGGTTTGTCCTTGTTTTTAATCTACAGCTGGATGACCAGGTAGTTTTCAAGGAATGAGGTTGTACATTTGATGCTGAATGAAGTATTGAAGGTGGAATAGTTTTCCAGTGTTTTTTATTTTTTTGGGTCTCAAAATCAGGATTTTGTTGTTGAAAACCAAAGGGTTTTTAGATAGGAGTAAATTTTATGTGAAATGTTAAATAAAATCCACAAAACAAGGGAACTAAATACCTCAGAACATGGACCATGAACCATTTTCTAGGAATTGTTCACAGACACATTCCTGGAAGTATGAATGGTACAAGGAGTAGTATGTATATTGGTGTGAGGAACATAAAAAGGTCTCGGTAATAGTACATGTTGAAGGCATTTTGTACACAGAATGCTGAAGGGTGAAATGAAAAATGGTTTGTAGCGATGATACATGGTTAAGGCATGCATTATGCGGAGTGCTAAAGGTTGACAAGATTGTTGCGGTTTGCAAAACATGAGCGGTATGTGGTGTAAGTTGACTATATGTAGATGGAGTTCAGTATACAATGAATATTCTCCAACATTTAAAATTTGGGTAAATTGGATTAGAAATATTTGCAGAGTTAAATGCCTATTTAAGGAATAGTAATCCCTTTTGTAAAGATGTGTTATTATAGATTACAATTTTGGGATGAAATCCAATAATGATAGAAGTGGTTCATGGAGGATTTAACAGTATTTGGAGAGAACCATCCAACTATGGAAAATAGTCCACAAATGAAAGTATAGTACATGGAGGAAGCTCTCACAGTACGAAACGGAGAAAGGGAGCACACAGAGGATAGTGGAACACAGAGAAGCTGAGTAGTATGCATAGGAAGGCTGTACACAGCACATGGAAGTTTTCAGAGGTGTTGGATGTTATGAAAAAATGGTTGTGGTATGCACTACTAGTGGTCTCAGAACCATACCCAGGAAACAGTACCAAGAACACAAAAGGAAGCCTAAAAATTGACAATATTAGTTTTTGAAATTATGTTCCATAACGTATTAATATATAGAAAAATAAATTTTATTTTTTGGTGATTACAGGACATCAACAGGGAATTTAATTGATGATGCATGATTTAATGAAAAACCAATGGATAGACCTTGAATTTTATAAACTGAGTGAAGATTCTTCCAACTTAGTGAGTAAGGGGGAGTCAGTGGAACTGATCTGAAAGATGTAGTGTGAATTCCCTAAGACCATGTAATGATAGTGTTCCTAAAACATAGTGGTTGTCCTAAACACTTGTAATCCACAAAATGTAAAAATTATTGGTTTTTTGTATGAGTGACACATTTTCGGCATTTTCTCCTTTGATGTAGGCCTTTGGGATGAACCAAAAAAATTGATGTGTCATTACATTGCATGTGATTGTTTATTTTCCACACTTCTATATCAGATAGGTTTAACAGGTTACTAGCAATGTAGAAATAATATCTATCAATTTAAAAGAAAAATTTGACACCCTCATTCACCCCTACCCTCTTAGGGTTTTTTGAGGTCCTTCAATTGGTATCTGAGCATAAAGGCTGCTGGTGTTAAATCTGCCTTATATTTCTGACATCGAGAATATAGTTAATGTCATAGGAGTTTCTTCATTTGATGTAAGATACATTAAAATATTGAATAGTAATATTAGACTCATCTAATATATCTTGGAATTGATGCACTTTTTTTCAATGACAACAGTATATAGGTCACTGATCCAACCTGTCTTTCCATGACCGATATAGAAAAGAAAATACTGAATGGTGATGCTAAAGCACAGAATGCCCCAATTGTAGCTATTTCTGATCAAATATACCTAAATGTGATGAGCATTATGTCAGAAAAGACTATTTTGGGGAAACAATAAAATATTTATGAAGGTGACATAAAGGTAAAGGTGGCGATGCTTCTTGTTTTACTCTAAAAGTTTGATTATCTGAAGATTTACCCTAATAAACATTAGATTATATCTTCATAAGAATTACTAATGTTGTAGGAGAATTTAGAGGTCTTGGCGAAGAGATCAAAGACATTTAATTTTTAAAGAAAATCATTATATTAATTCTTCCCATTTATAAAGAAATGGTTTCATCTCTTGAAAAAAGGGATCCTTCCAAACATTCTCTTTAGAATATGCTAAGCACCCTGGTGGCATATGAGATGAAACTCAACCATGAAGCAGAAATGACTTCCATAATCATGAAAATGGCATTCAAAGCAAGATAAATTTTATAAATTTCACGAGATTGTGTAAATGAAGTTGATGTGGAAAAATAAGTTATTGATCTCATTTCTATGAAACTTAGGAAGGGAATAGGGGAACATGAGCCTTAATCTAGTTGGTGAGGTATCTATAAGTGCATTCACAAGAACCAGGTTTAAAACCCGGAAGTGGAATATTTCTGAGGGGTATTGTAGATGTATTGTAGTAGGAAATATAGAAAATATTGTAGTAGTACTGTAACAGAACTGTACACTGTGCGGGTACTGTAGCAGACACTATAGCGGTTACTATTGCAGTTATTGTTCCATACTGTAGCAGCTAGAACTATTCACCTTAGGCCACCAGTTTGGGCATGGAGTCCTTATAGATTTTGGTCCACCTACACATTTGGGTCAATAGGGATTTCGGGCCACCTCAAGGCCTTCGGGCCACATGCAGTTTCCCCAGACAGACTACAATAAAGAAGCATCCCCATAAGAGGATTCAGAGCCGTTTCACTCACTAAAGAGGAGAAAAATAGATTTTTTAGAATTATAGTGTATGGCTATGCCATCAGGACTAGTCTATGCTTTCACGTGAAGCCTAGCTAGATGACCATGCAATGGTGGAGAGCTACTATCATGATATACATATTAGGGAGGGGCAGTTCCTTGTAGATAGTCTGGTGGAAATCCCTAAGACCTTCGGGTCATGTAATCTCCTAAGCCTATGAGCCAAGTAATATCTGAGCTTACGGGACCTGTAAGGGTTCTCCCTTCTCATTTGAAAGGGGTTTATCAAAAATCAACAAAAATTAAGGCCTTTGGGCCATTCGGGCTAAGAAGGGAATAGGGAAATTTGTAGGAAAGCTACACATGTATTGTTTTCTTTATAGAAGAGTTGGGAACATATCATCTCGTTGACCAAGAACATTAAATTATGGTTAAAGTGAATATGGAGAAATTCACAAGCTATAGAAAATCATTTAACAAAATAGCGACATCAAATATGTAATGAAATTTCCACAAATGAGTTTTCTTTGTGAAAAATCAGACGATGAAAATGAACTCTTCAAGGAAGTGGAAGTAGAATTCAAATATGGGAACCATGATTCCATGATGGATACCATTGAAAAGTCAATAATCATTGAAAGAGAAAACTTGGGATAATAATTTGACTATTAATTTTGATTCCAAGTTGCAACTTAAGGATTATTTTGGTAAGCATGATAATAAATGTAAGAGCTGCAATAAGAGGAAATAATTGGTAGAGATATCTTAAATATATATTGATCATATGGATGTGAAAATGGAATGACTTTAAGAATTGGTGAATATACAATAATCAAACCTTGAATTCATCGATGATGTTGTGGAACTAAAACTCATAATTAAATAACAATAACAGTTCATCAAAGACGATACCTAAAGACTAGAGTAGAAGTCCAAGAACATTGAGGTACATGAAGAAGAAGTTGTTACTCTGAGAAGTAAACTCAAAAGTGAATCAATTTCAAAAGAAGTCAAAAAGAAAATAAAATTTGGAAGGTTCTCAGAAAATGGTATACTAGAGAGAGAGAAATGTGGTTCTGATGGAGTTGAAATATATTGAGTGGTCAAATACCAGCATGCATAGGAAATAAGGGATTTGGTTGTGATGTCAAAACATCAAATTCTACAAACTGAACCAGAATAAAGGAATGTTGAAGGATTATGATGTTGAAATGCATCCAGAAGTGTTGAAAGGGAGACCCTTGAATCCAACTTAATAGGGAACTTAAGATTATCCACGTATTTCAAGAATTGATAAGAATTAAATATATTTCCCCAATGAAAAGTCATTAAGAGAAACATAAGTTAGAACACATCTCCTTTAATGAAGTTTTATATTTTTGGCTATCTAGGCCATACCATGTCATACTGTGAAGAGGAAAGGATCTATATGAATGTGAAAGAGTTTGGAGTTCAAAAAATGAGAACTTATTCATATCCTATTTCTTATATAAGAAATAATTTCTATGGATATTTTTTTTCATTGTTCTAACATTGTCCATAGATATCAGAATTGTAAGTAGAGGTATGAGAGAAGAAATTTGTTCAATGATCCAAGACGAGTCAATACAAATCAACTAGATGGTTTTTTAAATAGTTTTTCTCTTCTGGAAGAAGATTTTGAATATGTAGCACTCTTCTATATAGAAATCAAAATTGAAGGACCATCAATGTCTTACGCTCAATCCAATATCTCATGGAATGAACAGAGGAAAATAGAAAATTATAATTTTGTAGAAGTATCCCTCAAAGATAAAAAGAAAAAACACATGGATTCATGATATTATATGTTCATCCCACATGACGGGTTATTTATACCCATTAACAAATTTCAAGGGAAAGGTTGATGGGATATTGAGGTTAAGGTAACAATGGTGCGTTGAAAATAAAATGTAGTGAAAGTACAAAGCTAGTTAATGGGGAGGTGAAGAAAACTAAAGTCCTTTATTTGGATGGTGTGGATCACAATATTTTTAATGTGATCAAACTCAATTAATCTAGTATTATTATGAAATACAATCAGAATAGTTTTACTATTAGAGGATAGTGTAAGAATTCTATAATGAATGGTTGTAGGACCGATGACATCTTCTATCAGGTTGAAAACAAAGAGAACATATACTACTTAACAGTTGAAGAGGAAAACATATTATGACAATAGATATTGGGGCACATCAATCAGGAAGACCTGGAAAAAATATCTATGATGAAGATAGTCATTGATGTCCTTAATCTGAGGTGTGAATGGGAAATAACATGTGACACTTGCATGTGAGGAAAACTGGTTTGCGGTTCCTACCTGCTAAAGAAGAAATGATCATCAAATCATCTTGAACTCATCCATACAGATGTATGTGGACTGATAAATTTTGTTGGAACACATGGGGAAAGGGAATTTTTTCTTTTCATAGATGATTATAGTATAATGGAATGTGTGATCGTTATACACAGGAAGCAACAATTGCTTGATTGCACAAAATCCTATCTTTGAATCACAAAGAATGAAACTATATGGAAGAAAAATGATATACATTCTGATAATGGAGTGGAATACATGTCCATTGAATTTGAAAATTACCTGCAGAATCATAGGATACAACACCAGGTGGAAGATTTGAGAGTTACACAGAAAATGGAGTGGTTGAATAGAGGAATCGATAGGTAAAAAACATGGTAAGAACTATAATAATTGAGAGTTATATTCCTCAAAATTATAGGAAAGAGGCATTACAAGCTGCAGTGTATATTCAAAACCGAACAGGGTTATATATGGGTGAGATAACGAAACCATATTAATTGTGGAATTGAAGGAACACATCTTTGAACTATTGTGGTGTTCTCAAAAGAAAATGTTTTATCTGATACAAATGTGGAAATCAAAGGAAGTATAGAGACAGTGTAGATGAAGGAATATTGATTGGATACTCAATTAGTATATAAGCATACAAGTATTTCAATCAGTACTTGTGAAGAATTGTGGAAAGCAGTGATGTAAATATCATTGAAGAGAAAAATACTAATGCTTCATGGAATTATTATGCTGATGTGATAGAAGATGAGGAAGAATACGAACATAGGAAAAATGTTAATATAGAGGTAGTGAAAGGTGTACAGAACACACAAAAGTCACATCATGTGGTTTAATTAGAAGAATAATCAGAAGAGGAAGCCATAGATGAAGATAATTTTGTCAAACCCCAAAGGAGAAATCAAAGGGAATATATTAATTAGTTCAATATTTTTGGGGATCAGAATGCGTGCACACAGAAAATAAGAATGATGGATAATGAAAAATATTCATTTCTATCAGTTTTGGAACCATCCTAATTTGAATAGGCTTCAAAGGATGAGTCATGAGTGAATAAAATGATTGAAGAGTTAGATCATATTGACAAAAATTAGGCATGAGATCGTATAAAAAGACACAAAGATCATAATGTGATTGGTATGAAGTGGATTTTCCAAAATAATTATGAAGATGGATATGTGATCATAACTAATTCATGCTTGGTCTTTAAAGGATATTCAAAAATCTAAGGTGTCGATGTTTATGAAGAATTTTCTCTTGTAGCGAGACTAAAGTCAAATGGGATATTTCATGCCATAATAATTCAAAGAGGTTATAATGCATATAAAATGGATGTCAAGACAGTAATCATAAATCGATTATTGGAAGTATAAGTCTAAATTGATCAACCTGAGGTGTTCTTGATTGGAAATGATATACAAAAGGTTATCAATATAAAGAATTCTCTTTATGGTCTGAAATAGGCACCACGAACATGGTAATGTCAATTGTAATTTTATCTAAGAAAGAATGAGTTTAAAAGAGGCGTATTGGATCACAATATTTATGTGAATAACACTCAAAAAATCTTTTCACGGTATAGGTATACGTGGATGATATTAATTTTTTTTGTAGAAGAAGACCGGGAAAAGTAGATGATTCTGCCAATCACTTGAAACCAAAATTTGATATGTCAACGATTGGTGAACTCACATACTTTTTAGGGATACAGGCACATCAAAATATTGACAACACATTCATCTCATAAGAAAAGTATGTATGAGTGCTACTTGATAAATTCAATACGCATGATTCAAAATGAATGAAGACTCTGATTGCAATTGAATCAATGTTTAGAAATCATGAAGAAGGTAATTTGTGGATCCCACCATGTACTAAAGAAAAATTTGAATCCTACTATAACAATTAATTACATGACCAGATATTTTTATTTCTACTTGAATAGTGTCCCTCTTTCCGAGTAATCCAAATGAAGAACATATAGCATTAGTGAAAAAAATCAAGAGATACATTCAATGTACACATAATTGTGGGCTATAAATTGCTATATAATGAGATAGTGAACTATCATCAGTTTCGGATGCTGACCAGGATAGGGATGTAGTGGATAGAAAATCTACTAGCGGGGGATCATTCTATATTATGAAGAAATTTGTGGGCTGGTTAACCAATAAATAGGAACATTCTTCACTTACTAATCTTGAGGCTAAATATATATCTGAAACCAAGGAATGAACTCAGTGACTTTTGATTATGTCAAAAATAATTGACATAGGTGATGAGGTGAAACAACCAATGAAAGTTTAATGTGATTATAAGAGCACAATTGATCTTATGAAAAATCAAGTTCAGTATTTTCCTACAAAACATATTGAGATCAAATATCACTACATTAAGTAAAATGTTGAAAAGTGCATGGTAAAAATGGACCATGTGAGATCTGATTAGAAAGTGGACGATATTATAACCAAGCCACTGTCAGCATCTGTGTTTGATAAGCATCAGTTAACCTTGGTGTTTATTCACCTCCCAGTGCATAAGGATGTTCTGAAATACTCCTCTCTCTAACTTTTTAAACTGTGTTGATTTTCTTGTGGAGGTGTTGCAGGTTCAGGGGGGAGATACGATCTAGTGGTAGTTTGTTCTAAGCACTAAAATGTTTAAATAATCGATCATTGTTTTTTCCCAATAGAGCAGAATAGATAAATTCAATTGAGAGAGATATATTTATTTCTAGATACAGGAAATATGTAGAATATAAACAGCCATAAATGAAATAATGGGGATGAAAAGAAAAGGATGAGAACTCAATTCATGTCCTCTCTATTGTTTTACACATCGAGAACTTCTCAAGTATACTTTGAGTGATGGATGGCTTGTTTCATGAAGGTTAATGTTTTGATCATGGATGGAGCAATAGTGAATTTATCTGGAGATTGCCAACAAACCTGAAGCAGGAGATTATTGTAACCAAGGCCATTCGTTGCTAATAATGGAGTTTGGTTAGTGTATGTTTCCAATATTCTCATTGTTGAAGAAGAAGTTTTCAAGGGATGATGTCATACTTTTGAGTCTAAATGCAGTATTGATGCTGGAAAATTTTCACAGTGTTTGCCAAATTTTGGGGCATCAAAATTTGGAGTTTGGTGTTGGAAAACAAAGTTTTTTTTAAATAGTATTGAATGGAATGTGAAATGATAAAAAAAATTGGAACATAAGGGAACTGCATACCATGGAACATGGACCACATACCATATTCCAGGAATCATTTGCGGCTACATTCAATGCATTTGGAATGGTACACAGAGTGGTGCATGGAACTGAAAACAGTTTGCAGCAACAGTACGCGGTGAAGGTATGTGGTACAAGGAATGCTGAAGGATGAAACAAATAACTATTTTCAGCTACTATACATGGTGAAGGCATGCATTACTCGAAGTGTTAATGGTTGGCATGATTTCTACTGTTCACGAAACATGATTGGTATGTGGTGGAGGCTTACTGTATGGTTATGGAGTCCAATATACTGTGAAGATTTTACCACATTGAATATTTGGGTAAATTATATTAGCAAAATTTGCGGAGTTACGTTCCAATTTAAGGATCAAAAATAACATTTTCTATGATATGGGATTAGAGATTTAAATTTCGTGAAGAAATATGGTAATGTTTGAAGTGGTATGTGTAGGAGAGGACGATACGCCAAGACAACCATCTGCGTAAGAAAAATAGTCCATGGAAGAAAGTGCAGTACACAGAGGAAGCTCTCGCAGTACATGATGGAGCAAGGAAACACACAAAGCAGGGTGGTACGCGCCATAGATGATTAGTACCTAGAGGATGGTAGTATGTGTCATAGGGTAGTTTATTGGTGTGCTGGACGGTATCTAGAAACTATAGTGGTACACGGAGGAGGTGGTCTTCCACTATACCTAGAACATAGTATGTTGAACACCCAAGGAAGTCTAAAAATTGACCAAATCAATTTTCAAAATCATGTTCTATAACATATCATTATACAATTAAATAAATTACATATATGGGTGATTATAGGACAATAATAAAGAATCCATTTATATTTGAGGATGCATAATTTAATGCTAAAACAATGAAGCAAACAACAAGTCGATAAACTGGGTGAAGATTCTTCAACACAGTGGGATTGGGGGAGCCAGCAGATGGGATCCAAGTGATGCAGTGTGCTATCCCTAAACCAGTGTATAGGTAGTGCCTCTGGAATAGAGTTTTTGTGCTAAACAGTTGCAATAAAAAACATACGATGATTGGTGGGTTTTTATAAGAATGACACATTATCAGAGTATTCTCCTTGGATATATCCCTACTTGGTGAACCAAGTAAAATTTTTGTGACATTGCTTTGAATGTGATTGTTTATTTTCTTCACATTCACTTTAAATAGTCTTACCAGGTTCCTACCAACATTGGAACAAGAAACATGAATTCAAAATAAAATATTGACACCTTGATTTACCCTTCCCCTCTCTGGGTGTTCTGTGGTCCTTCAAGAAGAACACAAAGAGCATTTTGAATATTGTGTTATGTACTTTGTGGAGGTAGAAACTATATTGAATGTAGAGTAAATGGGTGTTATATATGGAGGTTTTTTTCATTGGTTAATTTTATCACCCACCATGGAATATTTGTAAACCCTTATAAAAAAATTTAATTGATGAGTGACCACAAAAATAAAATTTTAATGATGATCTGTAGTTTTTTTTGGGTATTACCGATGATTTATGATGAACTTCTCAAAATTGTGGAACCCATTAACCAAGATGACTTAGAAAGGAGTAATGTTTTTCTTGACATTTGAATGTAAATACTACTTCAAATTTTTAAAAAAGAG
Source organism: Viscum album (assembly GCA_963277665.1). Lineage (NCBI taxonomy): Eukaryota > Viridiplantae > Streptophyta > Magnoliopsida > Santalales > Viscaceae > Viscum > Viscum album. The sequence goes on along the minus strand of OY728155.1, from coordinate 1,213,952,620 downwards.
TCTTATCACTACCATATAACTTACATGATTGAAAAGAAGGGAACTCATTTTGGTATTCATCGATGATTCAAATAAGGTATTAGATTGGTTGAAGATGAAGAATGATAAAGTGGTTGCCTATAACTCAAGAAAGATTAATTTTCATGAGGAAAACATTCACACACAAGATTTAGAGATAGATTCTTTGATCTTTACATTTAAAATTTGGTTACATAATCTTTATGGGGAGGAGATTGAGATATATACTAATCATCAAGCCTCAAAATATATTAATATATATGTATCTTAATACACTCTACTGATTATGGTTAGAAATCAAAAAGGATTGTGATTTCTAAATCCACTACCATCATGATAAAGAAAATATACTATATGATTCTCTTTGTAGTAAAAATGATTTAACATTGTCAATCATGAGAATAAATAAGGTCACAATATTCTCAATCATTAAAATTATGAAAATTGGAATTGTAAAAGACAGTAAATAATCATTCCTTTCACAAATATTTTCTCAAATATCCCATTCATATAAGATAACAGACACTAAAATATATTAGGTTGAAATTTAAAAAATGATGTAAGATATAAGAAATCGAAAATCCTTTGAGTTTAGAAATGATTATGAAGGAGTTGTATGATTTGGGTCATGATTATGTGTTCCATCATATCCTGCGATAAAGAGGGATATTTTGAATTATTCACATAGACCGACCTTCTATATTAACCTAAGGAGCTCAAATATGTGTTAATATCATTAATGTAACTATTTTAGGTAGAATATAAATAAGGAGAAAAAATAATATCCCTCAGATTTTTTAGTATGTCAAAAAGTGAAGGAAGAAAGGAAAAAGCCTAAGGGAATGATGAAACCATTACTAATACCAACATGGAAATGGGTAAATATATCCATGGACATTTCCACTATAATTCCAAATCCATCAATAGGAAATAATGGTATATGGATCTTTGTGGATTATCTTGCTATGACTACTCATTTTATTTCAAATTGAGAAGAATTATCACTTGACCAACTTGTAATAATATAAATTGGATAAGTGGTAATGTTGCATGTAGTACCATTGTCAATTATATCCATTCATGATATTATATTTTCATCTAAATTATATAAAAGTATCTAAGATGATTTAAAAAATGATCTGAACTTATTTATATTTTAGGAACTCCAAACAAATTCCCAATCTAAGTGAACTGTTTAGACATCTAATGAAATTTCAATATCATGATAAATAGACATTATTGATGTATGGTATCAGCTTCTTTCACTAGTCGAGTTCTCTTACAATAGTAGTTTCTAGTCAAGAAAGAAAATGGACTTATATAAAGCCCTTTATGTGAAATTTTGTAGAAAACATTGATGTTGGGATGACATTGGTGAACATAAATATTTGGGACCTATAATGGTTAATGAAATAAGAAAAATGGTGAAGACCATCCAAAAAAATATGGTTTTCCCAAATTCAATAGAAGATCTATGAAGATAATCATTGATGATATATATATATTTTGAGGTTGGAGACATAGTATTCCTTTGCATAACTCCATGGAAGAGGTTCATGATATTTAGTAATTAATGAAAGCTAATTTCCTAATACATCATCCCCTTTCAGATTCATGATCATGTTGGAGTTGTATCCGATAAATTTGGAATTACACTTAACATGTCGGTAGTGAATTATTTATTCCACATATACCTCTTGAAATGTTTACACAGTATTCCTCACTTGTAGTGAGCTCAATGGTGGTAAAACTAGAAGATTCTCTCTCTTTTAAAGAGTATCCTATGAAAAATATATATTGTATAGAAAATTTTATATGCAAAAAGATTTCTCACCTATTCAAGGTACTATAGAGGAACCGTAAATATGAAGAGGAAAATGGGAAAATAATGAATTTATGAAGAATAATTTCCATCACCTATTTTTATCATAGTATATGAAATGAAATTTCGAGGGAGAAATTTAATAAGGGGGAAGAATGTTGCAAAAAAGAATTTTATCAATAAAATATCCAATCTTTTAATTATGTTATAAAGCTCAAACAAGACCTGGATAACCCAATATGAAAATTATTCATTAGTTATAAAATAAACTGATAAGAATTCCAAATATTATTGTAAAAATAAATATAAAATAAGATAATAAAAATGGGAAAATTAAAATGCGGCCAATCCACTAGAACTACAGCACACATTCAAAAAGCTATAGATTTCAAAAATGTATTAATAACATAAAATTAATTTTTAAAATGAAAAAAATAAGAATTATGTAAAATATTATTGGATGAATAATGAATGAAATAAGATGTATTTATAGAAAGTAAGGAACTTGTACAGATGATATAATAATCTGAACATCAGAATAGTAATATTACTATTTAGAATAGTAATCCAATTTTTATAATAGTAAATTCACATATAAAAGAAAAAATAAAATTCATGAATCTTATAAATAGAAATATAAAATATTTTTATCATGGAATATGTAAATACATTTTTTCTGAAATGATAAATTAATTGTTGGTATTTTTCCAAGACATTAATGTCTATCTACAAATTTATAATTTATATACTAATGTAAATGAAAAAAGAATTTCATAAAATGGGATTTATAAATTTATATTATGTTGCATTATAATAATATTATATATTTATGTAACATTAATTAATTTTTCAAAGGGTTACAAAATCAATTATAATATTAAAATTATTATTTTTCGAAGAAATGATGATCTCAATTAAAAAATAAATTTCTCATATTTAGTTGATATACTTTCAAAAAATGGATTCCAATTTTATAATATAAATATAAAAAAATTCTTACCGTGAATTCATGTGATTTTTTAAAAATAGTTTAATTTTTGGTAAATAGTGATATAAGATAAATTACAGTATTTAGTATGATTTGTTAAATATATTTTTTTGGACTCATAGATGTTGTATAGATTATGTAAGCACACATTATCTCGAACTATACCTCACTATTTTACTATAATTAGTGATTATAATAAATAATATTAATTATCATGAGGAATAATAAATAATGAATGAATAGAATAATTAAAAAGAACCCAGTCCTCCCCCTATAAGCACCACCAATATCTACCCTTTCTCCTCACACATTATAAGGTTTTTATTTTGCCAATATTCGGAATAATTCCCTTACCAGTCCTCTTGAACATTTCCAAGATATTATGGTCTAAATAATACCAATCCCATGTTCCATATAGAATTTATAAAGGAGACATCATTTAAGAGATAAAACCCTCAATCCTTCTCTACAAATTTATTTTCTTCTATTACCCTAATCTCAAATTCCTTATAAAAAGTGGCATGAAATGTACAGTATTTTATATATATTATAATTTTATTATGTTAATGGTATATCTATCATCAAATATATTCTCTTCTCCTTTTATTCTAAAATTGAATACATCAAATATGATGAGTCAGTCCACATCATTCATGGAAGATTAGTGTTTTTATTCCATCACTGACTTCAAAGCAAGTAAAAATACTATTATTAGGTTAAAAATAGATTTTAATATTTATATTATAACTTGTTTGATGTTCTAGAACTAATATATAGACATAATTCAAAATTAAATGAAGCATGTTTTGGAAGACCCAAAAACCACAAAAATAAACTAACCATTTATCATTAATGTTTTATCAAATGAATCTTGAACCTACAAGAATAAAATGAGATATGTGACCATATAAAATAAAAAATGTCCATTAATAACATATAATTTTACTAATTTTTAATTATTACAATGTTATAATAACTTTTATAATTATATACATGTGGCCCAACTGTGAAACTACAAAAAAGAACACTACCACAATGACAAAATAGAACTATATAACTCTTCTAAATGTCCATAAATAAACATCAAAAAACATAAATAAATGAAATAAATATATAATTGGTTTTTAAGTAATTAATTAATCAAATTTTATTTTCCAGTATATTATGTGAAACTGTATAATGCATTTTTAATTTTGTTAAGGGATCTCTCTGATCTTCCATATATCATTTGGGTTACACTTTCTCTATATTTTCTTCAATTTATAAAATCATTATTGTAATATAATTATTATATTTTTATACATATGTACCAAATATTTTTATGTAGATAAATTTATATCTATGAGATGGGAAGTTTCATGTTTTATAAGCTTACATTATCAATTCCTCCTAATAAAAAATCCTGATTAAAGGGGAATCCACCATTTCTTACTTATAATAAAGTACCCTACAAAAACAAGTTTAAACCAAAAATAAGTTTCCAAAACCACCATTTTTATCATAAAAATATATCTTTGTTTATTTCTAGTTTTATTAAGAAAATTTTGTCTTTATCCAATTTATGTACTCCTTACTCTTTCCCTTAAAACGACACTTAAGAGGGACATTTCTAATGTTACCTAATCAATCAAGTTAATTTTTACAATTAATTAGGAAATAATTATTCATGATATATTGTTATTTTCATTTATGAATTACAAATAATTATTTAAATACCGTATTTTATGGATACAATTGTTATACGACCCTTGATATTTCCTTATGACCTGATTACAGTATATATTTATTTCCATGGGTAACCCTTATGTGTAATATTTATGTATGATTCTTTATGTGGAAAACATATTCATGAATTTGATATGATGTGTGAAGCTATATAGTTCTCTAATTAATTGGGTGATGTGTAGTATCATGAGATTCTATGTATGGTATTAGGGTGTAAACCAAAACCATAATGGGACCTTGTCCACCATGTGACATCATCTAGGCAGTTAGCATGTACTCATGTTTATGTCATGTGGTATGTTTCCCCCACAATTCTATTTTTACATGATCACATGATTTCATGTTCTATGTGTTATTATGCCATATGTTTGTTCATGTTCAATTTATTTTTATGAAATCATTTTATACATTTTAACTTTTGTGAAATTATTTATTTCAATGTTTATTCCTTTACTATATATTTTTATCTCATCCCATTAGTCAATGTATTTTAAGATTATCCTCTGTATATATATGATCTAAAAGAGAGTTAGTATCTAATTATTTATATTAAATAAATTTTATTTCATGTTTTCTATTTATGTACCTAAACTTCCGAAGTTGTTATACTTTTTGATCCATGGTTTCTATTTAAGGGATATTTATACTTAAAATCATGTAATAAATTGTGTTAAAGGACAGGGTTTCTATATTCAAAATTAATTATATATAAATAAATATATTGAATCCTAAAAAATTACTTCCCCATAACACTCTTAATAATGTTATATAATTATATTCCTCCCTATCAATAATAAGATATAATAAGAGATAATTATCTCAACACTGAGAGATTTCATGTTCTTATCAATGGTGAATGAGGCAAGGACCTTGGTTTATCAAAAGAAGTAACTAGAATATGTATGGTTACATTTCATTATTCTTGGATCATGTGTGTGTTTTTCTGATGGTATACTAGTTTTAAATCTCTATTATAATGATGATACATTGAGAGTGGCAATCATATTAATCAACGAGAAGAATAATTATTGAGATGAGTTAATTTTTTCTTTAAATTTATAGTCAATTGATTATTAAATGATCATATATTTGTAGATACAAGGTTTTTATCAATTTTTATTTGGATATTATCAATTGAAGCAGATGAAAAAATTGTTGGTTATTGAATCAATTTATTTCATTGTGTCCATAAACCATTAAGTTCTACAAGAGCTGTAACATTATAATTTATAATTATTTATTATTTGGTTGATTGATTTATGGTTTTGTATGGAATATGTATTTTATAGTTTTTCATTAATCAATACAAAATCATAGATAATGGTTATTTTTAAATTCATATATCAAGTACATGCCAAGAACATATGAAGAACACTCAAATATCTCTTTTGAAGGTGTTGAGGATGCTAGATACAAGATGTAGTTACAAAAACCATGGAAAGACCCAGAAATTTTGTGAAATTTATTTTTCTATTAAATACATTGGAATTTTACTAGTCCGCAGTTTCTGATGGCACCTGATTCCGAGGCTCGATGTGCCCGATATCAATTTCTGAAGTTTTGTTTGGGTACATTCTGTAAACATACATGCAGGATATTATATCTTTTGAAGCGGTGCTCGGAATTGAAATATGAGGGTACCATTGAACTTGCATTGTTGGTATTTTCTTAAGGATACCTTTACCGTAGTGGAATGTTATCGAGATTGGGGGTTATTTTCTTGTGGTTTCTAATTAAAATTATATAAAAATGTGTGTAACACATTTTTATTTGAATGGTGGTTAAAACCACCAAGTAGATGTTAATGGTGGGTCACACCGCACCCTAACCACCCTTGTGAGGACATTTTAAGGTGGGCCCCACCCGAACCCTTTAACTCCACTAAGCCCCCCATTAAACCCCTTGAGCTCCACTTTGATAGGGGAAACTATTGTACTACCCATTAATGGTACCTACACAAATTAATTAATGATTTAGTTAATTAATTTGAATTTTTTGAATTTTTTTTAATTCATTATTCAAACATTAAAATAAGAGATCATATTCTTTTAGTTTGGGTTGGCATAATCCTTGTATTGCTTTGTAGAAATTTTGGAAGAACATCATCCTCTCGATGAAGAACACTCCTCATCTATGAAGAATGCTGATACCATCTTCAATCATCATCTAATTCACAAGAGAAGGATCCCCCACGAAGAACGTTGACGATTCATCATCCTTTGATGTTTTCTGACGTCAATGAATCGACATCCACCCTCGTTTCGTGACTTCAACAATGTACTTCAAATTAAGGAAGGGGTGTGTTTTGATTTGAGAAATGTTGATTCATCTTTCCACGTTTGTTTCTCTTGACCCACTTACTACCAAACTAACGTGGAAGGACCAGGCCAAACGAAAAAGGCCAGATCCCTCCACCGTTTTTGTGAATATTTGGTGTGATCTTTGTGTTCTTCTTGGGTGAAGAACATTAGATCGTTGTGGGTTCATTGTGAGACGCAACAATCCCAAATTGAAGACCCAACATCACGACAAACTAGTGGAGGTGCGACAACGATAGTGTGAGACAGATCAAACTGGAAGGTGAAGGACCATCCCTCGACTGTTATTCGAGCGAGTGAATCAAATCATTTTTGTGGAGGTTATAGGAGGCCTGAAAACAAAGGAGACGATTACGGGACATCGGAGTGACCTAGTGTCTGAAGTTTCATGATGAATGGTCTATCATAATGTAGAATCGACTTCATGGGAGGCGCGCTGGCTGGAGGTGTCATTTCTGGAAAATTCTAGAATACACGGTGTGTACTTTTGACAAACACTCTATGTAGTGTGGGCATACTACGACATGATTTTCTGGTGTTAGACAAGTAACACATGGCATGTGACCCCGGTCACACAGCCTGTATTCTCTACGCAGTATGGAAGAAGCGGCTTCATGAGGCATTGCATGTATTCTGGGAAAATACATAGACATGGGCAGAATTACACGACCAAGAGGCACAACATGTATTCTCTATGCAGAATGAATGAAGAAGCTTCAAAGGACTTGGCGTGTTACCCTGGGATTCACAGACACGGGGTGGAGTACACGAGAATGTACTCCACCACATGGCCAGACATGGCCAGTGTCACAGGCTATCTCGTTTTCTAGTTACACGGGTTGGAAAACATGGGTTGAGGCCATGTACAGACACATGGCCAGTGTACATGAAGCAGACCCCAGATGGTTGGACACAGCGTGTAACCATACCACACGCTCTGTGCTTACTTTTCTACATGAAACCCTTTGACATGGGCTATTGTACATAGGCAGTACCCGAGGTCTGAAGACACGACGTATTACCTTAATAACACACTGTGTACTTTTTGGAAAATGACATGGTCATCTCGTCTTTATGTCTTGGACACTTATTGCTTGGATTTACCCACAATGACATGGAGGATATCTGAGATACTTCTTCATGGGACTTGGTGGCATTTGACGTGTCGACACTTGGCTCGAGGAGCGGACCCTCCCGGAATCAAGTGTGCTATGTTCATGAACCCTAGGAGTGGCTGCGATGATACTGTATCAGAATCATCCATGGGTTTGACAATGTTTAATACTGTACCAGAATCCTCTGTGAGTTCGACAGTGATAACTACTATATGAGTATCCTACGTGGTCCTGACAGTTTGGACTTCTGTTCTTCTATTCTCTATGGGTAAAACAGAATAGCTAGTCCTATATCTTTGGAGGGTCTGACAGCTTAGCTGGTCCTATATACTATGTGGGAAAAATAGATTAGATGAATCATTGAATACATATGATTATCTCTATCACTCTACAAAATACTTATACATGTTTGAGCTGAGTCATTTCTTTCAACCATTATCATCGTGGTGATTGACATTTCTTCCTTTGTAGAATGGTTTGTGCTTGGGATCGAGAGTTGGAGTCGGACTGTGATTGATAACTTAGGTATATGTATGGGCATATAGCTATGTAGGATTGGTTGAAACTTCGTGATTGTATATTTATAATGTTGTTTATCCATGGTGTATTCTAGGAGACCTTCGAGGGTCTCAGGGTCCCCTATAGAGTATTGTTATACTCACCCATACACGGGCTTTACCCGAACATTGTTGTGTTCTGTGCAGACGACGTATAACAGTGATCGAGGCTGACGGTGATGGATAGAAGGTTTCTCTGGACTAGAAAGACGTACCATAGGGACGAGTTGTCTGAATTCTGTACCTAACCTTGAGGTAGGGTTCCTCGGTGGACAATCCAAGAGCTGTTTTCCATTTTACTTTTACTTGTAGTTCATTTGGTCTTGTATATTAGCCCACTTACTTTCAACACACATTAATTTTCTATTTTAGTACTTTTTGCTTATACAGCTCTTGTTTAGATAGTGTGTGTAATAGGTTTAAATGCAATGAATTCCCTTTTTATCGTGATTATTCCTTTGGTTATAGTCTCCAGAACTTGGCCTATAGAAGGAAGGATTTGGGTAGACACGGTACGGGCCCTGAGAACATGTCGTGACAAATTGATATCAGAGGAGTCAGTTCTACAGCAGAACATGGACTCTGACACTTTTAACAGCAATAGTGTTAAGTATTTTGGGTGTGGTTATCAGTTTAGGAAAACCAGTGTTGGTGCAGTGGCCGTCATATCCATACACTAGGACTCTTACTTCTGATATCCGACATAGTGCATCAAAACACTGATTTAATGTGTGTTTCCGTAGAAAATGTTTTCTTCAATATTAATTTCTGTCAGCCCACCAGGTATACTGTTTTAACCGTGGTGCACCTGTTTCTTTTCAGGATGGCCCCACGAAGGCAGCCTGCTAGGGTTCCGAGTTACATATGAGATGGTAGCCCACTGATCAACGAGGCCACGGTGCAGGGCCCCATCACATCGGAGGTAACAGATGTACCACTACCCACTGGGCCACTGATACCACCAACTCCAATAGAAGTGAGTGCACGCCATCTGAGTGCATTGCATGAGTTTCAGCGCCGGAGGCCAACAAGGTTTCGGGGAGAGACAGACCCACAGGCAACTAATTATTGACAGGAGGCTGTCATGAGAGTTTTCAGATTGGTTGGGACACCAGTCGACCTCATGGTGATCCTTGTCACGAGTCTCCTGCATGCAACAACAGATAGATGGTGGAGCCTGATTCTCTAGGTGTATGTAGAGGCATCATTACTCTAGAAATATTTTGAGGGTCTCTTTCTCTCATAGATTGTTCCAGCCACCCTTCATGCACTGCGTGTTCAGGAGTTACTTCATCTGTTGTAGGGCAACATGACAGTAGCTCAGTACTCAGCGAGGTTCACCGACCTCTCATGCTACTCCACAGATATGGTGCGTGGCCCATTCTTCAGTGTTGGATCGAGCCCTTCTCGTAGAGATTTTTCTCACTGAGCGGTCACCAGTAGCGAGACCCACCACAGGGTGACACGTAGCGGAGTCTTCTCTAGCCAGAAATAGAAAAATTTCACAGAATTCCAAGTGAACTAGGCCATCAGGTGGACGAACCCAGGATACATGATCAGTTGTGCGGGGAACACGAGACAGAGCCTGTTATGCGAGGAGCAGGCAGTGCTATGCATGCGGTTGGCAAGGCCACATGGCTCGTGGGTGTCCGACCTACCATACAGATAAGCAACATATAGTTGAGGGACCTCCCAGGTAGAGGATGATGTTTGACCATGGTGGTTCACTGGGAGAAGGAAGATTTGGTAGAGGAGATAGCCGAGAAGTTGGTGGTGGACGATGTTTCGAGGCTCTACCACCACCACCACCAGGAGGTCTGCCATGACCACAGGGAGCTGGCAGACATAGGCAGGTTCAGCTCCAGGAAGTCGAGGCCTACGACCATGGCGCACCTGAGATGATTCAAGTTACTATATGTGTCTACACCAATCTGTTTTTAGTACTTATAGACAGAGGTGCGAGTCATTATTTTATTTCCACTGCCCTTATTCGGAGCTCAGAGATTCCGACGGAGCTGTTGGCTCGATCCTTATGGCTAGAGACTCTTACGAGAGTAGACTCAATGATTACACACTGGTGCCGATAGAGTGAGATTACTCTAGGAGGCGAGAGCTTCGGCTAGGATCATCTGATAGTGGTGATGAGGCCTTACGACGTCATCTTGGTTATGGACTGGTTATCCATAGTTCATGCCCAGATTTACTGTATTAGGTGAAAAGTGCGGTGTATCCACACGGATGGGACCAGGTTCACCTTCATAGAAAAGAAGGGATCCTTTTCAGTGCAGGATGGACTTACACTGAGGAGGGGGCAGCCGATCACACATCAATTGCATATTCTCATCCTCAGAGCGGTTGATGTGCGGGGTCCGAGTTTTCCTGTTGTGGTGGATCAGTATGCGAATGTTTTCCCTAATTTTTTTTTCTAATACTACCTCTTGACAGAGAGGTAGAATTCTACATTGACATGTACCACGGGACGACTCTAATATCTACTACATCATATCAGATGGCTCCAGTCGAGCTTTGTGAGTTGTGGGTATAACTGGAGGACATTCATGGGAAGAGATTTATCCGAACCAGTGTTTTACCCTAGAAATCCTCTATTTTGTTCTCTAAGAAGGAAGATGGGAGCTTGCAACTATGTGTTGACTACTGATGCCTAAATCAGGTGACCATAAAGAACAAGTACCCACTCCAAAGGATTGAAGACCTCTTTGATCAGATCAATAGATCATGATGGTTCTCGAAGATAGAACGTATGTCAGGCTATCACTAGCTCAGAGTTTTAGACAAGGATGTGCAGAATATGGCCTTCAGGTGTCGGTATGGCCACTATGAGTTCTTGGTTATTCCCATCAATGTATCCAACGCTCCAGAAGTGTTCATGGGTCTCATGAACAGGATCTTCCTGCCTTTACTCGATTTCTTTGTCGTAGTCTTCATTGATGAAATTCTGATCTACTCGACAACTATGGAGGAGCATGCTTACCATTAACGGGTAGTAATGGACACACTCCGAGAGCACCAGCTTTATGGTAAGCCCTCGAAGTTCCAGTTCTAGATCTAGGATGGTATACCTTCTAGGACACGTCATCTCAGAGGCTGGAGTTGAAGTGGATCTAGCGAAGATCGATTCAGTACTTTCTTGGGAGCCACCAAAGAGTGTGAAAATGGTTTTGAGTTTTTTTGGCACTGGAAAGATAGTATCAGAGATTTGTGTCGGAATTCTCAAGAGTTACTGCAACTCTTTCAGTGTTGAAAAAGATGGGGAAACCCTGTGTGTGGTCAGAAAGATTTCAGCAGAGTTTTCAGGAGCTAAGGCAGAGGTTGACTAGTTCACCCATCCTCAGGATTCCAGAGGATGATGTTGGGTACGTAGTTTACTACGATGCATCAGGGATCAGAATCAGGTGATTCCTGATGTAGGAGAAGGTAGTGATCATGTATGGTTCATAGAATTTGAGACAGCACGAGAAAAACTATGCTACCCATGACCTAGAGTTAGTAGTAGTGGTCTTCGCTTTGAAGATGTGGTGACAATATCTTATGGGAGAACATTTTACAGTCTACTATGACTACTAGAGTCCCAGGTACATCTTCTCGTAGAAGGACATGAACCTGATACAGTGATGATGGGTCGAGTTCCTCAGGGACTATGACTTCGAGATAGTCTATACTACTAGGAAGGGGAACATTATAATAGATGCTCTCAGTAGGAGATCAGGCATTCAGCTGCAAGAATAAAAGACAAAGCATCCAGTCGCATTGCAAATATCCATTGTGGATAGAGATGAAGCATCCTTTCTGCAGTCACTCCTCCACTTCTTCAGCATGTTAGGGAGGAACAGCGTGAGGACTTTGATTGTGAGACGTGACGTGCTCAGATATTCTCAAGGCCAGCACCTGAAGGATTTTATGAAGGTGGAGAGTAAGTCATTCTCTTTAGAGGATGGACCATGGTATCATTTTCACTTCAGGAGGAATTGTTGAGGGAGTTCCACACTTCCCCTATGGTGGTACACCTAGGTATAGAGAAGATGAATCAGGACCTTCGATGACATCACTGGTGGCTAGGTATAAAGAAGGAAGTAGTAGGGTTTGTCTCAAGATGCCTCAAATATCAGCAAGTGATGGAAGAGCACTAGGTTCCAGTAGGATGGGTTCATCCCTTTGAGGTACCAGAGTGGAAGTGGGATGGGATATCCCTAGATTTCGTGATGATACTTCCACGTACATCCAGAGGACACGACTCTATCTAGGTGATTGTCGACCGACTCACCATGTCAGGCCACTTCCTATTGATCAGAGTGTAGGGTTCAGTATAGATATTGGGACACCTCTACATATGGGAGATCATACGGCTTCAGGGTGTTCCATCAACAATCATTTCCGATTGAGATGCTTGATTCACTTACCGGATATAGGAGGGTTTCTAGGAGGATTTCGGGATGCAACTTTTCTTGAGAACCACCTTCCACCCGTAGACGGATGGTCAGAATGAGAGGACCATTCATACTCTCAAGTACATGCTCCGTGCATGTGTCCTGGAATTCAGTCATAGTTGCGAGGATCACTTACCCTTGGTAGAGATTACATATAACAACAGCTACCACTCCACCATATGGATGACACAATACGAGGCACTTTATGGCCGATCTTGCAGATCGCCACTGTGCTGGACTGACCCAGGGGAGTCAGAACTTGTAGGACTAGAGATGGTGCAAGCTATGATAGAGAAGATGCGGATCATCCATGAGCAGATGAAGACTGCACAGAGCAGGCAGAAGTCCTATGCAGATAGGAGACAAATACAACTAGAGTTTGAGGATGGAAACCAGGTCTTTCTGTGGGTCTCACCTCGACGAGGTATATAGAAATTTGGATGAGGTGTCATGTTATCTCTACGATTTATCAAACATTTATAAGTCCTCAGTAGAGTTGGCGATGTGTCTTACTGCCTGGCTCTTCAACCTCAGTTGTACCTGGTTTATGATGTCTTCCACGTATCTCAGCAGAGGAGATACGTGCACAACATGTCCCACATCATCGACCTCAGGGAGATAAACATCGATGATGGGGTGACAATCATGGATGTTATAGTAGAGATTGAGGATCAACAAGAGCGGGTCCTGCGTGGACGATCAATACCTCTGGTGCATGTTCGCTGGCATCACGGGAACCTCCAGGAGAGGACATGGGAGCGGGAGGCTCAGATGCATGCTTAGTACCCCCATTTGTTTCCCTTGTGTCTTTTGTAGATTACGACAATTTATAGACCTGAGGTGGGGAGAATGTAAAGACCCATAAATCCAATGAAATTTTTTACTCTTAAATACATGTGAAGTTTATGAGTATGCAGTTTCTGACATCACCTGATTTCGAGGCCCGGTGTGCTCGGAATCAATTTCTGAAATTTTCTTTGGGTAAGTTTAGTAAATATACGTAAGGTATTTTATGCCTTTTGATGTTGTGCTTGGAATTGAAATCTGAGGGCACCATTTAACTCGCAGCACTAGTATTCTCTTAAGAATACCTTTACCGTAGTTGCGTTTTATCGAGATTGGGAGTTATTTTCATTGGATTTATTATTAAAATTAACTAAAAATGTGTGTAACACATTTTTCTTTGAATGTTGGTTAAAACAACCTAGTGGAGGTCGGTGGTGGGGACCAACACACCCTAACCACACTTGGAGTGATATTTTAGGATGGGCCCACCAGAACCCTTTAACTCCTCTAAAACCACCTTTAAACCCCTTGATCTCACCATTAATAGGGGAATCTCTTGGACTACCCCTTCATGGTACCAACACAAATTAATTAATGACTTAATTAATTAATTTTAATGTTTTCAATTATTTTGAATTCATTATTCCAACATTTAAATAAGAGATCATATTATTTTATTTTGGATTAGCATAATCCTTAGAGAGCTTTGTAGAAATCTTGGAAAAACATCATCCTCTCGATGAAGAAAGCTCCTCATATTCGAAGAACAATGATACCATCTTCAATATTCATCGAAGCCACAAGAGAAAGAGCCGCCTGCAAGGAACGTCGTAGGCGCTTCATCCTCAAACATTTCCCGACATCAATGAATCAACGTCCGCCCTCTTTTCGTGACTTCGACAACGTACTTAGAATCGAGGTAGGGTGTGTTTTGATACAAGAAATGTTGTTTCTTTCTTTCATGTTTGATTATATTGACCTGCATGCTTCCAAACTAACATAGTAGGACCGGGCCAAATGAACACTTCCCTATCCCTCCACAGTTTTTGTGAATATTTGGTGTGTTAATCGTGTTATTTATGAGTGGAGAACATCAGATCGTTGCGAGTTCATTTTACGACACAATGTTCTCAAATTGATGACCCAACATCACAATGACCTAGCAGAGGTGCGACGACGATAGTGGGAAACAGATCAAACTGGAATGGGTAGGACTGTCCCTTAACCATTCTTCGAGCGGGTGAATCAAATTGTGTTTATAGAGCCAATTGGAAGCCAAAAAACAAAAGAGATGATTATAGGACATCAGGGTGACCTAGTGTCTGATGTTTCATGAAAAATGGACAGTCAGAATGAATAACAGACTTCACGGGAGGCAAGCTGGCCGGAGGCGTCGTTTCTGGAAAATTACAGAACACACAGCGTGTACTTCTGACGAACACGCCGTGTATTTTGGGCGTAATATAGCTTGGGTTTAGATTGTTAGACAATTAAGAAACGGAGTGTGACCTTGGTCACATGGTGTGTATTCTCTACATATAATGGAAGAAGTGTCTTCATGATGCTAGGAGTGTATTCTGGGAAATTACACGGACACATGTATAATTACAAGGCCAAGAGGCACGATGTGTATTCTCTACACCGAATGGCAGAAGCATCTTCGCGAGACTCGACACGTATCCTAGAGGTACATGGACATGGGGTGGATTACAAAGGCATGTACTCCACCACACGGCCAAACATGGAGAATGACATGGGCTATCCCATGTACCAGTTACACGTGTTGGAAAACACGGGTTGAGGCCATGTACAAACACATGGCCAGCGTACACGGAGCCGACTCCAGTTTCTTGGACACGGCGTGTAACCATACCACAGGCTATGTACTTCCTTTAATACACAAACAACACTTTGACATGCGCCATTTTACACAGGTAGTACCCCGGTCTGAAGACGCGGCGTGTAACCATACCAACACACCGTGTACTCTTTGGAAAATGGCTTGGTCATATCGTCTCTGTGTCTTGGACATGTATTGCGTGGATTTTCCCTATTTCACATGGTCGATCTAAGAGATACTTCTAAGGGACTTGGTGTCAGTTGATGTGTTGACACTTGGCTCGAGCAGCAAACCCTCCCAAAATAGAGTGTGCTGTATGCGGGAAACCTAGGGCTGGTTGTGACAATACTGTACTAGAATCATCTATGGGTTCGATAGCGATGACTACTATACCTGAATCCGTAGTGGGTATAGTAGTGATGACTACTGTATTGGGATCCTCTATGGGTCCGACAGTTCTATCTTCTATTCATGTATCCTGTGTGGGTCTGACAGAATAGCTGGTCCTGTATCCTGTGTGGGTCCGACAGCTTAGCTGGTCCTGTATCCTGTGTGGGTCGAACAACTTAGATGAATTAGTGACTACATCTGATCATCTCTATCACACTATGAAATATGTATACTTATGTGAGATGAGTCATGTATTTCAAATATTATCATCATCATGATTGACTTTACTTAATTTGTGGAATAGTTTGTTCTTGGGCTCAAGAGTTGGAGTCGGACTGTGATTGATAACATAGGTATATGTATGGTCATATACCTAAGTAGGATTGGTTGATACGTCATGATTTTATTTTCTAATTTGGTTTATCCTTTGTAGATTTGGGGATACCTTTGGGGGTATCGGGGTCCCCTATTGAGTTTTGTTATACTCACCCCTGCATAGGCTTCACCTCTACCATGCTGTGTTCTATGAAGATGATTGACAACAGTGATCGAGGCTGAGATTGACGAACATAAGGCTGCTCAGAGGTGGACTAGACCGAAGTACCATGGGGATGAGTTGTTCGAGTTCTATACCTACCCTTTAGGTAGGATTTCCTAGTGGATGATCTATGAGCGGTTTTCCTTTTTTACATGTACTTTTAGATCAGTTGGGTTTGTATACTAGCCCGCTTACTTTCAGCACAATTTTCTTTTCTATTTTAGTACTTTTTTCTTCTACATCTTGTGTTCAGATAGTGTGTGTTATAGGTTGGAAGGTAATGCCTTCCATTTTTTATTGAGATTACCCCTTTGGTGCTAGTCGCCAGCACCTGGGCTATGGAATGTGGGATTGGGGTAATCACGGCACGAGCCCCGAGGATGGGTCGTGACAACGTGAATCCAAAATTAGATATCTTATAGCCTTGGTATACCATATAGTCAAATTTCATGACAATCATGACACACTAAATGGGATTGGTACGTGGAATTTTTACACATCATGTATTGAATAAATTTTGATTCATAGTTTGATAAGAAATATATAGCATGTAGTCAGTGTATAGTCTGTTTAAGTATACATGGTTTTAAACCCATGGGAGTCATGAAATCCCTATGGTCAAACTACACGGTGTCACTGCACACCATATACTGACTTCCAATCAAGATACATTCCATCATTTGATGTACACGACATGTATCCATATATACATGTTTTATAACACAAGACAATATATATGATACCAAAACAAAGTCCTTGAGCATATAGTTTGGATGGAAATAAATCTATTACATGGTATGTAGCTCGTTGTGCACACCACATAACTCATGAAAACTCATACAAGGTACATGTTCAATAGGTGTATCATTTGATTAAATAATGTGGAATAATTAATGCAAATTTGAACTACACATTGTGTAGATGTATGTACATGATGTGTGACTTGGTATCTCCATACCATGCACCTACCAAGTGATTTGTAGCAGTTAGTGTGGTAATAAATGATTTAATAATTATTTTTCATGTAATTTCTCAAATACACAATTTGTATGATCATTATATACGTTGTGTACTTCATAGGAATAAACTGTAGTACATGAAATGTATATTAAAATAATTTCATGTGTGAATACAAGTCATATAGACTACACAACATGACACATAAAAAACACATTGTTTATATCATGATACACCATGTAAGAATACATTCCATATACATAAAAAATACCTGACAAAGACCATACAAAACATTTTTGACACACCGTGTTGACTAAAAGTACATATCTGGTAATAGTTGAACTCCCTAAATGGATGTAGTTAAAAATTGAAGGCACATGTTGGGTATCAACCAATATATGTTTTCTATATAAAATTCTAGACTAAATTGAATCTGATAAGGTTGGTATACACCTTGTATTAAATTATATTTAAAATAAAATTAATTTTGTTTTATTTATATAAAATTATGGTCAATAAGATTATCAATAACTACATAGAAAAGATATTAAGATAAATAATTAATTATAAATAATTTTATTAAACTCTATATGTATATTTTTTTATTAGTAAGGAATGAATGGACATGAATGTTAATAACTACGATGCATAATTGTCTCTTATTGTGAATGAAAATGAGCTTTAAAAACCTATGTTTTTGTTGGGTTTCAATTTAATTTAAATATTTATTTCATGGGTTTTGGAGAAAAATTAATTATTTAATTAAATATAATGATATATATATCATCCCATAGTTCTTTCACATATATGGGAATATGTGTCAAAGTATTAATTTTATATAACCACGTCCCCTTGGTTCCCCTCCCTTACGAGTGATTATAAACATACCAAGAAGGACCTATTAGTAAGAGGAGATAATTTAGGATATGAGTCCTAGTAAAAAAAACCAAGTAGTTACATTGGTTAATAGAGGAATGCTGAATCTTGATCTACGTATCAACTAAAATAGTTTTTCCCATATGGAAGGGGTTATTTTATCTTCCACTCGATAAAATGACCTATATTTAAAATCTTATTTTCATGTAAATTATTTATTTTATTTATTACTACATAGTTAATTATTTATTTATGTAATGAATGGTCTATTTTACAATTAAAATGATATCAGAAAAAGTATGTAAAATAAAAAATATTTTAGGATAAAATAAAAAAACTATTATTTTTAAATTGTTATACCATACATGTTTAATTAATTATATAAAATTCACTTAAAATAAAAAAATATGTGAAGAATATAATAAATAAAATTTACTCATAAGTTAAAAAAATTACTGATGTAAAAATTTATTACAGCCATTTCCATCCATTAATTGACATAAAATTCAACCATAGATTAATGAATTGTTATGGACCCTATTTGGATACATTCATTTCTCAGGGAGTTATAATGAAATTATTTGTTTGACAAAACCTAGATAACATCAATATTAGTTACCCTTGCAAGAAATTGTGTAATTTTCATGGAATTATTAAGGAAATTTGAATTTAGTATTTTTTGATTCTTTATTCCACTGAAGTGATCATGGAACAATGAGTTAATGGTGTTTCAAGACATCATTCTAAAATTTCTCAAAACAATTCAACTATACCATTTTATAGGTTATTTGAAGGGGAATTTAGAACATTTCCAATAGAATATCTATGATATAAATTATTATAACAACATTGGTGAGGGTTATTAGGATAATATAAAATAGTGAGAGACTAATAACATAACATAATACATCACACATGGTAATGTAGATGATGTTATAAAATATTATTTTATATTCTGTATGAATTTGAATGAAAACCCACTTGAATACTACAATTATTCCATTAAAAGGAATATGTCATCCACAATTTTTTTACATTATTAGTATAGCCATTTAGAAACTACAATAATATTAGAAAATTTATAGTATGTGATAGAGTCCCTTATTCCTAATCATCCACCTAGTAAGTAAGAAAGGGTGAGAAGTTTAACTATATGTGGTACATGGAAGATGATTCAATTGTTTGTTTCATCATGATATAACCTATTTATAGATATCTAAAAATGAAATATACATACCAAGACATATACAATATTAGAATAAATCTCTTTTATATAGAAAAGGATAAAGGGTGTCTTAAGATAAATAAAATTTTCACTACAGTATACTAGTGTAAACAGGAAGATATGTACAGAACTAATTATCTTTCCATAAATAAAATGAATAATATTGTCTTGTTAGTGAAGTTAGGTTTCTATATAGATAAAACATTATCCATTAATCTCATAGTATCCTATTTAAAATCTATATTCTTAATATTAATCCTGAATAATTCGTTGAACTATATAGATAAGACACCTCATAATAATTTTACTATGATTGACCATGAAGATAGGGATTTGTGGGTACATGGTACCTAACCTATAATTGTGAAAAAAATACATGGAAAAGGTTGGATATAATATTATAATGTCAAATATAATTCTTATTTCACAATTTTTATCAACGAAAAATAATATTTTGAGGGTGGTAAATGACCACAAGGTAATTTTCTTCACATATAGAAAGAAATTCAATATAACATGATCTTAAATAAATTAATAAAGACATAAGTAAAAACTTATACTTTAGGTTTATTCATTATTTCATGTAATATATCTATTTATATTCATGGGTATTAAATACAATATGAATTTCACATATTTCAATCCAAATAAAGAAGATAAAGAAGTTCAAATACATTACAAGAAGAAAAGTTAACTCACTAAGTAACAATAAAATGGTAATTCCCATATCAAAAAAAGCACATGGACACCTATTTAAAAAATGATTTCTTATAGTTAAAATATTTTTATTTATTGAGTAATGAAATTTTGTTTTATCATAATAACAATCCATAGACAAAAAGAGACATTATTTCATGTTTCAAATGAAAATTTTATAGTATTTTGTAATTAATTGATATTTTAGTTTTACTTGAATCAAATATACCCAGTATTAGATATTAAATATGAATATAAAATATATTATTCAAAATAATATATTGTTGAAAGAATATTTTTTGTCTATTAAAACCAAAGGTAATCACCAAGGATATACCTGCAAGGGGGTTTATACTCTCTGAAGATAAAACGGTTAGGTTTTTTATAGACTTCATAAGATTTAGAAATAAAAACTACTGATATTAAAATATTATAAATCCAAAAAACATATAAAATTAGTTCTATATGACAGATGTGAACTATTTTAATTATATTATATGGTAAATTAACATACCTCATTATATTCCTTTATTTGATTTTAGGAATTTTAAGCGGATGTAATGATTATATATGTTGAATGATATAAGATCCTATAGAGTGGTGCTATTTTCGAACTCACATTTCTTTATACACATGGAACAGGTTTTGGTTATACAGAAATAATTTAAAATTTTTCTTTAAAGTAATTCATGTATTCGAAAATAACATTCAAGATATGTTTCATGAAGAATAGTTTAACAACTGAACATATGTACAGTATATAAACTAATGGATATGATATATGTTTCAACAAGACAAAGATCTATTATTTCATAGCCTCGTGTGTTTGATGAGATATGATTATTAAAAATAATAATATGAAATAGAATTACATAATGGAAAATAGAAATTGAATCTTAGTTATTCAACTAAATGGTAATCAAGATATTATTACCCTTAAGATAGAAAGGTATTGTTTATGTTATAACACCACAATTTTTTATAAAATAATTTTTCTCAAAGGATTCAAATTTTTTTGATGGCTTCTATTGCATGCTACACAATGTTATGAATTATTTATAGATATTTCACTATACCAAACAGTACTATTGGTTTTCAGAACATGAAACACTATGTTTTCATTATGTTACTCACAATAATGAGTTTCATTGATAGCTTAATTTACATGGATGATCGGGTTTTATAGAACTACAATATACTATTGACATTATTATTAAAATATTATTATAGTTATCACTTTTCCATAGTTATGAATATGATTTTCTTAAATTATGAAATTAGTTTTTACACATATATAAAAGAATAATTTTTTGGTGACTCATTTACTATAAATCAAAATAAATCTCTTTTTAAAATATAAGAAATATTTTACTGGAAAAAAAATTATGAAATAAAAAATTCTCTACCTAGATAAATTAATTAAATAAATTATGAATAATTATTATAATGAAATATAATTATATTATATTCTTTAACCTATTTAATATTTATATTATGTGTTTTCTAGACATGAGTTACGATGAAATTAAATTTTACACAAAAAGTTATATTTGTATATAAATATATTATAAAGGGTAAATTAACCACATTTTAATAGGAAAGCAATTATAAATATATTTTTTTATAAAATTTATAAATTTGATTTTAAAAAATAAACTTTAATTTTACGTCGTAACATCAAAATTTACTTTTGGAAAATTTTCTGTATTTTTTTGAAAAGTACCATTTTTTGATGAATAACGAGAAACAATGAATATTAATTGAAAAATAGTTTCCCATATAGTATTTTTATATAGTAAAAATACATTTTCAATAGAATTTAATTTATATTTTAATTATATATATATATATTAATCCAATTTAGTTTATTAGGGTCAATTTCACATCATAATTGGATATGAAAACATTTATAATATTGGTGATTTTTACTTTAAAAACTTTTTGTTACATCGTTTCTATGAGATTTATTTTAAATTAATTTCAGCTAGTTATTTTTTGGGAATTTTGATTAATTGAATCCATATTCAGAATTAGAAAAAATTATAATGAATATTGATGTAAATTAATTTTTTTACCAAAATTATAAGTGAATGTAATTAAAATTAATTATAATGATGAAAGTAAAAACATGTTTACTTAGTAATAAAACATTAACATAAGGTTCCAAATATCCTAATAACATGTTAAAAAGCCATTATATGGCCATATATATACCATATACTCACTTTCATATAATATATACAATTATTTGAGATACATTATTTCATGGATAACACTCAATTACATTTACCTTTTATATTTACAAGAATTAACTCCTCCTTCACTATAAAAGTGTACTCACCCCATCCTTTATTCACAAATCTCTAGCACTTTTTCATGTAAAAAAACCGGCCCATATTGTAATATCTTGACCTTTTATGGAGTCATCTTGGGAATGTTTGCAGGTAATCATAGTTATTTTTTAGTACTTTTTTTATAGATTTGTGTCTTGGGGTGTGTTTTGGTGAGTGTTTAAGGTAATACATGGATATACGGAAGTGTGAGGTATGTGCATGGTTTGAAAGATAGTTCTCATATACCTAGGAAACCGTGTGAACTAAGAAAACCTAGATAGTTATGTCCGCACTATTTTCACACAGTTTCCTTAACTGTGTGCGTGAAAATGTTTTGTACGGAAATTTATTTTAAAACCTCACGAACCCCCATAAGTATTATACTTAAATATAGTCAATGAATTGATGAATTATAGGTGATCTTAGAGATTTATAGAGAGATTCTAAGGCCATTAGGACACCATTTATGATATCAAAATCCTGGATTGAAGATCTACTCTTGTTCTGTTATGTGGATTTCATCTTGATGCTTCTCTAGTCCTTTCCTCTAAATATACTTGATCATTTCATGGGATATGTACCCTATTTCAATAGATCTAAACCAATGTGTTTATATCTATATCATATATTGTGAAACTAGATCTAGAGTTACAAGATCGTGATTCCTTTTATCTTAATTTTTGGTCTTGGGATTTAGATTTGGATCATAATCAATGTTGTTGTGGACCATGGATTTTAGGGATTTACTTTGGGAAATCATCCATCAACAATCTAAGGTTGGTGGTCTAAATTGAACTCCAATAGTCATGGATTCGATATGTGTATGTGATATTATTGAATTGTAAGATTCTCTTATTAAATGATTTCTTAAATCGGTGTAATTATGAATGTGATAATTATTTTTTGTAGCTTTGATGAATGAATAGATGATTCACTCATGAAATTAAGGGGTATCCAAAAATATATTGGATTTGGGGAAATTAGTCTTGAGTTGAGATACTATATTTGAGATATCGAAATTGGTTGTGTTGGAAATAATTAATTACGGGAAATTAATTACTAATTATTGATTGGCTCTGTGAGATAATTAAAGGTGGATTAATTATGTACCTAGATGTTTGATTAAGATAATTTATGTTAAGATTAATTATGATAAGTTGATATTTTAATTGCATAATTTATTCTGGAGAATTAATTATGTAATCTGATTTATTTTAAATGGATTAATTAATTTTGAAAAATATTTAATTAGATGAGTACTTAGTTAATTTATTGGTTAACTATTTTATATAACTACTCATTGGATTAGTAATGGAATGATGTGGGTAATTATTTTGAATTAATGATGGATGTAAATGATAGAGAATGGGGGTGCAAGACAAGGAGATCTAGACCAATGGAGATTTTAGGACCTTGAGATAGAGTCCCTCCCCCATAGTAATCCAAGAGCTTGGATGTGGGGAGTTAAACATGGCGATCCACACCAGACGTGATATGAGGTTGTAGAAATGATGATGTAAAATGAATGAGAATTGGGTTTCTTGACTTGACATTCAACACCAAATGAAGGTCAATCTTGAATTCTGAATTAAATGAGAAGCATGAACCAAGAATGAGTTTAGTATGTAAAAATAGAGGAAAAATGACAATGTGAAAACAGTTTAATTGTGCATTGAATTTATTTCTTCATAGAATTTCATAAAATATATTATGGATGGACTTATTTTAGACATTATTCGCGATGTCCTTCTATATTTTACTCACACCATACTCATGCAGCATGATCGACACCTGATAATACTTTCTTGTTATAGGACATGATAAGGGAAAGGCCCTGGGATAGGTTTCTGTTTGGGAATGGAGCATAGGTGTATGAAACATACATGGTTTGGGACCCTCTTTAGATTCATTGTGTCTTTACTTTTCAGTATCTCTGTAGACACTACACACTTGAATAGTCGGAGTATGCTTTCCCTTTTTAGTTGAGTATTGTATTTCTTGTTTTGAATATATTATGTCATTGCTATAGTTTTTGTTATTTATATGCATCCACACATGTTATAATTATTTTCATATGTTGGAGTTTTAGTCCAATAAAAGAGGGTATTGTCTCCCCATGACTTACTTACCATACCCTGTCTTCTAATCAACACGCTCAAACAAGTGAGGAGGCACGTTTGAGGGCATGTGACCGACCGGCTCGAGGCACCGTTTAGTGGCACCCTGTTCGTGAATATAGAAAGTTGTATTGGAAAGGTTTTTATTCATTATTATTATTTCTTATTACTATTTTTTGAAATGTAGATAAGATACTAGGAAGAGACAATGCTTGTTAATGAGCTCGTTCTTGGGATTTGAAAACCCATATATGGGGAAAATCCAGGTACTCATGGTGGGAATGTTGGGATTGTTGTTTGTTGTTGCATTTGGATATGATTTCACCTTGGGTAACTCCCTTGTTATGTGATGTGATATTTGTTATCTAAAATTTATAATGTTCATTTGTGGCCAAAATATACAAAATAGTGGAGTTTATAGGCATCACTTTAGGGAAACTGGGTTATTGTGACACACATCATTTTAGGAAGTCATGGAAAATAGGGAATGAGTAAGTTGTTGACATTAAATTTTTTTTCCTTATTGTGGTATTTAAATGATAATTTTCCTAACATGAACATATAAATGTTCCAAAATTATGCATATTTATAATAATTTAGTGTCTAATGAGAAAACGTTTAATGAAAATGTGTAAACCCTTGTTAACCAAGACCTATGAGTTGAATGGTTAAGGGGCAGTGATAGTGCCTCAGTGTTGACTGGGTGGTCAGAAATGTAAAAAGAACCTGTTGAAAAATGTTTTGTTTCTTTTTCACCATTCTTAAATAATATAAGGTCTGTTTTGAGACCTAAGTTGTGTAGTTATAATTGTAGAGATTATTCCTCCATGACGTTTATTGAGAGGACAAGTGAGGGGTATGGATCAGAATGAACTCATAGAAAGGGAACATGATGAACCATTGGTGAAAATAGAATAATAAGGGGAGAAATTTGAAATAATGTTTCTCATTTCATGAAATTCATGGAGAGAGGCCAAGGGAGAGTTTTAAAAATCATATCTGAGTTGACAAGGGAGTTTCAGCTGCAACACCCTCTAACATTCACTTGAGAGAGTGGACCTAAGGAAGCATAAATTTTTATTGAATACATAGAGATGATACATGACAAATTCGAGACTCCAATTGATAGTATGGTTAAATTTTCTACCTATATTCTATAGAGTTCATCAAAATAGTGGTGGGACATTCAGGTACATCCTAGATAGGCCGATGATATGTTTCGGAACAACTTTCTGAAGATGTTCTTGGAGAAAAAATATCAGGAGACACTGATATAATAGAAGGATTTAGAGTTTATTCATTTGAACTATAGAAACATATACATAATATATTATCTTATTCTTTTCAAATATTAACAATGTTTTGACCCATCATTGGTTACAAATGAGTCTTCTTTAGCAAAACAATTTCAGGACAGACTTAATAGTGAAATTAAGTCCCAGGTGAATATCATTAGACTTAAGAAGTTCACATAAACTTTGAATGAGGCCCAAATTACAAAGGGGAACCTAAAAGAGGCTACTAATAATAGATATGTGATTTTTAGTATATGATCAGGGGGTGCGCCTTTTGAGAGGAGGATGAACTTTTATGAGAACCCTATTCTGGAAAATGGAAGGATTGGTGGGAAGTCAAGAGGAACAGATGCAACATATTTGATCATGTGATTTGACACCAGTGTGGTTAGCTAGGACACTATTGAAGACTTTTTCCTCAAAAACTAGGGGAGTAAAAATTTTGTGGCATGATGGGTCACCAACATATGTTCTGCAGAAAGCAGCGACAAGCAGGTGAAAATCGAAAAGCTGTATAGAGTCAGAGTGTTGGAAGGGTGTCTTCAACACCAAATAGGTCTGACATATGGAATTTTACAAGAAGAGGCAATATGGGTAGTGGACGTGGTGCTTCAGGTAAATAGCACTCATTTAAGAAAATTAGTACTACTCATGGGAGCCATATGGCATCGTAGGGAAGAGAGTTAAGACAGTTTCATGCTATTCAGGGTACACTTGTTGAGATAATGGTTGATCCATCAAAAGTGATAGGTACTATTCTAGTAGCTTCTACTTTACATAGTACCCTATTTGATACGGGTTCCTCTCATTAATTTATTTCTTCAAATCATGATAATGGTTTGAACTTAGATACAAATTCTCTGGGTGGCATAATGAATATTGATACACAGTTGGGAAAAATTTCTAGAGATATCTATCTATGCAAGGTATGTCCACTATAGATCAAGGATTATCATTTTCTATATCTTTTCCTACAATATGATGTTATTTGACCTAATTATGTGTATGGCTGGTTAGTCACATACCGATCCCACATCGACTATTATCATAGGAGGGTGACCTTTGTATCTCCTATGGGTGACTAGTATGTTCATTGTGGAGTGTGTGATATATATGAATTGAGTGTAGGTCCAATTACTCCACAACTAGTAAACCTCATAGCCCATATTTCATGTCTTTTGATTGATGATTGGAGTTGTAGGAAAGACATACTTCAACCAATGGAAGAACTATTTCTGAATGTAATTCCAGAAAACATCTTAGGGTTTCCACCTAAGAGATATTTGCAACTAACTATTCAGTTTCATGGGGGTTGAGCTAGTATCTTTTACACCATACATAATAGAACATACTTAGCATTAAGAGCTCAAAATGTAGTTTGAGGACTTGGAGTATAAATGATTTATCTATCGAAGTATGTCTCTTTAGGGATCACCTATCGTGTTTTTAAGATAGGGGTTTATGCTTATATGTCGATTACCAGAGGCTGAAAAAATTGACCATGTAGAACTGATATTTTCTTCCTCGAATTGAGGATCTATTTGGCTAGCTGAAAGGGGATTATTTGTTTTTAATGACAGATATGAGAGATGGGTATCATTAGGTGAGATTTTAGACTTCTAATATACCAAGTAATTCTATTAGTATCAGGAATGGCCTTTACGAGTTTGTTATAATTCTGTTTGGATTGCCAATCGTTCAAGTGGTGATAATGGCCATGATGAACATCATATTCCATATATACCTATATTAGATTGTGGTGGTGTGTGTGGACAAACTTTTGGTGTATTCTAAGTCTCGTGATGATCATGCCCCACATCTTGACGTCATCCTATGTACACTGAGAGAGAACCATTTATACACCAAGATATCAGAGCATCAATTATGGATTGACATGGTACACTTTTTAGGGTTCATAATCATAGAAGAATGAGTTCAAGTGGACCCATAAAAAGTTTATGAAGTGGTTTATTTGGAGCATCCTAAAAATATTTTTGATATCCAGTGCTTTTTTGGATTAATAGGATAATAAAGGAGGTTCATCTAGGGATTTTACAAATTAGAAGAACCACTTATGAGATTGAAAAAGAAAGGGATTTAATTTGAGATGATATAAAAATGGAATAATATTTTATAGGAGTTGAAAACTATCTTATCATCGGAACCAATTTTGATCATACCTGAGTCAGGTGATGAGTATGTGGTGTATTGTGATGCTTCAAGGATAAGAATCAAAGCTCTGTTGATTAATATAGATTGAGTTTTTTTATATGGGTCTCATCAATTGAAGAAACATGAAAGAAATTACCCCATGCACAACCTCGAGTAGGTAGCTGTTGTATATGCTCATAAGTGTTGGAGAAAATATATTTTGGGTGAAAAGTTTACAGTTTTTACATATCAAAAAAATAATGAAATATATATTTTCAAAGTGAGTCATGAATATTTGGGAGAAGAAATTTGTTGATTAGATGAAGTAATTTTGATTTTGAGATGGTAGATACTCCTCAAAAGGGAAACAATGTCCATGGTCCCTTGATTACTAAAAAGAAGTCTCAATTGGTACATGAGTCTACTGTAGAGTGGAGAATTGTGACTTTTTTTTGTTGAAATACATGTGGTGGTTCAGGAGAGTCAGGAGAAGATGGATTTAGTTTCAAAATAATTGGAGTCAAAACTTTTGAAAAGGATCAAGGACCGACAGTACAAGGATCCAGGGTGTTTTTTCATTTAGGGAAATCCTTGAAGGTGGGGAGATATCTTCAGAGTGGGGATAGATGATGATGAGGTAATCTATGTGAAAGATTGGGTTGTGATGCCTATTAACATGAGAGAAGAACTCATGAAATATTATCATTCCATGAAGTGTATAGTAAATCCATGTGTGATCAAAATGTACCATGACCTATGAGGGTTGTTTTGGTGGCCATTCATGAAGAAAGAGATAGAAGATTTAATGAATATATGTTTCAATTATTTAGTTGGTAATGGTGCAACATCAACGACCTGGGGGGTTATTGAAACCATTTCCTATTTTATAATTGATGTGGGATAACGTGACTATGTATTTTTCAAGGGTCTTCTGAAGATTCTTAGTAAGAATGATGCTATCTGGATTGTTGTGAATAGACTAATGAAGGTAGCACATTTCATACCTATTTGGGATACCAAAATAGTAGAATAGTTGGGGGAAAATATATTTTTAGAATATAGTCTTGATCCATGGGGTCCCATTGACTATAGTTTCAGATCATTATTTTTTTACCTCATGCTACAGGAAGGACTTGCAGATGGTTCTTAGTAAAAAAAATTTGTTAAGTGCTTCATTCCACCCACAAAGAAATGGGTAGTCAGAGCGTACCATACATGTGCTAGAGGATATGTTGTGGATAAGTGTGGAAGAATTTTATTGTTCTTGGGAGAGTCACTTAGATTTAGCAGAGTTATTCTATAACAATAGTTATAAGGTTTTTATTCATATGGAACTATATGATGAACTTTATGGCAGGCTTTTTAGATCACTGCTTTACTGGGAAAAGGTGGGTGAGTCAGAACTATTGGGACTGAGTTTTATACAAGATACATCGGAGCTAGTATAGTTTATTAGAAAACATATGTCTATGGCTCAGGGTAGAATAATGTCTTATGCTGATAAATGCAGATTACCCCTAGAGATTGGAGAAGGAAATGGTGCATTCATTGGGGTGTCACCATGGTTGGGTCACCATAGGAGATGAAGGTAGGGCAAGTTGGCACCATGGTATGTAAGACCGTTAAAGGTATTATAGAGAATCATGCTAGTGGCGTACCGATTAGACCTACCACAAAAATTCAGTGCTATGCACGATGTTTTCCATGTGTCACAACTACGGTGGTATCACCCCGACCATTCTAATGTCATTGATGTGGATGAGTTTGACCACAAGATCATTACATCCATTAGGGATCATCTGATATGTGTAGAAGACCATAGTGAAAAATTATTGTAGAGATATTCTGTGTTGATAGTTCGTGTGTTATGGAATCATGGATATGTGAAAGAGGAAACATGATAATGAAAAGCAGTCATGAGGGACCAAAGTCCCAATCTTATTGGCTTGAAATCTTAGAAATCGAGAGTACAGCTTGAGGAAGAGGTGTTATAAGTTTGGGAGGTTGTAAGATCCTGATGATTTATGGACTCATCATGATCCCATTTTCATGTAAGTTTTGTTTTTTAAGTACCTTTGTTATGGAGTAGTGGCTTGGGGTGCATTTGGGTGAGTTTTTAAGACAAATTTATGGACACAGGGCTATCTATGGTTTGTGTGCGATTTGACAAACCATGTGCACAGACCTAGGTAACCATGCAAACCATGCATACCTGGGTAGTGAGGTCCGCAGGGTTTGTGCACATGTTTCTTAGCCATGTTCCCCTGCAAGGGGAAACCAAGCGTGAATAACAATTTTTTTTATAGGAATTGGATTTAAAACCACCTGAACACCCCAAATCCTTTCTTTATACCTAGTCTCGGGTTTGACAACTTCTAGGTGAACTTAGAGAATTCCGAAGAAATTCCAAGTCCATTGGAATAATTTTATTCGAGATCAAAATCCCATATTGCAGATAAAATCTTGATATGATAAATGTATTTCATCCAAATTCTTATCCCATTATTTCCTCTATCATTCCTTCATATTTTCAAAGAATATCTCCACTATTTCCCTAGATCTAAACATATGTGTTGAGATCTATGTCTACAATTGTGAATCTAGATCTAGAGCTGCATGATTTTATGCCATTTATTGTAAGATTTGTTTTTGGGATTTCTATATGGATCTTAATAGACGTTTATGTGATACTTCGATTTTGGAAATTTTATTTAAGAAAACAACCACCAATGAACTGAGGTTGTTGGTATAAATTGAACTCTCAATGTTCTATATTTAATATGTGTACGTTATATTATTCAATTGATAGATTATCTTAATAATTGATTTGAAAAATTGGAGTAATTATGAATTTGATAATTACTTGTTGATGCTTGGATGAATGAATGGATGATTCACTCATGAGATTAAGGGTCTGACCAAATAGTTATTGGATTTTCAGAAATTGGTTATGAGTTGAGATATTGTATTTGAGATATCAAAATTTTTATGTCAGATATAATTAATTGGGGGAAATTAATTTTGAATTAATGATGGGATATCTGAAATAGTTAATGGTGGAATAATTTTATGCCTCGATGATTGATTAATATAATTTATGGTTAGATTAATTATGATAATATGAGATTTTAATTGGATAATTAATTATGGAATGAGATTTTTGTCGAATGGATTAATTAATTTTATAAATTAATTAATGGGTTGAGTACTTAGTTAGATGAAGGGATAACTAAAGGACCATATTGTATTTAACTAATCGTTGGACTGGTAATATAAGGCCACAGCCTTAAAACTTACTTAATCTTGAGTTATTACAAGATTACACATTGATGATCTTTTCAGGTTTAGATTTTTAGAGAATTAGATCATGAAACTTGCATTACATTCCACATTTAAACAAAGTGGTTACATAAAAGACAGTATTCATTCTTCCCATCAACGGAATCATATTTAAAAATTAAACATGGATTCTTTCTTGACACATCCTTGACACTATCATCACATCATGTACCTTTCCCTTGACCTGTGAAAAACATTTCAAAAACCTGGGATGAGCATAAAAAGCTCAGTAAGGGTTATAAAAATATGGAAAGGAAACATCAGTTCATATATACATAAGAATGAAATCATACTTTACCCATAAAACATAGGCATATCAAATCATGAATAAATCATAGAAAACATAAGACATAAAGGTAAATTGAGGCATTCATAACATTCTTACGTAGGGAGTAACCCTCTTGGTTACGTTTGGAATACCCATCACAGTATATTCCCTAAATCTCTTCGGAGAAACCTTAACGTTTCACTCCTTCGCGTTACCCAATGCATTGGAGAGCTATATCGGGCTCACCCTCCCTTAGTTTATCACGGAACCACCCGTTCTTCATAACAATGCCCAAGAACCATAACATAATCGTATCACATAAACATGAATAAAGGAAACATAACATTTCCACATTTCAATCACAATATAACATTTTAGGATATTGAAATAATGAATCCATTCAAAAAGAAACCACTTCCAAAACCATTTAAAACATTTAATAAAGAGATTTTTGAATCAAAGTGTCCCATACCACCCTGAAGCTTTTAACATTTTAAACCATTAATATCCATATAAATAAATCCTTAAAACCATTTGAAAACATGGATATTAATAAGAACAAATAATTAAAACATTTAAAACGATATTTTGGTTAAAGGGGTTTTACCAAAATTAGAGACACTTGAATACAATAATCGAGGAATAACATTTAGTCAGAACTTTATAATATCATGAGAATAAAAGGATTCATGATATAATACTCCAAATGACAGTATATACACCATATAAGAGTGAATTTGTGCATAACAACAATGAACCCTCAATAGAAATATCAAATGTGATGAAATCCCTTATAAAGAAGGTATCCTTAAATTAAGGACAAATAAATCTCAAAAATATGTCTGAAAAATATATATATACACCCAATATAAGTGGATATTAAGTTTAAACCAATAAAAGGTCATTCACACATATTCAATGGATGACATATTCAATAACTACAAGTTGAACCCAAAGAAATCGAAATTGGGTTAAAAAGTTCCCTTGACAGCCTAACGGCATCACATCAAAATGAGTTGATGAGAGATAAAAAGTTTATCTCTTCACTTGGACATAAAATTTACATCAATAATGATGTATGAGAACATATCCCAACATAAAAATATGTAAATTAAAATACCCAATAAAAGAAGTCTTTTAAAAAAGAGGAGGGTGAAAGGTTCCCTTACCGACATGGGTATCTTTCAAAACATACACCCCATGAAAGGAAGACAATAGTTCATTGATGTAAATACTCATAAACGAAATTATATTACCCAAAGAGTAGAATAATTGGCAGTACATACACCACTCAATGGAATTTGTGGCAAATGTAGCATAAATCTCACGGGAATAAAAGTGAGATGAAAAATCCCTTACGAAAACTCGGCAGCCTAACGGCGCCACATAAAACTTCCGAATATGGATTGATGAGATAAAATAGAGTATCCCATCATATTACAATAGAATTTACAGCAAGTGGAATATAAAAGAAAATCCCCCAACATTGCAAGGAGGAGTTTAAAAGAAGTGACATAAAGGAGAGTACTTAAAAAGAAAGAGAGTTGTAGGATCTCTTACGAAAGTTAGACAGCCTAACGGCGCCACCCAAACATCCAAAATGGATTGATGAGAGAGAATAGGGTCTCTAATCACATGAACATAAAAATTACAGTAAGTTTAATATATAATATCATCCCAATAACAAGAAAGAAGAGCTTTAAAAGGAATGACATAAAAGTGTGTACTTAAAAATAAAGAGAGGAGTAGGATCCCTTACCTCGGGTCCGACTTGACTCGATCGTTCATTAATCTCCTGAATAATAAACATGAGTTAATTTATACTTCCTTAAGAACCTTTTTCAAGTTCATTATTACTTTTATACCACTTATTACCATGTCATAAACATTATGTAATCATTTAAGTTAATAATATTTGTTTTGCCGATATTTGGTTCTTAAGTCGAAAGTGGACTTCTTACAATTACATGTTGTTCGTGTGGCCAAATGTTTATTATATCCAGAATTGTATTCATTATGTATATATCATATATGTCATATATATCCAGTACATTCATGCATTTATAACATTACATAATCATTTAGAGGTAAGAAATGAAATGCACCGTTCATGGAGACGGTAAGCCGTACGTACGCATGAACGCTACTTTCATTTCTATTTCGTATTTTATAGAATGGAATAATAATGATATAAAGGTAGATTATAATTCCAGTATAATATCATATATAATATCATATTTCCATCGTTTATACATCCCAGATATGGTATTTAACGAATCAAATCACTTTGAGGGGGCGGTAGTCCGCACTTCCTTAAATGAAGATATCGCGTATACCCATAATGGAAGCCATAAAGGTAAGACAAAAATGAAAAAATACAGAAGCATAAATAAAACATAAACATATTATATATCATATATAAAAATAGTGACATCATAATGGCCACCTTTGAATGTGTTAAAAGAGTATTGAACAATCATCGTTTCGGGGGGCAAAATTTCACCATCCACGGAAACCGTATGTTCTTTAACCATTTTATGTAGTTGTGTGAGAGTGTATCTAGAATAAATCTTATAACAACATCCTAGTATATTGAAGATACTGGTGTTGTTACAAAAGAAGTAAATAAAAAGAGTTTAGGGGGTTGGAGAAGCAATATAAAACAAATGAACATGAGAGAATGAATTACCTTTAAAAGTGTAACTCCTTTTTATTTGAGCCTAAAGGCTTCCATTGAAAGGATTCTGCCCAAAGGGAATCCTCTAGGATGAGAAGAGGGATGTGGAGAGAGTACTTTTGCAGGGGTTGGCCGAGCCAAAGGCTTGAGGAGTGTGTTAAATGAGGTAGAGGTGGGGGCCTTTTATAAGAGGAGAGGAGGGGAACTTTTTGAAAGTAAAGAAATATTACTTTATTTGAAAATGTTTTTCGGTTTCAAAAGGTCCCACATTGATATAATTCGTGGATAAGGTGATAAGTCTTCGAAATCCACTCATCCAATAAGTTTTGGACATGTGTAGTTCATAGATTTTACATTATCTTTCCATTTTATTTAAATCGTCATATAATGATGTCATCGCTGCATCATTATTATGTCATAAATAATTTAATTTATTTAATGTCTAAAAATTATAAAAAAAATACTATGATGTAGGAAATCTTTTTAGATTTCAAATTAATATTTATAATCAAAAATATGACTTGTATAACCCCACTTAAAAATTGTTTTAGTAAAACATATCATGTTTGTGTCAATTTTACTTTTACATTAAATAAAATGTTATTTATGTCATTTCCCAACCAAAGTGGATCCATGGGGTCCCCAAGTTGACCCATGGCTTGTCTTGGTCGGCCATGATACAACCAATGAGGTTAAGACATGTATCAAGCTCATCTCATTTTATTAAAGCATTATTTTTACCTTAAACTACACTAATTACCACTAATCGCGATTAAAAACTTAATAAGTTACTATTCACCAAAAAATTATTTTAATCTCATTGAACCACATTTTACTTCTTAATGACAACCATGTATGTCGGATTTTTGAAAATCAAAACACAATGATGGAAAATTTTCATTTAAACGGAAAATCAGTTTTTATAAGTACCACTTAGTGGTTTCACTATTCATCAAAAATTGAAGTTTTTCAGAAAAATCCCAAAAATTCACCCTAAGCTATATTTGATATTCTGAATTCAAAAATGAAGTCCGTTTTACAAAATTCAAAACATATAAGTCACATTAATTAATTTAATAATTAATTCCCGCTGTCATGAAAAATAGCGTGTTTTATGAAACAACAAGTATCAAAAGATTGACACTAGTTTAAGTCTGATTTCAAAGTGAAATTGATTCCAACGACCACAATTGGATATAATGGTAAAATTATTTTCTAATTTCACTTTAAAACCAATTAAAAATATAATATAATCATATAAATAAATTAGATTAAAAATTGGTTTTGAATTAAAATACAACATTTTACATTATTCATTAAAAAAATGAACTTTATCGGAAAGATACCAAAAATTTACACAAAGTAAATTTTGATGTCCCGATTCTTAATAAGAGTTTTATTTGTTCCAAAAGAATGTTTAAGAGTGAACAAAACTATATTTAATGACTGTTCTCCATCAAAAGGTGATAAGTGAACCTTTAGTGAAAACTAGGGCATATACGCCTAAAATTGAATTCTTTCCGTATTTTAAGCCTTTATCTTTTATTGTATAAATGTAAAAATATTTAAGAACATATATAATCATATTTTAGTTATTTCTATCCATTACCTCCATTACAACGGCTACATGTTAACTACCATTTAAAATAATATTATTTTATTATTAGAGTGCAGCGTAAGATTCCCAAGAAACTCGTTGTTGCGTGTTGGGTACGCAATCTAGCATAGCGTCCCCTTTGAAGTCATATTAATATTTTATTCAAAAATATGGATAAATATGAAAATGTCATATTCCTTATTTACCTGGGGTGTTACATCCTTTCCACCTTTTGGGAATTGCGTCCTCGCAATTTTAAAATTGCGCTTGGAAACATCCTTGAACGTCCCACATCGGAACAAGAGTCGGTAAAACAATCACTTTAAAATAAAGAAAGATAAGAACAGAGGTCACCCGAGTTAACCCATTCTAGGATTCGAAGTATGAAAATATGGACATGGAGGATAAAAAATAGGGTCATGTTCCGATGGAGAGTGATAGAAAACATGTTTAGGAGAAAGTTAACAATAAGAAAATCACAAACTTGTGATGGGTTAAACGGTGCTGGGTTCCCCAGTAGGAAAAGTTAATAGACAACATTTTTGGTTTAAGTTACTTTTTATTGAGGAATTTATTCATAAGGAAGCATAATCACTTATCATGTTGACTTTCAACTTTTACTAGATTCCTTAGTCAAACTCATATTTTTTCCAAAAGATGAGTATTTAGGGAGACTTGTTCGCATTAAGAGTACTATAATCAACTTCTAGAGAATCACCTAATCCCCAAAAGAGAACTATATACATCCCATGTATTTAGGATTTAACCAAAACCAAAACTAAAAAGTTTAGTGCAAGATCAGATAATCCAGAAAAGGATAACCCCTTATAAAAAGAAAATCTATTCTTAATCTCCAAAATTTGTCCAAAAAAACCCAAAGTTCAACGAGGACCATCCGATAAACAATTTTCCCATAAAATTCTTCAAAGTAAACCAATATAAGATTGAAACCCAAATATTTGAAGGATTTAGTCACATAGTCTTCCAAGTTAAATCGTAACATTTATCTCCAAACAACATTAGTCGCTCCTAAAGTCTCACATTGAAAAATAATTATCCTAATCACATATCCTCCAAAATCAACTTACTCATAATTCATAAAATCATATAACTAAAAAGAATCAGTCAAACTAACCAGGGACTTCACGTAGTCCAGTGGTAGGCGATAAATACCAGTCGCACTTTGGTTGTGGGTTCGATTCCCGCAGCATTGTCCGACGCGACGGGTTGTCACACGGTCTGCGTGTTGTCCTTTTTCCAAAACTATATAATTCTCAAATCATTACCCAAAAAGGTATAAAATCATCAAAAATAACCATAACATAATGTAACATCAATTTTATCTCATGCCTTTCACTTCAATCATAACATATGGTAACCCATAATTACCTCAAAAGTAAGGATCATATAAACCAAAATGGTTCTTTATAACTATGTCCACAAAAGAAAAAATAACTATTACTTGAATAAAATTTGCCTATATTAATCATCAGGGTTACACATAATATAAAAAGTCTTCTAATGTAACCCCATCATCAAAAGAGACTTAATACTCTTAAGAATTTCACCCTAACTCTTGAAGCCCTTATATGTTGACATCTTACTCATTCAACATTCTTCATCATCCATTATCCATTCCTTTCCAACTTATTTCGAAATACCTCTTTCCTACAAACAAAATCATGAATCATATCCTAAGATTCCAAAATAAGAAAACAATAGTCATGAAATTGTACATACCTTTGATTGGTCATTGTCAGTTTCTTCATCCTCAATCGGAAAGGCATTAGGTATTGGTAAACGAATATTGGTACGCTCTTGGTGACCCCATTGATGAAACTTCTTCATAGGACATGTGTTTTCATAATGACCATGCACACCACATTTAAAACATTCAATTGATCCCTCAGAAAGAACTTCTTTCCCTTTCCTCGAGTCAACTGGATGCTTCCTTTTTCCATGGCAGGTTCTTGCTTTATGACCTTCATTTCCACATCTATAGCATATTTTTTCCCCTTTGAAACATTTTCCTAGGTGTTTCTTTCCACATCTTTGACACATAGGTTTTTTAACACACTTACCTTTATGATTATTACCTGTACTTCCATAGGGATTTGTTTCTTGCATATATGACGCCTTAGAGAAATCTCCAAGTATTAGGTGGTCAATCATGACTCCGGATAGTTGGTTGAGGATAATCAAAAGAGTTCTCATTGCAGCTCCCATATCATTCAGTTGCTTGCTCAAAAAACTTTCACAGTTTCCTTCACATCCACTGTTACTTTGGTGCCTACTAGATCCAGCCATTTACTAAAACCAAAAAGGTCAGTGTGAGTATATCAAAAAAAAACCATCATGTACTAATGAGTAAGATAGACAAGAAGATATACTTACTCATTCACTTTATCTAAAACTAAGACTCTTTCTGAAATCCTAACCATTATGGTAATTGTCAATTATGCTTAAAGAATACCCTAACCTCTAAAGTAATCTAAACCGACCTCTGATACCAACTATAAGGCCCCAGCCTTAAACCTTACTTAATCTTGAGTTATTACAAGATTACACATTGAGGATCTTTTCAGGTTTAGATTTTTAGAGAATTAGATCATGAAACTTGCATTACATTCCACATTTAAACAAAGTGGTTACATAAAAGACAGTATTCCTTCTTCCCATCAACGGAAACATATTTAAAAATTAAACATGGATTCTTTCTTGACACATCCTTGACACTATCGTCACATCTTGTACCTTTCCCTTGACCTGTGAAAAACATTTCAAAAACATGGGATGAGCATAAAAAGCTCAGTAAGGGTTATAAAAATATGGAAAGGAAACATGAGTTCATATATACATAAGAATGAAATCATACTTTACCCATAAAACATAGGCATATCAAATCGTGAATAAATCATAGAAAACATAAGACATAAAGGTAACTTGAGGCATTCATAACATTCTTACGTAGGGAGTAACCCTCTTGGTTACATTTGGAATACCCATCACAGTATATTCCCTAAATCTCTTCGGAGAAACCTTAACGTTTCACTCCTTCGCGTTACCCAATGCATTGGGGAGCTATATCGGGCTCACCCGCCCTTAGTTTATCACGGAACCACCCGTTCTTCATAACAATGCCCAAGAACCATAACATAATCGTATCAAATAAACATGAATAATGGAAACATAACATTTCCACATTTCAATCACAATATAACATTTTAGGATATTGAAATAATGAATCCATTCAAAAAGAAACCATTTCCAAAACCATTTAAAACATTTAATAAAGAGATTTTTGAATCAAAGTGTCCCATACCACCCTGAAGCTTTTAACATTTTAAACCATTAATATCCATATAAATAAATCCTTAAAACCATTTGAAAACATGGATATTAATAAGAACAAATAATTAAAACATTTAAAATGATATTTTGGTTAAAGGGGTTTTACCAAAATTAGAGACACTTGAATACAATAATCGTGGAATAACATTTAGTCAGAACTTTATAATATCATGAGAATAAAAGGATTCATGATATAATACTCCAAAGGATAGTATATACACCATATAAGAGTGAATTGGTGCATAAAAACACTGAACCCTCAATAGAAATGTCAAATGTGATGAAATCCCTTATAAAGAAGGTATCCTTAAATTAAGGACAAATAAATCTCAAAAATATGTGTGAAAAATATATATATATACCCAATATAAGTGGATATTAAGTGTAAAACAATAAAAGGTCATTCACACATATTCAATGGATGACATATTCAATAACAACAAGTTGAACCCAAAGAAATCGAAATTGGGTTAAAAAGTTCCCTTGACAGCCTAACGGCATCACATCAAAATGAGTTGATGAGAGATAAAAAGTGTATCTCATCACTTGGACATAAAATTTACATCAATAAGGATGTATGAGAACATATCCCAACATAAAAATATGTAAATTAAAAGACCCAATAAAAGAAGTCTTTTAAAAAATAGGAGGGTGAAAGGTTCCCTTACTGACTTGGGTATCTTTCAAAACATACACCCCATGAATGGAAGACAATAGGTCATTGATGTAAATACTCATAAACGAAAGTATATTACACAAAGAGTAGAATAATGGGCAGTACATACACCACTCAATGGAATTTGTGGAAAATGTAGCATAAATCTCACGGGAATAAAAGTGAGATGAAAAATCCCTTACGAAAACTCGGCAGCCTAACGACGCCACATAAAACTTCCGAATATGGATTGATGAGATAAAATAGAGTATCCCGTCATATTAAAATATAATTTACAGCAAGTGTAATATAAAAGAAAATTCCCCAACATTGCAAGGAGGAGTTTAAAAGAAGTGACATAAAGGAGAGTACTTAAAAAGAGAGAGAGTTGTAGGATCTCTTACGAAAGTTCGACAGCCTAACGGCGCCACTCAAAACATCCAAAATGGATTGATGAGAGAGAATAGGGTCTCTCATCACATGAACATAAAAATTACAGTAAGTTTAATATAAAATATCATCCCAATAACAATAAAGAAGATCTTTAAAAGGAATGACATAAAAGTGTGTACTTAAAAAGAATGAGAGGAGTAGGACCCCTTACCTCGGGTCCGACTTGACTCGATCGTTCTTTAATCTCCTGAATAATAAACTTGAGTTAATTTCTACTTCCTTAAGAACCTTTTTCAAGTTCATTATTACTTTTATACTACTTATTACCATGTCATAAACATTATGTAATCATTTAAGTTAATAATATTTGTTTTGCCGATATTTGGTTCTTAAGTCGAAAGTGGACTTCTTACAATTACATGTTGTTCGTGTGGCCAAATGTTTATTATATCCATAATTGTATTCATTATGTATATATCATATATGTCATATATATCCAGTACATTCATGCATTTATAACATTACATAATCATTTAGAGGTAAGAAATGAAATGCACCGTTCATGGAGACGGTAAGCCGTACGTACGCATGAATGCTACTTTCATTTCTATTTCGTATTTTATAGAATGGAATAATAATGATATAAAGGTATATTATAATTCCAGTATAATATCATATATAATATCATATTTCCATCCTTTATACATCCCACATATGGTATTTAACGAATCAAATCACTTTGAGGGGGCGGTAGTCCGCATTTCCTTAAATGAAGATATCGTGTATACCCATAATGGAAGCCATAAAGGTAAGACAAAAATGAAAAAATACAGAAGCATAAATAAAACATAAACATATTATATATCATATATAAAAATAGTGACATCATAATGGCCACCTTTGAAGGTGTTAA
The DNA here is from genome assembly GCA_963277665.1 of Viscum album. Classification (NCBI taxonomy): domain Eukaryota; kingdom Viridiplantae; phylum Streptophyta; class Magnoliopsida; order Santalales; family Viscaceae; genus Viscum; species Viscum album. The sequence continues at coordinate 1,213,911,235 of OY728155.1, read as the reverse complement.
ATGAGTATTGAACAATCATCGTTTCGGGAGGCAAAATTTCACCATCCACGGAAACCGTATGTTCTTTAACCATTTGATGTAGTTGTGTGAGAGTGTAGCTCGAATAAATCTTATAACAACATCCCAGTATATTGAAGATACTGGTGTTGTTACAAAATAAGTAAATAAAAAGAGTTTAGGGGGAAGGAGAAGCAAAATAAAACAAATGAACATGAGAGAATGAATTACCTTTAAAAGTGTAACTCCTTTTGATTTGAGCCTAAAGGCTTCCTTTGAAAGGCTTCTTCCCAAAGGGAATCCTCTAGGATGAGGAGAGGGATGTGGAGAGAGTAATTTTTCAGGGGTTGGATGAGCCAAAGGCTTTAGGAGTGTGTTAAATGAGGTAGAGGTGGGGGCCTTTTATAAGAGGAGAGGAGGGGCACTTTTGGAAAGTAAAGAAATATTACTTTATTTGAAAATGTGTTTCGGTTTCAAAAGGTCCCAAATTGATATAATTAGTGGATAAGGTGATAAGGCTTCGAAATCCACTCATCCAGTAAGTTTTGGACATGTGTAGTTCATAGATTTTACATTATCTTTCCATTTTATTTAAATCGTCAAATAATGATGTCATCGCTGCATCATTATTATGTCATAAATAATTTAATTTATTTAATGTCTAAAAATTATAAAAAAATACTATGATGTAGGAAATCTTTTTATATTTCCAATGAATATTTATAATCAAAAATATGACTTGTATAATCCCACTTAAAAATTGTTTTCGTAAAACATATCATGTTTGTGTCAATTTTACTTTTACATTAAATAAAATGTTATTTATGTCATTTCCCAACCAAAGTGGATCCATGGGGTCCCCAAGTTGACCCATGGCTTTTCTTGGTCGGCCATGATACAACCAATGAGGTTAAGACATGTGTCAAGCTCATCTCATTTTATTAAAGCATTATTTTTACCTTAAACTACACTAATTACCACTAATCGCGATTAAAAACTTAATAAGTTACTATTCACCAAAAAATTATTTTAATCTCATTGAACCACATTTTACTTCTTAATGAAAACCATGTATGTCGGATTTTTTAAAATCAAAAAACAATGATGGCAAAATTTCATTTAAATGGAAAATCAGTTTTTATAAGTACCACTTAGTGGTTTCACTATTCATCAAAAATTGAAGTTTTTCAGAAAAATCCCAAAAATTCACCCTAAGCTATATTTGATATTCTGAATTCAAAAATGAAGTCCGTTTTACAAAATTCAAAACATATAAGTCACATTAATTAATTTAATAATTAATTCCCGTTGTCATGACAAATAGTGTGTTTTATGAAACAACAAGTATCAAAAGATTGACACTAGTTTAAGTCTGATTTCAAAGTGAAATTGATTCCAACGACCACAATTGGATATAATGGTAAAATTATTTTCTAATTTCACTTTAAAACCAATTAAAAATATAATATAATCATATAAATAAATTAGATTAAAAAGTGGTTTTGAATTAAAATACAACATTTTACATTATTCATTAAAAAAATGAACTTTATCGGAAAGATACCAAAAATTTACACAAAGTAAATTTTGATGTCCCGATTCTTAATAAGAGTTTTATTTGTTCCAAAAGAATGTTTAAGAGTGAACAAAACTATATTTAATGACTGTTCTCCATCAAAAGGTGATAAGTGAACCTTTAGTGAAAACTAGGGCATATACGCCTAAAATTGAATTCTTTCCGTATTTTAAGCCTTTATCTTTTATTGTATAAATGTAAAAATATTTAAGAACATATATAATCATATTTTAGTTATTTCTATCCATTACCTCCATTACAACGGCTACATGTTAACTACCATTTAAAATAATATTATTTTATTATTAGAGTGCAGCGTAAGATTCCCAAGAAACTCGTTGTTGCGTGTTGGGTACGCAATCTAGCATAGCGTCCCCTTTGAAGTCATATTAATATTTTATTCAAAAATATGGATAAATATGAAAATGTCATATTCCTTATTTACCTGGGGTGTTACATCCTTTCCACCTTTTGGGAATTGCGTCCTCGCAATTTTAAAATTGCGCTTGGAAACATCCTTGAACGTCCCACATCGGAACAAGAGTCGGTAAAACAATCACTTTAAAATAAAGAAAGATAAGAACAGAGGTCACCCGAGTTAACCCATTCTAGGATTCGAAGTATGAAAATATGGACATGGAGGAGAAAAAATAGGGTCATGTTCCGATGGAGAGTGATAGAAAACATGTTTAGGAGAAAGTTAACAATAAGAAAATCACAAACTTGTGATGGGTTAAACGGTGCTGGGTTCCCCAGTAGGAAAAGTTAATAGACAACATTTTTGGTTTAAGTTACTTTTTATTGAGGAATTTATTCATAAGGAAGCATAATCACTTATCATGTTGACTTTCAACTTTTACTAGATTCCTTAGTCAAACTCATATTTTTTCCAAAAGATGAGTATTTAGGGAGACTTGTTCGCATTAAGAGTACTATAATCAACTTCTAGAGAATCACCTAATCCCCAAAAGAGAACTATATACATCCCATGTATTTAGGATTTAACCAAAACCAAAACTAAAAAGTTTAGTGCAAGATCAGATAATCCAGAAAAGGATAACCCCTTATAAAAAGAAAATCTATTCTTAATCTCCAAAATTTGTCCAACAAAACCCAAAGTTCAACGAGGACCATCCGATAAACAATTTTCCCATAAAATTCTTCAAAGTAAACCAATATAAGATTGAAACCCAAATATTTGAAGGATTTAGTCACATAGTCTTCCAAGTTAAATCGTAACATTTATCTCCAAACAACATTAGTCGCTCCTAAAGTCTCACATTGAAAAATAATTATCCTAATCACATATCCTCCAAAATCAACTTACTCATAATTCATAAAATCATATAACTAAAAAGAATCAGTCAAACTAACCAGGGACTTCACGTAGTCCAGTGGTAGGCGATAAATACCAGTCGCACTTTGGTTGTGGGTTCGATTCCCGCAGCATTGTCCGACGCGACGGGTTGTCACACGGTCTGCGTGTTGTCCTTTTTCCAAAACTATATAATTCTCAAATCATTACCCAAAAAGGTATAAAATCATCAAAAATAACCATAACATAATGTAACATCAATTTTATCTCATGCCTTTCACTTCAATCATAACATATGGTAACCCATAATTACCTCAAAAGTAAGGATCATATAAACCAAAATGGTTCTTTATAACTATGTCCACAAAAGAAAAAATAACTATTACTTGAATAAAATTTGCCTATATTAATCATCAGGGTTACACATAATATAAAAAGTCTTCTAATGTAACCCCATCATCAAAAGAGACTTAATACTCTTAAGAATTTCACCCTAACTCTTGAAGCCCTTATATGTTGACATCTTACTCATTCAACATTCTTCATCATCCATTATCCATTCCTTTCCAACTTATTTCGAAATACCTCTTTCCTACAAACAAAATCATGAATCATATCCTAAGATTCCAAAATAAGAAAACAATAGTCATGAAATTGTACATACCTTTGATTGGTCATTGTCAGTTTCATCATCCTCAATCGGAAAGGCATTAGGTATTGGTAAACGAATATTGGTACGCTCTTGGTGACCCCATTCATGAAACTTCTTCATAGGACATGTGTTTTCATAATGACCATGCACACCACATTTAAAACATTCAATTGATCCCTCAGAAAGAACTTCTTTCCCTTTCCTCGAGTCAACTGGATGCTTCCTTTTTCCATGGCAGGTTCTTGCTTTATGACCTTCATTTCCACATCTATAGCATATTTTTTCCCCTTTGAAACATTTTCCTAGGTGTTTCTTTCCACATCTTTGACACATAGGTTTTTTAACACACTTACCTTTATGATTATTACCTGTACTTCCATAGGGATTTGTTTCTTGCATATATGACGCCTTAGAGAAATCTCCAAGTATTAGGTGGTCAATCATGACTCCGGATAGTTGGTTGAGGATAATCAAAAGAGTTCTCATTGCAGCTCCCATATCATTCAGTTGCTTGCTCAAAAAACTTTCACAGTTTCCTTCACATCCACTGTTACTTTGGTGCCTACTAGATCCAGCCATTTACTAAAACCAAAAAGGTCAGTGTGAGTATATCAAAAAAAAACCATCATGTACTAATGAGTAAGATAGACAAGAAGATATACTTACTCATTCACTTTATCTAAAACTAAGACTCTTTCTGAAATCCTAACCATTATGGTAATTGTCAATTATGCTTAAAGAATACCCTAACCTCTAAAGTAATCTAAACCGACCTCTGATACCAACTATAAGGCCCCAGCCTTAAACCTTACTTAATCTTGAGTTATTACAAGATTACACATTGAGGAACTTTTCAGGTTTAGATTTTTAGAGAATTAGATCATGAAACTTGCATTACATTCCACATTTAAACAAAGTGGTTACATAAAAGACAGTATTCCTTCTTCCCATCAACGGAAACATATTTAAAAATTAAACATGGATTCTTTCTTGACACATCCTTGACACTATCGTCACATCTTGTACCTTTCCCTTGACCTGTGAAAAACATTTCAAAAACATGGGATGAGCATAAAAAGCTCAGTAAGGGTTATAAAAATATGGAAAGGAAACATGAGTTCATATATACATAAGAATGAAATCATACTTTACCCATAAAACATAGGCATATCAAATCGTGAATAAATCATAGAAAACATAAGACATAAAGGTAACTTGAGGCATTCATAACATTCTTACGTAGGGAGTAACCCTCTTGGTTACATTTGGAATACCCATCACAGTATATTCCCTAAATCTCTTCGGAGAAACCTTAACGTTTCACTCCTTCGCGTTACCCAATGCATTGGGGAGCTATATCGGGCTCACCCGCCCTTAGTTTATCACGGAACCACCCGTTCTTCATAACAATGCCCAAGAACCATAACATAATCGTATCAAATAAACATGAATAAAGGAAACATAACATTTCCTCATTTCAATCACAATATAACATTTTAGGATATTGAAATAATGAATCCATTCAAAAAGAAACCATTTCCAAAACCATTTAAAACATTTAATAAAGAGATTTTTGAATCAAAGTGTCCCATACCACCCTGAAGCTTTTAACATTTTAAACCATTAATATCCATATAAATAAATCCTTAAAACCATTTGAAAACATGGATATTAATAAGAACAAATAATTAAAACATTTAAAATGATATTTTGGTTAAAGGGGTTTTACCAAAATTAGAGACACTTGAATACAATAATCGTGGAATAACATTTAGTCAGAACTTTATAATATCATGAGAATAAAAGGATTCATGATATAATACTCCAAAGGATAGTATATACACCATATAAGAGTGAATTGGTGCATAAAAACACTGAACCCTCAATAGAAATGTCAAATGTGATGAAATCCCTTATAAAGAAGGTATCCTTAAATTAAGGACAAATAAATCTCAAAAATATGTGTGAAAAATATATATATATACCCAATATAAGTGGATATTAAGTGTAAAACAATAAAAGGTCATTCACACATATTCAATGGATGACATATTCAATAACAACAAGTTGAACCCAAAGAAATCGAAATTGGGTTAAAAAGTTCCCTTGACAGCCTAACGGCATCACATCAAAATGAGTTGATGAGAGATAAAAAGTGTATCTCATCACTTGGACATAAAATTTACATCAATAAGGATGTATGAGAACATATCCCAACATAAAAATATGTAAATTAAAAGACCCAATAAAAGAAGTCTTTTAAAAAATAGGAGGGTGAAAGGTTCCCTTACTGACTTGGGTATCTTTCAAAACATACACCCCATGAATGGAAGACAATAGGTCATTGATGTAAATACTCATAAACGAAAGTATATTACACAAAGAGTAGAATAATGGGCAGTACATACACCACTCAATGGAATTTGTGGCAAATGTAGCATAAATCTCACGGGAATAAAAGTGAGATGAAAAATCCCTTACGAAAACTCGGCAGCCTAACGGCGCCACATAAAACTTCCGAATATGGATTGATGAGATAAAATAGAGTATCCCGTCATATTAAAATATAATTTACAGCAATTGTAATATAAAAGAAAATTCCCCAACATTGCAAGGAGGAGTTTAAAAGAAGTGACATAAAGGAGAGTACTTAAAAAGAGAGAGAGTTGTAGGATCTCTTACGAAAGTTCGACAGCCTAACGGCGCCACTCAAAACATCCAAAATGGATTGATGAGAGAGAATAGGGTCTCTCATCACATCAACATAAAAATTACAGTAAGTTTAATATAAAATATCATCCCAATAACAATAAAGAAGATCTTTAAAAGGAATGACATAAAAGTGTGTACTTAAAAAGAATGAGAGGAGTAGGACCCCTTACCTCGGGTCCGACTTGACTCGATCGTTCTTTAATCTCCTGAATAATAAACTTGAGTTAATTTCTACTTCCTTAAGAACCTTTTTCAAGTTCATTATTACTTTTATACTACTTATTACCATGTCATAAACATTATGTAATCATTTAAGTTAATAATATTTGTTTTGCCGATATTTGGTTCTTAAGTCGAAAGTGGACTTCTTACAATTACATGTTGTTCGTGTGGCCAAATGTTTATTATATCCATAATTGTATTCATTATGTATATATCATATATGTCATATATATCCAGTACATTCATGCATTTATAACATTACATAATCATTTAGAGGTAAGAAATGAAATGCACCGTTCATGGAGACGGTAAGCCGTACGTACGCATGAATGCTACTTTCATTTCTATTTCATATTTTATAGAATGGAATAATAATGATATAAAGGTATATTATAATTCCAGTATAATATCATATATAATATCATATTTCCATCCTTTATACATCCCACATATGGTATTTAACGAATCAAATCACTTTGAGGGGGCGGTAGTCCGCATTTCCTTAAATGAAGATATCGTGTATACCCATAATGGAAGCCATAAAGGTAAGACAAAAATGAAAAAATACAGAAGCATAAATAAAACATAAACATATTATATATCATATATAAAAATAGTGACATCATAATGGCCACCTTTGAAGGTGTTAAATGAGTATTGAACAATCATCGTTTCGGGAGGCAAAATTTCACCATCCACGGAAACCGTATGTTCTTTAACCATTTGATGTAGTTGTGTGAGAGTGTAGCTCGAATAAATCTTATAACAACATCCCAGTATATTGAAGATACTGGTGTTGTTACAAAATAAGTAAATAAAAAGAGTTTAGGGGGAAGGAGAAGCAAAATAAAACAAATGAACATGAGAGAATGAATTACCTTTAAAAGTGTAACTCCTTTTGATTTGAGCCTAAAGGCTTCCTTTGAAAGGCTTCTTCCCAAAGGGAATCCTCTAGGATGAGGAGAGGGATGTGGAGAGAGTAATTTTTCAGGGGTTGGATGAGCCAAAGGCTTTAGGAGTGTGTTAAATGAGGTAGAGGTGGGGGCCTTTTATAAGAGGAGAGGAGGGGCACTTTTGGAAAGTAAAGAAATATTACTTTATTTGAAAATGTGTTTCGGTTTCAAAAGGTCCCACATTGATATAATTAGTGGATAAGGTGATAAGGCTTCGAAATCCACTCATCCAATAAGTTTTGGACATGTGTAGTTCATAGATTTTACATTATCTTTCCATTTTATTTAAATCGTCAAATAATGATGTCATCGCTGCATCATTATTATGTCATAAATAATTTAATTTATTTAATGTCTAAAAATTATAAAAAAATACTATGATGTAGGAAATCTTTTTATATTTCCAATGAATATTTATAATCAAAAATATGACTTGTATAAACCCACTTAAAAATTGTTTTCGTAAAACATATCATGTTTGTGTCAATTTTACTTTTACATTAAATAAAATGTTATTTATGTCATTTCCCAACCAAAGTGGATCCATGGGGTCCCCAAGTTGACCCATGGCTTGTCTTGGTCGGCCATGATACAACCAATGAGGTTAAGACATGTGTCAAGCTCATCTCATTTTATTAAAGCATTATTTTTACCTTAAACTACACTAATTACCACTAATCGCGATTAAAAACTTAATAAGTTACTATTCACCAAAAAATTATTTTAATCTCATTGAACCACATTTTACTTCTTAATGAAAACCATGTATGTCGGATTTTTTAAAATCAAAAAACAATGATGGCAAAATTTCATTTAAATGGAAAATCAGTTTTTATAAGTACCACTTAGTGGTTTCACTATTCATCAAAAATTGAAGTTTTTCAGAAAAATCCCAAAAATTCACCCTAAGCTATATTTGATATTCTGAATTCAAAAATGAAGTCCGTTTTACAAAATTCAAAACATATAAGTCACATTAATTAATTTAATAATTAATTCCCGTTGTCATGACAAATAGTGTGTTTTATGAAACAACAAGTATCAAAAGATTGACACTAGTTTAAGTCTGATTTCAAAGTGAAATTGATTCCAACGACCACTATTGAATTTAATGGTAAAAATATTTTCTAATTTCACTTTAAAACCAATTCAAAATATAATATAATCATATAAATAAATTAGATTAAAAAGTGGGTTTAAATTAAAATACAACATTTTACACTATTCATTAATAAAATGAACTTTATCGGAAAGATACCAAAAATTTACACAAAGTAAATTTTGATGTCCCGATTCTTAATAAGAGTTTTATTTTGTCCAAAATAATGTTTAAGAGTGAAAAAAACTATATTTAATGATGGTTCTCCATCAAAAGGTGATAAGTGAACCTTTAGTGAAAACTAGGGCATATACGCCTAAAATTGAATTCTTTCCGTATTTTAAGCCTTTATCTTTTATTGTATAAATGTAAAAATATTTAAGAACATATATAATCATATTTTTGTTATTTCTATCCATTCCCGCCATTAAAACGGCTACATGTTAACTACCATTTAAAATAATATTATTTTATTATTAGAGTGCAACGTAAGATTCCCAAGAAACTCGTTGTTGCGTGTTGGGTACGCCATCGAGCATATCGTCCCCTTTGAAGTCATATTAATATTTTATTCACAAATATGGATAAATATGAAAATGTCATATTCCTTATTTACCTGGGGTGTTACAGGTAAGGTATTGACATGGTTAATTTTTATGAATTATTGAATGATGTAAATGAAATAGAATGTGGGTGCTAGACATGACAATCTGGAAAATGGATAATGTGGGACCTAGACATATTGTCCCTCTCCAATAGTTAACCGTGTTATTGGTTGTGAGGTTTTATACATGGTGAACCGCACTAGATGTGATATGTGGTGGTAGAGATGACGAACTACTCTGAATGAGAATTGTGGTACATGACATGATGTTCAACACCAAATGAAGAAAAATAATGAGTTGTGAATTTAATGAGAAACATAAACGATGATTGAGTTTAGTATGTTTAAATAAAGAATAAATGAAAATTTGATAATGGTTTAATTGTGCGTTGTATTTATTACTTCATATAATTTTATACAATATATTTTTTTTAGACTTGTTTTAAACATTGTTGGTGGTGGCCAATTGAGTTGTACTAACACCCTACTCAGGCCTCATAACCGGAACCTGAGCAGACTTTTTTGTTGTAGGAATGGATAAGGGGGAGGCCTTATAATAGGTTTCTCTTTGGGAAAGGAGCATGCTTGAGGGAACCAGATGTGGTTCGGGACCCTCTTTAGAGTCACCATGTCTTCACATTTCAGTTCCTTTGTAGTCCCATCACACTTTCATTTTCATATCATGATTTACATTTATAGTTGAGTGTTGTATTTACTATTCTAACTATTTTCTGGCATTGGTATAGATCTGTTTGTTTATAGGATTCCACACTAGTAATTGTTTTTTTAGGTTGGTATTTTAATCTGATAAAAGAGGGTATAGTCTCCCCATGACTGACTTCCGACCGTCCCTACTAGTCGGCGCCCTCTAGCATACGGGGATGCATGCTTGAGGGCATGCGACCGACTGGCTCGGGGCATAATTTTTTGGAAATCGGGTTAGTACATTACACATATAAGCTCACAAATTTCTTAAAATGATCATAGAATCCACAAACTAGGTTGAAATACAAACAAGGAATCCCTTTTTTGCAAACCAAATCCAGTTACACAATGAAGAGTTAATATCCTTTAACAAGCACCTTCGTTTTCTATCATTCTATGCACATTCAATTATTCTTATTCCATGATTATGTAAAAACATAAATATCATAAATATAATTAAATTTTGTTATGTTAGGGTCATGAACTAAACTCACACACACATCTATAAAATGAGATAGACAATCATCATTCTTGTGTACGACAGACTACAACCTCACGAACTGATGTCATTCATTCTTCCATTATCACTATTCGTGTCTGAGAGTAATGATGTACATACTATTTTTATATAATATCTATGATATATATGATTTATTAATACTTTTTTAATTATTATATAATTCATACCATCATTATTTACATTTTAGGGAATACAATATCTTTGTTTCTGGATGAGTGGACCACCGCCTCCTCATAGCGATGTTATTAATTCACATATCACATGGAATGTAATAAGTTTGGGTTTAGTAAATGTATATGATATATATGAAATATTTATTCTATGTGAATGATAATATATATATATATATATAAATAAATATATATATTACTATATTTTTTCAATACAATAATAAAATAGAAACAACGTTCATGCATACGTATGACAAACCATCTCCATGAATGGCGTATTTCATTTCAGATTTAAATATTTTTAATATTATTATAAACACATGTATTTTTAATAAACATGATATTTAAATAATTTTTTACATTATGGAAATATATAAATATGGATCTATGTAAGAGGATCATGAGTAAAAAGTCGAAACATATACAAAAAATAAAGCGGTTTTTACCAAAAACATAACTATAACACAATATTTTTAATAAACACAAAATATAAATTCATAATAAAATAATTAATGGTATTTTAACAATAATATGGGATTTTTTATTTTTAAAATAACGTTATATTTATTATATATGAGGTTTTAATGTATATGAAAAATGTCATTACTTATGTGAAGGGAATTTCAACTCACAATATTTTTTTCGTGGGATATATTCCATATTCACCACTCACAACTTTTTTTGGGGTATATGATACAAAATAACTTGTTATATAAATACTTTAACATATTTAATTATAATAAAATATTTAATTGATGATATTATTTCACTGGGATCATGATTTAATATTACTTATGTAGAATGGGTTTTCTCATCTCACTTTTATTTCAATAAGATATATTTTATATTCACCTATTATTCATATTTTTTGGTGTATATTATAACCTATGAAATGTTATATAATTAATATAATTTATTTAATGATATTCAAATAATCAATTTATGTTATTATTTCTCATATTTAATTAGTTTAATGTTTCTCAAGTAGAAAGGGATTTTTAGCCTCGCTTTTATTTCTGCGAGTTTATACCTTATTCACCAATAATTTTTTTTGGTTTATTTAATTCCAATGAATTTATTTTATTTTTACTATCATTATTTTTTATATGTATTTACATATCTATTTTTTATCTCTCCTTCCTGGGGTTTTTATTTCAAAAGTAACTAAATATGTAATGAATTTTTTCTCAAATTTTTTATTTTGAGGACGACGTAATGTTATGCACCTATATTATTATAAAATGTTGTATATAATTCTATTTGAAGTTTTTTATTATGAATATAATTATTCTCATGATATTTTATTATTAATGAAATTTAATTCTATCATGTCTATCCTAATTCAATATTACCAAATTGGTAACAATTTATTACTATAATCAAATCATATCTTGATTATTTATGATTATGCTTACATTGATGAATTATTATGATAAATATAAAGAAATCACTTATTAATTTCATTATCCTCTGGTTATTTATTATAAATTCCTTTAATGGAACCATTTTTTACAATAGTTTTTACTTAATATAATGAATAATGTTTTCTAAGAAAATACAAAATTATTTATCTCTTCAGTCGGAAATTGATTTTATTTGAAAACCATGTTTTCTAAAAATACATTGATTTTTTTTTTCAAATGATCATTTAAGATAAATTTATTGGAATTATTTTATATTTTATTATGAAATTTAAATATTGATTTTATGGTTTTCAATGTTATTTTAAAATATAAAATATTTTCAAATGTTTTATATTTTAAAAATAATTGTTTAAAACTGAAAAGATATTCAAAAAAATGTTTTCAATGATATTTAAAAATCATTATAAACATAAGATGATATAATATTATATATTTTATTCATTATAAGGGATATTGTATATGGAAACCATTCTTATTCTTTCTTTAAATGGATTATGTTTATGATGAAAATTTATTTTTGAAACCTGTTTCTCTTCCATGGATCATACCATGATAAAATTCTTAAAAATATCCTTCCTTTCAAGGGTTATTCATTAATGATATTATCCAGATACGTGAATCATTTTCCAAGGTTATAAAATGATGAATAGTTTATAATACCCATTTCTTTTCATGGGTTATACAATTATGTTTACAAAACCCATTTCTTTTTATGGGTTATGAAATTATGAAGGATTTACTATCTTATGGAACACGTATGATTGAATTTATTATGTGATTGGTCGGGCCTATATCTCATTCCAATTCATTGTGAAATTATTTATATCAACTGAGAAATACGTGTAGGGAATGAGGAGTGAACTTGGTTCAATATGGATGGGTTGGAAGGTGGAGTCAACTTGATTTAGAATGACATGGTTGAAATGATGTGTGATCTCGGTTTAGTAATACATAGATTGAAAAAGTATTTAAATAAAATAAATAATACCGAAATAAAATGGGATGTGAACCTGGTTTAGTAATATAGGGTTGGAATAGTACGTGAACGTAGTTCATTAATATAGGGAATAAATGGGGATTGAACACAATTAAGTAAATGATTTTTCTACTAAGATTGACATGGGAGTGAACCTTGAATACTAAGATGGACTAGGGAGTTAAACCATTCCACTAAGATGGAATTTTCAATAATCCTTGGTTACTTTAGAAATAATTTTATATGTTTATGTGTCTTCAATAATTCTATGTCTTATTTTTATGTAATTATTTAATGGATTGTTCTCTTGATTCCCTTACGATTCATTTCATAGAGGAAATGAATATATATTACATGAATCTTTATTTTTATCATTGATATATAAGGACACCACTACAAATATGGGTTTTATCACCACTAGAAAAGGGCATTAACAGCACTAAAAAAGCACTATTAATAGAGGCAAAGATAAAGGGGTTCCCTTCTATCAGCGTTCAGAAAATCTTTGATAAATTAGTCTTATATCAGTGCTAAAAAAAGCGTTGAGAGAAGTATAAAAAATAAAAAATATATATATAATTCGGGGGGAGATTTAAAGAGTGCTTGAACCCCTTTCTCAGTGCTATGTGGACCACTCAAGTGGGATTCCCTTGCCTGCGCGTCCATCAAATTCCCCCCACATGGACCTCCTTACTTCCACTAGAACATGAACCCGTTAACTCCCCCTTGCGCGCCTGCACCATTAACACTAAGCCATTTCGTTTTTATTCTATTTATTGATATTTCTATTTATTGATATATATAGTTATATTTATTAATATATTAATATAGATTCAGGTTAATATAAATTTATTTAGTTATATTAATACATATATATATTGATATATTAATATTAATATATATTAATATATATATATATATATTTATATATATATAGTTGTATTTATTCATATAATAATATAGATTCATATTAATATGTATATATTTGGTTATATTAATACATATATATTTATTCATATATTAGTAAATATATATTTATTCATATATTGATTTATATTTATATTTATTTATATTTATATTTTTTGTTATAATTTTTATACATAGATTTATTTGTATAATAATATAAATTTATAAGATTATTTTTAAATACATTTATAAAATATGTTATTTATATGTGTTTATAAATAAATAAATAAATAAATACATACATAAATACATATATACAATGCACACAAAGACACACAAAGACACACCTACACATATATATTTACGAATATATACATCTATATATCCATATTTGAAAATCCATAGAATGTTAAAATGCCCATAACATCTAATACAAGATCCTTTTCAACTCCAAAACCATTCAAATAAATGAAAATGAAACAATAATCGATATGATATGCAGTACAGGCCTAACAAACATCTAGATCAGAAGTTATACTTGTTTGAATGTCAACAAATCTGGATATCCCTACTAAAAACACGGTTTTAGAGGAATTATGAGCCTTTTGGGATAGAAATATGTGACAAAAGCTTTGGTTGGGTTACAAGCACGTAGATCCCATTGCAGGCTTCGATTTGATTTGCTATAGAGCTCAAATGGACACCCAGGTGAAAATTTATGGCCGTTTGATGTTTGAGTTACATTTTCAACTTATTTTAGAGATTTTATTTATTTGGATTTTTGTGACTTCAAATTGCTATTAAATGATTTTTAATAGATGATAATTAGTAAATTATTAATTAATTGTATTTTTAGAATAATTTGAAGAAATTATCAATAAATTTCTTATATGTTAAAATGTAATAGTCTATTTATACTTATCTAAAACAAATTTTAAAAATATTTATTATATTTATATCAATATAAATATAGTTATATAACAATATATTATTTTTCATGAATTTTTTTTTTGAAACCTAAAATTTATCAATGCTAGAGAAATCCCTGATAAAGCCCCTCTTTATCAGCGCTACTAAAAACACACTGATAAAGGGGTCCCCTTTATTAGCGGTAAAAAAAACACTGATATAGGGGGGCATTTATCAGTGCTAAAAAAAGAACTGATAAAGGGCCACTTTTAACAGCACTTTTTTAGCACTGATAACGGACCCCCCTTATCAGATCTTTTTTAGCGCTGAAAAAGGCCCCTTTTATCAGTCCTTTTTTAGCATTGATAAAAGGGTTGTGCTTCCCTTTCCCACTTTTGTAGTAGTGGGAATAATATTCTAATGTAATGATCTTATTCATATACCCATATGATTATGATTATTCTTACATATCTCACTTACGTACCCATACTGAGCATATGATATCACCAATTTTTGGATTCATGTCCCCATGTTCTGAAGAAAGATTTTTATTTGGATTAATATTGGGGATGAGCTTTGTTGGAAACATTTATAATACTTCACCAAGATAGAATATTTTCTTCCACGTTTCCAAATACAATGAACTATTATAATCCTCAAGAACCTACTTTAGTAATGTGCATAATATTCATTTAAATAATGTAATATCAGCGTGTGTTAATTATAGATCTCTATAATTGGTATAAGTGGAAATGATTAATTCACCATTGTATAATTGAAAGAAAATCATTTAGTGAGATACATTGGGAAATTTATAAGGAATTATCTAGGGATGTCTCTAAGGAGAAGTCTAAGAATAAAAGATAGTGTTAGTGGATTTCAAGAAATACATTAATGTCTTGATTCTAGAAGTTGATTTGGATCTAATATATATGTACATAGGGGTAAAAACCATAAAAACATTATATTAAGATAGAATAGATAGGGAGTTATTTTACAAAAAATGGGCCTTACTTCACACAGGTTTAAATCTTCTAGGGGATATTATTTGGGAATTAAAAAACACTTTCTAAATTATCTGTATGTATTTAGATCGATATGAATTTCAATTATACATGATTAACCTATGGTTTCATATATTAAAATACATGTGTCGTGATATAGACATTCTAGAAGTCATTTTCCCTGATTTTTTGGTTTTCCCCTATGATTACAATTTCTCCCACTATGTTTTTGGTTTTAGTCAATGGATGTATCCCAAACAAACTATATTAATGAAGAATGCAAGGGAAAATTCAATGAATACCTCTTAAATAATCAAATGTTTTGTGAGACAAAATGAATAACCTTATTGATATGCTAACACATATTTATCATGCTAGGAATTAGGGTGAACATCCAAATGGGAAAAGGAGGAAAAATGATATATTGAGTCCTTCATGAGGTAGAACCCACCTTCATTAAATGGTTTAATTGATCTGTTACTTCCTATGAAAAGGATCTATACCACTAGAAAGATTATTTCCATTCTCAAATGTTCAGAAAAGGAAAATGCCACTTTGTCCGTCTACCATCTGGAAGGTGAGGTGAATCAATAGTGAAAACATGTCAATAATATTATGTGACAATATTCAATTGAATCTATTTAAATGAACAAGTTAATGAACTTATTTTACAATAAGAATATTCCTCGTATTCTTCATACTAATATGGGAAAGGAATTACAAGAGATGAAATAGAAGGAAGATGAATTTATTGGTGTGTATGAAGTAAAATTTTAAATTATTGCAAGGTACTATTTGGGTATTACAATCAAACATGAAATTATGGTTTATGGATTCATCAATTATGAAAAAATATCAATAAAGGGAATTATATATATGAATCTTCAATATCTAGGAAGATATTGTTCAATGTGCTATCATGGTGGAATGAGAGGATGATCTTAGATTTCAATCTATAGGTTTTGACATGAAAATTATGATGGGGTTCAAAGAAAAATATAAATACCACAGAGAGAAAATGTTAATATTTTCTTTATGCTCAATGTGTGGGATCAAGCATGGAAGAAATTTTCCAAAGGGGATGCTAAATCATTTATGTGTGGATGATAAGGTTATTGAGAAATTGATTTCTGAAGTAATGGGAGGAAGTTATACAATGATATGAATAGTGATAAATTTTCATGAGTGCACCTCCCACACTCTAGTGTTTCGATTCTACAGAGTTTAGGAATAATATGAATCAATTATCTAATCTAAAAGATAATATGGGTGATAATACACAACAACTACTAAGGACAATGGAAAAAATGAAAGCTTAGGAAATCACAATGGAGGACGTGAATAATGATTATTATGAAATATTATCCTCACCTCCTAAATTGGAAATTTCATGTTTTATTTTAATTGAATAAGCCCTATTAAAATATTATTTTTCATCCTTTAGTGATGTTTCAAGTGATTACATCCATCTATTAAGATTCTGCAATAAAAACCCACATTTAATATTTGATCGGATCATGGATGGACCCATGCTTACAATAAAAATGTTTTGGTATAAGATAAGATATTATTTATGGAATATTGTTTGAATTATATTTTTTTGGTTTATAAGGATTACCATTTTTGAAATAGTTAATGTTAAACATCGAATGGGGTTTTATTGTTAATGTATTATCTCTCCATATGAGGATTTATGCATATTTGATAACCTATTTTAACAATTTTTATATGATATTAACGAAAGACAGATGGAATTAATTATTATTATACTTGTGGATCTTATAATCCAGATGTGCTTCATGAAATCAACTTCATCTTAATTTTTTTAGTAATATTTGAAGTAGAAATTAGTCATGACGTTACCAAAGGGTGGGATTTTTCATATGAAATAGAATTAAAAAATGTAATTATATCTCCTTGTGAAAATTCTTCAACATTTGGAATATGGCCTTGAAATAAAATATTATCCTGTAATCATAATTTTTACGATACCAATGAACTTTTTCCAGACACATTGGTTTACCTCTATTTTTTTCATTAACATCACCATGACCATTTTATCTACCATTATCCATCATAATATGATAGTTAAATTCATATTCAATGTCTATGTTTTCACATTCTAGATATGTTCTCCTATATAGAAAACCAGTTAAGAGTTACTTTGGGTAACAATAATGTTCCCATATATTTTTAAGGATGTTTTATAATTGGTTTTTAAAATTTGAGTGTATATTAATGAAAAATAAGAGAATTCAACCATTAATTAATTTTATTAATTTTGAGGGTGAAATTCATTTTAATGGTGTAGAATACAACACCTTCAATTGTTATGAATTAATTTTTCTCTAATAATTTTTTTTTTGATATATTTCATTGAACGTTCCACCAATTTAATCTTTAATTATACATTTTTTTCTATATGAAACACTTATATTAGATTTTATAACATTCAACACTATTTTTTTCTTATATTACACATAATTATGAGCTCCATTAATAGATTACATCACACACAAGACTAAGTTTCACTAAACTAAAATATACCACTAATATAATTATTAAAATATTATTATATCTATCACCTAGATGAATTTATGAATAATATTAACTAATTTATAAAAATTTGGTTCACAGATATATATAAGTATAATAATTTGATGATTAATTACCTATAATTTAAAATAAACCCATTTTGGAAATATAGAAAATAATTTCTTGGAAAACCATATTAATGTAATCAAATAAGTTTTACCTCAATAAATTAATTATATGTTATTTATGAATTATATTAATGAAATATAAATATATTATATTTATTAAACACATTAATGTTCTTCTTATATGTTTTCTATATAAATTATAAGAATAATTTCAGTTTTACCCATAAAATATATATATGTTTTTTCTAAATGGTAACGTTACAACATATTAATGGAAAACCTATTTTAAATATAAATTATAAAAAAATTATAAATTTAATATGAAAAATAAGAATAATTTTTCAAATTGGTATGTCAAAATTTACTTTCTCCAATTTTTTGTATTTTTCCGAGAAGTTCATTTTGGATGAATAGTGACAAACAATGAATTTTAATTGAAAACAACATTTTTGGATAATTTTTTTATATCTTTAAATAATATTTTTAAATGTTTTAAAATTAAATACATATTTATTATAAATATATTAATCTAGTTTATTTCATTATAATAATGTTCAAATTGAAATAGGATATAAAAAACATTTCACACTTTTGACCTTTTTACATTAAAAACTCGTTACTACATCACACATGTGGGATTAATTATAAATTATTTTTTAACAATTATGTGCTTATAATTTGGAAAATAAATTTCATTATTTTTAATCTTCATAATTTATAATTTATTGTAATTTCAACTTAGTTATTGACATAAAAAATGAGTGAATGTAATTAAAATTAATTACAATGATTAAGTTAAAAATGATTTTACTTAGTGGTTCAACCTTAACATTAGGGGCCAAGTACCCTAGAAAAATATCCAAAATCTATTTTATGGACACATTATGAACATATTATCCATTTTATATAAAATTTAAATCTATTGGAGGCACATTATGTTAGGGAAACCTCTCAATAGTTTTTAACTTTTTATATTTACAAGAATTCCACCCTCCTCCACTATAAAATGGCTCTCAACAACTCACTGAATCACACCTCTAAAGCTATTTGTCTCATAAAAACACTTCCAAATATTCTCCAATATTAACTCATATAAACCTATAATCCTCATTTTGGGTTGAAAGCTGACCAAGGAAGCCCTTTGATACAAACTGAATGGATTTATCTAAAGAGGAGGCAATATCCTTCAATAAGATTTTTTGTATTATTTCTTTCTCCATCCCTTAAATTTTTATTATTTTTTTATTATATAGTAACATAGTATCTGAAATATAATTATATTTTTTTAAAGTTAACGATATATAATCTTACACACTTCCATCAAATGGGATAGACAATCATCGTTTTTGTGTGCAGTGGACTACCACCTAACAAACCTGTGTCATTTGTTCTTCCATTACCACCTTTAATGGTTCGGACTAATGATTTAATTATTGTTTTATATGTTATATATTTTAGTTATGATGTATTTTTATTATTTAATGTTTATATAATTCATACATTTATTCGTTTCATTTTGTCGGAATATGATAACTTTGTTGGTTGATGTGTGGACTACCGCCTCCTCAAATCGATGTGATTCATCCACACATTAAATGGAATGTATTGAGGTTGGATTTAGTTTTAATTTTGATATTTATGAAATAATAATTATAATATAGTGATATATATATAACCATATATTTCATCAATATGACAAGAAAACAGAAACAACATTGATGTATATGTTTGACTGACCACCTCAGTGAACAGTTTATTTCATTTTATATTTATATATTTTATAGATTCTTATAAATAATTACATATTAATTATATATGATATTTAAATACTGTTTTACATTCATGAAACATGAAAATCATGATCTAATTAAGAGTATCAAGAATAACAAGTCTAAACACATACAAAAAATAGAACAGTTATTACCAGAAACATAACCTTAACAAGAAATTGTAAATAAATTGAAAATATAAAGTCAAATTAAAATAATATATGGTATTATATATAATAATATTTTTTTGTTATATGTATAATAATATTACATTTAGTATATTGGTGGTTTGAATATGTTTGAAGAATGTTAAGACATAAGGTACGTGAATTTCATCTCCTTTTTTATTCTATGAGATACATGCCATATTCACCACTCTATCATCTTATGTGGTGTATATAAATAACTATGACATTTAATATAATTAATTTTCATTATTAAATGATATTAAAATATCTTAATTATGTTATTATTTCATGGGGATCATGATTCAAAAGTTACTCATGCAGTAAGAGTTTTCTTGTCACCCTTATATTTCCATAAGATATATGATGTATTAAAAACATATTCATATTGTGTGGATTATATACTAACCGATGAAAAATTTTATCATCAATTTACATTTATTAATGATAAAAGGTTTCAATTTATTTTATTCATTAATAGATCACATGATACAAAAGTTATGCAAGTGGTAAGGGGATTTATAGTATCCTTTACATTTCTTTTAGACTTATTCCTTATTCACTAATAATTTATTTTGTGTGAAATATATATTATCCATAAATTTTCATATTATAATAATACTTAAATTTTTTGGTAATTAAATGTCCATTTTTTGATCTCTCTTTTATTGGGTTTATTATTCAAAAGTGATCAAACCATTGAAAATATATTGTCTCAATTTTCTTTCTTTGGGACGCGTGTTATGTTATGAACCTATATTACTTTAAAAGGTCTATATAATTCCATTTGAAAATATTTCATCATTAATAAACTTATTTTGAATATAATTTATCATTCATTTATTTTAATTCTTTCATTGGGATCATAATTTTTTTAAAAGGTGGTGCCTCAATCATGTAAATAGCACATTTTATTGACCAAAAGAGGAAAAGGATTACAAAAGTCTGAAGGATGGAACCTTATTACAGTACTTATGAAAAAAGGGGAGCGATTCGTCAGCCATATCATCCAGCCAGGTAACATCCTGCTTGACCCCCTTATTGGCGAGACTATGGACAACCATGTTCGCTTCACGAAAATCATGTGTGGAAATGTAGTTGAGATCCATGAGAGAAGCAAGACATTTCATCCATCGAGATCTGAGCGGCCATACAAGGTGAACCAATATTTTCCTGATAGATTGAACAACAGTGGTAGAATCACATTTAATCCACAGCTGGTTCTTGTCCTTTTGCTTTACAAAATCCACCGCATGAATCACTCCCAACATTTCCGCTTCCAAAGCTAAGGACACACCACACCCACCAGAGAAGAAGCCAGGGAATCTGCCAAGAGAGTCTCTGATGATGGCACCGTAACCTTCTGGACCTGGATTTCCTCTAGAGGCACCATCAACATTCACTTTGATCCATCCTGGAAGCGAAGCCTACCAGAAGACCTCAAAGGTGCGTCGAGGTTGCCTATAAGATCCCTCAATCCAGAGATGACGAAGGATCTCAAAGTCGCCAATAGAGTTGTCACAATGATCATTATTAAGAGTTGAAGCATCCTTGATGGCAATGATAATACACATTTTACTTGCATTGAGACTGAATGAGAAATTATTATTAATAAAATTATTTCTATCATACCATATGCCATGTAAGAGTTCTTCCACCGTAGTCAGAAAGAGATTATTGACTTGCTTAGAAGAGCCCCAATTAACACAAAGCTATAATTGAGAGCTGATATTAGCGGGAAAAGACCATCTACAAACAAAAATATCAAGAGTATAATTCCATAGAGCTACAGCTGTAGAACAAGACACGAACAACTGATTAGCATCCTCATGATGTTGATTGCATAGATGACATCTTGAACAAAGAGAAATCCCAAATGATTGAAGACACACTTCTATTGGGACTCTACTATGGGTGATATGCAAAATATGAGTAAGTCTCGAGGGCTTAATTGAAGGTTTGTTAAAATATTTCAGCCAAGAAAATTTAGAGACAGAATTGGTGAAATTGTTTTGGTTGAGGCTTTTGGAATAAAGGACTCCATTAAAGGCAGGTTCCCAAATGAGGAAATCATCTGTGTTAGTAAAGGATTAATTATCAATGATGTGTCTTATTTGATTTGGAAGGGAGATGTTACGGGAGTTAACAACATCCCTAATAGTGGAGTTGGTGTTTCCAGGAGTAGTGGTGGAAGTCAAAATTGAGATTAGAGGGACACCGGTCCAGTTTTCCATCCAGAAATTCCGAGAGGAATTTGAACGAACCATCCATTTAGAATTGTTCATGATTCTAATGAAAGAAAGATGAATGGATGGATAGATGGAAGAATAAATGTACCCCAAGTTACCATTTCGACAACTGGAAACAAATCTTTTCTTGAGGAAGTCCATGTAGTCAGAGATGTTATGAATCAGATTCCATGCCATCTTACCCTGAAGAGCATCATATAAAAGTTTAAGATTCTTAATACCAAGGCCACCCTTGACCAGGGGTTCACAATAGGTGACCCAAGGTATTGTGACAAGTTTCCGCTCACCCGTACTAGAAGACCAAACAAAAATTTCAATGTGGAAGTTTATTTTCTTGAGAAGACTAACATGCCAGTTGGAAACCATCATCGAGTAGACCATCTTGGAAACAATTGTAGACTTAACAAGAAAAACCCTGCCAGCCATCGAAAGAGATTTACCCATCCAAGATGAAATTTTTTTGATGACTTGATCCATAATGCTGTGAAAATATCTAGATTTAGGTATTCACCAAAACATAGGAACACCCAGGTAAGTGAAGGTGAAAGAGCCTTCTTTGATTCCTAAAAAATTAATAATGTGACTTTTTCTGTTGGGGAATATTTCTTTCCAAAGAAAACCAATGATTTTCTCTAACTAATCGCTTGGACCGAAACATCTTCATAATGAGACAAGGCATTTTTTAGGTTTTGGATGTTCTTTTTATCACCATTTATGAACAAAATAATATCATCAGCATATAAAAGGTGAGAGGGAACATTTAAGTTTCTAGAGGCCTGAATGGGCTTAATCTTGATTTGGGCCACCAGGCTCGTAAGAAGTCTACCTATGTAATCTTCAAAAATAGAAAAGAGGATGGAAGAAATCGGATCACCTTGCCTAACCCCATTGGTGAATTTAAAAAATACTTTAGGTGAACCATTGACCCACACATAGGTGGAAGCCGAATTGAGTAAGGTGCAAATCAGTGCAACAAAACAATCATTAAAGCCTAAGATCTTGAGGACCATTAGTATTAAACCCCAATCCATGATGTCAAAATCTTTACTGATGTCAAGCTTAATGTCCACGCTGCCACCTCTAGCAACATTATTCAACATATTAGTGAATTCGGAAGCAAGAAAGATACAATTTTAAGTAGATCTACCCTTGATATATTCTAATTGATTCCAAGAGAAAATTTTATTGGAAAGGGAGGAGAGTCTATTAGCAAGGAGTTTGGAAATGATTTTATAGATCGTTTTAATGAGGGAAATAGGCTGGAAGAGATGAATCTCATCAGCATTGTCTACTTTGGGAATAAGAGTCAGAAAATGGGCATTTATCCAATGAGAAAGAAAAACATTGGAGAAAAAGGAAATAACCATCTTACAAACATCCAAATGGATGAGATCCTAGTACTGTGAAAACAAACCATTGTTGGAACCATCAGGTCCCGGGGCACTATCTGGGTTGAGACTGAACACAGTGTCCTTGATATCATGTTATATAGGTAAACTTTTGAGATGATCATTGTCTTCAGTAGTGACCATATTAGGTATTATGTCAGGGAGTAGCTCCCTACTAATCTCCTAACCATGGAAAATATTGTGGAAATAATAAATAACATGATTAACAATGGCATCCTCCGTGTCAAGAATAGTGTCATCCACTCTAAAATGTAGTAGGTTTAAAAAAAAAAAGTGGGAAGGATATTTTCATCAATAAATATATTAAATAATATTTCCAAAAAAATCACAACCTAAGAAGACAACCATTCATATATTTAATTAATTAAAGGGATATGATCTAAAGACATTATTATTATTCTTTCTTAGAATGTTTTATGTTATAACTGCATTTTTGATGAAACATATTTCACATTAATTGCTTAAACCAAGATAAAACACCTCTAAAACCCAATTCCATTCATGGGTTATTCTATGATGAAATTATCATGTGACATTTCTATTTTTCCTAGGTTATAGTATGATGAAAATATTATAATACCTATTTCCTTCCATGGATTGGGATACGATGTTTATGAAACCCATCTCTTCTTATGTGTCATTAAATAATGAATTTTTTATTATCTTATATAACATGTATGTGTGGTTTCATAATATAATGGTTGAGACATATATATCTTTAAAATGAATTGGATAATGATTTTTATCTCATGAGAGATATATTGATAGAATGTTGAGGTAACTCAGTTCAATATGATTGGGATGGAACGAGGAGTGAACATTGTTCAGTATTACAGGATTGGAATGAGGATTAAACCATGTTCTTTAATATAGGTCTAGAATGAGGAGTGATCTATGTGCAACAATACATAGCTGGAAAAGTATTTGAACCTTGTTCGGTAATACAAAGCTTGAATGATAAGTGATTTTATCACATTAGTAGAGGGCCAGAATAGGGAGTGAACCCAGTTCAGTAAAGGACATTGACAGCTAAGATGGTATTCAGATTGAAACATGATTTCTAATATGGTTTGGGTGAGAACCTAGTCCACTTAGTTGGCATTATAAATAAGTATTGAATCCTACAGAAATAATTTTATATGATTATATATCTTCCATATTTACATGTCTTATTACTCTGTTATCTATTAATAGATTATTCTCTTTCTTCCCTTATGATTCATGTCTTATGATCTAAAAATATTTATGCCGTGACTCTTGATTATTATCATTGATGAGTTGGTTATAATATTCTAATGTTAAGATATTTTTATAATACCCTTATACTCATGATTATTCTTACATATCGCCATTGTTTACCCTTACTAAGAATCATAGCTCATCCTTTCTATGTTTCCTTTTCCAAGGTTAGAAATAATTTTTTGTGTAGGAGACTAAAGGGGAATGTATTTGTGGAAAAAATTAAATATTTCACCCAAATTTTAAGAATGTGTTCCATTTTTCCACTAACATTAAACTATTAGTCCATTGGGAATTTAGTTTTTTAATTTCCATGTGTGTTAAAACAAGGTCACTGTATAGGTGATTATCTATATTTATATAAGTTGTAACCAATTTTATTTTGAGTAAGTGGGAATATATTATACTTTAATGATGTTAAGGCTCTGAATGCACATGAGTTGGCATAAAAACACAAAACTCGACATGATTCAACAGGAAGATATATTCTTGTGAAGCATACTATATAGAAAAATTAAATCCAATGAGGAGGTTTTATATTCACCATGATAGGTGAAATATATTACTCAATAAGGATAATTATATTAGAATGAATCAATAAATGTAAAAAATATTTGATGGTAATGTATATTAGAATTGTTAAATTGATTCCATGAACCAAAATCCAGTTAGAAATTTAGATACATTCTCTAGTTGATGAATATCCATTAATGTATTTTAAAGAAGAAACTACACATTGATTGTATAAGTTTGTACTAATAATGCACAACTAGTCACAAAATAATTTAGGCATTTTCTATTTGTAGTCTACGATGAATCCTTTTTCTATTCATCATGATAAAATCCACCAAAATTATATATTTATATAAACCTTAATTGACCATGTATTTGATGAATGAATATAAATAAAATCTTACATAATGGAAACCTTATTGAAGATATCTATGTGATTTTACCAGAATATCTGGTGACACGAAATAACAAAAATTAACAATTCTAGTTCCAAAGAACCATCTATAGACTATGGTAAGCATAATGGTCATAGAATGTTCAATTTGTTAAATCCTTAAGTGAGTTTGGTTGTATTAATGGATTGAAGTGTGTTAGGGGTCTATAATTATTTAGTAAGAGAACTATATATTTACAAGTCAACAACTTTCATAACATATAGAAAATAGATATTTAGTCATTCAGTTAGTTGAGGTTAAATGACTCATCCAAGAATGAGTTAAAGTAAAAACCCAAAATTTAGGAAACAAATCTACATAAAGAGTTCTATAGGGTTTATTAGTGGTAAATATCTCCCATATTACTCAATCTATATCATGGTTCTAATCCTGATTGCCTCATATTTGGGGGATTTTTTAAATGTCAGTTGAATTTCTACAGGGTTGCATGATGGTGTGGTTGGTGTGAGTAATGAGATGGATACCTGGTAAACCTAAAAGAAGAGGTGTACTAGACATAAACCTCTTTAGTTTGGTTCTAAGGTAAAAATATGGATAAGAAGGAATCACTGACATAGTGGAGGTAATGCCCCTCAATGTTTAGTGGGGAATAGAGGCATAGGTAAGGGGTGATGACCCGAAAATCTCTAGAGATACAGAGCATATGTGACCTATGATGTTATTGGATAAGCTTGAATGGGTGAGGAATCAATGGTTTTAGATGTGACGATATTTTGAGGTCTGATGAGGGATGCCTGTAGATGACAATAGTGGAGTGTTTAGTATGAAGGATCTATGGTTTTGGATATGCTGTGCGGGTAATGACGTGTAGCCGGATTCTGACTCTAGAAGGTCGGGTGAATCCTTGGTCCCTTTGGGATAGTTGGTCTATAGATAAGATGTATTGGGTATTATTTCCCCAATTCCTATATGGTTATGTAATGGGTTACCTATTATTGATGAAATGTGTTTGGGACTAGTTTGGTGTTAAATAATAGGGCGGCGACTTCCAACTACCCATTAATAAGATGACAAGCTATTAAGACTACAATATGGAGATATAATGTAGTAAATAATTTCCCATTTCATATTGTTTAAAATATCTCTAATATTATGTAATATGTCATTAGAGTATATTATTATGAAGTATACTATTATATATCCGTAAAATTATAAATCTATCACATATATTTTAATTTGAATTGAATTCCATATTCTTAATAATATTCAATCTATTATGTTACAAGATGGTGTATACAGATTCCTGATTTTTCTTATAAAATAATCATAATGAAAATATCTAATGTAACCACGGGAAGTTCATAGGATGTTAGTTTTAACTATTTATTGATAATTAAGAAACTATAATTGTTGAGTTCATAATATTTGGAGAAATAGGAATCATAATTGTCAATGGGATAAAAATATAATTCCTTTAAATATATTTTATCGAATATCATCTGTGAGGAAAATTATATGATTGATATAATATTACTAATCTAATTTTAGAGTACATTATGACTTATGATGTAGCATACAAGGTAGTTTAGGCAATATTAGTTTTATATTTTTGTGTTGTACCAAGATAATAATGTATTATCATAATATGTATTATGATAAAATTATGACTATCGTATTAGATAAGATATCATGTCTATAACAAAGGAAACAAGGTAAACACTCAGTGATATCGTTTATTGTGAAATTTTCTTAATGGAGAAAATTTATAGTAATCAATATATCTATAAGAGAACATGTAAGCCTTAAAAAATATAGTCATAGATTTGTATAATCTTGTTGATGATGGGAGACCTAATTTTTTTAGTCAATTGTTGACTCTAGTGAATGTGTTATTCTATTAGAGCTAGTTCCCTTGAACCAACAAACTTTTTTATTTTTCTTACCAGAATAGTCAATGAAAAAAATATTAACAAATATAGTATCACATGATTATTTTTGTTACATTAATATGATAGAGTTCTTTTATTACTTTTCACGTCAAAATGTTATAGTATTTCACATTTATAATGAATCTATTAAATGTTATGAAAATTATATATAACATCTATCCTATAGTATAGAAAACATATAAATGATGGGATATGAATCATGTATTAATATTATGAGTGGGAGGCTCAATAAGAGCTAATAAATCTTCTCAAGAATTTATCACTTGATAACCACCAAGAGAGGATGTTATGATAATATAACCACTAATATGAAGTCCATATATTATATGTGTAATTGGATTGTCCTATCTAAAAATGTGTTTATTGGTCCTTAGACTTGGTTTTATTGTTAATGTATATGGTGAATCACATAATTTGATGTATTGACAAAAACCATTATGATATATCAACATAGTGAGGTAGAATACATTGGGTTCATGAGAGTAGATATGAAATCAGTTGAACATTTCAAGAACTTTTTTCCCCTTATGAGTTATTGAAGGTGATAACTCTATCAATTGATTTAAATTTAACTATTTTATTAAATTAATTCCCAAGTAGTTCATCAATGAGTTAATTTAAAATATTCAAAGAAATAAATCACATATATAATCTTATGACACAATTATGAAACCTAATTAATGAGATATAGATACAATGTGGTTATATTACACAATATCTCTTCGTATGAGGATGTTTCTATTGAAACATTAAATTCTTCCTCTATGGGTACCTTTATTTGTTGATGGACAATGATCATGGTCTTTAGCCATGTTTTCACACCTCTTCTAAAAAAGAGGCCTAAAGGGCCACACAAAAAGTGTATCGAGGGTATCAATTAAATAATATTTGAATTTAAGATTATGAATATCTTTTATTAGTATATTATTGAATAATAATTATTCAATTTAATTTGATAATATAAATTCAATAAAAAAATTATTTGAGTTTATAATATACTTGAGTTAAATATGAAATAAATATTATTTTTGAGTTATAAAATATAACATTTATTTATCTATTATTTATCATTTATATGATAATAAATAAATTTTTATTATAAATATTTTTTGTAGTTTTTTTATTATTAAAATAAATATTTATTCTCAATTTTATTTAATATAATATATATATATATATTTGGTTAATGAATAGTATAATGATAATCTTTATTCAATGATTGATAAATGTCACTGATTATTGACATGTCGAGTTAAAGGGATTGATGAAAAATGATATATTTATCTATGAGAGTGTACATGTCAAGGTAAAATAATAACTATATTATTACTATTATTTGATGTGGATATTACTTTTAATAAAAAATTAGATAAAGGACATTTTCATAATAAATAATTTTTTTTAAACCAAAGTATACAATCCAATTTATATAATTTTTCAAAAGGATGGATTTTTAAACACAATGGATTCTCTTGAGATTTTTCTCCCAAATCCCTAGATATAACTTCTTAAGAACCCTCTCAAGAATGAGAGATAATCTTCCTCCTCCTCCTCAAAATTCTTAGATAATAAGAGATAATTTTCTCAAGCCTATAATATTTCATATTGAAATCAATGGTGAATAATTCAAGACACTAGGTTCATCTGTTGTAGCACCCAGAATAATAATATAAATGTTATGATATTAATGGGTCACATGTGGATACTAGTTGGGGGATCCTAGTTTTATTTATCCATTGCAACGACGAGACTATGATAATAACTACTCAATTGATCAATGATAAGGATATGTATAAAGTTAATGTAAACCATATTTTAAATTTATTATAAATTTAATATGAAACGATTATCTCTATGATGATATAGAGGATTAACCATCCTGTTCTTCAGATTTTATCCATTCAAAAAATGAAACACATTTTTGTGTGCTGACCTAACTTCTTTTTCAATTCCCTATAATCTTCAAGAAATTATATTCTGACATATTATTTTCATATTTAGGGAATTTTAGAAAAGATGTTACAGGCCCTAATTTTTGTATATAAGTAATTATTCCATGCCTCACTAATACAACCTTATTAGTAACATATGTTACGAAGGAGTAATAGATTGACACAATTGTTTTTGGTATGTTATATTTTACTTATAAGGATGTTCAATAATTACATTTAACATATAATGATCTAGAATATGTTTGATTACAAGTAATTTAACATTAATTACCCAATTATTTGTGTATAAATTTTTATTAATGTAATTTAACAACTAATAATTTTAATGATATGTTATTTAATAAATTAAAAGTGATTAATTCATGAACTAAAACCTATGAAATAAAATTATATGAACTGATTTTATTTATAATAGGTACTTATTTAATTTTTTTGTATAAATCATGATGATTGATATTAATGGAAATGTTGATTATTTTTTACTGAATTATGTATGATGAGTATGTGTGAAATTTTTCATTAATTAATTTAGGATAAATTATTAATTTGATA
This sequence comes from Viscum album, assembly GCA_963277665.1. Lineage (NCBI taxonomy): Eukaryota > Viridiplantae > Streptophyta > Magnoliopsida > Santalales > Viscaceae > Viscum > Viscum album. The sequence continues at coordinate 1,213,880,616 of OY728155.1, read as the reverse complement.
TTCTGTTGTGATTGTTTGAAATAGTATTGGTGAATACTGTGACTAAGGGATGTTTGATTTCCCATGGATATGGCACAAAATGGGAATATTGAAGTCCCCATGGGGAGGAGGTGGATAAATATTGGTGTGTTAATGTGTGCCATAAAAGGGATGTTGATCAAGATATACCCATGGAGAAAAACCAAATATAAAAATTGATTGTTTAATCATAATGAATTTTCTCATGCTGCATTAAGAGGTTGATATGTGATTTCCTTAGGCACATTCCATAGGGGTGAATGATATTTAAAATTTCATTGTTTAATACCTTCCCTCATTCAGAGAATATGTTGTATTAGATTATGTTAACGAATTCATGGAGTGTATAAATTTTCTTGAATGGTTATCTTAACAACAATAAGGATAAACTAAAGGATCAAGGAAGAGTGGAACTAGCGGTACACGAATCTCTTTTATCTTTTTTCTTCATTAAAACAGGATGAAATGGTCCTAAATTATTCAATAGATTCATCCGACTTAATATATAATTAATTTTTTAAATATTAAAATACATGGATTATTTTATTTTATATTTAATTTCTTCTCATCATTAAAGTCACTGACTTGGTCATCGATAGTATTAATGCTTTTTTTTCTTTTAGAATCGATGCAAGGACATAACATTCAGTATTATTATATATACACTTTTTTATGTGTGATATGTTAAATTGGATAAATTTTTTATTAATTTGACATTTTTTACAATTTTAGGTGTTTAAGTGGCCATTTTTTATTGAAATGTGGTATGGGTTATTGTAGTGAAAGGATTGAGTGGAGGCCCAGCTGAAAGGTGGATAAAGATTACAACAAAGTAATATATAGAGTTTTTGTAGGTTGAAATGTTCCTATAAACCTAAATAGATATTCATTGGTTGATATATAATTTATTCAATGTCTCTAAGAATTTCATTCATGCCCAGTCACTAGCCCACTAGTGGTGCCACCATCAAGCTGATGAGGTCCATCGGCTCACCAATACACCTTGTCAATAGGTGCATTAAATTTCCCCCATGAAATTTATTTTCAAATGGGTTTACCATTGTTTAATAGTATATTATGACCCCAATGAACCCATTTAGATTTTAGACCTTCCCCTTGTCTCTAATATATTTCCCATTCATCTCCCTTTCCTCTACAACCATTGGCCAATATAGAAAATCTAGAGTTTTGATATATCAAAAAATCTATGAATAAACTGTCATATTCATTATAAGATTAACATTTATCTATTTCATATATTTTTTTCATTAATATTAAATGTCATTTCTCATTTATTCATAGATTGATGACAGATCTAGTATGTTGTAATTGTTTCATGATCGAATCATGATCTACTATGGACAACATATATTTTATAGGTAAGAGATCATGAATCACCTTCATAAACTTATTCATGACGAATGATTGATTATGGAACCTTAATATTTATTGATTCTTGGTTATATTAATAGATGAGTGTCAATGAAAACACCTTTTTACCATGTTATAATTATCAATAATAATGGATGGTTCAAGGTAAGATTATCTAGAAAGGTTAACACGAGACATTCTTCTTCTAGAATATTGTATTAATTATACTTTACATTGAAATATTATTTATGGATAAATGATCATAGGCTAGAATAAATGCTCTATAATATATTTTTTTGGAGTTTATAAGTCATTCGTGAATTTTCAACGAATATGCTAAATTGGAATTCATTCCATTGATATACCTCGAAATTGATTCCACTAATGAACTACTTGAGGAATGTGATTCTAGAATTACCTTCATGCATAGTAAATATCTTGAGACTACATTATAAACCTATTTCATGAGGAACTATAACTGAAATAGACATTTTTAAGATGAGATCTCATTGTTCGTTGGTGTACATCATGTTTGGTCTTCGATCATTTGACAACTATTGGAGTTCTTTATAAAAACATTAAGGTAATAAGTTACTTTTCATTTGAGGCCCTTGTGTTATCTTGTTTCCATGAGTACTCTTGTATTGGTAGGACATACTATTTTTAATTTATGGTAATTGTTTTCAGTTGTGTGAATTTCCCCGATACCAATATATTATAATTATCTATTTGAGTTTTGTTTGACCAGTTATTAATATTCTTGATGATGATCACTTTTATTATATAATGATACTATATTCTCAAGATTTATTTTTATTATTCTCTTATTATTCTCTACCTTGGTATATGTATTATTAGGTCTTTGGATTTTGTTCTTTGTATATTGTGATAAGTGATTATAGTATTCTGATTACCCAGTGTAGGGGGATTGAACATGATATGAAAACATGATGATGGTGGTATTTTACATAGAGAAGATGCATGGATTACATATGGTATAAATAGAACTCAATTCCTTGAAGATATAGAGTATTTTTCTAGAACTCAATTCCTTTCAGAAACCAAATAACATTCCCACTCAATGTCTTCTAAATGACGACTGATATGTCCCTATTATCATGGATATTTCAGGATAATTTCCAACATCCCAACCATCCTTTCATCAAAGATTCTATGTAAGTATAGTCGTGGATGGTTGCAGCTAGGTTATCACACATGTGATTCAAAAATGATTTCTTATGATTTCTTATTCATTTATTATTATCAATAAATACACCTATTATGAATGTGAACATTTTGTTAAAGACACATTGGTATTTCCCTAAAAGGTTTTACTACTCACACCATGCATGGAAATCTCGATTCTTGTGTATATTTCATGTATAATGATCTAAAAAAGGAAAGGGGCATGTGGAAGATGGATGAGTTATGGAGCATAGAGATTGTGGAGAATTGGAACAGACTCTCTAAGATTAGAATAGTTTACATATTTTTTAACTTTCAACACTGTACTATAGATTGTTTTTTCTGTATAGGGATCCCATTTATTTATTATTTGTATGACATGGGTTCCATAAATTGTTAAATTATGAATATTTGTTTTTCTGTGTGTTACATTGATTTTTTATTTTCTAATTGATATTAATTATACAAGGACTTTCTATTGAGATTATTGTCTCCTCACTACTGATTATCAGACCCCCAAAGCTAGTTGGAAGGCTCTTGCTTAAGGTGTGTCACACATGAGTCCATGTGACACTCTGGAATAGACCCAGTTATCTAGGTCGGGTTGTTAAAAAATGTTATTGGATCATAGTTTTCTTATTTTATTTTTGAAAATGTTGGGACACGTTACAAAGGGGATATGCTATTTTGGACTCGGGTAGGGATGTTGTTTTTTTCATGGAAAAAACATGAGTAAATGACCTCAAAGTTACCAGAGATGATATTGTATTTATATTTTTATTATATTTTTGGGGATATTAATTAATAATGACTAAGAATTTAGGTTCACATTCTGTATATATAAATATTGTTGTTCTGTATATTAACTCATTAATTTATTTCATTAAATTATGCTATCTATTCAAGATAGACATGTATTCTCTATTTTAGGGTATGTATTTTTATCTTTATATTGCGATATATATATACTAAAATTAATTATTTGACATTAAGAATTATTATTATGTTTTTGTATATATATGTGACCAAGACTAATGTGTAGGGATGGATACCATGGGTAGTTCTTGGAGGGATATATGGTGGGTTATAGGTAGAATGTTAGGAAGACTGTTGTGATCCCATAGTCTAATTAGGTTCTGTATTAGATGTTTTGTGTGTTCTACTACATGTTATATAATACTTGACCTCATAGAATACTGATGGGACTTCAAAATGTCAAGGGTTTGGGGGCTCCAACAAGGGAGGATTCCCTTCTTCTACCACTTACTATGTATGTGGGTATAGTAATGCACACTTACTCACCAACTCAGGTATCATAGGCAGTAGTCCCACCTTAATTGGGACCACTCCTTCTTATTAATTCCCAATGTGAAGGGGTAATAAGGTATATGGTTGACTATTCCAAATAATTCCAACTCCAGAATCCTATTGCCTTACAGAGCATCGACTGACCACATTATTATAAGGATTGAATAAATAAAATATATAGGTTGTCTTTAACATCACTGAGACACATGAGTAATATATGGTGACAATGGTAGTGTTCATACAATAGGGACCTACTAAGAGGTGGTGGAGCATGATGGGTTAGTCTGGCCGACATGAGGGTATCACATGGAAGAGTGTTAAAGACATATTTTTTATAGTCTTCTTCCCAAAAACCTTGAATATGGACTAAGAGTATGGGTTAATAGAGCTATAATAATGGTCTATGATGGTATTTATATTCTATGATTGCTTTAATTTTGTTATCATCATTGTTATACTCTTAGATATAAATTAGTGGTTAATGGACATAAATTTTGATGTCATAAATTTTCTTGACATAAGATGTAATGTTTTGAGTTTTTACATAGATACATACTTGGAGGTTCTACATAATTACTTGAATATGGAGAAGGTTTTAGAGGAGGATCATGTAGTTGGATTTCTCCCCCTTCACCTTCATTATGAACGTGTTTGGAACTCTTGATGTTGTAATGAGCATCAACTCCTATGTCAGTAATATAAAGTCCATGGACATGAAACAAACTTGTAGTATATGGGTGGTCTGGAATAAAACTTCTTCACCACCCCGTAGTGGGATTCCCGTAGTTCTTTAAATATGATATGTTTTTTCATTATTGTGTTTTATACAAGACACCTCATAGAATGTGTCAGCAGTATGGAATGATGGGGAATCATCTATAGTTTTCTCTAGGTATATGAGGCCAAGGTTATACATGGGTGTAGGATATAAATGATCTATGATCTAGGGATCCTTCCAGCTTATTCTATAGAAAGATAATATGATGATGACTTAGAATGGTCAGGAATCTCAGGTATAAGGTCCATAAAGCTGAGGTATATCATGTTTATGTTGTGGACTATACTCTATAAGATGGTGGTGATGAACCATAAACTATTATAGGTAGGTTTTTTATCCCCACTACATTATATATTTCATTTTTTGATATGAGTTATTCCTATTCTTTTAAATGTAGAAAAGTTATTTCTATAAATGAAATGGTAGTTGATTTTTTTATAAGATACTTTCCCCCAATACACCATTGGAAACTAATGTGGGTCATCCTCAACAAATTCCTATGGTTTCCTAAAGTTATTGATGGTTATGCACATATGTGGGAATTATAAATACAAGGGATGACATGATTCGATTTGATTCCTGTTATGAACTAAATCACCAGCTTCTGGAAACACATTGATTTATATTGACGATAAGTATATTTCACATTGTTGAAGGGGAGAAGTATGTGGTGAAAGAAGGATGAAAAGTGAGACATTTTGAGTTTCTTATACTTGTTTCGACATAGTAAGGTCACAATAGTGATTATGGGATTCGATATTTTTTGTAGGATAATTGGTAGCCCCATCATCTTTTCCTCTTTTGTGGGTCGTTATCAAGATGACAGTCTGTATGGATTCACTTGAATTTCCCATAATATAGGAATTTACTTTGAGAAAAATATTTTTTCATGTGTGAAAACAATCTTGATACCCCATTATCGTATGGAACCAAACTAATTAAAGGTGATCAAGGTAAAACTCTTAGAATTAGAGTAGAAGGGATTTATCCAGAAAATTACTATAATATGGGTGTGTATATTTCTTGTTTTCCATGATGTTGGAAATAATCATTGACTTTATTTATATTATTGAAATCTAAATACAGTGGTATAGTAGAATTTTTATAACTTTCCTTTTGTTGATGATATATTTTATTATTTACAAGGAGATAGGTTTCTCTCTAATATTGTCCTTAGATCATGCTATAACTAGTTGTGATTTATAGAGATGGAAAATCCAAAGGTTTTTAGAGAATTTATTGGATATATGAGTAATTTATTGTGCATTTTATACTAAATAATGTGCTAAAAATATTCATGGACCTCATGGATAAGATACTAAACCCATGTCTAGACTCTCTCATCATGGTGATCATTGATGACATTCCAATTTACTCAATTACTTTAGATAAGCATTACAAAGTTTTTAAGATGGTCTTCATTATATTTCAAAAATATCCAATTTATTCCAAGATGATAAAATTTGACTTTTTGATTTAGGAGGTGAATTTCGTTGGATATGTGGTGTCAGAGCTAGGTATATCAGTGGACCTAATGAATGTAGAGGTAATTATTTTATAAAAAAATCATTATAATTTTTTTATATGAAGTGATTCATGGGTTTAGTATGATTCTTACAATGTTTAATCTAACAGTTATCTTATTTATCAACAACAATGAATATTCTGATTACAAAGGAAGTAATGTTCCAACGATCAGACCAGTGTGAATAGTAAAATCATGAGATTAAAAGTATATTTTATACAAATGTAGTGTGTTACTCCCAAATATACCAAATTACTATTATATTTACTCTGATTCACTAGGAATTTTATTTGGAGTAGTACTAATGAAATGGGGTTGGGTAGTTGCTTATGGTTCGTGAAAGTTTTGGCCCCATGATCAAAACTATGATACTCAAGACATGGAGCTGGCATATGTTGTCCTCTCCCTGAACTGTTGGTAACATTAAATATCTATAAATAAATTTTATATATACAACTATCATCTTATCTATCACTGTATCTTCACATAGTGGACCTAAATATGAGGTACCAGTGTTGGGTTGAGTATTATATGATGTTTGAAATTTTAGTGGCTTATGATATAGGGAAATTAAATGTTTTTTGTTTGATTCTCTTAGCTGTAAGTAATAGGTAGCTTAGGAGGTCTATTATTGGTCTTCATAGGGTCATTAGTGCCTAATGATATTGTTGTACATTTAGAGGATTGATAGTTTCTCAGAATAAGGATAAACGACATGTACTCTAATTTTTGATCCATTTTAATTAGTAGACAAGGTAAAGGCCATACATGATACAGAAATATATTGTTAGGTGATTTAAGAATAATAAAATTGTTTGATCTGATAAACAGGTGGTTTTTAGATGACATAAATGTTTTCCTTTGTGGCATCATTCCCTTTTAATACTTAAATTTTCGTTACATTTTACACATATAAGATCTTTAAAATCTAGTGTCTTGGAAAACATGAACAATAAAACATGAATAGAACATAAAACATTCTTATAATATACTTTTAAGGATTCATCATAATATCATACAAAGTACAATTACTACCTTTTAGATCCTGGAGACACACATCAAAGGAAAGGGTGAGTAGAAGGCCCAGTAAGGGTAAACAAGGGAATTAGTGTACTTGTGATATCAATTAGAACTTGAATAACAACATAAATATATGAGAAATGGATTCATAGGATATCATAATGAAAAAAACATGAAACATAACATGAATATGTGGCTATAACATTTCATTTTGACATTCATGAACATATCACCAATGTCCATCCAAATGGTTTCATAAAAATTACCAAGGTTGTTCACCAAGGTATCGTGAAACATGTCATCTCTAGAGATTAAATCTTTAGCCAATGCATTGGAGTGCTATCAAGGAGAACCATTAATATGTCTTTAATTTCATTTGGTCCACATAGATCAAAATAAAAAATTTCATAAATAACCGAAATGGATTCAATGAAATGGGTTTCATTTCAAAATCGTGACATTTAAAAAAAAGCATAAAAATAAGATCATTATGTCATTTAAAACCCATGGAAAGAGAGTGAGGGTTATATGTATGTTAATTATAGAATCAAATATATCATTTATATATATTTATGGACACCCAGGGAAATGATATAATTCTATGTATTTATATAAATGATCAATATAATTTCTTGAGAGAAAGAGATAGAAATTTTGAGATGAAATTTCAGTAGCATAACGACTATATAGGATGGTTTTAGAAAACAATGAAAAGAGAGGGTACTAGAGTAATCCACTCATAAATAACCTGTAATACATTATAAATAAATAAAAACATGGAGATAAGAACATGGTATGGAAATTTGAATGACATACCACATATAAAGAAAACATGAAAGAAAAGATGAGATGCAATTCCTTTTATGAGAAATTCGGCAGCCTAATGAAGTCACTTAAAAATTAAAAAAACAAATTGATGAGAGAAGAAAGGGTATCTCATCATATGGAAATAAAATGGAAGGTAAAAAAATATAAGAACATAACCTCAACATAAATTTATGGAAAATATAAGTCCCAACATAAATGAAGTTATGACTTAAAAGAGGATGGTGAAAGAATCCATTGACATGAAGAGTAACATTGAATGCTTGATGTTTGGGACCATGGGAGGCTTGAGGTCACATTGGTAGGACACCATGGGAGGTAAAGAGACCATAAATTTGTTGAGGATGATATGTAAATGAATATATTGATTGAATGTCTTGGTATTTATTGAAGAAGTGAGGGGACAAGGCATTAATTACCAAGGGACACCTCATCGGTGGTATTGGAAAAACCATGGGTTAGCCCATGGTATTGGCCCATGGTATTGGACACTTGGGACACCTCATACCTTATCGTACTATTTATAATTCGACCAGAAATATTACATAATTATTACGTCCATAATGATGTCATAAAACAACCAAAACTCAAAAATTGTATTTTCACTATTCACTGAAATTTCATTTTTTTTCAGAAAAATCCCCAAAAAACACCTTAACCTAATATCGATGCTATGAATCCAAAAATGAACTCCATTTTATAAAACTAATTTTTTATATATTTTTAAGTTATTTTAAAAAAAATAGTATTCACCTGAAAAAACTAATACTTGACTAATAATTTCTGAAACATCTATTTCCCTATTTTAATGAATCACATTACTTAATCAAGATTCATATATTATATTAATAATTTCTTTAAATGAGATTACTAATACATTTGTTCAAATTACTCATCATAAGCGTAAAATCAATATTCATAATTTATTATTCACAAATAATTAAGTTGATCTTATTAGATTCTAAATTTCATACAGAACACATTTCCAGAAGACCATTTTTTTAAAATCATTACAAATCATTAATTATTTATGGTTTAAATATATATTTTAAAATAATCCCTTTTCCAAAATTCATCAATATACATCCTATATTTATTCGAATATTTAAAAAACACATACTTAACCATAGGAAGAAATAAAATTTTTATTTATCTCAAAAGATTACACAATGTAGCTATAGTCTTGTTACATAGAACCTTATAACACCAGCAGAGGAAATATGTGTATGGTTTGATATGTTGATAGAATACGAGGGTGGATCGGCCAACATTTCCTGAGTAGTGATTTCTATAAGTTTGAACTTATCCGGAAGGCGATTCCGCTCCAGCTTCACAAGATAAAGTTCGGATTGGGTTTGGTCCAAAGCAAATCCCATTGGTGCTATCTCCTTCCCAAGTTTCATCAGATGGGCTTCGATCAGCTTGATACTCCTAGATGAGGCCATCAAATCTTTTTTTCGTATTAATTAACCAGAGCCACTTGTATTTAGAGACAAAAATCACAACATTTAGTTTCCAACGGCCATATTTACCAATGGTCATATAACAGTCGAAACCCAACTATATCATTTTAATTATTCTCACATCATTAATTAAAGAATATAGTTTTGTTGAGTATAAAGTTAAATACCACAAAAAATTAGGAACAAAAATTCATTCAAAATTTTGGGACATTACATACTTCCCACCATAAGAAATTTCGTCCCTGAAATTTCTAACTCGTTCCCGTATAGGAGAAAAGGTGTGGGCATTTCTGCCTTATAGACTCCTCTAGTTCCCACATGGCTTCTTCATATTTTTGGTTTCTCCACAAAACCATAACAAGGTGGGTAGTCTTGTTTTTTATAACCTTGGCTCTACAATCCAAGATCTCCACTGGCTGCTTCTCATAAGAGAGTTCATGTTCTAGTTGTACCAACTCTAGGTTTAGTACATGTGAAGGGTCAGGTTTTTACTTCATCAAGAGGCATATATTGAAGAAATCATTAACTTGTGCTCGATTTGGTGGAAGTGCAAGCCGATAGGCCACTTCTCCCACCCGATCAAGTATCTCATAAGGGCTAATGTACCTAGGGCCGAGCATCCCATTCTTCCTAAACCTCGTGACACTCTTCCAAGGTGATATTCGAAGGAAGACCTTTTCACCGACATCAAACTACAAGTCCCTTCAATGGTTGTCGGCATAGATCTTTTTCCAACTCTGTGTAGCCTTAATGTGTTGTTGGATGGAATGGAAATTTTCTATCATCTCTTACACAAGATCATTCCCAAGAAGCATTCCCTCACCAGCTTCATCCCAACAAGAAGGAGTTCTACATCCCTTCCCATATAGAGCTTCATAGGGTCCCATTTGAATGCACTAGTGGAAGCTGTTGTTGTAAGAGAACTGAACTAAAGGGAGATGTTGATCCCATCCACCATTAAATTCCTTTGATCACATTCTCAGCATGTCCTCAAGTGTTCGAATAGTCCTTTCAGATTGTCCATCTGTTTGGGTGTGATAGTCTGTACTGAAATTTAATTCAGTGCTCAGATCTTGATGAAAACTTCTCCATAATTTTGATGTGAACCTTGGATCACGATCAAATATGATAGAAAGTGGAACTCTATGTAGCCTTACCACTTCCATCATGTAAATCATTGAATGTTGATCAAGAGAGAAATCTTCCTGGATAGAGATAAAATGGGCAGTCTTGGTGCAACGATCCACAATAACCAATATCACATTGTTTCCATTGGAAGTTCTCGGAAGACCAGTGACGAAGTCCATATTGATATTGTCCCACTTCCATGCTGGTATGGGTAGTGGTTGCAATACCCCTTTAGGAAGTTGTCGCTCTGTCTTCACTTGCTGGCATGCTAGGCATCTTGAAGTGTAGTCAGCAATCTTCCTTTTCATATAATCCCACTAATAATTACCACAAAGGTCCCTATACATTTTTGTCCTTCCTGGAGGCATAGAGAAATTAGATCTATGAGGTTCATCCACCAGCTTCTTCTTTATGTCTGGAATATATGGAACACATAGTCTTGTACGAAATCTCAGTACACCTTCTCGATCAATTTTGAACTCAGGAAACTTTCCATCCTTTATAGACTCAAATTCTCTTATATCAATGGATATTATTTCTGATCATTCTTAATAGTCTCTATTAATGACGGTTGGAAAATCATTTGGGTTAGGGTTGATGATGTCCCTTTCCTTATAATTCCCATTTCCAGCTTTAATATGTAATTGATCAAAGGATCTTTTTGAATCCTCATCATGGAACGAACAACTGGGTCTTTCCTACTTAATGCATCAGCAATATTGTTTTCTCTTCTAGGGTGATAATGAATCGAACAATCATAGTCTTTAAGAAGTTCCAACCATCTTCTTTTCCTCATGTTCAATTATTTTTGTGTGAAAATATAATTCAATCATTTATGGTCTGTGTATATATCATAGTTCTCCCCATAAAGATAGAGCCTCCATATCTTTAGAGAAAAAACGACTACAGCCAGCTCCAAACCATTCATAGGATTATTCTGCTCATGAATCTTCAAATATAGAGATACATAAGCAATGACCTTGTCAATTTCTCATGAGAACACACCCAATCCCTTTTAGAGATGCAGCTCGAAAAATAATGAATCCTTCTCCACATCAGGGCAGAGTTAACACAGGTGCAGTAACCAATATCTTCTTCAACTCTTTGAAATGTTCCTCACAGTCCTTTTTCCAGATGAAGATTACCCCTTTACGAGTTAACTAGGTTAATGGATTACAATGTCATGATATGTTTTTCACAAACCTCCTATAATATCCTGCTATTCAAAGAAATCTATGAATCTCTGTTATTGTTGTAGGTTGAGGCCACTCCTATACAAATTTTTTCTTTGCTGGGTGAACTGTGATTCCCTCATTAGTTACAATGTTCCCTAAGAAAGTGACTTGTTGTAACCAGAAATCACATTTACTAAACTTTCCAAAAATCCCCTCCTTCCACAGAGTTTGGAAAATAACCCTCATATGATCTTCATGACCCTCATGAATTTTGTAATATATCATAATATCATCAATAAAAACTACCACAAAGTTATCAAGGTAGTATTTAAAGATTATATTCGTCAAATCCATAAAAATAGCAGTTGCATTAGTCAGTCCAAAGGGAATAACAATAAACTCATAATGCCCATATCTTGATCGAAAAGAAGTTTTTGGAATGTCTTCCTTCTTCACCATGAATTGATGATAACCGGATCGAAGGTCAATATTAGAGAATAATTAAGCCCAATGAAGTTGGTCAAATATGTCATCAATTCATGGATGATGGTATTAGTTCTTCACTGTGATCCCATTCAGTTCTCTATAATCAATGCATAGCCACATCGATCCATCCATATTCTTCATAAGGAGAATAGGTTCTCCCCAAGGAGACACACTTATTCAGATTAACACCTTCTCCAAAATATCATGGAGTTGTTTCCTTAATTCTTCCAACTCTACATTTGACATCTTATGCAAGGTATTCGATATCAGATGAGATCCAGGTACGAGTTCGATGGATAACTCTACATCTCTTTCTAGGGGAGGTCAAGGAAACTTCTTCTGAAATACATCAACGTATTCTTGGGCGATGGGGAGATTTTCAATCATCAAACTCTCATCTTCTTCTTCCACTTCACCGAAAAACTCCATAAAGAAGGATATAAGGGGTTATTTTAGACAATTATGAGGTTGAGATATCTCTCCTTGGAAGATAACTGTGGGTTTTCCATTCATGTCTACTGATATTTACTTTCTTATGCAATTGATATTAGCATTATACTTTGGGAGCCAATCCATCCCTAGTATAATGTCGAATTCCAGCATGGGAATGACTAATAGATTCATGATAAGATTGTTCTTACTAAAGTAAATACTAGTGTTTCTGAACACTAATGGCGATTGGATAGTCCCACCTGGAGTCTTGAATTACAACTATATTTTTAGCAATTCGGTGGTTAATTCTATATTCCTTGGAATCTTTGAGAAGATAATGGAATACGTAGAACCTGAATCAAACAATGTACTTTCTGGATTTGAGAGGACAAAAAGAGTACCTAATACCAAATCATTTGGAGCATCGACTTCAGCTGTCGCGATAGAAAAAGCATGACCTTGATCCCTTGGCCTTTATTGAGGATGATGGTGGTTCCCCTCCACTGCCCTCGGATTTTCACAGTGATTGGAAAAGTTCCCACGTTGTCCCCACATGAAGCACTGGACATTAGGTAGTTCATGCACCATCTTCCCCTTGTCATTTGTGTTTTGAAGCTGAGGTTTCACCTCACCATGACAATTCCTCGCAATTTGTTCATCTCTTCCACACTTGTAGAACTTCCCACTCTCGAGCAGGCAGTTCCCCGAAGGGTTCTTCCCAAACTTTTTACACGTGGGAATTTTCACTTTCTTTCCTCCTCTTCCCTGATCAAAAGTCCTCCATATTCTTGGATTCATTGATCTCTTGTTGTCGTTTGATTAATGAGACCACTGTGTCTAAACAAAATCTATCTCAACTTTCATCACACTTCGCATGATCTTTTCGTAGCTATCATAGTCTAAGTTGGGTAGATTCTTCCTTAAATGAGGTCTCAGTCCACCGAAGAAAATATCAACCTTACCATTTGAATCCATGACAAAGCTAGGGGTATATCATAAAATCCATGTGAAGTTTATCTAGTATCATACCGTAGATTCATTATCCTTCTGCATCAGCTCTAGAAACTCCTTCTCCATTCTTGTTATCATGGAACGAGGGAAATACTTACGGAAAAAGATCCCTATGAACTCTTCCCACTTTATAGCTTCAACTTCCACTCTTTGCCTCATGTTTTGATCAGTTCCCACCACTGATCAGCTTCTCCCTCTAAGAAATTGATTTCCAGGGTGACCTTGTCTTACTCTGAGCAATGTAGCACAGAAAAGATCTTCTCTATATAGTTGATCCATTGATCAAAAATCAATGGGTCATTCGATCCAATGATGTTTGGTGGTCGTTGGCGCATAAAGGACTCAACAGAATATTGTTCCCTTCGTGGTGAGATCAAACTCCCCACTTAATACAAGTTATTACTCATAACTTGTGTTATTTGGTTCATCATTCACATGAATGTTTCCATTTCGGCATCCATCGGAGGGCCTTCAGCGCATGGTCCATTGTGGTCATCATTGGCACTGTACCTCATATTGCATTCCATTTTTCTAAAATAATAAAATCTTAGTGAGAGACTTGTTTCATTTAAAAATCTTTTTACTATAAAATATTCTACGTCTTAAAACTTCATGGTTTAAAAATTATATTTCACTATTGTTCTTCCATAATGGTTCATAAAAAGATTGTGATTAACCAAACATATCCCTCGGGAGTTTCGTAACCAAGAGAGCAGCAAGGCCGACTGTTTTTCACTAGTTCTCATTTGAGTCTATCTCAAAGTGCTGTTTTCGTGTTTTTCCCCTTTGTACATATATGCCAGAGCTGCCTCTACATGGTCGTATCGAGATATCGATGTATTTGTTTGATAAAAAACTTACTCAATACTCACCAAAATACCAAGAAGTTTTCCCTATATTTGAACTTTTCTATAGGGGTTTTCCTAAAGTTTTAATATTCTAATTTCCATAAATAACAAAACCTCCCTTTGATACCAACTATGGCATCCCTCCATTTTAATACATAAATTTTCATTACATTTTACATACAGAGGATCTTTTAAGTCTAGTGTCTTGGAAGTCAGGAAACATAAAACTTGAATACAATATAAAAAATTATTCTAATACACTTTTAAGGATTAATCATTAGATCATACTATGTACAATTACTTCCTTTCATATCCTGGAGTCATACATCAATGGAAAGGTTGATCAGAAGGCTCATTAAGGGTAAACAAGGGAATTAGTGTACTTGTGATATCAACAAGAACATGAATAACGACATAAAGATATGGGAACTGGGAGAATAGGCATATCATAATGAAAAGAACTTGAAACATAACTTTAATATGTGGCTACAACATTTCATTTATACTTTCATGAACATATCACCAAGTTCCTTCCCCATGGTGTTATAAAAATTGCCAAGGTTATTCACCAAGGTATCATGAAACTTTTCATCTCTAGAGGTTAAATCATTACCCAATGCATTGGAGAGCTATCAGGGATCACCCTTAATATGTCTTTAATTTCATGTGATCCACATAGATCATAATAAAACATTTCATAAATAACCAAAATGGAATCATAGAAATGGGTTTCATGTCAAAATCCTGATGTTTAAAAAGTCCTTAAAAATAAGATCATTATGTCATTTATAATCCATGGAAAGAGAGTGAGGGTTATATGTATGTTAATTATAGAATCAAATATATCATTTATATATACTTATGGACACCCATTGAAATTAAATAAGTCCGAGTATTCATATAAATGATCAATATAATTTCTTGAGAGAAAGAGATAGAAATTTTGAGATGAAATTTCTGCATCATAATGGCTATATAACATTGTTTTAGAAAACAATGAAAAGAGAGGGTACATGAGTAACCCACTAATAAAAAATTTTTAATACATTATAAATATATTTCACAATGGTTATAAGAACATGGTATGTAAATTTGAATGACATACAATATAAAAATGAAGCATGAAAGAAAAGAGAAGACACAATTCCTTTTTTGAGAAATTCGGTAGCCTAACGATGTCAATTAAAAATTCAGAAAACAAATTGATGAGAGAAGAAAGGGTCTCACATACTTTGTACATAAAATTTACAGAAATATGAACATATAATAACCTACCCTCAACATAAAGGGATGGGAAATATAAGACACAACATAAATGAATTCCTTACTTAAAAAAGGAGGGTGAAAGAATCCCTTACCATGAAGAGTAACTTCGAATGCTTGAAGGTCGGGACCTAGGGAGGCCTGATGGAAACTTAGGAGGACTACATGGGAGGTAAGTAGACCACAACTTCTTTTAGGAGTATTTGAAAATGAAAATAATGACGTAAAGGCTTGGTATTTATATGAGAAGTGAGGGGACATGACATTAATTGCCAAGGGAAAACTCATCAGTTGTATTGGAAAAACCATGAGCTTGCCCATGGTATTTGGCCATGGTATTGGCCACTTTGGACACCTCATACCATATATTACTATCAATAAGTCGACAATAAAGATTACATAATTATTACATCCTTAATGATGTCATTATACAATCGAAACTCAAAAACGGTATTTTCATTATTCACCGAAAATTAATTTTTTTTCAGAAAAATCCCCAAAAATAACCTTATCCTAATATTGATGCTCTGAATTCAAAAATGAACTCTAAATTATAAAAATATTTTTCTAAATAATTTTAATTAAACTTTTAATTAAAATAAACTAGTCACCAGAAATAGCTAATAATTGACTACTAATTTCTGAAACAGTCATTTACCTATTTTAATTAATCACATTACTTAATCAAGATTCCTAAATTATATTAATACTTTCATTAATAGAGATTAATAATCCATTTGGTCACATTAAAAATCCTAAGCATAAAATCACTATTCATAATTTAGTATTTAAAAAATATTAAGTTGATCTTATTTGATTCTAAATTTCTTACTGAACACATTCCAGAAGACCATTTTTATAAAATCATTAAACATCATTAATAATTTAAGGTTTACATAAATATTTTAAAAATATCCCTTATTTCAAAAATTCATCAACATACATACAATATTTATTCGAACATCTGAAAAACACATACATAACCATAGGATGAAATCACAAATTTTATTTATCTCAAAGAATTACGAAATGTAGCTATAGTCTAGTTGCATATACCATTATGGCCCCATAATAACACCTAAGTGTAATGTGTGATAAGGTGAGAGAAATCGAGGGTGGCTCTTCCAACATTTATCGAGTTTTGATTTCTATAAGCTTGAACTTCTTCCTAATGCGATTCTGCTCCAACTTCACATGGTGATGATCGGATTGGGTTTGGTCTAGAGAAAAGCCCAATGGTGATATCTCCTTACAAAGTTTTATCAGATGGGCTTCGATCAACCCGAGACTACTAGATGAGGCCATCGAATCTTAATTCTTTATTAATTAACCAAGGCCACTTGTATTTAGAGATAAAAATCACAACATTTAATTTCCAACAGTCATATTGACCAACAGTCATATAACAGTCAAAACCTAATGGTCTCATTTTAATTATACTCTCATCATTAAATAAAGAATATTTTTTTGTTGTGTATAAACTAAAATAACCCACAAAATTAGGAACAAAAATTCATTCAAAATTTTGTGTAGTTACACCTTTTGCACGGGAGAGTTATATTACATACTTCTATATAATATAAGCTATTGATTTACTTCCATACATCTATGTGGGTGGTAAGTAATTGAGTCCAAATGTTGAATCTCATATTCAAATGATAGTTATGCTAGTGAGGGAAGAAGAGGTTCATTTTTTGTTTTGTTTCACCATGACTAACTTGATAGAAGAAAAATTCCAATCACCAACAACCTAGTGGTTTCCTCCATCCACTTCATTGTACCTTATAGATGATGTAGGATGACATGATGGAAATTTTGATGGGTTAACTTAGGACCTTATGTATTCTTTATTACATATGGGTCATTATCAAATAGCTGAAAAA
Organism: Viscum album; assembly: GCA_963277665.1. Taxonomy (NCBI): domain Eukaryota; kingdom Viridiplantae; phylum Streptophyta; class Magnoliopsida; order Santalales; family Viscaceae; genus Viscum; species Viscum album. The sequence continues at coordinate 1,213,862,897 of OY728155.1, read as the reverse complement.
AATTATATTTTCTTACAGATCCATGCGACCCACTCAATATACTGCAATAGGAATGATATTTGTCCATTGTAAATTAATACAAAATGGTTTTACCATTAATATCATATATAAAAAAGACACATATCATATGTTGTGGTTTTTTAAGGGATTACATATGTGCATTAGTGACTCACCTAATATTGATAAAAATGTTTCATCTCTTGATACAAAAACATTCTGAGTGAATGAATCAAATATTTCTTGGTATGATTTGGAATTATTCCCTTGAATTTTAAGGAGCTTTGGATGATCACATAGACATTTGGATTTCACATAGAACAAAAATTATTAGGAATTTATTCATATGGAACCTTATGTGTCTCTTTACTGGAGGAAATTTCAATAACTAATCTATTGGAATAAGGAATGTGAGATATTAGTTGTGAGGCCTATTATGGTGCAGGAGGCCTCCGAGAGAGGATAGATAATCTAGAATGGTATTTATGATAGTATTGAACATAAATATGTTTTATACCAATTGGAGTTGGAAAAATTTTGAGTTTTTTGTAGGAAATCATGTTTTCCTACAAATGACACCTTGGTTAGGCTGCCAACATTTGATGAAGTAATTGAAGGTACAAAAATTCTATATTTGACAATTTTATATCATTGGTTGGTTTTGGGAAATGAATTATAATCTTTAAATTCCTTCTAACTATTGAGGTATGAATAATGGGTTTCATGCATTTTAACTCTAGAGGGGCATGTCTGATTCTCCACATGTCATTAATTGCAATCATTCTAAGATATAAGCTGGAACATCATACATAGAATGCATACGATTCAGATTATAGATCAATGTGATAAATCCCTTCGAGGGAAGTCGTGAACACTATTTTGGATTCTATGTAATCATTGATGGATCGAGGATGAGTCTTGAGAGTAAGAGGCTGATGTTGAGGTACAATTCTTTGAGTTATTTGAGTGAAACTATATAAGATACATCTCAAGGATGATAAGTTAATATAAGGGTAGAATTATAACTTTCACACTTCTTATGGATGTATGAGTTGTTAAAGATTATAAATTCTTTATCACAGTTATGTATCATCTTTATTTCATGGTTTTAATTGGTTTTTTAATTGAAAATGTGTTTGGGTTATTATTGTGAATGGTTAAAGAGGATGCATAGTTGAATGATGGTGGATGGCTACCATTGAACAACTAGTAGAATAAAACTAGTTAAATTTGTAGTTCTATAGGTCTTCAACTTACAAATGACCCAATTTTCTAGCTGACAATAGAGGAAAAATGCACGGAATTATTACATGAACATCGTCCATTTGGTGAGGCCCATAGGTTAGATTGTGTGCCATGAATTGTGGTGTGTGAAATACATATCAAAAGAATTAATTTCCCATGTGTTGAACCATTTTTTATAAGCCAATTGAATCCCCGTTGTACCCATTTTAAATTAGATATCACCCTTTGCTCTAGAATCTATCCCATTAATTTAACATACCTTTTTATCATTTGGATAACTAAAAAGAGTTAGAATGGTGAGATTTCGTAAGATCAACCCTGAATCCTTAATTCTTCATTTAATATGAATATAGATCTATCTTAGATATGTGTTTTCTAGGAGTATCCATTGATATTTTCTTTCTTTCTTCATAGATCGGTGGTGGATCATGAAAGAGGACATCATTTCCAAACTTAATAGAGAACTACCATTTATAATGACCATTATGCAGGTAATTATTCACAAAATAACATTCCCAAAAAGATTCTTTATTGGAGATTCATGGTGGAACCTTAATCCGTTGATGTTTCTAGGTATTTTTTCCATGAATGATCATCATGATACCTTATCCTTTTTGAATATCATCTTGAATCTATTTCCAGTAAACATATTGAATATGGATCAATGATCATTATCTAGAATCGAGGATCTATTATAGAATTTGTGAGTAATTAATTATTCTTTCTTGAAACGAAAAAAACTGGGGAATTGGCATTCTCTCCATATATATACCTAAAAATTTATTTCATTGATGGACTCCTTTAGGTATGTGATTCTAGAATAAAAATACTAACTTAGAATTATCTTGATACTCTATTCCAAATCTCTTTCTTAATTTAAAAGAACTGATATATATATCATTGATGTACCAGATCATTCTACATAGTTGTGGGATGTGTTCAGTCTTTTTTCATTTAATAGACCTCGATGTTCATCATCAAATACCTTGCGGTAGAAATTTCCTTATCATTTTTCCCTTGTATTATCTTCATTCCTTGATTTCTCTTGTGTTTGCATTAATTTTTGATCTTCAATGATGGTTATTGTTTTTGGGGGTGTAAATTTCCATGATACCCACATATGATCCTTGTTTTTCAAGTGTAAAATTAGAGTAGTTTTTACCATTATTGATAATGATCACATGTTGTTATATGATGCAACAATATTCTCAGGATTCCATGATAATCTTTTATTCTTATGTTATGACTTGTTATGTGAATAACCTGGTCACTGGAGGTTGTTATTCATATATCATGACAAGTGACTGTTGTTTTTTAATTACCCTTAATAGGGGGAGTGCACATGATTTGTGAAGATGATGATGGTGGACACCATAAGGGTAAGAACTTGAAATTTTGTTCCCCAGAGAGAATATGATACCTTGAGGATACCAAGTAACATGTCAGAACACAATGCCTTTTGGATTCTATGTGGTATGACTACATGATTACTTGTTGAATCTAAGTGACAGGTCACTGGAATTGTGTCGACTTCTTGATCCTTTTGACTTCCTAGACATCTATATAGAATGGGGATAAAGAAGGTATGACTGGGGCTCATGGAGTCTCGGTTATCATGTCAGTTCTTGGAAGAATGATTTTTATTATTTCTTGAAAATTTATTATTATCATGATAAACACTTATCAGACATGTGAAAATTTGGTTATGGATACATTAGTGGTGTCATACATGGTTTTATTACTCACACCTCACATGGTAAATTTGATGCACATGTATGTTTCATGAATAAGGATCAAAATAAAGGAATGTGGATTAAGGAATATGGATGAGTTGTGGAGCAAGAAACTAGTGGTTGTTTGGGAAAGAATTTGATGTATTAATAAACTTTATTTGTTTACTATTTTTCACTTTACTTTATTTTGGATTTCAAGTTAGGGAGCTCATTTTATTATTATTTCTATTAATGGGGTTCCATGTATTGGTATATTAGGATTATTTGGTATTACTCACATTATGTTTATTTTTATATTATACTTTTTATTATTTTTGCAAGGAAATAATAATACAGTTATAGTCTCCCTACTAGTGATTATCAGACTATCGCTGCTTATTTTCCACCTCTTGTACACGGGGAAACATGAATGAGGTCATGTGACTCTCCAGAACAGTAATGGTTATTCATGTCATGGACTTACATGTGTCGACATGTTCCAAAAAAAATTTAATTTTAAATTTCCGTCATTATATCATGATCTAATTTATTTATCTATATATTTTTACTTTATTATAATGAGGGATCATATACATTGTCTTTCCAAAAAATGAGAGAAGAAAAATGATTCTCTTTAGTCATTTAAATATAACTTTTGAGGACAAGTGACACTATAATCTTATGTTAACCACCATGACACATATTTATTTTTATAAATTAATTCATCATTAAAAGAATATCAATAAATATAATTCTTTTAATTTAGTCTTAAAAAATATCTCATATCAAATTTATCTTAAATAATAATAAAAATATATTTTATTGGGGGATGAAATATATATATTATCTAATAAAAAATCATGTTATATATCACTAAAATATTTATCAAAAAATAATAATTTCTTTTGGAACAATTATTCATTTATTCCACATGTAATGAAATATAATATCCTCAATAAAAAAAGAAAAAGAAAAAAACAAACACTACCCTAGTCTCCACTAATCATCTCTAAATTAAACTCTATCCCAACAAAATTATCCATGAAAACGAGTTCTAGTATTAAGAAAATATTCAAATGAAATGTTGGAAGATGAGTGGGGGAAAATAAGAGAGGAAAATAAGACATAGAATAAAAAACGAAAAAGGATGATCAAAAAAGGCCATCTAAAACAAGGAGAATAGCACAAATCCCATCCATGAACCCTGACCACAAAAAAACCCAGCCTCCCAATATACCTATATCAATAAAAGGGATAAACCCAAGTATATCCAAAGATCCTCATGATTATAATAAGTGACGGATACTCATGCTTCTATAATCTGATTTAATCTCTAAATACATGCCAAACATGAAGTGCCGCAACAGAAATTTAGCACACCACAGGCATGATCCATTCCACTATGTGGTCTCTAAGATTTGTGTATCAGGAATGAAGAATCCCAAAGCATTTATGTGATATATCTCCAAATCTGGTTCCTTGAGCTGGCCCGATCCATGTAGATGAGTCTTACCTAAAGAAGTTAGTTATGTGAAAAAAAAATATCTTCAAGTGGTTAAAAGAAAAAACCAAGAGAATATAACATAAATAATTCAATAAGATAAGATAATACACCAAAAAAACCCTCACCAATGGCCTTATACATCATGGACCGACACGACATGAAATATTCAAATGGAATCACTGCGAAAATACCATTCATTGTAGACCGAAATTGAGGTTTTCATGGGTTTTTATTTTTTTTACACAATGAGATAAGGGATCCCATTTATTAAAAATGGGATTAGAGAAGCATGTACAGTGTTCATCATTCTTCCTATGCCACCAAGGATGTGTGAACCCCAATCATGCCTCCTTTGAGGAATAAAAAAAAAGATTCTTGGACAAGGTTCACACATATAGTATGTCAATTTTTATAAAATGGGGTTTAAATCCAAATCCCATTTTTATCCTTTGGTTTTTATTTCGAAGCACTGCATGATTTATTTCTCAACATATATTTCGGGATTTTGTAAAATGGTAAAATATCTATTTAAAATTTAAATTATCTAAATGTTATTTATTTATTTTTTTGTAAGATTTATTTATTTAATATATATGGATTCATGATTGTATGGATGTATAAATTAGTGATTTTATTATTATTTAATTTTACAATAAGTTATTGTTTGTTGTATCATATAATGTATATTGACTATTTAGAAAATATAAATAATTTGTTTATATAATTGAAATATTAGGTATAAAATTTAGTTTATATTTAGAAAAATATATATATAATTTAAAACATATATATTCTAGAGACTTAGGTAATTAGCTATATATATTATTATAATTTTATTAGTTTTATTATGTATCATATTTAAATTTCATAAATTATATATGCAACATTATTTTATTTAATAGGATAAAAAAGTATTTATGAGTAATAATTTTAAATTATATTTTGTATAAATAATAATTATTCCATGTGATAAAGAATAAAACAAATTTAATTATATTTTGGAAAGAATAATATGATGGAAAAATTATATATTCATAAGAAATTTTATAAAATTGAAAAAAAGTGTATAATATTTTTATCATTATTATGTATCTGTAAATTATATTAATTTTATTTAAATTTAATAAAAGTTATTATTAAATATATACATACATATACACATTGAAAAGTATAAATTTTGGAAATCATATGAAGATATTTATTACATATTAAATCTAGTAATTGGTAATGTCATATAACATGTCAAACATAATAAGCATACAAAAAACTAGTTAACATTGTTGTGTGATGCCTAATATTGAGATGGCAGACCAATTAATAATTGAAAGTACATCTTTTTTTGTTTTTTTGGTTTTTAATTTGTAATAATTCCATTTTCTCTTCCATGTTGATGACCTGTGAGTCATCCCATTTTCTGTATTTAAGGACCTGTGTTTCCACATAAATTTTTTTATGTATTTCATACCCCTAGACCCCCTTAGTAGAATGTGAATAATTTTATAATAAAAATTATTTCGACAAGTGTTTTACAAAACGAGGAATTAGACGAGAGGTGTTTTGGTTTCAAAGAAGACTGGTTGTTGCTGAAATATAAGATAATAGCAACTCACATATAGGTTCTATTTAATTTATCAGATAATGATAAAGTAATATATATAAAATAAGTCTCAAAATAATTTCATAGATATTTATTAATGACCTTATAATTATAAATAGATTTCTATATATATATTATTTATTAAATATATAATGTAATGTGGAAAGATATTGAACAGAATAAAAATCTCAAATAACCATGTTAGCAATAAAGAATGTTTACTTATCTTCATAATACTATATTATATAAGATTTAAATCAAAATGACCCCTGTTAGGTTGTGGCTATTTTATCAAATAATAATAAAAAATCCATTGAAAAAGACTTAAGATCTTGTAAACTAATGAATCGTAAATAATTATAATAATTTAAAAATGTCACATAGAATATAATATTTTAATAATTATTCTTTCTAGGTAAACATGTCTATAAATATATATTGTGATGGTGATGGAATTTATACCAACCAATGTTTAATATATAGTTTCCGAATGGAATGTGTGGAAAATTTTATCGATTGTGTGGTACTAAATGATGTTCGAAATAAGATTAATAGTTGGTTAAAACTGAGGGATGATCAATCAATTACTTCAATAACCAATCAACATCGTCAATTCCCTAAACATGTAAGACACAATTAGTACCCAATGGTAGATGATGAGTATTTTATGGAAATATTGTTTTTATAGACACAATAGTTTAGTAATGGTATAATAGAATAAATGTGGAAATTTTTTATATTTATTTGGTGTAGCCTACTATTATAGAAACCTGTTTTTTGAGATCTGTATATCTCATTCCATCATAAAACTATCATTAATTGTCTCATTATATGACTCATGTGGTAGAACTATATTATTTAGAAGATGAAAAGAATTTGGAAGGAAATTTAGGGGATATCAATTTGTGTACTCATAATATACCAAAAGACAGTTTATCTAAGGATGAATAATTTGCTAATACATTAGAAGAAGATGTGGGAAATTAACCTTATGAGGTTCCTATGATTAATAGGAATGCACCAATTTGTTGTAAATACCTTTTAGTATTGACTTCCTTAGTTGAAGGAATGTCACATGAAATAAATTTTCATTTGGATTTCATTACATAAGCTTCTTAATTCCATGGCATTATAAGGAATAGATCATCATTAACTAACAACACCATCTATGTTGGGTAAGAGTTTGAATGTAAATTTTAAATGAAAATGTGATAAAATAATACCTTGTAGAGTTTAATTTCACATTTTTGGTTGGTGAGTTGATGAAGGAAAAATATCTCATTCTATGTGCAAAAATGTGAAAAAATGTAAATTATGAATGAGGGGAATATATAATAATTTTATTTGTGTTCTAAGATAACCATATTAGAAGGCCCACAAACTAGGGTAAATCCAATCTTTTAAATGGACCACTCTTCACTTTATGGAGAGTTTATATCAAATGTTACTGTAGAGATGATATAAATGTGTCATGATGTTCCTTTGGCCCATGTTCAGGAAGGAATACAAAAAATGTTTAACAATAATATATCCTATGGAAAAGCTTCTAATGTAAAACATAAGGTAATTGAAAACTTTTATGGTGATTGGGATGAATAGAATAAAATTTTCACATATTTTATGGAATTCGTGTCCATCAAAAATGACATTTTTTAATATCTTGACAGTGTTGATTATTTTTCCACCAATCACCAAGTTGACTGATTAATGGTGAAGTTCTAAAGGATGTTCTCGACATTTGGGCCATGCATCACTCCTTTTATATATGGAAAAAATTCACTCATATTGGTGGGAATTTACATTATAGAAGTTTTATAGGTGTTATACATATTGAGGCCACTTGGGAGGATAATTGTTCCCCTATACCACATCCATTTTCTATTTAAAAAAAATATATTTTGGAATCATTGAGTTGGTGTTTGGAATATATATGAATTCTTTTACCAAAAAAATAGGGAGTGTGTCTAATATCTTATTTCCATCAAGATATTACAGAGTCCATAAATTCTAATGAGGGTTCATGGTGAGATCCAAATGCTTATCATCAAAATTTCATTATACATGTTTTATGTAATATGCAGAATAATTTTAGATATGAGGTAAAAAAGAAAGTGATCCTCATGTTGGGTATGTTTTTATAAACATACATTTTTTAAAATAAGATTTAATATAATTTTTAGTACATTATTCTATTATGGATTCAACATATGATCCCTATAAAAAATGGTGTGATTGACAACATGAAGATATTAAAAGGGATACATATCCACTTTCATGTAGGATAGTGTTATAACTAGGATACATGAAATAGTGTATGAGTTCTTGTGGTCATATTGGATAATAGTTAAAGTGATCGCGAAAACATCCATGCATTGATATATCTCTTTTAACATGTTATTCTAGCATGTGCATCAATAAACATATCATTAGATCCCTATGTTGACCCAGTGTATCACCAAAGCACTATTCATAAATGTTATAGGGAATCTTGTATGCCCATCAGTGACATTCATTCTATTACATTTCCTGATGAACAGCTGACTCTCATCCCTAATATTTCAAAGCTTCTTAATTTAGTTTTGAGAAAATTTTCCCCATTTCAAATTCTATAATTTTTAAAATTATATGCTTGATATTACCAGGTGATTCCACCCCCGGGAACGCCTATATATACTCGATTCTTAAATGATATTGATTGGCCTCTACAATAAGGAGAGGGACTATGATTGATCATTTGTCACACAGAAGGACATAATCGTTATGTATTTTCCAATGTGGCTTGAAAGAGCTCTACATCCCATCATCCATGACCAATTTTGTGTATTTTATCATGAATATGTATTTTTTCATTAGAGTATGTCTCTTTAATGAATCCTTTTACTTCTAACTTTCCCCGTTTATGAATTGTTTCATGTTTGGTTTGTTTCATTTATGGATTCTATCTAAAATATGTTTTTGATATTCTAACTATTAAAAAATAAAAATACAAGTACAATGAATGTATCATGTATCCACATGCTCTATATGGGTTCTTCATAATAGAATATTTACATAAAAAAATAAATTAAACATTAATGGAGATCAATACAAAATTAAATTCATTTACTAAACCAAAAACACTAGCCCCATATATTTTTTTCTTCCATAATACATATTTTTGTTGAGTTCACTATGAAAAAGTAATGATCATATCATTTGTGTAGATGGTAGGTCCTCTATTTCTCACATCCCATTATACTCAGGTTTTTGGGTAGGATTTAGGGGGACATCTAGTGCCTCTTTTGATTGTATGAAGATCTCATCATTTCCATCAGGATGTATGAACTCCTTCTATCATCCTACATCTTCATCTTGCAGTGTTCTTAGGTATAGTGATGTGTGACTTGACCTCTTTCGACCATAATTTCATTTCTTCACTCATAATGTGATGGTTTCTAGAGTCATATACAGTACATTTTACATAGGGGGAGATATATTTCGCACTCCAAGATGCGTCCATTATGTTGGGCCTCCCCATCGATGGTTCAGTTGTGATAGGACAATTAGGTGCATATTGGTTTGAGATTTTTCATAGATTACTAGGTATTGAGATCCACATCGATGGATGCTTCATTTTTAATAGTAGATTATGCATTCCCCTAATAAACCATCACTTCACACGTCTAAATGAGGATTTTTAATGGATCATTGGCTACGATTCTCACATGCTTACATTTTTTAGGATGATCAATGGTACTATTATTTTGATCACCACACTACATTTGTACATCTTATGAATTTACCATTACTAGAGGACTTGGACCATGCAAGCTGGTATAGTTGGAGGTATTACTGTATTGAATATACATACCAGGAACTGCGCATGGAATGTTGCATCAATAAGATGCAGATCAAGGGATTCATGATTCTTATACAGATGTGGAAATGGGATCACATCACATGCTTAGCTCTACATGCTTGTGTGCTATTTCCTGCCGATATTGTAGTAGAGTCTTCATATGGATTAAGTTATGCCGTTTTTTTTCTAATGCTTAAATCAATTTTATAACTTTATATTATGAAATTTATCTATAACAATGTTATCTATAGGAGGAGTTAGGAACATCGACATTTAGATACAACTAGACATGATGTCCACTCCTATAGAAAATTGTTAGATAGTTTTCGGCCAACTGATGTATGTGGTAATTATTTATATATTTAAGCATTTACAATATATATTACATGTCTGTATTTACTAATTGATTATTCATTTATTTTAAAATTATATGGATTATATATACGGGTGATATCATCTAGAGTCTTCCACTATATTATATGGTGATGATTTATTCTGGATTCTATATAGTTCTTTTGAATCATTTTTTTTGTCGAGTTGTGTCAGATTGACAGAGTTATTAGGAATTTAGGATTCCATTAGCCTATTCCAGACCCACATAGTCAATTAACTTCGCATCAGTCACTGAAGATGTCAGGGAAGAGACATTTTTATTAGAGGAGGTATCAGGAATGATATATTGATCTATGAGACAGATGACATGATTCCCAATTACATGGGGTGGTGAAAGTACATATGCATTTATTCAATTATCTAGATTATGAGACTTAGTACTTTATCTCACTAGTCAGATTAATTTAATGGCAGAGATGAGGCTTTCAAGACTTGGTAATCATTCTTCATTCTAGTGTTGAACACATTTTTTATTAACATATGTTAAAAATGTATTATTTTTACAATATGCTCATATCATACATCTTCTCAACATTTCTAATCCTGTAGAGGGAGGCACATTTGATCGGCATAAATTTCACAGGGCTACGACATAGTTGGTTCCTTCCATGAATGATTTTTAACATGGGATTTTATTTTATGCACAAAATAATGTTGAAGATTGTATGTCTAATATAGTTGTGGAGGTGTGATGACCCTCTTATGGATGCAAGTGTTTCATTGGAGGATGGTGTTCATCATGATCAGCCATATCATCCTATAGATTTTTAGTTATAGGTTGAGGCACAAATAGATGTTCACTGGGCTGAGCTGGATAATTTATTAGACTCTTCTTTTCTAACATACACAACAAAACAACCATCTTATTAATATGTTTGGGTGAGTTCCTTCCATCATCCACTATCCTTAGAGATAGGGCATAGTATTGGTGGCCAGATTACACATCCATTGCATATCACATAGGATGATGTGGAGGTAGGTTCTGTTGATGATATATACAATATAAAAACACCATAGTGGATAAGTAAATAGACACAACATGGACACATCGTATATACACCAGTCTTTGGCACAAAAAAGCATTCAGGCCATAAATGTATATTAGACTACTATTATATTGATGATACATGTTGTATATCATTAAAATAATTATTTATAAATTATTTAAAAACATTCTAATATATTATATAATGTTCCATATATCAAATAATTTATATAATTGGAAATTCAATGAAATAATTTTAAATAACTAAGTAACATTAATATTAATTATGCATTGTTAATACTAAGAAATAATATTTTCTATTCATATTAATACTTCATATTATTATCTATATATTTATAATAAATAATATTCGGAAATTTATTATTAAATATTTAGAGTATTAATTATTTTGAATACAATAAATATTTTTACTATTTACTAATTAATTTAAGATCATTATTTATTTTATATAACCTGGATTATAATACTATGTATTCATATAATAAATAATCGTCTTCAATTAACTATTAAATAGTAATATTATCATTAAATATGACTAAATCTCAATTAAATACTCATAAATGTTCCTCAATATCAATACACATTACTAGATATTACTAAATATTAATAAATAATAATAATTAATTATATCTAATAATATTTATTAAAATTTATTTAATTAATATCAATTATTCATGAATATTTATTAATAATTATAAAAAAATTAATATTTATTTAACATTTATTAAAATTTATGAAATATTTATTTATATTCATTAATATTTAATTAAAATTTATAATTATAATAAGATGGATTCATCCAGAGCCTATAATGAAAATTTTAAAAATTTAATAATATTAATTTAAAATTACTTATTTTTTAATATAGATTTATTGATATTCATGAAATTTTTTTAATATTTACTTAATGTTTAATAAATTTTAATTAATATTTATATATATTTATAAATTTTTATAAATATTTGGTTGAAATTTAAAAATATTTCTTTGTATTTATGAATATTTTTTTAAATTAATATGTATTAATATTAATTTATATTTATTTATATATTATAAATATTAATGAATTTTTAAATATTATTTACTAGTATTTAATTAGTATTTTTAAATACTAATGATTTTTTTAATTAAAAAATCTTAATGAAGCCTGAATGGGGCTCAAGCTTCCTTTAAAAAATCCACACATGAAGCTGGAACAATGTTCACTCTTCCATGTTAGTGTAGAAGGTTGAACGTAGTTTAATCCTCTATAGAAATGTTTTTCAAAATACCGTAAACCCTATCCATTTGATGTTTTTTTTTCAAAAACTCATTAAACAAATTTATCCCCTAAAATACCATTGGGTGAGCTCCCCCTCATTCCTATCACGCACCGAAAGAGGATTTCGACCACCACATTATGTTATTAATTACTATTATTTTCATATGATATGCAATATATACAAATAACTTCATAAATAAATAAAAAATAGTTAAATGATATAAAAATGTATTTATTGGATCATTAACTCTATCTAAATCCTCTATGAAATTATCAAAATAGGAATGATAAAATATATGTTCAATAAAAAAATTATTATATTCACATAACTAAAATTCAAAAAAAAAATTTAAAATATTATATAAACTTGTGAATAAACACAAAAGAGATTAAATTCAACTCTCATATTATAAACTAAAATATCTTATGTTTGAATTTTTATAGTCAATTTTACAATAAAAAACATAATTCCACTAAAAGGTATAAAATTTATTCTTCATATTAAATTTAATCTAATCTAACGATCTTATGGATACACTTATTTTATACCTCTCTAGGCCCTATTCTCAATTGAAATAGGTAAAACAAATGCCTAAAATTGAAATCTAGCAACATTTTGAAGAACTCATAGAGAATTATGTTAGTATTGAAATTAAAAAATCATTCATTAAAGGCCGATGATTAATTTAATCCATTTTCAATAGATATCATATTAATAATGATGCCAACATCTGTCACCATAATTTATTCGAGAACTGTTTTTCATTGACTTTCTGAAATGACATTATCCATAAACTACTATAGATGAGGACTTTTTTTTCAAATACTACTTTCTCAATCATTGGGATATATATAAGTTCTTCAATTAACTCCTAAGGGAATATATTTTCTTTACTTTTAATGTTATGAAAAATCACTTATAATGCACCAAACACACAAAATATCACCATTAGAATATTTTATCATGATTTTAATCAGAACATTATTGTAAAAAAAATTCATGATACACGTTAATAATGATATCATGTAAAATGACTAATACACACACTTAATGATATGAACATCTATTGAAACACATAAAATGTGTGAAATTTATATTTTTGTCTTTGTCCTCATGACCAATATTTTTGGCGATCATGAATTAAAATATTCATGAGAAGATGTCTCAATGCTATTAAGACCCCATCATATGATAGTGCGACATCTTGAGTGTCTCATTATATAAATTTAGCAATACCTTAAGATATATTATTTAGGAATATTTTCATGGAATCACTATATTATCGTTATAGTGGGGAACTGTAATAACCATTTGATGTGTCTGATATTGAATGCACATTATCACATTAACATTATATAAAATAATAATCACCAAGTGACAAGAATTTTTTTTAATGATAATAGTAAATAAACATTCAATTTTTTCCATTTCACAAAAAACAATATTACTTGTCTTCTTATTCTTAAAGGACCAATGTCACCGTAATGGGATTTCACCATATATGGGAATAGGACCAAGGTCTTAACATAGGATACATTTCAAGTCCTATTATTTGAGTTTTTAATTTTAAGACTCATAGGATCAATAAGGGATAAGATTTTAATATGTTAAAGAATAGATAGGTATCCATTTTGGAATATAGAGAAAAATTAATCGAATTTTTGACTTTGATATTTTTTTGGAGGTGGTGATTATTTAAAATCGTAGTATATTGAGTTCACATTGAAATATATGATTTATGGTTATGTTATATTATTTTATTTATATAATATCATAGAAATACTACTATAATGTTATACCAAGTTCGTTCAACGTTGGACCACAAGCATACCTCTATTAATTCCACAATCTGCAAAATAACCATGAGGAACTGTTTGATCACTTGACAACACTATAAACTCTTGTATAATTGAAATAATAATAACAAATAGTGGAATCACACTTAAAACGTCAAATTTGAATAAAAACTATTGAATTATAGGGGAAAAAAACAAAAACAAAATTATATACATGAAATAATATATATATATATATACATGTCAAATGGTAATAAAATAGATAAAATATCACATGATGGGTAACTATTAACTGTACATTATAAAAAAAGTAAAATTTATAGAGACCCAACCACTATCCTAAAAATCACCTCAAACCTTTCTCTATAACCCTACCAATATCATAAACATTTACTTAGTATATTTCCTAACATAAATTCCAAAAATACGGACGACACATATAGTGAAGTTCATATGTATGGTGAGAGAATAACACCCAGTCAGCCACCACTAAGGGTGTCCCAATATATATTTAAAAATTAAAGTACATATATGAAATGGAAAGTAAGTCATAACCTCATATTTTGATAAATATTTCACAATAGGGTACTCAATAAGTCAATATAATTGCCTAATCAAACTTATTTTGGATTGTGTTGGAATGGCTCTATTCACTTATAGTCCAAACACACTTGATTTAATTATCCCCCACTTTTATCTTATAAATAAAGGTGAATTATTTGTTACCATACATTTATTCTCTTATTGAATGAAACATTACATCACTTATCTCAACTGTGGGAGACACATCGCTTCCACCCTTCTTCTAGGTGGATGATCGACCACCACAACAATCTACAAGAATAATGATCCATCATCACATCATGACCCCCATGTGCA